>JAVRXN010000001.1:23875062-24508395 GCA_033556935.1 Timema podura
ATCAAAGAAACAGATATCTTTTTATATTCGCAATAATTATAAAAAATCTAATTAATAACAAAGAAGCAATCACATTAAAATAATCACAACAATTATTTAAAAATTTATAAAAGCATACCAGTGTATTAGAATAATAAGCTGACAAATTTAAGATTAAAAAAATCAAGCCACTAAATATATTATCGAATAAATATCGGACGAATAATTGAAAATAATTCAACAAATTAATCAAGTTGATAAAACTAAACTACTATAAACTTAACAAATTCCCACATTCAAAAGTTCGATTTTAATAAAACCCACTCTCAGAAAAATATTTAATAAAAATTTAAACAATGATTGTTGAAATTCATTAATGGATGTATAAAATTAATTTATAATATGCTTTAAATCAAATATTAGCTAGACTAATAACATTGTAATTAAATGTATAACTAACTTTATAAGCAGTTCTAAGAAATCATAGCCAAGCAAACCTTTCATTTCATCGAAAATGGCTTTAACATTATTAGTTAAATGACTAATGTTTTATTGTCTTTGAAATGTAATCAAATAAAGTTGTAATAGCTAGAAATTGATTAATCATAGCATGGAAATAATAATACACACATATATATACATTCCGTATGACCGCCAGTCTTCTTGTAATTGGAATCAGCCAATTAGAGCATACATTTGTGAAATTTGGCGTGAACTCAAATTAGCCATTATATATTGCAATTCCGGGGGCCTTTTCAGTGGCGTGAGCCAAAGCCCGACCCATTGAACGCACGAAGGTTTACAGTCTATATTAGCTTTAGACAGAGACAGAACTAGATGTTTGTAAGGGGTAATAAAGTTTCTGGTAAACAACAGGGGGGGGGGAGTTACCGTTACACTAACATAGAGAGCACGTGCCATGGAGTGCCCTCATTGTCAACCTAACTTGATTACGGCGCCACCACAAACAGCTTCTGTAAATAAGGTCACATATTGGACAATATGTGGACACAAGATAGTTCGATGAGTATTGTCTTTACCACCAATAAAATAAACATACAATAAAAATAATAAAGTTGGTTTAAAGTGATGCCAGCTGTAACTATTACCACGCCCTTGACAGAAAATTACGACATGGTGTTATGAAATAGCTATATGCACTAATTGATTTATGGAATAGTTAAAGTACCTTGACTATCACGGTAAATATAGTGAATTAATAAATTGTCTCTAAGAGACGTCACCACTTCACCTGCTACACCTGATAAGGTCAAAACTATTTAGTATTTTTGTAGTACGAAGGTAGTTAAGGTATTCGTGATTATAAGTTCACTATAAGTTTGGTCCAATGTTTTGTTAATTATATCTTCTAAAGCTTTATAACTATGCACGTATGTTTAGGTAAATTACACATTTTTGGGAATGTATTAAATATATAATAAAAAACCACATATTTTGTTTTCAAAGTGTTTAACTACATTAAGTACATTATTTTATCATTACTTAATTCCTATACATGAACCCATAAATACATTTTTATTTCTTAAATTTTTTTTTTATCTTTCTTTAACTTATTTTGGTGACAACATTTTGAATTTAAAAACCTTTAATTCTTATAAAAATATTTTGAACTCAGTCTTGTGAGAACAAATTAGGAACTACTTGAATTTAAGTAGTAGCGGCTCTGGTCTAGAAAACTAAGATAAACGGCAGGAAGGTTAGTTTTACTTACAACATGGCACCCTCTCTCCATAAATGTTGAAATTGTACTCGATAACATTCCGCGGCAACTCAGTCGATTTAAATCGCCTGTGGGCTGACACCATGGAGTTTTTTTTATAAGAAAATAATTAGTATACAATACTTTCTCTAATATTTAAAACACTTCTTGTGAAAGGGTGTTCATATTTTAAAAAAAACTTTAGTTTAATGCCTGGAGCATTTTTCTTTACAAGGAACTAAGCAACACGTATGAAAATGTTAAAACTTTAATATAAATTGAATGAATAAAGAAAAGATGCTTAGCATTGCGATCCAATATTTTGAAATATAAACTTATATATTTTTTTAATAAATAAAATCACAATTTATCGAACTTCTTAAACAAAAAATCCTTCCATTCAAAATAATTCCAATATACTTATTTAGTTTCAAACAATGTATTCTACCATGGACATAATTATTGTAATATATATATACATATATATACATATATACATATATATACATATATATATGATAGTTCAATGAAATCCAACTTAACTTCATACTCATTTTTTACCCCTCTGTCCTGATATCCAATCGGTTTATAAGCGTTTAATTATACTAATATAATAGGGTTACAAAACGAAGAAGAATATAAAGGAGACGTACCAGCATTTTCGTGGAGAGAGGGGTGTAAACCACGTATGAAAGACAACCCTCAGTAAACATGGTCAGGATTTGAACACAGACCTCTTTATAAACATAAAACGGACAACCCAATGTTGGCGTTTAGCTCACGTGCACATCTATGTGTATCATTAGGACTTATCCTATTTTGGGAAATAATTTATGCATATATTTCATTCATTCTGTCCACCATAACTTTTTAATGGGTGATGTCTATAGACGGAAACACCTGCCTCGGTGGCGTAGTTGGCTAACGCGCTAGTCGTGTTGAGCCTGACTGCCGAGGACGGGGAGATCGAGGTTCGAATCTCAGTCGGGTGAACTGAGGGTGGTTTTTCCTAAATGGTTTTCCACTCTCTCTCCACGCAAATGCGGGTTCACTTCCTCTATTCAACCTTCCCAATTCCTAATCCATTAGCGTAATTAGTACTTAAGCGTATAACCCGAACGGGTAGTAAGACGCGGTACTAAAAAAAATATATATATATAGACGGAAACAATTTATTTTAAAATAATTATAAAACCCGTTTGTAACAAACAAAACTGTAAAGGGAAACTTTCTAAAATTAAAATACTGAATTAAATTGAATAACTAAGATGTCTCTCACCAGATAGAAAAGAATAGTAATACAATCAATAATAACACAGTTTTGGGGAAATATGCGAGGGAGACTTGCGTATTTACGAGAATTAACCAATATAACGCTAATTTTACTACATTCAGTTGGCCAAACAATTTGTGATCAATAAAAAACATTAAAACACAGCTGATAAAGAATAAAAACGGAATTTAAAAAAAATGGAAAATCATTCCACTGTAATTACACGCAACAATAACTGACGTAAGCGTTTTGAACACATTTATTCTTCAAAAGAGCCATCAATACATTTTGTTTACAATATATATGTTGTGATGTTATTTTTGGTTAAAAGAGTTACTTATAATAGAAATCTAATAATCAGTTGACTAAATTCTTCAAATATATAATATCGTTGTCAATTTTACTGTTTATTTGTTTTAAATTTCATTCAAAACTCCTAAAGTTTTGAATATTCATTATTTATTCATTTACAATTAGAATATATGTTATACATATAATCTACTTACCTTTATTTCACTTTATTAAATCATCTTTCTTTATTTTTATTTTTATTCATAAACTGCCAACCCGCCATGTTTATTAATTTTGTTGGTAGGTGATTTTAACGCTATCTGCTCCAGAGAGTGGTTTATTTCGGAACTATTCGATTTGTTTATTTTATGTTCTTGGACACTTATAGCATCTGGCTGTCTCTTGAAACATTAATTGCCCCTAGCGGAAGAAATTATTATTCTCGTTTTGTTTTTTTGTTTGGTGCCAAGTTTGAATTAATTCTAAAGATGAATTATGTTTCTTTGTAAAAATGTATCATTATCTTTTTAGTAATACCCCCAATCTCTAAATAATTAAGATTGTTTGCTTTATTCTTGCTTACAAATCCCGGCGAATGTTTTCTCCTAGGCCGGTGATTGTTTATTTTAAACAAAAATAACGTGTTTGTGTTTTGTCTTACTTATTGTTGGGACTCTCTAAAATTGGCGTCGGAAGTGTAAGGAAGGATCCGATCTGCGGATCCTTCAATTATATCTTTTTTAAAGGTTCATGGTAATGTTATTCATCTAAAACTTCTAAAAGCTGTATAAACTCGTGAAGAAAGTTGAGTGGAAGCACTCAAAGAAGATCTTGGTGGAAATTTAAGGTCAGAGAGTTAAATATCGACGGAGCTTTGATTCAACATTTTTACCAGAGCAAGGACATTTTCGGGTGAGATCCAATCCATCTGTAAACATCCTGTTACGGATGTAAATAATTAAGCATAATCCTTAAAATTACTAAAGAAGGACAAATAATTTTCAGTTTCCAAACTAGAATTAATACTTTTTGTCCACCTCAGAACTATTTTTTTTTGTTTATTATTGTTACATGTTATAAAGAATAAATTTTGTTGTTAAAATCTTATTTGCTTAAAGAAATATGTATATTCAAATATACTCACAATTCAAGTGAGAATTTAACAATTTCAAGTATTGCTTAACAATACTTTTAATAATATTATAATATACGAGGCATGCTTCATAGGTAGGGTTCATTTAAGAATATCATTCACTTCAATAATTAAAATTACTCTTTAAATTTAATTGTTTTATTGTTATTTACATCAATGTACATTGTATTTTCTTCTAAACTTGCATCCCATGTATAGCGAGACTCAGTAGAGTGGATTGGTCAAATCAAGAATAATAACCTGCATCAGGAAGTCTTTGGTTGTAAGTGTCCAACTTAAGTCCAAACTTTAGGTAAAGTCCAGGGGTCTTGAGAAAAAGGGTTTTCGTATTACCGCTGAGCAGTTTATGGGGATAAATTTATTTAATAATTAAAAATCTACCTATCGCACCAAAATAAATGGGGTTGGTAGTTGGCGCCCAATAAAACACAATATTATATTATATATTATAGATTATCTAAAATTAAATTAATTCTTTCATTCAAAATATAGAAATAAATACACACATAACATATTTTATTTTTTTTCATTACAGTGGCGCCTTAACGTGGGGCTATTGTTATACCTAAAGTTTTTTTTAAGGAATATATATTTTGAGGCCTGATTACACTAGGGCATATTTGTGCTTTGAGAGGACAGTAAAATATGTATTTTGAGGCCTGATTACACTAGGGTGTATTTGTGACTTGAGGGAGCAGTTGATGGTTTTTGCGGCCAACTTACACTAGAGCGTTTTATTGACAAGGCTAGATTACCTCAGTTAGGTTTTTGGTCATTTTTACGTTGTATAGAAGGTTATGCCAGAGGGGCAGTATTATACACGTAGCAAGGCACGTAAGCAGCTCGAAAAGATAAACATGGATGCCCAGCAACCATCGGTCAGTGGAGAAGCAGAGGAGTCAGAAGAGGAGATTGAAATGCCTCAAGCCGAGTGCATAACAGAAGAATGCGATGATAGTTCTGTTACAACGTTAGAGTAAATAGTTATGGCAGGTGTACGACCAGTAGTTTCACACATGGAGGATGGTACACCATTGGGGGCAGATGCCCTGGATAGCAGTAGGAGTATTTCAGCTGTGGAGAAGTTAGAGGAAGCTCCAAAGACAGTGAAGGAATTTACCATGTTTGACCTAATGCAAGCATTGAGGGGGGACCTAAAAATAATGGAGGAAAAAATGGAGAGTAACATGAAGTCACTAAAGGAAGATTTAAGGGAAAGTGCTAAAAAGGACATAAAATCTATGGAGGAAAAAATGGAGAATAACATGGGGAAAATGATGGTAAAGATGGAGAATAGCATGAAAAAGATGGAGGAAAAAATGGAGAATAACATGATAAAGATGGAGAATAACATGAAATCACTAAGGGATGATGTTATCTCAAGATTTGACCATTATAGTACCGAGTTTAGGTCAGTCCACAACCAATTGGCGGAAAAGGGGAAAGAGGTCGAGGCGCAAGTACAGGACTTGTCAACGACTGGGGAGAAACTAGTGGCAGCAGTGGAGGAAGTACCAGAGCAAGTGGTAATAATGCCAGTTAAGGACCCTTCGACGAATGGTTCTTATATTTACCCTTTCATATATTTAGGTGCCTACTACTACAAGAAATGCGATTCACAATTGTGTGAAACCCCTAATGAGTACTACATAAGTCAGTCACGTGTTCCAATAAGGGGTCAGTCTCGCAATCATGTGAACAATTTTGAATGGGAAGTTGACTATGATGTCATGCAGTTTAAGGAGTCGAATGAGTCATTTCATGTAAAAACAAGGGTTTCTGAAGTACAGAAGTTATCATGCACTTTGTGGGTAAACGATGAAGTGTTATTGTCAAGTTGTTTTGGTGTGTCGTCAAATGGGCCCACAGAGACAAAACTTGTAAGAGATGTCTGGTCAGCTGCGACGATAAGCCAGGATACAAGGAGCATTCTAAGAGTGGAACTGCAAACTGAAGCTACTGACATCGGGAGGAGTGTTCTTCACCAACACCGAAACAATGAAGAATGCCCTAAATATTTTGATATTCAGGATGTCTTATTCAATATCTCCTCGCATCATTGGACCAGGAACCAGGTCACATGGCAGTCATCAAATCAAGATGATACCTGCAACAAGAGCAAACCAAGGATCAAGAAACGAGGCCTCGGTAAAAGGAAGCGACATGGATTTCTTCCAGATCTAGGAAATGTATGGCTAGTTGGAGGAAGTGGAATTAGGCCCTCTCTACCACAATCTCAACCTAGGGATTGTAGGAGAACTATTTTTGATCCTGGAATAAGTTTTAGGACATAATTTCAAAGATTTGTGGGAGTCGAGAAATCCCTGAAGCTCGGGTTGTTGTTGGAGGAGGGAATGTTTCAGAACAGAAGAAGGTTGTGGGAGTCGAGAAATCCCTGAAGCTCGGGTTGCTGTTGGAGGAGGGAATGTTTCAGAACAGAAGAAGGTTATGGGAGTCGAGGAATCCCTGAAGCTCGGTATGCGATTGGAGAAGGAATAGTGTGAACAAAAGAGGTCCCTAAAAACTTTCATTTGAAGCACATGTCTAGGTGAAATAATACACATTTGTTTACATATAGGCCTAATTCTGTTTTGAAGAAAACAAGATCATTTTTTTTATTACAATTACTATTTATTTCTACCTTATTATACGTCGAGGAAAAAATATATTTATATCACCAAAGAAATGCCAAAGTACACCCCAGCGCTCCAATGAAGATGATAATTATGTGTATAGGAGGTTCTACGAGATGAGGAAGCGATGAGGAGAGTAATGTTTTGGAGTTTATGACAGTTGTCAATATGTTTGATTGCCCTATAAGTCCTCACTGATAACAAGACAGTGACGGTACCAATGTAGAGGTGATTTTTGTTTATTTGGAGGAGCTATGTCTGATTGAGGGAACTACGATACTCAATTATTTTTCATAAAGGATCTACGGTTTATGGGAGAAAGTTAAGTCTGATTGAGGGAACTAAGATACTCAATTATTTTGCATAAAGGATCTACGGTTTATGGGAGAAAGTTATGTCTGATTGAGGGAACTAAGATACTCAATTATTTTTCATAAAGGATCTACGGTTTATGGGAGAAAGTTATGACTTATTGAGGGAACTATGATACTCAATTATTTTTCGTGAAGGAGCTATTTACTCTGTTTTTCCAACAGAAGTAATTATTATTAAGTGATTATCAGTTACTAGCAAGGTCAACAATGTTATGGAGAGCGCTGGAATGATAATCTGTATGCAGCATGGTGTAACAAAAGCCAAAGTTCAGTTTCATCTAATTTTATAGACTATCTATTATTTTGTCTCATTTTTCCTCTAAAAAATTATGAGGCCACTCAGATATTATACTATCAAAGAAAAGTCTCTGGTAGAGCCTTAAATACCTTCATAATGTGTATTTCATCCTAACAAGATCTTGAAGACAGGTCGATCAGTTGATCTAGTGCAAAGATAATGTAGGCCAAGAGTTGTTTCGCAGTGGGACCGCAATGTAGCGAAGAATGCTAGAACAGAAGAAGGTTATTTATGTTATGTTATATTATATGTATGTTATTTGTAAGAAGAGTGATCAACTTGTTGTTTTGTTTATATATCAAAGCTAAAATCTGCATTTGACTGTGAAGAATTGAAGATAAAGAGAGTTAAATCCATTTTAACATTTTAAAAATATATGATTTTTGAGTTTAATGATATGTAATTAAAATATTTCTCTTTGGAAACTGACACTAATATTGAGGGGCTGTTGGAAAGTACCCCTATGACAAGTTTGAGTAAGTTTAAATGTGTATACAAACATTTGATAATACTCAAGTTAGGCGTGGGCCTAAATTTTAAACTATTCTATTTCCTTTTCAACTATTTTAAAGGGTTATTACTAACATTTTTAAATGATACTTCTACATTACCTTGAAAAGAGTTTATAATAACTGGTTTCACTAAAAGAATTGAGAAATACAAGAAAATAAGGGTTAGCCTACTCTACGTTCTGTCAAGATGTGAAGAAAATGACTCAGAGAGCATTTGCTTTTTCAAGTTTTGAGGGAGAAATTATAAATATATTTTAATTATTTTAACAGGATAGCTGAAGAAGAGGATGTATTTGATATATTCATTAATGGAATGAAGAAATTCTGACTTTAAGGTCAAGGCCTATTCATTTTTCTGTGTCCAAGTGCCAAAACCACTAAAAGATTTGTTTCCTTTTTACAATTTAAGAGTACAAAATGTATAATTTTGGCAATGAAAATACTTTATATAGTTAAATAATATCCTTAAGTTAATGAACATATCCATCGGAAGGTAAAATAGTTGGTTTTAAGCCATTTTATGTGGCTAAAGAGGATGACTACATGTGTCACAAAGGTTGCGATAACTTAAGTTTGCACACCTATTTTTTTGTTTTTAAAGTTTAGAGAGAGAAATATTTGTAATTTTCATTCAAGACTTCTACATTATATGAAGAAGGGTGTCTATTTGCCATATCAATTGAAGAAATTTAAGGGTTTTAATGGAAAGGGTTCTAGGCCCTCAAGTTTTTATGGGATGAGAAGATTAAACTCAATATAAGCATGTTTCTTCTAAATTATTTTTGTCTTTAAAATATATTTAAGTATGGAGAATACTTTTGTTAAGTAGAGGATGTCTCTAAGCTGCTAAGAAAATAACTGTGAATTCCAAATATTTGATTTTTCATTAAGTTATGAATTAAAAGGAAACAGCAAGTTTTCCAGGAAAATGTGTATTTTTGACTATATCGATTTAAAGTGAGTAGTTTGGTTATTTACCATAACCGTGGCATTAAATTAAATATATTAATACGTGAAGAACAATATTATAATCACATATATTTAATAGATTCTAACCTTACAAGCCGAGTGACCTTGAACTTGAATGTTCAATGTTGTGAAATGATCAGCTGATGTTAACAGCTGACAAACATGTGGCATCTCTAATATTTGGGAAGTTGTTGAAGTAATTCGTTCAGAATCTGGAAGAAAATACCATACCAAGAATATTTGAAGAGTTTTAAGTAAATTAAATAAACACACATTTTAAACCATAACCCGAACTAGAGAGAGTAGGGTGTATTTTGACCACGGAGATCAACTGAGCGTCTAAGTTTGATATCAGAAAATAACATCTTTTAAGTAGATACTACGCTCTTAATATAATAAATTAGATTAAAATCGTAGCATCGAGGGGCATTTCTGTGATGTTATTTTTGGTTAAAAGAGTTACTTATAATAGAAATCTAATAATCAGTTGACTAAATTCTTCAAATATATAATATCGTTGTCAATTTTACTGTTTATTTGTTTTAAATTTCATTCAAAACTCCTAAAGTTTTGAATATTCATTATTTATTCATTTACAATTAGAATATATGTTATACATATAATCTACTTACCTTTATTTCACTTTATTAAATCATCTTTCTTTATTTTTATTTTTATTCATAAACTGCCAACCCGCCATGTTTATTAATTTTGTTGGTAGGTGATTTTAACGCTATCTGCTCCAGAGAGTGGTTTATTTCGGAACTATTCGATTTGTTTATTTTATGTTCTTGGACACTTATAGCATCTGGCTGTCTCTTGAAACATTAATTGCCCCTAGCGGAAGAAATTATTATTCTCGTTTTGTTTTTTTGTTTGGTGCCAAGTTTGAATTAATTCTAAAGATGAATTATGTTTCTTTGTAAAAATGTATCATTATCTTTTTAGTAATACCCCCAATCTCTAAATAATTAAGATTGTTTGCTTTATTCTTGCTTACAAATCCCGGCGAATGTTTTCTCCTAGGCCGGTGATTGTTTATTTTAAACAAAAATAACGTGTTTGTGTTTTGTCTTACTTATTGTTGGGACTCTCTAAAATTGGCGTCGGAAGTGTAAGGAAGGATCCGATCTGCGGATCCTTCAATTATATCTTTTTTAAAGGTTCATGGTAATGTTATTCATCTAAAACTTCTAAAAGCTGTATAAACTCGTGAAGAAAGTTGAGTGGAAGCACTCAAAGAAGATCTTGGTGGAAATTTAAGGTCAGAGAGTTAAATATCGACGGAGCTTTGATTCAACATTTTTACCAGAGCAAGGACATTTTCGGGTGAGATCCAATCCATCTGTAAACATCCTGTTACGGATGTAAATAATTAAGCATAATCCTTAAAATTACTAAAGAAGGACAAATAATTTTCAGTTTCCAAACTAGAATTAATACTTTTTGTCCACCTCAGAACTATTTTTTTTTTGTTTATTATTGTTACATGTTATAAAGAATAAATTTTGTTGTTAAAATCTTATTTGCTTAAAGAAATATGTATATTCAAATATACTCACAATTCAAGTGAGAATTTAACAATTTCAAGTATTGCTTAACAATACTTTTAATAATATTATAATATACGAGGCATGCTTCATAGGTAGGGTTCATTTAAGAATATCATTCACTTCAATAATTAAAATTACTCTTTAAATTTAATTGTTTTATTGTTATTTACATCAATGTACATTGTATTTTCTTCTAAACTTGCATCCCATGTATAGCGAGACTCAGTAGAGTGGATTGGTCAAATCAAGAATAATAACCTGCATCAGGAAGTCTTTGGTTGTAAGTGTCCAACTTAAGTCCAAACTTTAGGTAAAGTCCAGGGGTCTTGAGAAAAAGGGTTTTCGTATTACCGCTGAGCAGTTTATGGGGATAAATTTATTTAATAATTAAAAATCTACCTATCGCACCAAAATAAATGGGGTTGGTAGTTGGCGCCCAATAAAACACAATATTATATTATATATTATAGATTATCTAAAATTAAATTAATTCTTTCATTCAAAATATAGAAATAAATACACACATAACATATTTTATTTTTTTTCATTACAATGTATACTGTATATATACACAAAACATATATAGGCTATACATAAATCTATCTATATATATATATATATATATATAAATAAATCAAATTGCTATTCCCATAGAAATTGATCACGGTATGATTAGTTAAGTGCGATAGGACGAGAATTCCCAACCAATTAAACTCCATCACGCTACAATAACAAATATGTATTTCAGTGTAACGGGCTGGATAGAATGTGGCTTGTGAATCCTAATGAACCATTCGTCCCCCCCCCCCCAATACTCCCTCCCTACCTCCTGGTTAAATTGAACCTTTAGAATTATACCGTATCTACAGTAGGAGTCTAGGTAGGTAAGTAACCGCTAGCGAAAATTACCAGATCTACTCTCATGTTGTTCTGGTTAACAAGGAGGAAAGGCAGGAATGCTAATGGACAAATACTAAAAGAACTAAATGAAAAAAGGAAATTACGGAGGACGGTATAAAAACGAAGATTCTTGGGAACATATTTAGACACGATAACTTTATCCAGAAGGAGAGATGTTAAGGGGGGAAAAACAATTGAGGGTAAGATCAAGGATGTCCTACCTAAACAACAAGATCAGTGAAAGGGGATACATTTCATATCCTGACATTAAAAGGATCACAGAGGATTGAGAGATATGTCAGTAGAGACAAGGCCTGACCTTTAGGAAATGATGATGATGATGATGATGACTCATGTATTCATTCGCAAAAAGAATAGGATATGCATGACTATATGTTGAGTTGATATCACTTTGGGCAGTCAAAATTTTCACAGCAAACTTTTTTTTTAAATCATGTTTTTCTTTCAATGTTTTTACATCTTCTTCTAGCTGCAACCCCCACCCCAACGGCAAATAGATTCTAACACCAATATGGTGAAGTGAAATTTGGTTCTTGCAACACATATACGTGATTTTAGGGGAAGCAAAGGGGCAAATGGGTGGAAGGGCATTCATAAACCAATAACGTCTTTGTGGCGAGGGGGTCTTATATCTACAGGGGAGGGGGTTAACAAAGATGTTATACATGTCAAACACTTTAATTTTATAACACCGCGTTTTACTAGCCATTCGGGCTATCCGCTTATGCACTAATTACTCTATTATATTAAGGATGAGGAAGGTTGAGTTTAGAGGAAGTATACTCTCATTTGCGTGCAGGGAAAGTGAAAAACCATTTAGGAAAATCACCCACAGTACACCTGACCGGTGTTCAAACCCTGATCTCCCCATCATTGGAATTCTAGTCTATTACTAGATTGACGCCTTGCTTAGACCATGCGGACACCGAAGCGGGTAGGGCCATAGATATTATACTTTCTAATATTGAAAAAAAAAAGGTATTTTTTTTCATGTTTCCACAGTTATTAAACATACTTACAAAATCTGATTCTGAGAAGTATTAAATCAGAGTTTCTCTTTTATTGTCACAAAAGCTTCCTTATGAAATAATGATTTCTCTTTTGATGTGAAATGTTACGTAACACGGGGGTGGGGGGGAGAGTCAAGGCTTATGTCTACTTGGTGATACATGCGGGGGATGTGGGTTTTGGTTGGTAAAAAAAAGTTTTTATGGATGACCCTGTGGAAGGTATTTCGTAATAGTTTTAATTTAATGTCTGCGTGGACTTCAAATAGCCCCAGGTGCGAAGTGGTTGCCACTATACAGTGTTGTCCGACACTCTTCTAGTAGAGTTTATTGGACCTCTGGGGGATGACTGAGATGTAGAAACGTGCTGTTGACGTTATTCTACTCGCATCGCTGGACACGAGGGCTAAATGTTAGGCACGTTTCAGTCTGGATTGCCGATGATGTTGAGGATAGGGTTAAAATCTTATCTGGGTGTACTGACGGTGGATTTTCCTAGATAGTTTTCCAACTCTCCTTCCACGCATTTATTTTAACACCGTGTATTACTTACTACATGCTATTAGTAGAGATGAGAAAGGAAGCATTTATAGAGGTAATATACCCGCATTTGCTTGGAAGGAGAGTGAGAAAACCATTTAATAAAAACCACCCTAAGTATACCCGACTGGGACTCAAACCCAGAACTCACCATCATCAGCAAGCCATTCTAACATGAGAATGACGCCTTATACCATTTGGACACCTAAGTAGTTCACTCAAATTTGAGTACTTTAACTAAATGCGTACACCTTGAACAGGTAAGGAGTCGTGGAAAAAAAAAATCCACACTATACCCATTATTTTCATTGATACATTTAATGTGCGCTTTCTAAACAAATACTCGATATCAACGTATGATTCACAAACTTATTTAACCTACCCCGATTTTAGTTGAAAGAAATTTTTAGAAATTTCAAAACTATTTCTTTGCGGTCAACACTGATAACATTTTATTTTATTATATGTGTTTATTTTATAGGTATTGATAATAATCTAACAAAAGTGATTGTTACAGATAACTTGATTTAATTTATGAATGTATTAATACTATAGAACACTATACCTGTAATATAAACCAGTCCTAACGTTTAGATATCACTACTTGGTCAACAGGACGAGTTCGTACATTTATTAAATAGAATCACGGCCCCCTATACGTGTGGTTGAAAGATAAATTTTGTTAGTTGAGCTCATTTTACTGGTACACACCAATAAAAACTCACTCAGTGAGCACACCTTGAGCCACTACGCTAAATATTTGTGTAAAAGTTATCCAAATACATACAAATATATATTTAAAAATACATGAATATTTTTCTCTTGAAATTCATAATAAATAAATTAAAATAATTGTAGTTTACAACCTTTTGCCTTACATAAATCAAAATAGTACAATTTTAAGCTTATTCATATTGTACACACTCAAATAAAATTAATCTTGTGCTAAGGAATCATCCTCTCGCAATAGAATGGAATGCCAATGAAGGGGAGATCGGGTTTCGGATCTCGTTCGAGTTTATTGAGTTTGTTTTGCCCTTAATAGTTTTACATTTTCCCTCCACGTAATTTCGGGTACACTTCCTCTAATAAAAAATTAAAACTTTCCTCCACTTTTACACATCAGCGTAATCTATTCATACGCGTACAGACAGATGGCTAGTAAGACGTGGTGACTAAAAAATAAATAAATATGTTTTAAATATAATTAATTTTTTTTGAAGGATGAACAGTGTTTTAACTGGCAACTACCCATCTAAATAAGCCTCCTGCTGGCTTAAAGCTATTACATATGAGACACAGGTAATAATAAAGCTAAGATAATTTTTATTAATTTCCTTACACCCTTACCACCTGGTTCCCTGTGAATAATATTACCGCTATATTCCTCTTAAGAGTTGCACATAAATACAAAGATTCAGAGCTACCCAACTCTTACCCCTGTAAGGCTATTAACCCACCATAAAGAGGACTGGGGGGGGGGGGGAAATTGGGTAGTGGGGAAGAGGTAGAAATATGCCAGGAGCTAGTATCTTGGACTAAGATTAATAACTTAAGGCTCATAATACGTTCCCCCATCCAGCGGGCTCTTACGTAAAAAGTCTTAGAGGGACCATCAAAATGTAGAGAATTAAAAAAAAATATTAAATTTTGTTAGTAAAAAAATTAATATAAAAATCTTTTTGAGTTGCTAGATTACTTTGTTACTATTCGTAGAATGTTGAAGTTTTTAAATATGTTTTGTCCCAGTAAATAATAACATAATAATTGAATGCGAGTGCTTTGTTCATAAATCTCTAGTAAATTGGTTAGAAATAATAGTGCGGTGCTAACTTAACATATAGGATTCACGGGCCAATCCGCAATGTGTAGTATACATAAAAAACCTCAAGGAAATATTAAAAAATGTATTGTTAATGGTAAAAAAGCAAAACAAGTAAAGCTTTGGTTTGGATTCTAAGAACATTATTAAGAATCAGTATATAAATATAATAGATTACTATTATGATTGTATCCACACAACGCTATGATTAAGCATATTTTTGCGTCACAAGTTTTTCGATAGTGACACTCAGGATTACTTCGTTTTCTATTATTTATTTGAGAGTTCGTTGAGCTTGGCAGACCAAAAGAAAACAGATTGCGGATCAGAGGTTGTACCACACTGATATAGAATATCCAAATATAGTATTTCTAATATAGAAGGTGAGAATAAATGTTAAATTCACTTTATCCGAACAAATCACCATCCTGAAAAAATTGCAGTATTTTTCATCATATTAATGGGGGCTTTACAGTGAAAATCTATTAGCTATAATATTATATTACTTTAACTTAATAGCTGTAGTAATATAAATATAATACATTATTTTTAATTGATTATACACATTTTTACAGTTAAAAAATATTACTAATAGATTGAGAGAGACGTCTTATCGTAATGGATTGCCTGTCATAATAAATTAAATAACTATTTTACCAGAAAACATAAATCTTATTAAAAATGGTTGAATACTGTTGTATAGCTAATATAACCAATTTTAGTTTTATTTGGCTTTAATTTGTTAATTTTGGTAACATATTCAAATTGTGAGTTGGAGAAGGTCTCACAGTGTGTACACATGGGTAATTAATATCAGCGACGAGTCATGAAGTGCCCCCAGGTTAATAAGAGCTTATTAAAGATGTACCTGTGATATATCCTTATCCACTTGGTCACCATTTGACCAATCACACATAGGTTCTGCTTTACATACCTCACGTGGATATGTATTTCGATTGACAGATGAGTATTCTACTGAGGGATGAGAACAATTCATAGATACAGTTTAAACAAGCTCTGCTTAACCTGGCTATACCATTCGACATACCCCTGATTGGTAAATATAATAGGATTTTAAGCTATCAGAAAGAGGATCTTAAATTGGTGGATATAATATATACAAAGGGGGTATATACTCCAAAATTACATTCCTCAGGTAGATGAATTATGTCCAAATCACGGTACGTGTAGTTAGTCATCATTTAGACGTGGGATACTGAGATTAACTAAGACTTTAATGTCATGGCTACTATCACATGAGCTAGATTTTTTTGTAAGATGAGCCTCTAACTATACACAATTATTGATTTTTAAATATAAAATTAATTAATATAAAATTACATCTGTACATTTGTTTTGTCACACACTTCTCAGATACACATTTTAAACAAAATCGTTAGTGCTATTTTCGAAACGAATTTTCAAAAATTACTAACCAGTAAACTACCCCTAAACGAATGTTTACCCTAACAAATTATAGAGTTTTATATGAGAGGTCAATCACTCCCTAGATATCAATTCTAAACAAAATTGTTTGAATCATTTTAGAAAAATTTGTAAATCGTAAGAATTACTTAGTAAAATACTCATAAATTGAGGGCTGGGCCAAAATAAAAATAAATTAATGATGTATAAATATTAATTATAAAAACAATCTCTCAAACCATTTCTGATCTATGGTCAATATATAGACGGACAGACAGACAGACATGGGTACAGACAGTCTAATTGGTAAAATCCACTTTTTTGGGTTCGGGGACACATAAAACCTAATGACAATCTTGAGGTCGAAAATTTTCACGATTACAACTTTTTATATTTAAATGAGAAAGTAAATCTACTTGAATTAAAGCTACAAACAATTCAATTTTAACGAATCATTATTGTTTTACAGTACTATTTTTTTTTAAATATGAAATTATTGCCTTTCTGAAATAAACCCTATAAACACGGAGGAAAATAAAATAAAAATAAACCTCTTCAACCCGTGAATACTTTTATTATTGAGTTCAAATGAATGGAAAACTCACTTCTTCACCGGCATGACCCCTTCATTCTTCAGCGATTGTCAGCGTGGAGCGCAGTCAGTGGTTACATTGCGCTGCTGCGCACAAAGATAAACTGTGCTGGATTAATGAGATCAGATTCAACCATCGAAGATAGCGTCATCTGTGGGATTAAGTGTTTTCATTTAGAAGGGGCAATTTGTTGGAGGCAGGGAAGGGGGAATATACACAAAAGTAAAAGAGAGCAAATAAAAAGAATGAAAATAATTTAGCTATATACATGTTTGTGTCAAGTTTCATTAGATTTTCAAACTCTCGGGTTAATAATGCTATAATTAATACACGTATTTTCAGACTAATTATCCATAATGAAATAAACCTGAAGTGTATAAGAAAAATACCTTTTTCTCAATTTTAGAATAAGTGTCCCATTAGTAAGAAAATAAATTTCAAAATTGAAAAATTAAGGACGTTGCCTACCTGTGACGTCACGGAAGATCAAGATCGTATTTCTCGTGTTAGTGAATTAACGTTTTATGCAGCGAGTTTTAAAGATAAAACGTTAAAACAAAAATCACAAATTCTTAAATAATTGAAAAAATAGTCCTAAAATGTCACAACATTATTATTTTTTATCTTGGTTTAGTTTTTTTTTGTTAAACGTATTTCTTAAAAATCATCTATAATTTAGGTTATTTGGCTTGGTCACGAAAATGGCTTGTAAGAGTCTCCTGTCAGGATGTAGTTCGTGGAAGCATATATATATATATATATATATATATATATATATATAAAGATAATTTTAAAAAACAAGTTGACGTTTTCAAGGAGCAAATAATATAGTGAGTGTGTAAACTCGTCAGAGGAAGAGGGGAAGTGTTATCAGTAGATAAACAAGTGGCCTCACAGTGTGAACTGCTCACTTTCTTACCTTTATTTATATTTTCATACATTGGTGTATAAGTGTGATAATGTTTAGATTGCAAGGTACGTAGATAGAACAAACATAAAGTGAAATTCACTCCCATTACACTAGACCGGTATCCAAACCCCAGTCTTCCCATCACCATCAAACCAGATTGAACAAACTTGAAATTTGGACCACGTGATCACGGTTGTGGTCAATATTATTGAGTTTTCTTTACAAGTGGATCCAAACTAATGTAATTCCAGCGTTGTTTTGGACGTAACAACTTAAAGTTACCGGTATTGAATTGTATTTTTTACACATTATTTTAGTTTCTCCATACTTATAGGGTAGCTAGAATAATCAAATTTGGCACATTTATGGAAATTGGATGTACCAATATGGCTGCCAAATTGTATGATTCTATCTGTCACATAAGTGTGTTAGAAAATTAAAAAATATGTAGAAAAGGTGCTAAATTTACCTAAAATCAAAAAATCTAACCCTATCTAAGGTGTAAATTTTTGGAATTTTCCCGTCGGTTACAGGCTAGAAGCTATAAGTTTGCCAAATTTATAGTTTCTAGCTCATCTAGAAGTGGATAAACATTAATGTCAGTGAGTGAGTGAGCGAGTCATCCATGTGGCTTAATAGTAGTATAATATCTATAAATAGATTTATATAGTCTCACTTTTTCTCGAACCTTCGGAGAGAGAAGTATTGTGATCGTATAAAAAATATCGAACGTGATTACTATAAAAGACTGACATTTCGTGACACCCCCCCCTCCCCCCCATAAAACCGAAAAAGTGGCTATCGCAATTCCGTCCGTCTGTCTGTATTTCGGCCTAGAGCCGAAACCATTCTACCCATCGGGATAGAACTTGGTATCAAGGGTTTTAGTAAGGCCTGACTCTAAAATCAAGGGTAGTTTTACTTAGGGGTGGAAAGAGAAATTTTGTTTACTTTTTTTTTTTCGAAATCCGCTCAAACGAATTAAATTTTATTTTATGTCTAGAAACTGTTCAACATTACAAACAAAATTGAAACTCACATTTTCCCATGAAAATGACTTTAAGGGCACTTTACATAATCAGCAATATCCAATTTGTATTTTATCTCCGCAACCATTTGAGATATGAAGTTGTGTACTTTTAAACATAAAAATAATTCATTTGAAGTATTTTTTTTAAACCAATAATTTCTGAACTATAAGTAAATCATTTATTTGCTCAGGTCTTTTAAACGTGAAACTGATAGCTATGCTCTTTTGTGGACATAGATGCTTTTTTTTTCCCAATGTTTCTGTAACAGTGTATAATGTATAGTATTTAATTTATACTTTTAGGTGGAGGGATTTTGAAGCATCGTATATTATTTCGTTTCACAAATTTCACGCGATTTTAATAAATGTCTCTATTTTAAGATAAGAGAGAAATAAACTCTGTGTGTTGCACCGTAACATTAATTTTATTACTAAGTTACAAACTGGGAATATTAAAAATCTTGATATAAGGGATAGAGTGGTGGACAGTACTTTAGAGGGAGTGCACCCACATTAGCCTGCTGAGAGGATGGAAAAATGACCTGGATAAATAATTAATGTAAAGAAAACACCCCGTGGTGCACATCGTCGAGATTTGAACCACCAACCTATCCATTGTCAGCAATCAATTCTTATACCATGTGATCACTTGATTTCAGCCTATTTAATATGTCACTCAATAACTGACTATGTTATGTTATGTTATTATGTTAGTATACGGTTTTGAATGGAGTTCCTTTGTAATTTGATTAAATAACATTTTTATGGTGAAAAGTACGAGTTAAATAAAACGATACTCACTTTAGTCGTTGCATGGTCTAAGGCAGTGGTTATAGAGCTGTGACCACTCCATGGTGACGATTCAGGTGGTACACAGATGGGACCCTGGGGAGAAAGGGTGGGGGCGGGTATGGGTGGTAAGAGAAATAAAACGTTGAATAAGATGAACAATCCAATATTGACAGGCCAAGTCTGCTAAGTAAACAAGTTTTTGGTACAAATGAAATGGTACATGTGAAATGTGCATTAAGTAACAAAATCGGGTTTAAATGTCGTCTTGTAGTGAGTGCAATGCTTGAGGGACAAGAAATTCCGACCTGGGAACAGGAAGTTCACTACATTGAATGAACTGCGTGGTAATAGAATGGCTATAAAGTGATCCACTGTTGGAAAAATACTGAGAAACATTGGCCACAATAGTATGGACTGCCGATGATGGGGAGATCGGGGTTCGAATATCTGTCAGGTACTGAGGAGGGTTTTTCCTAAATAATTTTTCCCTCTCTCTTTATGTAAATGGGCGTACTCTTTCTCTAAATTCAAACTCTCTTTTCCTTAATATATTATAGTATATAGTGCATATGCAAATAGTACATAACCTTACCCTAGCACACACATTAACGTACAACCCTAAAGGGTAATAAAACGCGTTGTGAAAGAAAAGAAAATATGTTACCAGTTGGTGTTTACAGAGAACCATCTTTCAATCTAAAGAACTAAAATAAAATTAGTTTTATTTTAGGGTCGATCGAAAACGTCAGGGTCAAACAAACCTAACGTAAATTCAAAGGATTTGTGTCAAATAACTCCTTTTCTCTTCTTCTTTTTAACCTCGCCGCTTTCCAATAAGAAACACGTCTGATTTTGTTAGAAGGGTTTTGGGGACTTATTTGGTGGTTATTAAGGGAAGGGGGTGAAGGGATCGTTTTTTTTGGGGGGGGGTCTTTTTTTTTTCGAATTGGGAAAGCTTAAGTTCGAAGCTATATTTCAAAGTGATTGTCAGGCGGGTGGGAAAAAGAAAAACACATCTCCTCAGGGAAAATGGGGGGGGAGTCTTGTTCGCAGCTGGTCTCTCAGCTCATTCGTTCAACAAGTATTTGTCAGTGTCTCGAGTTAATTTGGACTGCCATTGGTGGAAGTAGTAAGGGAGGAACCAGGGGGGACAGGGGGGTTGGAGGTAGTCGCTGAGTACACGGCTGTTGGTTAAAACTTGTACTCTCCTTAGTTTAAACTTGTTCAAGGAACTTTACAACTTGTGTTTCTCTCTGATTTATTATTGAGTTTATTCTGGCGTGGAAGCTGTTTACATCAACTCTGCAAAGTGTTTCCATAAACGTTATCGTAAATTTTACCCGTCCCGGTGTTTTAACTGACAATGGATTATTATTGTTTTGGGGGGGTACTTAGCACGTATTTTATTATCCACACATAGTTAATAAGTACACAACTTATAAACTAACTTAACCTAGAACATCACTATTCACACTAAACATTCTAAAACTAAGGACAATAATACTTTTAGTATTTTGGGTAATAGGATTAATGCTTAAAACACAAAAGTTCATTCTCTTGTGCGTTAAATCGGCCTCCCTGGCCATTTGGTTATAGTGAAGTAAATCACAGTAGAGAAGTTCTTTGATGAAAGGACCTTATTTCGAATCTGGAGTTTGTTTAACTCGTGCAGATACGCATTAAATTTAACAATAAAAATGGCGTTTTTGGCATACATCAATCTATAGCTAAGATTTTGGAAAAATCAGCCAGTGCTAGTGAACCTTTGCACAGGGGACGCCCGAATGTACTAATCGTACATATTTTTTCCGTGGAGGCTTTTTCCATATCCCAATGAGGTAATAGGATAGTGATAGTGAATATTATGGGGTGGATCCAACGAATATCTCAATTTAACTTAAACCTAATCAAACCAAACACTGGTGACCACGGGAATTATTCCCCTTTCGGGAAAAATACCCCCGTACTAGAAAGGAATCGAACCCGGGAGCTCCAAGTCCACAACCCGGGGCTACAATCATGGTTGGTATTAAGGTTGACTATACTTGATGAATATATTGTTTCAGAAATACAACAATAGAGTAGATTATTTAACCAAATTCATTATTCTTGGTTTACATTTTATGGAATTGACTCAAAGCATTAATTGCAGGAGACTTCAAATGGTGTATATATGGCTATCATTAGCAGTTTCATGTCGTGGAGTGTTTCCGGGGTAAGCAGAGCTTGTTAAAAATGTACCTAATATAAGTAGATATATTTGAATTATCATTTTATAAAAAAAAAAAGACCTAATTTTTTGCTCTAAACATTGATAACATTTTCTTACTACCAAATTCTTTGTGTTATCAAGGTTTTTACAGAAGGAATTTCCATTTTTACAAGTAGCTTGGATTGAAGAAAAGAGTAAAAAAAATATTTTTATTTTTCACTAAACTGACTAGTGTGAAATCATGTAACTCATGTTTAAAAGGGAAATACATCTTTTGTCGCGTCACAACTCATGCTTAAGGGATAATAAGACAAGTTTGAACCAGCGTGTTTAATTCTTCAGTTCACTTTTTTCGTCCATACAAAGAACTATTCTTTTAATCTCTCAGTTAAATGTATCAAATCAACAAATATTCCAGTATTTTTAATAGATTTTACAGAATTCCCTGTGTTTTTACGGCTCTTTCGGTTTTACAGATGCGTGGCAGCCGTGATTAGTATTGTTATCATTTATATATTAGTAGTATCTATCAAAGGTGACAACTGTCCAGGGAGCGTGTTATTTGCGCCCATGTTGGTAGCGCCATTTCAAAAAACGTGGGCGTTTGCACCCACCTAAAATAAACCGTAAGTCTTCGCACCCATCGGCGAGTCAAAGCCTTGTTTCTAGCAACTGGGAGTCATTAAGAGGACGTTTATGACGTTTATTTTTTGATCGGTCCTGTTTCATAATTACTAGTATGAAGGAATGTTGATAGGTTAGGTTAGGTTAGGTTAGGTTAATCGTTGACCCGATACCTTTATTCTGCCGAGGGAAAAATAAAACAAAAATCAAATGTTTTCGTAGGTAAATATAGTATGAACAAAATTTTGTAAATACAAATATTTACACTCCTTAGAACGAAAAAAAGGATTTGAATATAAAGTGGACATAGGCACACACGGACAACAGGGTGCGAACACACATGGGTACAAACACACATGGGCGCAAACAACACTTTAGCCACTGTATATCCCATGACTCGACAAATGATGACGTGAGAGTAGATATAGTAACTTTTCTGTCAGGTAGGGAGGACCCTTCCTATGAAAATTTGACTGTATCTCGTTGTTCCTAACGAGGGTTTTCGACGTTTCTAGGTTATCCGGGAGCTCCTAGTCTTCTCCAGATGACTTCAAGGGCAATTACACCCGTCAGAAACACATCTCATCCAGCCGCTAAGGGTCATTTCAATATGATTTGGTTTCTAATGAATACCCTATTGCTCTCTTGAAACATTTTGCAAGAATAAAAATTTAAATTAAAAATCCAGCCCGCTTGGGTAGCCATTTTCTCTAAGGCGTCACTATTAAAATAGACTAGACTACCAATGGATGGTAGATCATGGTTAAAGTCCCTGTCAGGTGTATTTTCCTTAATGGTTTCCCACTCTAACTCCACGAAAATGCGGGTACGCTTCCTCTAAATTCAAAACGTCCTCATCCCTAACCATTAGCGTAATTAGTACATAGGCATACATGAACAGGTATTAAGACGCGGTGCTAAAATAAAATTTAAAATGTATCAACCCGCATCGGTGGGCAAGCGGACTAAACGTCATGATCGTCTAGTAATATTTGACGGTGAGGTATCAGTTGGGATTTAAATCACAGCGTTGAGGATGGTTTTACCTTAAATGTTTTATTATTTTTCTCTTCACGCAAATACGGGTACATTTCCTCTAAGTTCTACCTCCCTCATCCATTCTCCATTTCTGTAATTTAATTGGTGATACTTCGAACGGGAAGTAAGAAGAGGTGCTTAAAAATAATTAGTTTTTATTTATTTTTATGTACACCCCGTTTACAATGAGAACCTACAATATTACTTTGACGTGTCCCACTATGGTCCTATCATACCAGCTATAGGCCTACCATAGTGGAAACAAGCGAGGTAAGCTTGTTACCTCTCAGGGTAAATGAAGTTTACTTATATTATATGCCTTTTTATTATTAATATTATTAATTTTTTAACACCGCGTCTTACACCCGTTTGGGCTATACACCTACATACTAATCACACTAATGTGTTAGGGATTAGCAAGGTTTAATCGAAATAAACGGCACTCGCATTTGCGTGGAGGTGGTAATGGGAAGCCATATTGGGGAAAACTACCCTCAGTGTACCTGACTGGGATCGAGCCCCGCTCTCCCCGTCTTCAGCAGTCTAGTCTAACACGAGAGCAGCGCATTAGACCATGCGGCCACCGAATAGGGTAGTATTATTTTCATTTTGTCTCTCACAAGCTTCAGTGGTCGAATGGTCGAATGGCAGGGGTGGGGAACCTTATGGTATTGGAAGGAAGCATATCGCTTCAAGAATTTCTAATGTACTGTACATTTTTTTCAAAATAAGGTAGTGCGCCAATCATAGATGAATAGATCGATAAGAGCGTTTTTTTTACATTATACTTTAAAAATAAATATTTTTGATTTTAATTAATTAAGATACACGAAGTTGGAAAATGTATGATCTCTAAACGATGAAGAAAAATAAATAATAAAAAAAGGATTAAAAGTCTGCACCAAACATCTCAAAAGGTCATAAGTTCCCTATTCCCGGTCTAAGGTGTCACTCTCGTATTATGATAGCCTCCTGATGACAGAGAGCGGGGTTCAAATCCCGGTTGGGTCTACTTAGGGGTTTTTCCTCAATAGTTTCTCACTCTCTTACATAAATGCTGTTAGATTATATCCGAAATGCTTCCTTCTTCATTCTCGCTCTATTAGAGTAATTATCATATCTGCGTATAACCTGAACAGGTAGTAAGACGCTGTGATAAAAAGAACTGTATTTTATTACTGGTTCAAGAAATTTAATAATTAGAAACATTTCGACTGGTAGAAAGTTGACTGTCTATCGTGTGCGGCTTATATTAACTCTCGCAGGAACTTACATCGACGACCGCAAGGTATTGTAGAGGCGTGGAATTATAGAGGAGAGTGCTAAAGCACTTATCTTCACACGGACTTAGAGCTTACTCCCTCAGTGAGGCTTCCAAAGGGTAAAGGTTAAAATCCCGACCGGGGACTTTAAGGATAACTTTATAAGGCAAGGGTCAGTTATAATCTAAGTGGTCTCAGCTTTTAATAAATACGGGCGTGTTAAAGACAACGTTCACTGGTAGGGGTGAACAGGAAGGAATACAGAGTAAGCGTAGCCGAATTTGCGTTAAGGGAGAGTGGGAAAACTTATTGGGACAAATAAAACAAAAACTCAATACGCCTTGCCGGGATTCATATCACGAGTTAGTTATGTTTCACGCTAGGTCTGTCAAAGACTTGGGTCCTATGATATATAACACTTTTAATTGTCAATGCGGATAACCCAGAAGGGTAGTAAGGCGCGGTGCACAAAAACACATTTCAATTATTTAAAACGAAAAAAGAACACCTGTTTGATTCTAGTTTCCGGGTGTCGTCAATGCACTCTCTCTCTCTCTATCGCACTTTTTTGCATTTTCTATCACACACGTTTCTCTCTCTCTCTCTTACGCTTTTCTTTCGAACTTTTTCTCATGATCTCTCCTGAGGTCTCTTACTCTATCGCACTCTATCTCTCATACACACTCTCTTTCTCTCTCTTGCGTGCTTTCTCACTTTCTTGTTCATTCTCTCCCTATCTCTCTCACATAATATCTCTCGCACACTCTTTCTTACTCTCTCTTTTTCTTGAAAAATCTCTCTTACACTCTCTCTTTTAAACTATCTCTTTCACAATCTCTCACGGAATTCTTTCTTTCTCATGCTTTCTCTTGCCCTCTCTTTTTCATGCTCGTTCTCGATCAACTGATATGTGTGGTATATATATATATATATATATATATAATTTTAAATAAATTACAACTTTTATAATAATAATAATAATAATTATTATTATTATTATTATTATTATTAGCACCCATTCGGGTTATACGCACTTACGCTAATGTGTAATAGTAGGGTGATTGTGATTTGAAATGGAGGACCTACAATTTAACGTGGGATCCGAACCACGGTGGAGGCCTGGTATTCCACACATTCACAAGTTGTGATTAATACACGTCTTGTTAGAGGTGAAGGAAGGGTTTGGCAATCAGATAAATCTGTGTTGGGGCCGAGGATTGAACCTAGGACCCCCAGCACAGACGTTCGACAGCTTATCCCTAGACCACCAGGTCACCCTAAATTACAACTTTAATATATTTTTATTTCTGTTTATTTAACATAAGATCCTAGTATTAAGATTATGTCAAAGAATTTGTAAGTTTTTTCCACAGAGATTCTGTTAGTGGTATCTTTTAAAATATGTGTATAAACAAGTATTGTAGTGGTATGGGGCCCAGGTTGTGGTGCTTACAGCCGTCTAGCACAGACCCCAGTACTCCTTATAACCGATACTGCGGGAACGTACCGGGACATGACAATGGGAGTGAAGGACTTATTCTTCCACGTTTCTTTAAAAGTCTCGTCTGGGGACTGCAATTAGACTGCTCTGGACGGAAAATCTGTCTTCTTTCTTAGACAATGTCTTCTTCATGCAACGATGGCTGGCTCTCTTTATCTACAAGTATTTTTTTCATTCTTTTTTACTCTCAAAGACTACAATTTCCTCGGTATCACTAAATTTAATTACTTTACGTCGGTTCTTTAATTGAGATTTGGTATGGACAAAACATAGGCCTATTTACTAAACTAAGGATTTATAAAATATTATTTTTCCATTGAAAGCTAATAACGACCAAATTATTACACAAATAAGCGACCAATATTATTATTAATATTTTCATATAGTTGGCATCAAATAAATTTTACAATAATTTCAATACCAAAATCTATTATTTATTTTATATCAAACTATCAACAGTTTATTAAAATGTATATGTGTTTTATGTTTTATTATCAACTATGATAGTTTCTATTACTATCCTTATAACATATAATTTGATAAACCCGTTTCCAGTAATAGAAATTACGAGGAAATAAATGAACAGATTTTGACAAACAAAAACTCATTTTAACGGTTAGGAGTCCAGGATGTTGGGAAAAATAGTAGTTTTTCCACGAAAATGCGTTTTTCACAGAGAATTTTCAGTTTTCTATTCTTAACCATGGAAACCGTTATTTGCTGCACGCTGTAAATCTCTAAATAAAATATATCTCTTTGGCTAAAAAATAATAACTAAATCTTTATTTGTTGGTTTGAACTCATCACACTTTTCTCTTTGAATGAATATTTCTCTTTGGATGCTGGTCATAACACATCTAAATTGAAATGGCTAAACTGGGAAACATTTATTTCTTATTGGAATGTTTTCGTTAATTCGCATTTAAATCAATAATATTGCACACAATTTGAAAATTAAAAGGTTACGATGTTAATTTCGTGAAAATATTTCTTATGTTTGGTTTCGTGCATGATAAAATGATGTTCAAATATGTTTTGATATGTATTATAAGCCCAAAATCAATCAAATGTTCTTGAATAATGTTTAAAAATAGTCATTTTAACTATCTAAGTATAAGTTTTGGTGTTCATTTTTTTCTAATAATGGGGTTTTATGTTCATTTTATTCCAATAATGGGTTTCAATGTTCATTTTATCAAATACTAACACAATAAAAATACATAAGTTAAGCTATGTTTTCATTTTACCGATTAATTTTGTGGATAAGACATTTAAAAGTAATGTTTTGTGTACCACATCTATATTTTCACATTCTCTATCTCTCTGACACTCTCTCACGCTCTCACAAACTCTCTCTCTCACACATACACATACACACACTATAACACATTCTCTCATATATTCATCTCTTATTCTCTCTCTAACACTTTATCCCTCTCTCTCACACACTCTCTATCCTCACATACACTTTCTATCACACAGTTTCTCTAACATTATCTTTATTATACTATCCTTAAGCTCTCTCTCCAATGTTCTCTCACTCTCTTTCAAACACTCTCATTTACTCAAACGCTCTCTGTCTCTAAAACCCTTGTTCTATCTCTCTCTCAAACGTTCTATCTCTTTAACGCTCTCTCACAAACGTTAGCTCTCTTTCTTAAACGCTATCTCTCGACGATTATAATATACGCAGAAAAAGATTCAGTTTCGTTCTATATCTAAAACAAACTTTGCCAACGTGGCCAGGTATTACTTCCAACAGCAAAGGAGAGGACAGTCTTATATGAGGCTGGAAAATAAACTGCTTAAGACGAGTCCACGAGGACAGTCCTATATGAGGGCTGGAAAATAAACTGCTTAAGACGAGTCCACGAGGACAGTCCTATATGAGGGCTGGAAAATAAACTGCTTAAGACGAGTCCACGTCCTTTAGTCATACAAGCAAGATCTATGTCGCTCTAATGTTCCAGTTACAATCTTAAGAGTGTGTAATCAGTTTAATAAACAATATACAAGTATTAAAATCAATTATATATTTTTTTATTAATATAGTAAGTGAAACCCTCAATAATTTTGCGAATATTTTCCATTTAATATCATTAAAGTGAGTGCTAGAAACTACGCACTTACAAATCATCACTGCGTAGAACATTGATCATAATTATCACCAACCGATTACAAACATAGATAGAAAGGTAACAATTGCTGCCCAACCGTGGGGTATGCACGGGTCGTCGTCTCGTCATCATCATCATCATCATCATCATCATCATCATCATAATTATCATCATCATCAATCGTAACCTTTCAGCCTGAAACTGAAGTCTGTTCATTGTAGTAATTGTTTTCTGAAAGGCCTTTTTCCCTACCAGAAAGCTATTATATAGTAGGATATTGGTAGGAAAAAAGACCTTTCAGATAGTAATTCCTACCGTGACTGGAGTTTGTTTTTTCTTTATAATTTTCGATTCTCTTTACACGCGAGTACGGGTAGATTACCTCATAAACGATTCTCTCATATTCCCTAACCAATTAGGAGTAATTATTATATATGCTCATATGCCTATCTTGAACGGGATTATATAAAAAAATTATATCCACGAGATAAACGGCCATGTTTATGGTTTTTATTTATTTAGATTGAGCTTAGAGGTTGTTTTATTAGGGGCCTAATTATTTAAAACACATAATTGCTGAATCATCGATGTTTTTCTTCCCGTAAAGGTAACATGTCTGTGGTTTTTAAAACGCGGGTTTTATTTCAACGTTGGTTCCACAACTCACGCCTACCATTTTGAAAATAGATAAATAATGAAACGTTTGATAAGTAAGTAAACTAAAGGGAGAGACTCCGAGTGAGTGGTTGGCCGACTTTTATACGTGTCCTTAAATATTTTACCTGCTAACATACTTTTTCCCTTTCTTTTAATGTCCTTCATACGTATTTTTCCCCCTCCCCTTCTTTGCGCCCAGTCTTTTCATCTTTGTGTTTGAAGTACAGGCTGAAGATGTTATTTGTCGAAGCTTGAGCCATGCCGTTTCATCCATGAGCTAGTGTTGGGTAAGGATTTAAAATAGAAATGACTTTTTTTCTAGCTACCAGCCGAAAGAGCTTAGGACTCTTTTCATGTTATTCCGACCAATGGTTAACACAATCTTCCTTTATACGTACAATTGTACGTATTTTATGGTTTTGTGTGTGTGACGCGCCTGTTTACAATGATACCATTAGTATATTTACTCCAGTTATAATTTTGAAACTATTAACTATAAATTATCGCTTCATCAATTCATCCATCCGACTGTCCGTTCATCTAAACGTTTATCTATCCATCCATTCATTGATCTATTTCCATATCCGTGTAACTATGTCCTTGTATATTTACTTGTTAATATATCCGTACATCAATCTTTTTATCACTCGATCCTTATATGTATATTTATTTGCCCATATTTGTCTTTGTTTCTTTTCTTTTTGATCCATCCATCAATCAATATTATTATCGATCTATCGTTATATGTGTATATTTATACATCTATATATTTGTCTCTATAATTCTCTATCCATCCTTTCATCAATATTTTATCTATCTATATATGAGTATCTAACCACCTAGCCATTAATAATATTTGTCTATTTATTTTCCTACCCATCCATCAATCTTTTCATCTATATATTTTTATTTATTTCTATTTATATATCTATCTATGTCGTCTATTTATTTATCTATACATCCGCAAATAATATTTTTGCTGAGATATATATAGCTACATATTTTTTTGTCTATATACGTACTTGTCCATCTATATATCTATATCTATCTATATACATATATATACATAAGTTATGGTCCAACTACGGGCTATAAATGACAAATTATCTAATCCAAGATGATGTGGATAAGTATCTGTTCAAGCATTCGGTTGAATAAATAAGATTTTTTTTTTAGTACAGCCTGTAAGAATTGAATCCCAAAACAAAGCCAAGGGAAACTAGCCTTTATATAAACCCTACCATCTACTAGAGTTTAAAATGTTTAATTATTTATTGTTAAAACCATTTGTGGCGTAATTATATGAGTTAAATAACAGGGAACACAAGAACCAATTTTTTTTTAAATGATGGTTTTCAAAACAAAGAGAAGATTAAAGCATAGTCATAAAAGTAGAAAAAAACAGTATGTGTGGAAATGAACGTGTATGTGATTGTATTCATATGTGACAAATAATTTAAATGTCCCCATAATTGAAAACGTTATTGAAAACAGACATGTAAATAAATCGATGTGTCACAAAATATAACGTGTATTAAAAATGGTGAGAAAAATAGAGTATAATATTATCGTTAGGATATCCGACACCTTAGCTCAGACAGTATCGTGTCTGCCAACTGAAATAAGGATCTCGGGCTCGATTCCTGGAATGGCCGAAAATGTATAATTGATGAAAATATGGGTTTACCCTTTGACATTGATAAATTGACGGCGGGGGACTGGATGTTGTGCCCATACTAGTCTTAAAAATAGATTATAAGACGTATGAAGCTACGACAGGTCTAGCCAGCCGGTAGTGGGAAATATATGGCTTGAATAAAAAACTAACCCAGGTCACATGTTGGAAACATTAATGGATGTAAAAAAAATGTCTTTAGGATGATCCATTCTACGATTGTTAGCCCATTTTTTTCAGAAATTTACGTGGCACCGAGACAAACTCAAGATTTTAACTACAGATTTTTTGATATTTTTTTGACGGCCATATCAGCGAGTTTATGGTGGTCGAGGATTGAGTCATTCGGAGCGATCACTCTACGCTTCAGTTTGATGGCCCAATAACCACTATTTGTGTTACGAGCCGGTGAAAAACCTTCTCGATAACGGCCGTCAAATTGATTAAACGTGCGCCTAAGGGAAGGTTGAGAGGATTAAGGTATAATGTAGACAAGCAGGCGTTGAATGACTTGAGATGAGATGAAAACAGGGTTTGCCCTTTTAAGAGATACGTCACTTTAGCAACAACAATAAGAACCTTTGGATTATTATAACGCCAAACAAGACGTGTTATGCATTTTTAAGAGAGAACTTAAACTTGAACCACGAGGCTTCTAACCGCGCCAAAAGAAAAGGGGAAAAAAAAAACCCTTGTTATTAATTTTTACCAAAGCCATCCTGATGTGTGCACCGCGTCTTACTGACACCCGGTTCACTGGTCGCATGGTCTAACGCGCTATTCTCGGTTGGACTAGACTGCCGATGACAGGAGATCGAAGTTCGAATCTCAGTCGGGTGTAGTGAGGGTGGTTTTTTTTTTCAAAATGGTTTCCCTCTATCCCTCCACAAAAATGCGGGTACACTTCCCCCAAATATAACTTTCTTAATCCCTCAAACCATTATCGTAATTAGTAATTAGTACCCGAATGGGTAGTAAGACGTGGTAGTTAAAAAACTACTTGTCCCGGAATCCACATTTAACTACATTAATTACCTGCTTCGGTGGATGCGTGATCCAACGTGCTACTCTCTGAGTAGACTCGCCAATTATAGGGAGATCGAGGTTCGAATCTCGGTCGGGTGTACTGAGGGTGGTCTTTCCGAAATGGTTTTCTACTCTCCCTCCACGCAAATGTGGATATACTTACTCTGAATATAACCTTCTTAATCCCTAAAATCATTAGCGTAGTTAGTACATAAGCGTATAACTCTAACAGGTAAATGGTGCTAAAAAAACTACACTAATTACCAAATTTGGTAGATATGTAAACAATGTCAAGCTCATCTAGTCTGGTTTGCTGGTGGCAGTGATATCAGGGCTCAATTACTGAATGGAAGTACCTAGGATATTTTTTATAAATATTTTTCAACTACGCCTCCATGCAAATGTGGGTACATTATATATCTAAGCTTCTCCTCTTGACCTTATCATCGTAATAGAAATTTTTATTTCCAGGACGGGTAATAAGATGCAAAGGATATTTCTTACCCTAGTGAGTTAGGTATGAAAAAGGTGTTATTTTGAAAAAAATTACTACAATTGCGGGGCGAAATAGTGGGAAACCATTTTAAAGATTCATCCTTAGTACACCAACCCGGGATTAGAACCAGATCTTCCCTCCACCAACATACTGGACTAGTCGAGCTTGACGTTTAGTCCGCGTTACCACCATTGAAGGTCATTTACTGTTGGTGAACAGTTTTAGTATGATTATACATAGACCGGTATTAACTAGTTTTCTCTTATAGAGCATTAATTCATATCATTACATACTTGTTTGATGTAAAATAATAGAAATAACTATACTGCATTCACGGTAGGAATTATTCTCTGAAAGGTCTTTTTTCCTACCAAAATCCTACTATATAATAGCTTTCTGGTAGGAAAAAAGGCCTTTCAGAAAACAATTCCCACGCTGAACAGACTTTATGTCTGACGTCCTGTGGATTACTGGGGCTCTATAAAGTTTACAAAATATTAGTGGTGATGGATAAAGTGGTTTGAATCTGGGCTGGGTGCATAAGGGATTTTTTAAAACATGTGATATATCACTATTCCACGAATACGTTGGTGCACATTTTCTAAAAAATCTTATTCATAACCTCATACCAATCTGTTAAATAAACATTTTGATAAAACGTACAAATTTAAATAACCCTCTATTAAAAATGTTTACTTTACACAATAATTAATTTAAAAAATAAACAAAATAATACGTACTGAATAAAAATTCCAACTCCATCATAAATCAAATCGAAGACTATTTATTCTAAGAGATATAATAAAATATATTTATTTTGAAAATAGATGTATCACCATTCATATATACGTCAATTTTTATTACGAATGGACGTATCTGAGGGCTAAGGAAAAGTTATTAAATATACTTTCACGTATTTATAAATCGAGAAATAAGATATTCAACTGTTATTGTTGATAAATATTATCAATAGCCTTAAAATAACATTAATATTATATTGAAATGTGATCAATGTTGACGGCAAAAAGGTTTATTCTTTCTAAATGCTTCTCCAAATGTTCACCAGTGAGAAAAACAAGGCATAGTATACAATATTCTAACTTTTCTTTAACTCATCAATATTATCAAACAAAGCTACTTTAGATTATGATATTTGTAACTACTATACATTTTTGTATTATTTACATCCAATTAATGTAACCCCATCATAAAATATCACAACTTTTTTTCTATTCAAAACTAAAGCCTCATGTCCAATAATCTTTTTAGCAGACCTATTATTTTAACAATAACAGTAAACTATTGTATATACTTAGTTAATACATTTTAGGAACATGTACAATATTTTTTCCTGATATTTTGAAAGTTTTTGGCTATATTAAATTATTTATTTAATTTACAAATAGGAAATAAAACATAATCATTATGAACTCTATATTCGTTGAAAATGCTAAGTGTTCGCAAAAACTATCACGTTAGTTATTAATAAGATAAATCAACAATAAATGTCCACTAGTCTTAAATTATATATGATTCAACTTAATAAAGCAGTGTGGGAAATAAACACCGATTTGGATTAAAAGCCCACTTTTGACAACCAACATTGATTGAGAGGCACTAAAATTTGGCATTACAAAATATGTCTGTTTGATTTATTAGTTAATAAGTGTATCAAAAGCTTCCAATAATACAAATGTATGGATTATTATATAGTTTATCTTTACATGATTAATTAAACGTGTTAGGCATGTAAATCCAATTGTTATATTTTAATTTACATCATTGTGGTAACATGAGCTACCGGTTTGAAATAATGGGCTTCATATGAAATTCATATTTCACATAAGAGCTATTTTTGTGTTGTTATTATGTTGAAGATTTCAATGTAATAAAAATAGAGTAAATGAACTAATGTTATAAAAAAAGAAAGAAAAAGAAGCAGTCATAGCGTACTTTATTTGTCGTCCCTAAGTGCAAGTAAAACCACGTTCATACAAATTCCTGCAAGACTATATTCTAGTCCATTAGCAAATACTCTTGTTCAAGTAACGCGATAGCTTCAACAAAAGTGTACAACAGGTTGCCTTTATTTCACTCGGCAGGCGGAGCCACAAATTCTCGTATCCCTTTCGTACTCCGCGAGCAATCTTCATAACAAATCCAAGTAATTAGGGAGTAGGAAAGGAGAAAAAAAACGAGCTAATAAAAGGGCCTGCTACGTATGTGGATGCTAATTAGAAAAAAAAAATTATTAATGTCTTGGGTACTAAGTACACGTACTTTTTTTCGAAGCCTTTTACAAACAAAATCCTGGACTTCTTGCAAATAACGTATTGATACAATCTGTCGCCTTTGTTTCAAGCTAAAATTTATTCCTTCTTTCCTCTTTTCTATATCCTTTGAACGTTTTTTCACATTTCTTCCCACATAATTCTGATTTACTTATCATTAAATGTTATTTCAAATACACCAAATTAAAGTCCAATCAAGAAATATACAAAAATAGATATATGTTTAACTATATATGGTTTAAAGTTAAACATAGGTGTAACTAAATATTTGTTAGCTATTTTGAAATGGATTCTACTGGTGGTTTATTAAAAGATAAAAATATCTTAAAAAACTATATCCAAATGCATAATTAATTATTATTTTATGCACAACTAGTGTAATGAAATTGTCAGCCTCCACTGTGGTTCGGATTCACTTAAACTGTAGGTCTATTATCTACAACACCTACATACACATTAGCGTAAGTGTATAACAACGTAGTAAACCGTGCTAATAATAATATAAAAATAATATATATTTTTATGCCTATAGTGGAAAATGATGAACATATTTATATGCCTATACAATTTCATGTCATGATTATTAATCAACCACTCAACATTATTATTTTATCATTATAATTTTTTTCTTAATTATTTACCCACTAGTTTATTTAGTTCAATAATTTTATAACAACATACTTTTATCTTAAGAAAGTATCTGACTGTGACAGATTACACTATGAAATAGAACGTGTGTGTATGAAACACGAAGCTCCTTTAAATAATATATCTTTGTTAGGATATCTGGTTATTATTTGATCATTTTTTTAAGTATAGAGCCCATTTTTTTGGTTTTATGATTGCGTATTTTGCATTTTCCAAGTTTAGTATTTATGTAAATTACAGTAGGTCATGTTTTCCCACCAGTGTAAGAGTGTACAATCTTTTGGTTGAGTTATAACCTCGAAGGAGACCGATTTACATTTAGAGGGTTATAAAATACCACAGTTTATTTATTAGATTTTCTCTCTGTCGTCAGGTTAAGCTGTCTTGTCCAAATTGAGTCCTCTAAACATATCCTAAAAGTAACTTCATTTTTACTTTCTCTCGACACCTTAGAGAGAAAGTATTGTAATTGTCAAAAAAATCTAACGCGAGTTTTGATAAATGTTGACGTTTCATGACCCCCTGAAACAAAAAAATTGTTTTCGCAATGCCGTATATTTGTTCATCTGTCTGTACCTCGGGCTAGAACCAAAACTATTTTACCGATTGGGCTTAAACTTGGTATCTGGGGTGTTTATAAATTCACCTCCTAGGGGTTTTGGTAACTAGATATCTAACCATAAATTTAAGGGTAGTTTACTGAAGGTAAAAAGGAGAAAAAAATCTGTTTTCTCAAAACTCGCTCTAACGATTTTGATTGTATTTCGCAGCTAGTTCCATCCAGTCCCCCTCATTAAAATTAACTTTACCTTGAGCTAGTTCCATCCAGTCCCCTCATTAAATTAACTTACCTTTGAGCTAGTTCTATCCAGTCCACCTCATTACACCCTATCTCTTTCAGGTCCATTCTAATGATTATCCTCTCATCTGCGTCTAAGTCTTCCCAATTGGTCTCTTCCCATTGGGTATACCAGTCAGTAACCTGAACAAGGTTCTAGATTCTCCCATTCACGCTGCATGTCCTGTCCACTGTAATTAAGAGACTTGATCACTTTAACAATATCTTGTGATGAGCACAGGGTATGTAACTCATTATTACGTAACCTTCTCCACTCCACAGCCTCTTCAGCCCTTTAATTTAAAACCATTTAATTCTATTCTACAAAAGAATAGCTATGTAATAAATGTTGTTTTATATCTACGTTAATGAATTCATCCAACCAATTTGGTTGTTTACTTGCCCTTATCCCTCTTCTCCACCCTTCTCCACCACCCAAACCTAAAATAAGAAGCTATCTGAGACTATTTGTCCTAACATGCTTGGAGATCTTCTTCAGATTGGATTTGTTGTCCAAGAATCAAAACATGTTCTAATTAATGAAGTGGCTCCAGCCTTAGTGAGGCGGAGCGGTGGGAAGTTGTTCGGAAAGCTTAGAGATGTTGAGTGCCCCTATCTGAGGACCATCGGAGAGGAAAGTTCAGAGAGGGAGGTGGAGGGTTGTTCTATCATAACAAGAGGTTCGAACGGATCAATTCAGCCGTCTATATAGATGGAACCATCGGAGGCAGTGAATGAGTGCTAAGGTACTCTTATCTCCCCCACCCCACCTCCTCTTACTAACTTACCTCATCTTGTCACGGTACTAATTCTCACTGGGAATCGCAGATACCACCTATTCCTGATTTTGGTAGGAAGTTCATTATGTAAGGTCCTATTTCGTATCAGAATCCTACTGTATGGTAGTATTTTGGTAGGAAATAAGGCCTTCCAGGACGGACTTTAGCTACCGTTTTGTAAGGCCTTATTTCATACCAGAATCCTAATGTATGGTTGTATTTTAGTAGGAAAAATTACCTTTCTGAAAGGTAGCTGGAAGTCCGTTCTGGAAGGCTTTTTATCTACTAAAATACTAATATTATATAGGATTCTGGTACGAAATAAGGCCTTCCAAAAAGGGATTCCTACCAAAATCATGATATACATTATCTGCCTCGATTAATTCATGGGGCATCGTTTTGCATCAAAATTATGAACTTAGGGATGAGACCCTCAAATGGTCGAATCCTCAAACAATAAAATACTCGATCCCTTGAATCCTCAAACTCCTAAATTATCGAGCTATCAAATCCTAGAACTCTCAAATCCTAAGCTCTCAAATTATAGAACTCTCGAATTCCTAAGTTCTCAAATTCTCTAACTCTCGAATCTCTAAGCCCTCAAATCCTAGAACTCTCGAAATCCCTATGCCCTAAAATCCATGAAGTCTTGAACCCCCTAAACCTCAATCCAAATAATTCCATTTTTTAACATAACACTACTTCTAGTTAGTGAAACAAGAATGCCACTTCAATATAAATCCAAAACCTCATATTTTGATATTTCCCGTGGGATAGAACTTCAAAGCCTTTTATAATATATTTTTAATCAGGATTTCCTTCAGTAGACCGTATCTTAATATCCTTGTGGGCAAAACATGTGAAGGCTTCTATAAGGACTGATCTTGTTACCTATAGCAACTGTAATATTATCCACCGCATTATGTCAGATACACTGTGAGCTCCTAAATTTCAAATAAAATATAGGCTCATTATATTTTATAAGCCTTAAACAGGAATGAATATTTTTTTAAATTACAAGTAATAACTAGTTCCTGGAAATTTTTTTACTCTATTTGAACATAGTATTGATTAAAAATTGTGTTGTATGTTCAAAAAAAAAGGGCTATTCAGGACTTAAAATAAAGGGGTAAGTTGAAAAGTAAATTTAAAAGATTTTTCTTTTTCCGTGCTCTGCTTATCTGTACGAATTATTTATACTAATGGGGTAAGAAAGAGGAAGATAGAGTTTAAAGAAAATCTACCTGAATTTGCATGTAAGGAAAGTGAGAAAACACAGATGTGAACCTTAGAATAAATTAATACTAACTAAAATAGATAAATTATGAGAAAACTAATTGAAATTAAAACATGGCACACCCCCGCCAGTGTTGGAAGTCGAACCCCGACTTTCCCATTAAAAGATATAAATTTCTTTGCGAGTCTAGCTGATTAGTTTGTTTAGAGTCTTTTTCGTTTTTTTAATGAAAATAAATACTAACTAAACTAAGCAATTCCTGAGGTGTTTGAAATACACCGTTTTGAGTACATCTTTTTTATTTCAACCACAAAATGAGCCTGATATTTAGTCTTCGTGCCCACCAATGCGGGTTTTAAGTAAGACTAAACGAGTCAATTAGGCACATTTCCCCTACTATGACTCATTCGGAATACAACCTCTAATATGGATTATTCCATTAGTTAGTATTTTGAAACATATATTGTGTACCCTGGACGTTTGAAAATATAAACCCTTGCACACAAAAACACGTTTATTTTAACCAACATCTTTGTTTATAATAAGCTTGTGTTCGAGCCCTGACCAAAATTTGGAGGTAAATATTTTTTAGACAAATCAAAATTAACTCAAAGCTCACTTTAAAATGAAAGCCTAAACGTAACAAGTCTCTTCAAAAATTACAATATCAGGTTATCTCTTAAAGGAAAACCATCCTAAAAATTAATAAATCTATTAAAATATATTATTTTAATTAAATTATTTATAGTTGACTTTTATAAACTTATATACTATATTAGCATAGACTTACAAAATAGCTCAACACAAAGAAGACCAAATTATGGAACACTTTGCTTTATATAATGTACATTCAGCAATGAAGCAATAATTATTTTATTTATTTGACGGTATTTAACGTGCGCTTTCTGAACCGACCAATTATATCAGCACACGGGAATTTCTATGATTGAGAATAAAAGATCCTACCAATTTTGTGTACCCTTTTTTCACATACCTTCTAGAGCTCTTTTACACGCCACAATCGACATGGGACCGATGACTTTTCTTCCCCTCCGAAGGAGGTTGTGCTACAAATGTTTATAGCTAAAGAAAAATCCGTCGACCTCAACCGGGTTTGAATTCACGGAAATTGGGCACTATGGCTAGTTAGCATACAATTGTAAATATGTTCTACAGTTGGTTTTGGTAACTACATTGAATGGCCTCAATGTCTAAGTATAACTCTCGCAATAGTCTATATGAACGGTAGATTATGAGATCAGGTTTCGAATACCTGTAGAGTGAAGAGAATTTTATTTCCTAAACGGTTTTACAATATCTCTTCATGCAAATGAGGGTACACTTGCCGTAAATCCATCCTAACTTCATCATTAACAAACTAGCGTGATCGGTACGTTGGTGTAGAATTCGAACGGGTAGTAAGACGTGGTGATAAAAAAAAATTCCGAATTAAATCCAGGTCCCCTAGAAATGAGCTATTCCATAGAACATGATATGACTGTGTAAACATGATTTTACTTTTTATCTGGCGTGTAAATTATTAAAGGAATAATAAAACAAAAAAATGTAATTCACTTTCACGTTAATCAACATGATGCGGGTTGCGTGTGAACCCCTACATTTAGAGGGCATGGTTCTTTTTAGTCATGTCCATGACAGCTCTTTGTTTATACTGGCACAGTAAATCAAGTTAGTATCACTTTTTAAATGAGGGAATGCAATCCGTTAAATACGTGCGCACTGCTAGAATTTTAATCATGCTCGTTGGAAAATTATCAGAGAAATGGGACTTGGTTTATTATTAAATTTTATTGTATACATATATATTATTTATTTAAAGTTTTCATTTTCAGAATTAAAATTAATTAATAATGATATGGTATGAATACAATTCTTACTAAGGTTAGGCATATTTAAAAAAAATTAATTGTTTAAAATCATACACCAATAATTATTTTGATTATTATTTTAAATACTAAATTTAAAAATTTATACCACAAGGTTACGTACGACATATACATTACTTGGTTTAGCACCATCATCGGTGGTCACGGAAACTTTGGCGTCAATATCGCAATAGAAATAATTACCGACTACGGTTAGGGGGGTCAATTTTAGAATCTTTACCGGGTACATTAATATGCTACATTGTTTTCCCCATATTTTCTCCGATTTAAACATTACTCATAATTATTATTCTCTATAATAGGTTGTTTAAAACCCGTAATAGGCACTTTATTAAACAAAATTTCGGACAAAAACACATAAAAAATCTTTTTAAACTAAATTACATTAATCAATAAATTAAATATTTACTTTACAAAGCGATAAAATTATTACATTGTGAGTAAAAATGTTGCAAAAAATAATTCGAAAATATATGTACTCGTTTATAAATTAATCTTTTTAAATATAAACAGCTTATAATATAATTTTATAAAATTTTGTTATGCCTAGTTAACAATTAGGAATAAGCAGAGTTGATCTCGGTGATAATATATTTGAATAATACCTGGGAGCAAGGGCTTCCAGGATTTTTCTCCTGGGGTGGGGGGCAAACCAAGGGTCCTGGGGCAATGGAATATCCCCCAGTAGGGCTGGGGGGGAATATGATTAAATTGAAGGCTTCAAAAGAGCCTTTTTAAGGCAATCCTTTGCTTCTGAAAAGAACATACAACATTAGAGTAATGTTTCAAATTCATCCGAATTCGTTGGCGTTTTTTCAAGATTAACTAAATCAAATCTGACGTGTTTGATTAAATTAGATAGGATTAGCCTTTTCAGTATTTTTGTTTGAGGGAGTGGGTGATGAATGGTTAAGGTGGGGATGAAGGTACCGCGAGAATAATTAAGTGATTATGCAGTTTTTGTAGCAAAACATACTTTAGGTTTTCATAAATCAAATAATGCTCAAGAAGAAACAAAGAGTTTAATTTTCTTCACATGATGATATCAACAATTGTTGACTATCTCTCATGAGCACAGGGGAATTAATGACAAACTTTTTAAATGAAGAAAAAAAGGGTTCATTAAATTCCAAGACACCCTTGACCGATATTTTAACAACCCTTGAGGTCATCATCTGAAGAAAAAAATAAACTCTTATGTTTTTACTGAAGAAATATTTTATTTATTTTTAACCAAAATTTTTGCTATGAAATCTGCATAAACACAGACTTTTTCTCGCGTTTCTTTGCATATCCACCTTAATCCTTTTTTTAATTTCCCGCAATGGGATGTAAACTCTTGTGTATTTTTTGCAGTAACAGAACCTGCAGGCGCATGGTCATGAGTTACTGCCCGTTTCGTACAAATTATTTACCATGCAATTGTTTTTATGTTTTATTAAGTGTTATAAAACTACTATGGATGTTTCATTTTAATGATAAGTTTTGGTAAATCATTGCTAGAGTGCTGAAAACTTCCTCCAATAATTTTATTATATTATTATTATATTTTATATTTATTAATTATAATATATATAATAATAATAATAATAATAATAATAATAATAACAATAACTTTGTGGCATCTGTTAATATTTGTACCATTGAATTGAAGCCTTAAAAGTTGTGTTTTAAGGTCACCTTGGACTTCAGGAAATAAAAAATATGTTTAAAATCTAGACGAAATCATTGGTTTTTTCGATTAAATTAATAAAATTTGAAATGCTAGCTTGGCTATTTTTATATTTTATAAACTACTTTTAATATTTATACAAAATTGAGGGGGCAGTTTCCCCTTTAAATCCCCCATGAGCACCCTTTTTGAGAGGCCTGAGCTCAAAATCAAATCGGCTTAAATCAAATGTAAGTTACGTAAAAAAGGTAAATGTTCTTGTAATTTGTTTTAGCAAAACATTTTGCCATGTACCATATGTCTCCAGTAAAAATATCAATATTTCGCTAAAATATGTCATGAACATAGCAGGATTAGATGATAAATCCACATTTGTGGACACGCTGACTAAATATCTGCCCTATTTAGACTGATTTTCCAGTGATTATCGCAGCTAAGTATATTTAGGGTGGGTTTTCCTGAATGATTAATCACTATCCCTTTATGTAATTGCGGGTACATTCCTTCTACATTAATTAAATACTCATGCCTATTCCGCTAGTATAATTAAAGTGCCTATAGCTTGGGTAGGAAGTAAGATACATTGGGGGAAAAATTCCAACTAAACTATAGTTAAATGATTTTTCAAAACTTTGTTGCCAACTAATTAATTCCTCTTTGATCAGAGTCGATTCTCCGAAAACCAATCTTACTTTTTTTTTCTAAGTAACTTCCAAACAAGCTAAAAATATTTATCCAGGGCTGTAAGAGGTCGGACATTGCGTTCATCTAGCCGCATTTCCGGTCAACAACATCCAACATTTCCGGGGACATTTCCGGAAAATGTCACGATCTAGTGGTTAGCTTTTCTAGGGACCTCCTCTCTTGGATTGTGAGTTTTGACTATTTATTTTTTTAAGCACCGCGTTCATGTTATACGACTAGGTACTATTTAAGCTAATGGGTTAAGGATAAAGTAAGACTGAACTTAGAGGAAGTGTACCTGAATTTACATGGAGGGAGAGTAGAAAACCATTTAGGGAAAACCCGACCGAAATTCGAACACCGATCTCCCCGTCATCGGCAGTCTATTATATTGTGATAGTGAAGTTTTAGATCACCGAAGTGGATCTTTGACTAGAAACCAGAATGGACCAGCCATAGTTAATAGCTGATTTCACGGAACGATTGAATTGAAAAGGAATTTTAGTGTCTCGAGAAATTTTACCAAAGAAAGTTTTTATTTTTAGCACCGCGTCTTACTACATATACACACTTTAAAAGAAAGCGGGCAGGAAATAAAGAAACGTGAGCTTAGGTTGGTATTTTCACATTTTTTATCATAAAATACTATGAAAAAATAATCAAACATATTCCTTGAGTAGATACGTTTTAGCTTTATTTTGTGCATATTTTAGTAATCTGAACTGTTATCGAACATTTGTCATGGGTAGCGTTGAATTAGAACTTAAACTTTTTCTCTATATTTAAAAAGGTTATTTTAAAATGCCACTATAGATATTGAGAGCCAGCTTCAGTGGTCGAATGGTCCAAGGCGTCATTCTCGTGATAAACTAGGTTGCCGATAGTGGGAAGTCTCGGTTCAAAATCCCCAGCCGGTTACATTAAGGGAAGGGGAAGGGGGGGTGCAAGTGTTTTATGGCTGTGGGTTGGTTAACTTGCCTCGTGGTATAAGTTGTCAGATCCTCTGGCTGCCAATATAGAGGTTCCGGGTTCGATTCCCGGCTGATACCAGAGGATGTTTCTCGAAAGAGAAATTATTCCAATGGTCACCAGGATTTGGTTAACTAGTCTTAAGTAAGGTTAAGCTTTTCTTTGGTTCCACACCCTAATACTCACCATCATCATCCTATCACCTCATCGGGACATGGAAAGAGCCCCCACGGAAAGGATGTACGATTAGTACATTCGGGCGTCCCCTGGGAAATGGCACATTAGCACTGGCTAATCTTTCCGCAAACTGAGCAGCGGAATGATGTATTCCAGACACGCCATTATTACTAATGTTGGTTTCCTTATCCGCAACTAACGATATTTCAGGTAAATTTCCTCCACGTCTAACATTCGCTAGAAACATCATATCTGGAATGACCCGCGTCGGTGGTCACGTGCTCTAACGCGTCACTCTCACAGTAGACTGGACTGCCAGTAACAGGAAGGTCAGGATTCGTATACTCGTTGAGTGTACTTTAAAAATTTTTTTAATGAATGTTTTGCCGCTCTACTTACACGGAAATGTGGGTATTTTTTCTAGAACTCTACCCTCCTCACCCCTATTCCATAGTAATAAAGTTATGCATATATCCAGGCTAAGTACCCAGACGTGGTGGAAAAATAAATCTTTGAAATAAATCAGAAGTTTCTTGATCTCAAGTTATACCATAAATCCATTTTACCTTTATATTACTGTTTTAATTTATTTATAATATAAATGTAACAATCAACATTCTTAAAACGGGAGTGTAGGGAACGTAAGCTAAAGGCAGTATTTTTGCAGTTCTTATATCAAAATATATTTTGGTCAAAATAACTAGAAGAAGAAACTGGAAGAATAAATAATTATTCAGTAGAAACATAGAGTTTAATTTTCTTCACATGCTGACTTCAATCGTTCTGTTAAGGGGGACCCTGGAATTTAGTGACAAATTTTTCTCTTGATTTAATATTTCCCACCTGATGCCACAATTCTCACTTCAGCTACTCAAAGAATCTTCATTGATCTTGATTTTTTTTAACGGAGATATTATTTATTTATTTTTGTCCATAAAAATGTTTTGTCATAAAAAATCTGTCGGAAACACTGATTTTTCCTTGCGTCCCCAACACTCCCGTCTTAACACCTTAAAACTAAGCTGCAGCTACCTTTTTTTTTATCTGGATCCCATTTGTGAACTTTTGTTTTTAACGCGAGCTAAAACTTCTCCGTTTTCATTAATGTCCAATGGAAACTTCTTCAGCAGTGCGCAAGAAAGCATTTTCAATTATGCAACAACGTTGAAATATGAATTGAAGGGATGAGTCCATTAGCGTTATTCAAGTTGTTTTGAAGACACCCCCTACAATTATTCTCATTACTTGAGTCTCCTTATCCCCTTTACCCTCTCCTAATGGGGGCCATACTAATTATTGAAGCCATGCTTAAAAAGTTCAATTTGGAGTTTCAAGCTGATTTATGAAACTGGCGCTTCAAATCACACAAAAAAAAAACCCCTCATCGGTGGGTGCGCGGGATAAGACATAAACCTAGAAAAAGCTGAAAAAAATGATACATCTAACCATAAGAAAGGGCGGGGAGGAATAAATTAAAACCATTTAAAATATTTAAAATAAATAAACAAGACTTCTAACCATGAGAAAGGGTGGGAAAGAAGAAATTAAAACCAATTAAAATATATAAAATAAAAAAGAGACTTCTAAACATGAGAAAGGGCGTGGAGGAAGAAATTAAAACCAATTAAAATATCTAAAATAAAAAATCGAAACTTCTAAACATGAGAAAGGGCGGATAGGAAGAAATTAAAACCAATTAAAATATCTAAAATAAAAAATCGAAACTTCTAAACATGAAAAAGGGCGGGGAGGAATAAATTAAAACCAATTAAAATATCTAAAATAAAAAATCGAAACTTCTAAACATGAGAAAGGGCGGAGAGGAATAAATTAAAAACCAATTAAAATATCTAAAATAAAAAATCGAAACTTCTAAACATGAGAAAGGGCGGAGAGGAAGAAATTAAAACCAATTAAAATATCTAAAATAAAAAAACGAGACTTCTAACCATGAGAAAGGGCGGATAGGAAGAAATTAAAACCAATTAAAATATCTAAAATAAAAAAACGAAACTTCTAAACATGAGAAAGGGCGGAGAGGAAGAAATTAAAACCAATTAAAATATCTAAAATAAAAAAACGAGACTTCTAACCATGAGAAAGGGTGGGAAAGAAGAAATTAAAACCAATTAAAATATCTAAAATAAAAAAGAAACTTCTAACCATGAGAAAGGGCGTGGAGGAAGAAATTAAAACCAATTAAAATATCTAAAATAAAAATACGAGACTTGTAACCATGAGAAAGGGTGGGAAAGAAGAAATTAAAACCAATTAAAATATCTAAAATAAAAAAGAAACTTCTAACCATGAGAAAGGGCGTGGAGGAAGAAATTAAAACCAATTAAAATATCTAAAATAAAAATACGAGCCTTGTAACCATGAGAAGGGGTGGAGAGGAAGAAATTAAAACCAATTAAAATATCTAAAATAAATAAAATAATTAAAACTCATGTTTATTCCGCAACTAACTGCACCAAGGACGATAGGCTCGCGGCCAAATGTCAGACACAACTGGTCTCGGTCCCACCGATGAATGGAAGGATGCTTTATCTTAAATAGTTTTACTCTCTCCTATACTCAAATTCGGTACATTCATTATGAAGATATAATTTCCTCGTCCAAACTCTACTGGTACTCGTGGTAGCCGAGAAATTGCCGAGAAATTGCCGCGTAGACGTTCACCTCTATCGCAATATTTAATTCGACGATGCGTCATTTCAAAATTTGATTCACGCCAAAATAAAGTCGAAAGATTCCATCAGGGCTCTTTTTCCTTAACAATCTTATAGTTGAATTTTATTAATAGAAAACAATGTGTGTAAATATGACATTAGTTCATTTTCAACGGCTATTTTAATCACATTCTCATAGATATGATACTGGCCTTGTTGAAAAGGGCTTTAGATTTAGCCTTCTTCTAACTGATACAGTAACTTTATGATAAGCTCACTACAGAAAATTTTAAGATATTTAAGAACAGAAGTAAGTTTTTCTTCTTTACCTCGAGATAAAAAGTTTCATAATTTTCTTACTCTTCATTCTTATTGTCATGCCAAAGGGTGGTTGAAGATAAAGGGCGAAAGGAAGTATAAGCTTATTCACAACAGAAAAGTAGTTTCAGAAAACAGCACAGAAAACTGTATTTTAAGCCGTATCACCTGACAGCGATTGATGATTTATCACTGATCGAGTTAAGTTGATGAGCAAGAAGGGTAGTAAGATTTTGTACCACAAATGAATTCTGTAAAATTTAGTAAAAAATAACTAAAATAAAATACCGATTAATTTTATTATTTTCACGTTGGACACAAGGTTTGATAACGACTTAATCTAAGGTGTACGGCTGAATAGGTCGGTTTAGAGAATACACCCACATTATCATCGTCATTTGCCGTCGATCTTCCGATTGGTTTGTTGCGATTCCCTATTTATGTCTATCCTGAGACAAGTCTTTTACATAATTATAATCGTCCTTTATCTTTCACAATCTGATTCGTGTTTCACATCCTTGGTCTGTCTCTTGCAATTTTTACTTCTATAATTAACTTAGTATTTCGAATCCCCTCTGTGTTCTAATTGTCAGTTTCTGGCTACTGATCCAGAAGTCCTGGGTTCGATCCCTCGGTGCTCACAGATTTATGCGAAGCAAATGGATCTGGACCGGGTTCAACTCAGCTTCGTAAGGACAAATGAGGAGCTACTTGAATGAAAAAGTGCCGGATCCGGTCTAGAAAACTAAAATTAACGGCTGGAGGGTTTATTGTTCTAGCAACATGACTCCATATATCCACAGAAGTTTCACTATCTTCGCCAACAGACGACGACTGTTCGGTAGGTATGGCTCGGTTGTAGACTGACGCCATGGAGCTATTTTTAATATTTAATTTGGTCGAATTCTCATGTTTGATTATTTGTCAGGCCATTTTAACCCTTGGTTTTCATAGTAATTTCCTTCCTTTCTTTTATTTTTCTAGGAGAGCCTGTGGTTTTAACCACGTGGTTATCAATGTGGGTATATTTGATTTATTATTATTATTATTATTATTATTATTATTATTATTATTAGCACCGAGTCTTACTACCCATTCGGGTTATACGCACTTACGCTAATATGTAATGGTAGGGTGATTGTGAGATGAAATGGAGGACTTACAGTTTAACGTGGGATCCGAACCACGGTGGAGGACTGGCATTCCTCACATTCACAGGTTGTGATTAATACACATCTTGTCAGAGGTGAAGGAAGGGTTTGGCAATCAGATAAATCTGTGCCGGGACCGAGGATTGAACCCCGGACCACCAGCACAGAAGTCCGAAACCTTACCCATAGACCACCAGGTCATCTATATATTTGATATAGATATAGATATATTATATTACTAAGAGTACATTTAACTATAAGATACTAAGAGTTTAATACAAGTTGTAGGGAATGTTTGAACTTTTTGTTGTTGTTGTAGAGATACGTAATTAAATTAGCTTTGAGAGAGGCTTGGAAAACCTCTTGTAAATTGCATAACCCACACTCCCTTTAGTACAAAGATTCAAGCCTTTACTTCCCTATCACCAAAATATTAAGTGTGTCACAAGCCTGATGACAAACTACAACACTACCGATTTGGGGACTAAAGTTTGAAAACAAAACCAAAATATTCACAGTTTTAAAAAAAGAATTCCTTGATTAGACTAATAAATTAACTATTTAACAACGTGTAAATGTTTAATATATTATTATTACTATTCTGTCGCTTATCACTTCCTGTTTGATATGTACACTAAATTGATAAATACGCTAGTGGTGTAGGAATTATGCAGGTAGAGTTCAGAGTAAATGTACCATCATCTATGTAGAACAAGAGTGAACAATAATTTAGGACCTGACCAACACCGACCGAGATTCGAGCCCAGATCCTCTTGTCAACGTTAGACTAGTCCATTGCAAGAGTATCTTTAAATTCTTATATATATATATATTGTTTAACTATAACTTTTTTTTGCATACATACAATTATATTAAAGTTGGTTACTGAAGATTTCAACTTGGTGACGTAACATTTTAAAGTCTGACCGGACACTTATGTCAGAAAGTCGGTGCTTGTTCTACACGAGTTAAACGAATCTATTGTGTGTAACCTAACAGCGCAGTGAGCACGCTTTAATTAAAAGTAGTTCTTCCCTCTAGGGGGGACCCCCTTCATCGCCACCCACCCACCCACCCACCCACCCACGATCCACCCCTCCACGTTCATCTCCCAGGTTCTGCACAGATACTCTCAACGGTTGTGAAAAGGTGTACAGAAAGCCTGGGGGAGGGAGGGGTTCGGGGGTAGGTTTTGGGGGCTGTTAGGTAATTACTCCCCTTCCATTCATGTAACGTCTCCAGCGTCGTTAGGTCTACCTCCAGGGTCTTCTTGTGACGTCACCCTGGCGTCCAGGCAGAGACGAGGATAGAGAGCTGTGAGGAATCCATAGCAAAGCCCGACTGTCACAGTCGCAATGGTCCAACTCTTTTATATTTTTATAGAGATTTTAGTTTAATTTGAAAAATTATGAAAAAGATACCTCACTATTTTTATCCCCCCGCATCCCCCCAAGTCCATCTATCCATCTGGGCTAAAAGCATTATTTTTTTTAGCACCACGTCTTACTACCTGTTCGGCTTACACGCCTATGTACTAATTATACTAATGTGTTGGAGATGAGGAAATTTGAATTTAGAGGGCGTGTACCCAAATTTACATAGAGGGAGAGTGGAAAATAATTTAGGGATAAAACACTCTTAGTACAGCGGATTAGGGTTCGAACCTAGGTTTCCTCGTCATTGTAAGTATAGCCTAACATGAGAGTGACGCCTTATACCATGCAACCACCGAAGAGGGATATATATTTATTTCTTATCACCACGTTTTACTACCTGTCCAGGCTATACGCATATATTATAGTTACTCTAATGGGGTAGGGGTGAGGAAGGAAGGATTTTAAAAGCTAATCTACTCGCATTTGCGTGTAAGAAATTGGGAAACCATTTAGGAAAAGTCTTCATAAATAAGTTTTATGTAACTTTTTTCTTACCTTCGGACAGTGTCACTTCTTTTAAGAGAAGCGATAATACATATTTCAAAATATTATTCTTTTTATGATTTTATATTTCTCATAGTGGAAATATCGCTGGTTAAAAACACGGACAGTTTCGCATTTTAGAAAAAAATCTGGCCTAACCTATAAAGAGGACATGTCCGGGGAAAATAGGACGCAAGGTAGCTCTGATCGCATAGCACGTACCCAAGGGCATTTTTTGTTCAAAATAAATAAATATTGCTCCAGTAGAAACATAGTTTAATTTTCTTCACTTGGTGACCTCAATATTTGTTGAATATCTGTCAAGGGTGTCCTGGAATTTAGTCACAACATTTTCTCTTCATTTAAAAAGTTTATCATCTAATGCCGCTATGATCGTGACAGATATTCAACAACTGTTGATATCACCATGTGAATAAAATGAAACTTTATGTATCTACTGGAGATATATTTTATTTATTTTGTCCAAAATGGTTTTTGTTCTAAAAACTGCAAAAACCCTGACCCTTTCTCACGGCCTTTTATCTCCCACTTTTACGTGACAGTGGCGTTTATTTATTTTGTATTTACCTTTCACGTAGCCACCAAGATTTACCCTCAGGTTAATCGCTGTTTTGTTAATACCACAATAACTCGGTGTAAAGTTGGCAGGACTGTTCACGAGGCGGAACGGTGGGTTGGTATCACTGTTTCTACCCCCCCCCCCCCTACCAGTCATACCATTGTTAGTGACACTCTGATGTTCACGTCCACGTCATTCCGGGTCTGATTCCTAAACATTCAACTTGAAGTGGAAAGAAAGTTATAATTGGTCGGGCTACTCGTTTTCTCGTGCGAGTCAATCGTTAATAAAGTTGAGTGCTTTAATTCGAACTTATGTCAATATTTGCAGTTAGAACCCATTTACGGTAGGAGAGGTGGTAATTAGAAGAAGGTTCTTCATTGCAAACATTGTCTGCAAATACTTTATGCAAATATTTTTTAGGTAATCTACCAGCATTTGCGTGGAAGGAGAGTGGGAAAACATTTAGGGAAAACCACCCTTAATTGACCTGACCAATATTAGAACCCCAATCTCCTCGTCATCTGCATACCAGTCTAACACGAGAGTGAGGCCTTAGACCAATTGGCCACCGAAGCGGGTAACATCTCTCTTCTATATATATATATTATCGCGTCTAACTTCCCACTTGGTTTATATACCTATGTATTAATCACGCTAATGGGTTAGGGATGAGGAAGGTTGAACTTACAGGAAGTGTAATCGCGTTTGCGTGAATAGAGAGTGGGAAACCATTTTGGGAAAAAAAAACACCCTTAGTATAACTGACCGGTGTCGAGCCATGATCATTCCGTGTCATCGGTAGTTTAGTCTAACACGAGAGTGATGCCTTAGACCATGCGGCCACCGGAGCGAGTATAATTTTACTATAATTGAGGGTACATACATGTGTATTAATACCTTCGGTTAAGACGATAAGGAACAAATCTACGCTTCCGGAATCTAGTTTAGTAGTGCTAATAGCTAAGTTGCTATATATTATTCACGAATGAGAGCATTAAAGCTAAACATGAACTCTCTTCTACGAATATGCGTGTGTTTGAACGTTTAATTTATGTGTGTGGATTTAGTGTGATAAACATTAGACCACCGGTACACCTTGAAATGTTAAATTTGTAAAGTAAATGTTAAAGGAAGTTAAATAATACTTAACGCCGTGTTTTACTAACCGTTCGGGTTATACGCTTAAGTACTAATTACGCTAATGAGTTAGGAATTAGTAGGTTCCTTATAGAGGAATTGGACCCATATTTGCGTGGATGGAGAGTGGAAAATCATTTAGGAAAAACCACTCCAAGTTCACCCGAGAGAGATTCGAACCTCAATCTCCCTATCCTCGGCAGTCTAGATCAACATGAAAACAGCGTGTTAGTTAGCTACGCCACTGAAGCAGGTTGGTAGTTAAAAGTAAGATAAATATGGTATGTCTAATATTTAAAATTCTTGACTTAATTTTGGTTTTATAACCATGGTTCGTAAACGTGACGAGGCGAAGTATCTCATGTGGAAATTTCGTTACAAACTATTTCGTCTCATAGTTTGAGTATTTATTTATTCCGGCAGTATTTGTAAAGTTAAAGGGTACTTCCGTGAGACTTATTCCACAGGTTTAGTGTGGAGTTAAAAACTTTTAGTCTAATTCCTACCCGGTAAGAATAAAGCTATACCCACCTGCGGGAGTTAACGATCTTGTCTTAAAAGGGCCATAAACCTGTAAACGCGTTTTCTGCCTTACTAGCAAACAACTACTTAAAAAAATACTAACATTTTAAGCTCTACAAAAAAATTTAAAGACATTAATATTGTATTACTTCAACATTGAAAACGTTCTACACACTTCAGGGTTTACGAAACTTTACAAAGTTTAGACAAATTTAAGTTGCGATTAATAAAATATTTAATATGGTCTGTATTTTTTTTTTTACAACGAAGCACAGAAAAGTTGGATTTTATTACGTTTTCGGGTGTAAAACATGGACGAAATTATTCAAAAACAAAAATATTAGCTCTAAATATAACACAGAGTATTTAATTAGCTATTTAAACGCTTTGGTGGCCACATGGCTTAAAGCGATACACTCTCAATAGACTAGAACGCCGAAGATGGGGAGATCAGGGTTCGATTCTAGTCAGGTGTACTAATGGTGGTTTTTCACTCTCCCTCCACGTAGAGGCGGGTACATTTCCTCTCAATTCAAAATCCCTAATCACTAGCACATTAGTGTAATCAGTACATAAGTGCATAACTCAAATGGTTAGTAAGACGCGGTGCTAAAAAAAAAGCTATTTGACTAAACTATGGCATCAAAATAAATGAACAGTAGTTTGATAATACTTTAAAATATATTTTAATGGGTATATTGGTATGTAGAGGCATATCTCGTAAAACCATTGTATACACAGAAGTTTTCATTCTATCATTCACTACTAACTAGTTAAACAAGTTATTATATTAAACAAAATTAAAAATTAATTCATCAATATGAATAAATAAAGTGCCTGATTTCAAGAATTATCCATACATAATAAATCAAGTAAAAACATTTACCTTCATTATAATTTATACCTAATAAATAAACTATTTATTATAACATCAAACATTTCAATGGTTCCTATATGGCGTCTACGTATGGAAGGTTGGTGGGTGACTGCTATTAGAAGGTTGTCCATCGCAAACATTAGCTGAAAGTGACTAATATCAACATATTTGGAAAATAATTATCATTTTATTATTAATATAATATCAATTAAAAAAATGTTAACAAACGATTCTATCAATACTTCCCTAAGGATTATTCCATAGTTGGAATTTTCGCAACTTATATAAAGAATATAATATATTATTAAAACCACTATTGTTTTGTTTTTGCTGCTGTGGCAACAAGAGATATGATAGTGCATGAAATAATACATTAAAAATTAATACATTCACATTTGTATCTCTTTCCAGTCATGGATGCTCTATACATTAACAAAATAAAACATAAGGTAAAATAAGCTAATATGTCCATGGCATGAATATGGAATTGAATATACTTTTTTTGTATTGCTAATAAGCCCAATTTATTTTTACTATAGACTACTCGAACAACTATCATATATATTTCCTCAAATCCCTGAATAGAAATCTGAATAGGGCTGAAATTTAATCTACTATCTAAAATGCAAACATATATTTGTTTTTTCGGTTAATATTGATAAGATTTTACTATATTATTAGTTCTATTTTATAGATATTTATAATATTCATTAAAAGTTACAGTCGTAGATAATATAATATAATGTAAGTTACAAGTAGATTTAGTAGGTTTTCTAGCTGTCAGATAAAGGACCTTCATTTGAAAATTGGACTCTAGAAATGCTGAGCTCTGAGGTGTACACTTGCTGTTTCAATATATTTAAAAACGAAATGCTATCATTCATCTTTAGTGAAGTGATTTATCATTTATATAATAAAGCATTACAAATTAAGGCTTTCTTGTGTATTTTTACATTGTAGGTTTCAAATGGCCGTATTTTGTTTTATATTACACAAGTTTTTTCTTTTGTCCCCACCAAATCTTATTACCCGTATGGCCTATCTTTTAGGACTGACGATCTCACACCTCCAAATACAAACTTTGCTTTAAAAATGAGTGATGAGTGATGTTTGAACCCTAGAGTACCTAATAGATCATCGAAATTAATAGATAACAAAGCAAAAAATAAATAAATATATACAATGTAAATCTAAATAATATTTAATTTTTCAATACTAATTCAAAGCTTGAAATTATTTTTGTAACAGTTGTACTGGAGAAGTAGCTAACACCACATGTTTGTGTGTGTATTGGGCTAGCGTGTATGTGTTCGAAGATAAATTGACACTTTAACTGCATTGAAGAGAAGGGGTGGAAGGAGTTTGGGGATGAATCTATGCGTCATGGTTACTTGAGCGGTAAATTGATTTTGACGTCATCACTGTCTTGAAGATTGGGCCCGGGAATGGGGGGTTGGGGAGGGGCTGAACCCAATTTGATGAGTTTGGTGCGCCAGGTTTCTTCAAGAAAAAAAGGAGAAGTATCTTCCATTAGAACGTTTGGGAATGTGTATGTGCAAAGAAATAGCCAATAAAATACTTGAAAAATATGAACACAGTTTGATGTAAAATAAGAAAGTATACATATAACTAAACAAGTATTATATTTAGTTCGTAATTTATTTTGACTCGTAAAAAATAATGTTCAACCCCATCTGGATGCAATTATGATATATGTTTTACTTTTTTATATAGCTTACAAGATGCACTTGATGGTGTCTAATAAAAAGCAGTTTTAAAAATTAATTCTGTTTAATCCGTTACTTGGAGTTGTTTTAAAACAAAATAGATAAACTACATTTTATAAAAAGATTTAGAATTATTATTATTGTTATTAATCTTATCATCATATAATCACCGTGTCTTAGTGCCTGTTCAGGTTTTCCACACATATATGATTATTCCTGTGATGAGGTGGGGGCGATTAAAGAAGCATTTTAGAGGTAATATACCAGCATTTGCTTGGAAAGAAAATGGAAAACCATTTAGGAAAAAACAGCCTTGGTATACCGGACTGGGATTCGAAACCTGATCTCTAAGTCATCAGCCAGACAGGCTAACATGAGAGCAATGCCTTAGATCATTTTGGCACCGAAGCGAATGATTTGAAATTGACATAAGTCCAGAATACATCTGGAAATTTTACTTTTTCACTTATATTTTAGTAATAGCTTTTACGCCAATCGGACAACTTTTATATAGGCCTTACTTTATTTATATATAATCAAATACAATTGCAAATGAAACGTCCTATGCAACATTATGTAAATATTTTGGGAAACTATATCAGATTCTGTAAAGAAATACCTATAGTACTTAAATTATTTCATCAGGTGCATTAATGATTGCATGAAATTTTATTACATTTTTTATGTAAAAAAATTAGAATATATTTACTCTTACTTTTTAATGTATATTATTTCTCTTCTTTTAATCATGAAATAATATATAAAAAAGAAATGATAAAAAATAAGATCGCTTTGAAGTAAATTATACCTTTTTATAATCTAGCTGTGTATTTATACAAAATTAACCTACTGACTGAATTCTATTTATTATGTTCAAAGTATTTTATATCTAATTCAATTGTATTTTAAGCTTACCTCGAAAAAAAACCTCACGAATATTCCACATGCACAGAGGTTATTAATAAAACACTCTTAATACTATTCATCTGTTTAATATAATATCAACACATAACTTGTATTTTGTATGCTTCAACTGTCAGAGAGAATTTTAATTATGATATAATTGGCTTGTAAACAATTTGTTGGGAATCTAACTCCATCAACTTGATTTACATGCAAAAATACGAAACACTGATGTATATTAATAATAAGCCAGGGACAGACAAAACTAATTATATTTGATCATTATATCCGGCGGTCATTAGAATGTGTGCTGAAATGTTTTATTTAATGGTTCTGCAACGGACGCAACAAATCATAGTGTTGCCAGTGACGTCAGCTCAGAAAATATATACCGTATTACATAAGCGCCACATCACATAATTTTCAAAAGAAAATGTACTACTTTCTAGTTGGTTGAGTTTGTTGGTAATAATGTGGACATTGCTAGCGCCTTAAGGTGCAAACGTAATGTAGTTTGCATAGGATGTTGTTTCATGTTAGTTGTTTATTTAAATAAAATTCTAGGACAGGAATGGCAAAATATGGCACGCGTACCACAGGCTGGAACGATAACATAATTTGGGTGGCACGTTGACATAAAAAAAAACCATGAATAAAACTTTTACCAAGTGGTGTTATTTTTTTTTTAATTCATAAGATTTTGACAGTCATGTTATTCACATGTCACAATAAACGTTGTGAAGTCAACGGTTAGAAATCATCTGGTGTACTTTTAAAGACATGCTATGTGACCGAATAAGAATATCTTGACTAGCAAAATACAAAAACATGTTTCAAATTAATATGGAGAAGACTTAGATTTTATGTAAAAAGATTTTTTTCTGAACGTACTAGCTACTTTCAATATTTTTACCATAATAATGAAATCAATACTTTCTAAGACACCCACTTTGATAGTTATTTAATAAATTTTCATTTGCATTACTTAAATATTTACAATTTTATTTGCGCTATTTATTACATTTCATAATATTAATAAAGATTTGATTTTTATATACTCATTAAATAAAGTTAATAGGAGGTGGTACAATAGACTAACTCAAAATTCAGCTGGTCCTTAAGTAGAACACTGCTCGGAAATATTTTGCCATCACTGATATAGGATAAATAATTACCGTGGAATTATGATTTGAAAGTTTTTTTATAAAATCCAAAAATACATTTTTGTGGTCAACAAAATTTTAACACTTTATTAGTATTGTTTTACAGGTTATATCTATCGAAAATGTCAGCTGAAAATTACATAATGTGAGATATCTATGCGTGAAAGTAGATTTACTAGCTTTTTTAGCTCTCAGATAAGGTTCCCGTATGCTAATTGGAATACATATGGGTGTGTCATAAACATAAACAAAGATATACAGAAACAAGAAAGATATATACTACTGTACCTACTCTTTGGCTTTAGGAATCTTACAAGAGAATGGTACATATTCCTATCTTTAGATAGTTCTATCCAGTCCACTCATTATATTCTAACCCTATCGTTAGCTAGTTCCATCCAGTCCACCTACATTAGTATTCTATACCACTATACTTTAGCTAGTTCCATCCAGTCCACCTCATTATATTCTAACCAATCTTGAGATAGTTCTATTCAGTATCCCTCATTACATCATATCCCTATCTTGAGCTAGTTTTATCCAATCCACCTCATTACACACATACCTATCTTGAGATAGTTCTATCCAATCCACCTCATTACACACTATACCTATCTTGAGCTAGTTCTATCCAATCCACCTCATTACACACTATACCTATCTTGAGCTAGTTCTATCTGGTCCATATTATCACACCCTATCCTTATCTTGAGCTAGTTCTACCCAGTCCACCTCATTACAACCTATTTCTTTCAGGTCCATTCTAATGTTATCCTACCAAAATGCTTCTAGGTATTACCTCTGGTCTCCTTCCATTGGTTTTGCCTGTTAGTACTATACACATGGTTCTAAATCTACCCCTTCGCCGTGAATCTCCTGGCTACAGTAACCTACAAGACTTGACTATTCTAACAATTTATTGTGATGTGTACAGAGTATGCAACTCATCATTATGTAACCTCCTCTACTCCCAAGTAGCCTTATCCCTTTTTGAACCAAATACTCCCTTATCACCTGGTTTTCGAACACCCTAAACTTTTTTCTCGTCATGTAAGTTAAGAGATCAGGTTTCACATCATAGAAACAATCGGTAAAGTTATTGTTTTGTATATCTGGGTTTTACATTCCTGGACATAGCAATTTGTTAAAAATTTAATGACCAAGTAATAGCACGCATTTCCCCACTGTATTATTTTCATATTTTCCACTCTAATATTGTTATTACGATATATAATATATATAATAATTATAATAGTGCAAGAATAAAAAAGAGTTTTATAGAAAAACGTAACACAAACCTCAAAAGGCATTAAATATAAATCAAGAAAAGATACCTGAGCCATATTTATGAAGCATTTCCTTATATAGAAGTAAAACATCAACCATTATTTGAACTGAATAAAAGATTAGACGCATTTGAAATTTTGTCGTAAAGAATAATGTTGAGAATTTCATAAATAGAGTAACCAAAGCAGATGGAAGTGCTCCCAAAATCAAAGGGATAATATTAACGGCCACATACACAGAAAATATATTTTTGAATCAGTATAAGGATATATTGAACTAATAATTTCTAGGGGAAGACCAACAAGGGGGTACATGAATAAGTTGGTGTAAGATGTTGGCAAGAACTATAGACAATTTGTAAAAGTCGACCTCATTTGTTGAAGATAATCAATCTACAGCTTCCTTTCTCTATGGGCTTGACGACGGTAACGCGGTGAAATAGTAGTACGTATTAATTGGAAGTGCATGTAGATAGTAAGTAACAACACCCCTAACCAGATCCGCTAACCAATTATAAAGTCGTCACGTATTATGATGTACGTATGTACAGGATTTAACATCCTACCAACCAAATAATACTATTTAAAAGACACACAGTAGTTATGAATATTATTTGATGAATCCATTAATGTATTAACATTTAAATTAACTATCTATTTTAGATCTACAAAACAAATATTGCAACAGGTTAAGGTTAAAGGTATATTATATAGGTTATGTACAAAAATATATTTATTTCTCTTAAAACTGGTATGACCCCCATAGCTCAGCCAGTAGCGTGTCTTTCTACGAGTTAAGGATCCAGGTTTGATTCCTGCATGGCCGAAAAAATTATCATTGGTGAAATATGGGTGTCACCTTTCACAGTGATGGGCTGACGGCCGTGGGCTGGATGTTGTGTCTGGGAGTGGTTTTTAATTTTTAATAAAGGTTTTTCCATTCACCATCCACGAAAATGCAGGTACAATTCCTCTAAGCTCAACAATACTCACCCTTAACACATTAGAGTAATTGGTACGTAGGCGTATAAACCGGAGGGTAGTAAGACACGGTGTTAAAAAATAAGAGAGAATAGCAATAAGATGAATTATTTCTGAAAATATGGAAGTTTTACACTAAAGGGAATGGAACGTCTAGTAGTTATTTACAATTTTTTAAAATGAATTAAAAAACCAGCCACATTTTGCAGTGCTTGATAATTATTTATTCTTGTTGAATTGGACAGACCTTTCGCTTACAGCTCAGCCAGTGTTCGATTGTCATTTTAAAACTTCAATTAGTTAATTTAACATGTATTCAGAGAGCCTATATTATTAACCAAAGTTATTTTCCACCTTCATTTAGATTTATAAAAACTACTATAAACATAATTAAATATCACTATGTTTAAAATAAATAAAGCTCATTTTAATTAATTTTAGTCACTCATTTGAACAAAATTTAAACACTACAATACTAATAGCCTAGGCTAATTAAACATGTCTTTTCCATCCAGCACACAGTCAAATAATGTTGTAAAACATTAATGCATATTAATGAAGAAGAAAATTAATAATGAATGCAATGTTTGGTGCGCATTGGTTTTAATTATTATCGCGATTAAAACATTTTTTAAAGAGGCATAGTAAAATGAAGTAATTTGAAAATTGAAAAATGACACCTGAACATGGGAATTGAACCGTGTCCAGGTGTCATTTTCAATTTTCAGAATATGATATCTATATGAGAATTCTTCACTAAAAAGTATAATAATAGTTTCGGCTATTTGATTTTAAAATGAAGTAGATAAACATGGTTAAAAATAATTAAAATTTAATAATGACATTTTTTATTTGGCAATGCATCTTACCACCCGTTCCGTTTATACACCTCTGTATTGATACTTTAATGTGTAATGGATGAGGAAGGTTGAATTTAGAAAAGTACAACCGCATTTGCGTGGAGCTTGAGTGTAAAACCATTTAGGAAAATTACCCTCAGTACACCTGACCCTGATGGAACCCGATCTCCCCATCATCGGTAGTCTAGTCTATTACTATAGTAACGCCTTAGACCATGCAGCCACCGAGGTGGGTACTAATAAACTATTCTTAAATTAATATTGTTATAGTATACATTTTTTATACTACGAGGCTGACAAATTCATTCTTATAATCACCATAAATATATTGCATTGAACAATGTACTTTATTTGTATACCATTGTGGTGAAAAAAAAAGACAATTAAATGATGGAAAATTGTTGTTCATAGCAGGAAAATATACATTCATGTTTAAGCGTGTTTTGTTGACAAAATAAATAAATCAATTATATGTTGAGTTAATTGGTTATGTTAAATCTATTTTCCTAGTTTATGCTTGAAACTAAGTTATGTTATTATTTGGGTTAGTGAGAGCATACTAAATCTCAAATAATAACAGATTGTACTATTTGTAGCTTGTCATAAAAGCTAATCGTTAATAAATGTTAATCAGGCTTTGAAATGAGCTTGCAATTATTTATACATCTATATGTTCAAAGGAAATAATTTATTTTCATCGATAACTTTAATTTCTTTAAACAATTTTAAGAAATCATCCCTCTCAAAATTTTACCCTTAATTTTATGTTTACTGTATTTTATTTATAATTCTGTTTTAATTCTGCTTAATATTTATTAATGTGTAGGTAATTGCACGTTTACAAGTAACTCTTCTTGCCAAAATGTTTAATTAATCTCCTTTGAAGTTTTATTTACTACTTCATTGTGATTAATTAAGATGCAGTATGATTTGTCTCTTTATATTCTCACTAACCTGACAACTGTTTTAAAGTGAGATAAATTAACATATCTAACTTTATTTTTTTTACAGAAGATAGATGGCATCTAATTAAAATGTGATATTTCTTGACTCGATTTAAAAAAAAATGTATCTTTGTTATATTACCATATATTTTTGCTGAAAAAATTATGCTTGACATAAAATTAATAATTCACGCCTTAGTTTGAAAATATAAATTTCCGATCCCCTTATCTAGCTAAGTTTTGTTTTAGATGTTCTGTGTGATTACATACAATACTTCAGTTGCTTTTTATTTATTTAATTATCAAGAATACTTTTTCCATGAATTTTATAGTTCGTTATTGGAAACCATACAAAATAGTATACATAGAAAATAAACCAAACATTTAAATGTCGTAAAAGGTTAACATAAAATGGGAGTAATGTTTACAAATGTACTGAGATGGTATGGGCATGGGAAGAGGATAGAAAAAGAGAGGTTACCAAAGAGAATAATGGAGATGAACTATTTAGAAAATATACTAGAGGAGAGGCCAAGAAAAATATGGGGGAGCAGATAGCAAAAAATGTGCAAGTGAGAGGAGAGGAATGGAAGCAATTAAAGGAGGGAGTATGGTGGAAGGGTAGAGGAATATGGAGGTATTTAATAAAGTGACTCGGTCACAGCCTGGAAAAAGTAGTTAATGATGAGGATGATATTTAAACCAAAATAAATTAAGTCATATTATGTTTTGTTGCGCATCAAGTAATATAGTTTTATCTATATTGCATGTTATACTTTTTTAACACCACGTTTTACTACTCGTTTGGGTTATAAGCTTATGTACTAATTACGTTAATGGGTTTAGGGACTAGGAAGGTTATATTTAGAGGAAGTGTACCCTTTTTTGCGTTGAGAGAAAGTTGGAAACTAGTTTGGAAAAAACACCCTCAGTACACCTGACCAAGATTCGAACCTCGATCTCCCGTCATCAACAGTCTAGTATATTCTGAGAGTAGTGCCTTAGACCATGCTGCCACAAAAGTGGGTGTATAATACCATTTAACCAACCAATTCTATCAGTGCGCATATACGGTACTGTACTACAATGCGAGATGTAAGCAGATAGCCGAGATTAATATTGCGAGGTGATTTGAAATATATCGTTAGACGGAAAGCGGTTATATCGTTCTTATTCTATTTTTATTTGTTTAACGACACTTATTCAATCATTTGAAAATATCCATCGTGACAATATTAAAGATCTATTCTTCCATTAGAAAATAAAATAGATCACTAATCATCTGTTTTAAGCTAGCGTTGGGTCAACACACATTTCCGTTACAGTTCAATTGTCATAAGAAGGGACATAAATTTTCTCGCAATAAATGTTAGTATTTTACTAAATTACTATCGTTATTTTATAACTTTTTGATACAGAAGCGGGTAGCTTTCCTATCTGAAAGATAATAATAATGACGTGTCTGAGTTACATCAATCTGTATCTCAGTTTGCGGTAAGTATAGCCAGTACTAACATACCATTGCCCAGGAGACGCCTGGATGTACTAATCGCACATATTTTTCGTGAAGGCTTTTACCATGTCCCGATCAAGTGAGGGGATGATGATAGTGAATATGACGAGGTGGAGTCAATTAATATCTTAACTTAACTTAAGCGTAATTAACCAAACCCTAGTGACCCTTTCGAGAAAAATCCCTTGGTATCAGCCGGGAATAAAACCCGGGACCTCTAGGTAAGCAACCAGGGGCTCTGACCCCTATACCACGTGGCCACCCTTTCTATGAAAATTGGACTGTAGCTTGTGAATGGCTGCGCCACTCAAGTAGATTCTATTTAGGGATGTGAGAAAAGTATCGATACTTTACTAATATCGATATTTTCCTTTCGATACAAGTTTGGTTTACTATATACTTTTTTCCACGATACTTTTACTGATATTAGTACTCACACTCCGGTATCGGATCGGTAATGAAAGAAACAACTTTTTTTGTTATCTTCACTCATTTTGGGATTACATTTTTTTACTATAGTGGACTGTGGAGAAAGAACAAATGCCACTGTTTCAATTCTCACTCATTTCCTGCACAAGCAAGAATCAACTCTAGCATTCAATCTCTTTTAGTTTATCATAATTCATTGCTGCTCTTTCATCTTTATCAATTCACTCTGTTGCCTGACGGGGGGAGTAGCGACCAGCCTACTACCACCCCTTCCATTATCAATGATCACGGTCATCAGCAACTAAACAAAAATAAGCTTTTGTAGAACTCAATGAAATCAGTCAACTAAAGGGTGCACCAAGCAGACGAGGCAGAAGAGCTTATGAGCTTTGTTTAAGCAGATAAAGCAGGGGAGGGCGTCTATTCTTCTATTCTTTGTCAATAGTTAATAATCTATATTGATAGAGAATATAAACACGAATATAGTTAAAAGACGGTAACTCCCAGAAGGGAATAATGGAATTTTTTTTAAAAGTTGGATAGCGAAAAATAATCTTGTAAAATTTGTTTTATATTATAAAAAAAATGATAATTTTCAGTGTTTAAATAAATACGAAAATATAATTACTATGCAAATGTTGATATTATTATTATTAATAGAGAAGAAAAATATTTTTCCAGACTAAAATTTCGATACCGATATTACTTTTCTTTCGATACTAGTACGGTATCGATATTTTTCTTCCGATACTTTTAGTAAGTACAGTATTGATTCTTTTATTTCGATACCATATCCCTAAATTCTACTCTCTCCATTTTCGACGAACGTGGAATAAAGCTTAAAAACCGCCGGCCCTTTGCGGGTCGAGATGGAAACCATTCCCCGAACGTTAATAACAGTTTTAGTCGGTCTTTTTTTATATCGTGTCCCGCGGTTTTTGCGTGCGGGGGTTGTTCCGTATGAAATATGATCGCCATTACAAGTAAGTGCACAGATACCTTCTCTTGAAAACATCGGGGCGCCATTACTCACCCCTCACCCCTTCACCCTCGCCGTGGCCGCTCGCTACAAGACAAGAGATTGCTCTCCGTTTCTTCTCACTCATTACTCTGACGCTTGTTCTCAGTTTGGTTGCGAATGGGATGATGAGGAATGACGTGGGAGGGAGGAGGGAAGGGGTGAGCACAAAGATATGTCGTGTAACATATATTTGTGTCACGTCACAAAAAAAAATGATGTCACCATAAAAGGATTTTTATCCCCCGTTGTTTGATAGTTTTGTGTTTGTTGTGGCATCGCTTTCCAAACAAATCCTCCTCACCGGTTGACTAAAGATATAAGACGTCGGATTCTTACTGAATCTGGCTGCCGTTGAATAAGGGAGGGTCTTGATTACGATTGGGAAATAGCTTTTGTTACTCTAACTTAGATTAAGGGAGGATCCAAGAAAATCCTCTTATGTAGGATTGTAGGAAACGTGAATTAAGGTCGGTATTTTTGCAATTTTTATAGCAATTTTTTTGGGGCTCAAAATAAATAAAATAATTTTTCATTAAAAAAAAATTGTGTCTAATTTTCTTCACATGGTGATATCAACAGTTCTTGAATATCTGTTAAGGGTGTCCTAGAATTTAATTATAGTCTTTTTTCCTTAATTTAAAAAGTTTCTTATCCAATGCCGCTATGCTCATGACAGATATTCAAGAACTGTTGATATCACCATGTGAAGAAGTTTAAACTCTATGTTTATACTGGATAAATTGTTTATTTATTTTGTCTAAATAAATGTTTTGCAATAAAAAACTGAAGGAAAAAAACACTGTATTTAACTCATTTTCCCTACACTCCCACCTTATAGAAAGTTGGTAAAGTATTGGGTGGAAAATATTTCTCTTTTTTATTCAAAGAGGCACTGAGATATATATACCCCACTCCTGCTACCCATCGCCATGCAAGCCCCTTAGCTTCTGAGCATCAATGACGTTAAGACCGGCTTGCCGATCTTAATGCTAATTAAGAAGATATTTGATTTCGAAGACGGGAGGAACGGTCTTAATAATTACACAGCCTTTTAAAGGGATCTACACTTCACTTGATCTCCTGGAATCAGAGAGAGAGAGAGAGAGAAAGGATAATATTATATTGTGGAATGAAGAAGAGGAAGAGATACGAATTGCTTGCGTTTTGTGTCAGAAAATAAACTATAATATACGGGGTGTGCCTAAATATATTCAGAGAGAATAACTGTGTTTCGTGTGATTTTGGACGTGATTTTTGCAATATTTGTAAAAAAAAATACTACCGAGGTGATCTATCGATTTGTCAGAGTTTTAAATTCAAATCTCTTATTTTGAGCTAACAAACAAAACCCTTTTTTAACGGTCGCCATCTTAAAACAGATAACTAAATAGTAAAACCATTTACATAAATTCATCCGGCGTAAGTTCAAAAAAAGTCTCCTTGCCAAATTATTTTAAAACTGGTCCAAGCATTTGGCAGTAATCGTGAAACGAACAGATAGACGAAGTGGCAAATGGTGGAGTTAAAACCGTACCTCGCTCCGCTCAGTCAATCAATTTGAAGTTTTAATTTCTCTAATAGAGAATATATTGCTATCATGAAATTATTTTATCGCTGAGATTATGATCGATCTGCGTAGCCCCTGAACTAGAAAAAAAGTGGGTCTTTTTGTTGGTCCTTGTATGTCTGTGACTTAGCATACAGCTAAAACGTTATTCTGGATTTTGTTAAAAATTTACATTTATATGTTATATGAACATACCTTGTGAGGAATTCAAGGTTTGAATTATATCTCAAAAATCAAATAAGTTACTATCAATTGATTACTAAAATAATGTTTAAATGGCTTTCACCAATCTAAAAAAATAAATATTCGAGCCGCGTTTTAAATGATATTTCCCTAATCGTTTTTTTAAAAAAAGTTTAATTATTATACCAGACTTTAAAATCTTTTGTTACAAATTATAATAGATTATATGAGAAAGTAGTACGAGCATTTACTATAGATATGAGAATGCGGGTATTAACTCTAGAATGCTTCCTTATTCATCTCTACTCAATTATTATAATTATCACATGTGAATATAGCCTGAACATGTAGTAAGAAATTTTGCTAAAAAATAGTGAATTTATGGGGATATGCAATCTCAGTGCTTGATACCTTGGTTCTATAGTAAATGATAGATAGTTAAAGTATTTGTATGAGAATGATCTTTTATCAATGTATTCAATATACTAGCGGTTGTATTGGGTTTAGTGGTAGCGCGCATTTATTAAATACACGTTAAATAATATTTTTAAATAAAGATAACACTCCAACTAAATATAGTATTGGTTGAAACAACCATTGGTAAAGGTAAACTATCATTAAAAGGGGAATATCACAATTATATTAAATACTAGGTTTTATTCCTGACTACGAAGGCCACTTATAAAAAAAATCCCACGTACTAAAACCTAATCTTCAATTGTAATAACATACACACGAATATTATAGCGATGAATTAAAACGCGAATTTTAGTGTACTAATATATTTTAAGTTGCCCTTACAGAATGTGAATATATTTTTATTTTTTATGACTTTTAGCGTTTGGATTTTTTTTAAATTGCCACTACCCTGAATATAAGTTTTTATACACAAAAAGTAAGTAAGAATTTCATGAGAGATACAGATACAAATACTAATTGATATTTATTGATATAAATAGTTGAAAAATGACATCTGGACACGGGTATCAAAACGGGGACCTTTGGCTTATAGCACTTTGTAACGATACTGTTTTGTACCCTCTCATATATTCGAAAAGTCATCGATGAAGTGTATTTTTCTTTAAAGAACTGTATGTAAAGTTTCCTTTTAATACTTCATCCAGGGAGAATCACACGTTTTCAGAAGTAATTTCAATACAATACGTTTTAAAGCTTTCTTTCTTAAAAAAACAAACAACCTCCGTTCTATTTGAAAATGTGGTGATGGATTAGCTGGCTGCCTTTTACCCAATAGGAAGCTAGCCTTCACAACATCAGGTTGCCAGGAGTTCTCCTATTAGTTGGTTTTAACACCGAAGACAAGGGTTCCAAGAAGCAAGGGGTAGGTCATATATAAGCATCTTGTGCGTATAATACCACACAGAAACCTAGTAATGTTAAACAGAATTATAATAATCCAGAGAGAGAAAATCTCAGTTTGTAACAGCAATAGCTCTGGTTCTCCGCGTCAGTTCATAAATGAACAAATACTGTATCATTTTAATGTCAATGTCATAAAAATGAACGTGAAATAAACAAAATAAATCGTGTACAATGTTAATGCTTAACTAATTTAAAAAATAAACCAATAAATAGTCCCACAGTAAGAAATACACCTAAAATCAGATCGTCATAGCCGTGTGATAACAAGTGCGTAGTAAATCATGCATGGGTCGTCGTCATCATCAACAAAAATCAACATCAATAAAATCTGGAATCACTATAACTTTGGCTGAGTTATCCAGGAACTATGAGGGACGAATGACCCTGAGCATGGAATATATCCTGGATAGTTTAGCAGTAGAACTAACGGGCTGGGGTCTTACTCCTGTGTCCAGATATCAATTTACAACTGAATTTAATAGAGTAGTTGTGTATTAATCACAACTTGTGAATGTGAGGAATGCCAGGCCTCCACCGTGGTTCGGATTCCACGTTAAACTGTAGGTCCTCCGTTTCATCTCACAATCACCCTACCATTACACATTAGCTTAAGTGCGTATAACCCGAACGGGTAGTAAGACGCGGTGCTAATAATAATAGAGTAGTTACATTCAAGGTATTATTTTCCAACATAAAAATTATTATTAAGAAATAATATTTTTGCTATCATTTTTTTTTACAAATAAACAAAATAATTGTTCTAACACAAAATTTAATGATTTTGTTTAAGAATATTTAAATATAAAGTCAGGATTTTCATGATATTTTAAAAGGTTTGTAACGAAATGTAGTGGATTCTGTAGAAATGTTCTTAATTCAACAGATTTGCTCGTAGAAATGATAAATTTATTTCGCTTTCTCTTGCCTGGTAAGTTTTCTGTAACGTTTGATGAACTGTAATCAACAGAGGATTAGTATGGCAATGTATGCTGAAGGAAGTAAACACTGCGCAAGTACTAAAAGGATCACTAAATAATTTCTAAATCCATTCAGTGTCTCGGCTAGGTGAAAGACAGATTAAAATATATTTTATAATCAAAAATTCTTTGATGTGTATTTTTATTGGGGAAATATGTGAAATATGTTAAAACAAATTTACAATCAAGACATTCCTTAGGAAATTTAAAAAAATGTTGTTTTAGTAATTATGTTTAAAATATGCCCTGGTTTTATTAAATTACGCTTAGATAAAATATAGTATCTGGGAATTTTAATTATTCTTGGAATTATTTCATTGCTAACGAAAATCTAATTTATCTTATATTATATGTAATTTTTACACAAATACATTTATTTATAGCCCGCGCAGGTGGAACAAGGACATAAACCTATATAATATTTTCTTCAATGAAAAAGATCTGAGTTCGAATTCCAGCCTAGTTTATTGGTTATTCCTTTATGTTTTCTTTCTCTGAAAATGCGTTTACATTTTCTTTAAATTTTACCTTGATTCTTCCTTCCCCATTTGTGTAAGTATGCGGACAGCCCAGACACGGTACTTATATCAAGAGCATGGACAATATACTTTTCATTAATATGTACAGTACAGTGCAAAGTGGATAAACATTTTCTCACCTAAGCGTGACCAATTTATGAAGGTTTGAGATTTTTTCTCGAGAAAAACTCTCAAACCTTTATTAACTTTTATAAAACCTTAAAAAATGAGATAATATTTTCATATTAAAAAATAGTATTTAATAATAATAATAGTTATTATTTTTATTATTATTACATCAAACATATCGGTTACAATATACTCGTATATCACCTTGTGAAGTATATTTAAATTTTAAAATAATAAATAAAAATATTTGTATTTATTATCTGTGGAATGTTTTATTTAGAATAATGATAACTAAAGTTATATCATAATAAGTAGAAAATTAATGTAATATATATTTTCCCATTACATTTATACTAAACATGAAAACTAATCTTGAAACTATGATTTTTTTTCTTAACTATTTTCGAAATTTTAGCAATGAAAATATAAAACCATAAAGGAAAACCAACTGTCTGATTTTTCGTCTTCAGATAAAACACCGTCGAGATTTATAAATATATTTCAGATTCAGATTATTTATGGATACCTTTCGATGTCGCATTTTCTTGAACTCATATCTCAATGTATAACAAATTGTATAAATAAAAAATAAAATAAATCTTGTTCACAGTTACACGAAGTAAAGTTTCTCTATAATGTATTTACAGTATATATATAAAAGTTAAATTACCTTCTGCTTTAGGTGAATTGTACAGTACATAGATATATATTTTTCATGAAGTAAAGGAAACCTTATGGATTTCATAACCTTTGGCTTGGGGCAAGGTGCAAGCATCACCAGGTAGCGAACGATAAAAGAAGAAAAGTACTTTGAGGAAAAAGTGGATTAATCTGGAAAGAATATTGGGAGGTGATTGGGGTTGAGGGATAGAAATAAGGCGTATGTGTGTGTGTGTTGTTATGTGTGTGTGTGTGTGTGTGTGTGTGTGTGTGTGTGTGTGAGAAAGAGCGTTGTGAGGTGGGGAGGGAGGAGGGTTCGTAGTAATAATGTTTCTGGCCGGATAGAAAGAAAGAAAATTGGTGAAGATGGGAGTTCTCATGAGAGCGATATTTCAAACTGTTCATCAGACCCTGAACAAGTCCCTTGTGGGGTCTCTCTCGGTGGTAACCCCCAACCCCCTTGCCTTTTTGGAATATGGACTGACCGTTTCTTAACCCCCCCCCGCCCCTTTTCCCTCCCTGACTATCAGTATATTAGTGTGTGTGTGTGTGTGTGTGCTTTCACTTCCCTGCTTGTAAGATTGAGGAGTTTCCCATTTATTGTGACATAATGTAACGAATGATTGGTAAGCTTTGACCAGTTGAACTTTATTTTACGATTCTCAAAGGTAGTAACAAATTGTACAAACTATGTATTGAAGAGAATATTTTCATACGAGTCTTAAATGTGTATCTCAAAACTTTGTAACTGTCACCGCATCTCATTAACCGTACAGGTTATTAGCATAATATAAACAGATTACGATGATGTGTTAAGGATGAGGAAGGTTAAATTAAGTTTAAGAGACCCCTTCGGTGGCCGCATAGTCTAAGTCGTCACTCTCACAATAGTCTTGAGTGCCGATGAAGAAAAGATCGGGGGTTAGAAGCCCGGTAAGGTGTACTAAAGATATTTTTCCACTCCCCTCCACGCAGATGCTGGTACACTTCCTAAGTTCAACCTTTCTCATCCTAGCATATTAGCGTAATTAGTATATATGCGTAACCTAACTGTTAGTATGACGTGGAGCCAAATGGATAAGTTGAAAAGTATCGAATTTTGCGGAGAGGAAGTGTTGGAAAGCATTTAGGAAACCACCCTCGGTCAGCCAACCGGGATTTAACCCATGTCGTGCCATCATGCGGAGATCAGATCAACTTAACATTCACTTAAGGTTCACTTCACATAATGGAACTATTGTCTGATCAGGATTCACGTAAGTTTACGTAAATCTCGAACAAAAACAGACAACGAATTTGAACAGTTTGAAAACAAATTGTTCATTAAAATTAAACCCAATCATTTAGGGTTGATTAGGCTACAAGTAATTACAATTAAAATGACCAAAAAAAAATTGTAACAAGAGGCTACGGCATCTTATTTAAGTTCGCAAAACTTGGGATGGGAAATATACTGAAGAATCGTCTGTATACCATAAACAAATAAATAAAGTTCTAAATAGTCCTGTTGACGCTACTCGCAACACGATTGGCTAATTAGAACACGTGGTTTCCTTCACTTAACGTGAAAGTTCTCCCTGGGAAATTCTCAGCTTAAGTGAACGTTAAGTTAACTGAATCGTGATGGCTTCCATTTAAAAACGCGGGGAAAATAATGTTAAGCTACTTTGCGTTAGATAAATGTTAAGTGAACGTCAAGTTGATCGTAATCGGCATCACAGGTAAATCAGACTAATGAGCTGCTTATATTCTCAGTCACCCTACTTGAAATGTTATTTTATAAAGTGACGACTGGTTTTTACTTCATCATATCACCATCTCAATTCACAATCACCCATCCATCTCACCATCATCACCTCATCACAATCGATCACATCATACTTATCCATATCACAATACATCACACTCTCATCATCATCACATCACACCTCCACATCCTCCATCATTACATCACACATTCATCACCATTATCATCTCCACCACCACCATCATCACATCATCATCATACATCACATTACCACCATCATTCACATCATATCATCATCACTCATCACTCCACATCCATCACTCATCCATCATACTCACCATTATCACATCCATATCTACATTCATTCACATCAATTCATTATTCATACTATACATATACATATCATTATTATTATTATTATTATTATTATTAGGTGTTCTGTCTTACAACAAGTCCATTCCTTTCTGTCAGTCAACTTAGACCGCCAACGAACCCTGTCCTCTCCTCCTCCTTCAGCTTCGAGAATTTTCTTCTTTCCTTCAAGTCATCTAATATTTGAATCCTCCTTCTTCCTAAGCTCCTCTTTCCCTCAACCTGGTCTTTTATGAGGTCGTGCAGAATAAAGTTCTTACTAAGGATGGGTCTGATCCAGTTTTTACCGAAGAATCAAATTCCAAATGTACATAAGTTACGGCTAGAAAGAACAAACACTTTTGAGCTAGGATTAGCATAGGATTATGGTACGACATATGGTAAAAATACATAAATTATTACTTTCACTCGACCCCTGTATTTTTTTAATGTCTGCTCAAACTTAAATACACTTTTTATTATATATTATCTTTCAAATTCAATATTTGTTTTGACTGAATATTACTTACAATAGATGTGTGATAAAGCTTGCAGCAATTTGAACCATGGAAATTATTTATAGTGGTTTTTTTTAAGTTTGGTTAAAATACATTATTTAATTTTAAAACCATAAAGGACAGCTGGAAAGTCAAAGCAAGTTATGTAAAACTAATTTAGTAGAAATATATTAAGTTAAACTAGAATAAATTAATTTTATAATGTTATTTGTACTACACACCCACACATACAAATCATAATATTATATATACTGCACATACATACATATACACAATATGTAGTATGTCCATGAGTTGTAAAAATCAAACATACTAGCTCGTATACCTATTATTCAATACAATTTGACTAATTATTTCTGTCAAGAAATTAATCATACCTCAAAAATAGCTTGGAAATTTGTAAAAATTAACAAATTATAAATAATCCTTTATAATGAAGAAAGGGTAGCTGTTAAAATATTGGATGAGCAGTCGCGGCAGCCGATAGGGTGGTCCTCAGTTAAGGGGTTGGCGTGGGCTTTATGAGCTCTCACAGTCCAAAAAGGGATGAAGATACTGGGGAGGGAAGGAAGTTATAAAATGTTGAGCTACATACTTTGTAATCATCAAAATCAATTGTCAGGATAATAAAATCTTGCAGATTATGCTAGGCAGGACGTGTAACGTGAATGGGAGAATTTATAATAGTGTTCGAGGTATTAACTGGTAAATACAATGGGAAGAGAACATTGTGTAGACGTAAACGCAGAATTGGAAAATAACATTAGAATGAACCTGAAAGAGATAGTGTAATGAGGTGTACTGAATAGAACTAGCTCAAGATAGGGATAGGTGGCGTACTTTTTTAAGTGCGGCAATGAACTTTAGAGTTCCTAATGCCATTTAGTAAGTAAGTAATACGTTTATAAGTTTTCCTTATTCGTGATTATTGTTTGGCAGACATTTAAAATGACCTTAGACTGGTATATAATTACAAAAACTAAAAAATAAATCAAGCGAGTGTATTAAGCTGAGACCCGGCTCCAAGTTTCCATTAAAATTAATTTCGAATAATTTAGGGCCAAATTGAATAAGAATCTAGGAGTAAAACTTTTATTTCCCTTTTCCTTTGAGATACTCTATATTTATAATGGCTTCGAATCTAGTTAAATAGTTGCCATGGTAGCTTTATATTTACTTTTTATAGCACAATACAATAGGATGACATTGAGATAACAATTTACTTATCTCCATTTCAATCTGAGATCCTCCCACATGGTTTGACTGTGCCTTTCAAACGTTGTTTGTATACAAAGGGATTCTTATAGGTAAGTTTAGATATAATTTTACCAATTGATAATATTGCCTAATTGTGACGTCATGGCAAGTGAAATCGTATTTCCCAAGTTAATATATTTACGTTTTATTCGGCGAGTTTTAAAGATATCGTATTGAAACAAAAACATTCTAAAATAGTGTTACAGAGTCGCAAAATTTCTTTTTTTTAAATCTTGAAATAGTTTTCTGGTAAACTATTTTTTTAATCGTCTACAGCTTTATTTTGTTAATTCGTGAAAATAGCCTGAAGGGAGCTTCCTGCCAGGATGCAGATTAAAAATGTCCTTGAAGCATATATATAAATAGGTAACAAGGAAAAGGTACGTTTGAAATTCAAGTCAATGCTGTAAAGGCGGGAATAGTAGAGGAAGTGTTTAATCTCATCTGTGGAAGAGGGGATATACTATCAGCAGATAAACAAGAGGTCTAGCAGATTGAATTTTCATTTTCTTCTCTTCTTTTATATCACACATTCGGTGTCTAGGTGAGATAGTTCTTAGAGTGTATTAATATTGCAAGTTAAGGTGAAGCTACTTAGAAAAATAGATTCTAACTAACCAAGTTTGCAACGTCATCAAATAAGATTACTGATTTTATTTTAAATAACACATTAATTAAAATAACCGCATTGCTGTAGAATCTTTGAAAGTTTCTACTTAGTAATTTAATATTATGGGATCCTATTAAAACTAAAAATAATATATTAATTTTAATAAATGATATATATTATTTTAAACCCTTACATGTGAACTACATCAGTGGGTTTGAGTTGATGACAATAAATTGTCGACATCTCACTTCTACAATAGAACGCAAAGTGTTTAAATTGAACAAATTCCACAGATTTTTGTGTCACACAAGTTTAAATTTTAAGTTCTTACAATTCGACAGTGATTTAAACCATCATCATCACCCTATTATCCTTTCGAGTGTTCTTATAATTTCAACGACGATAAACAATTTGTTAGCACGTGTTAATAATAATGTGACTGAAACAATATTACAGTATCATTAAAATACCATATCAGGTCATGTTTTTTTAATATTTTTAAATTTAAAATAAAATAAAATTTTAATAGAAGCAATTTTTTTTATAAATGTACTTGCTCACTATAACTTTTCCCTTTTAAAATATCAACATTAGATGTTAAATATAAGGAATATGAAATCGTGCCTCTGGAATAAAATATATTTTCTCTAAATAATACCAAATTATTAGTTGTTTATCTCAACGGGCAGTTGAGTAAATTCAACGAATTAGCGGGACAGAGGTTGATAAAGCATAGTGAATACCACAAGTAAAAATGTTTCCCAATACATCCTGATGAGGATTTGAAATTTGTGCACTCCTTCCACACTATCAAGTGTATTTTATAGTCACTTAGGCATCACTGTAGATATTATTCTCAAGAAAACTATTTATATATTATTGATTATTTAACTGATGAACCAACTACTAAGCTTTCTTTTGTAACATATAAGAGTTACACTATATATGTTCTATCAAAACAAATCAAGTCACTACTCAGCCTTTTATAAATAAAAATGGCTACATGTGGTTGTGCCCACCATGTGTGCTTGCACCCACTTAATATTAATTTTTTAAATATTATTTACTTACGAAAACATTTCATTTCTCTTTAATTTTTCCCCTGATTTTACTAAATATTTCTTATGAGTATCTTTTTATTTTCAGAATGGTAATTTTTTTAGTCCAGCACGTTCGAAAAATGCTGTCATCAGCAGAATATATATATATATATATCAGATCAATGGCTAACCAAACTTAACCTAACCTAACCTAACCTACCAAAATTCCTTCAACTAGTAGTTCTGAAACAGGACCGATCAAAAAATAAACGTCATATACGTTATATTAATTACTTCAAGTCGCTAGTATCAAGGCTTTGACTCACCGACGGGCGCGAACATTTAAGGTTTATTTTAGGTGGGCGTAAACACGCACTTTTTTTTTTGAAAGAGCCCTAACAACACGGCCGCAAACAACACGCTCCCATAAAAATAATTATTTGTTATTTACAAACAAAGTTTCAATGAACTTATAAAATAACATAATGACATGTTAAACTCTTTCGTTAGAATGTTCACACAAGGATTAACTGCAAGGCAAAGTCTAATCTCCAGGCATTCCGAGTATAAACGCAAACTATTAGTTCTCTAAATAAAAAAAATAAAAATAGACCATCGTGGTGAATTTTCCTCTGTTTTTGTTGCGCCCGGGAGGAGGAGAAATTAAAAGTTACTTGGAACAAAGTTGACGTAGCTTGGGGAGAGGGGGGAGGGTGTATTAATCTATTTTAACTCTTGTTTGGTTTTTCTGCCCAGGAGCCGTGGATTATAATATGGTGTTATTTTCTACCTCGATAGTTTTCTTTGATACGAATAAAGTCTGGTAACATTCTGCAATCATGTGCCACTTTCCCTTATATCTGGAAGGTATTTCATGTTGGCGAAGCCTCATTTCATGATAAAACAAATTTATTTAATTTTAACAAGTTATTTACAGCAGACATTACATAAATACAAAAAATAAGAGCTTAAAATAGAATCCCAGTAATATTTTAACTCATAAGTAAAGCATAATTAAAACTTTTTCTTTTACAAATATCTTATGAGTTAAGTTAACAGTTTGTAGAATGTAAAAATAGCATACAAACATATGATATATAATTTCATAGAATACACCTTTATTAAGTTTGGATCACAAAAACAGATTATAAATCGTTTTGAATAAGCTTATCTTAGCTTTGGATTTCAAGTTTGGTTTTTCAATAAGAAGGACAATTTATTGTTTATTATCTTCTATATGTAATTCAGTGGAATTGACATGTAAACTATTTATTTAATAAAAAGCCTCACTTAGTTATTATAAAAAATTGGATGAAATGATTAGAATATTATTTTAAATCAAATTATGTATTCAGAGACTAAATTTTCGTTAACAAATATGTACAAATTTCTTATATAAGATTTATAGTTTATTGCAAACCATTAATTTCTTGATAAAATAAAATCTAAAAAACTATCAGTTTGCTAGTAAATACATTTAAAGACAAATATTTCAAGAAATAGTTGTAATCACTACCAACAATTTGATGGTATAATCCATTAACTCTTTTCAACTAAAGTGTAAAAATCAAGCAAACACTGAACATTAAGATTTGATAACTAAATGAATTATTATTTTAAATAATATATATTTTTTAACAAATTTGCAAGTTTGTATTTTAAGTGATAAATTTAATAAAAGGTTTTATAAATCTAAATTAAATTCTTATTTATGGTTTTGAAATATTACCTTATGTTATTTGAGCATTAAATAGTATTGAAGAAACCTGTCAGTACTTTGTTATAGTCAAATAAAATAGAAAAATATTTTTTTTAAATCTCAAGAGTACTTTTCTTACCAGCCATCTTGCTATCCCTTATTTCCCTTTTATTTCTTCTATAACATATTTTTTATAAAAAAAATTCCATTTATTCTTAAAAGCTAAGAAGAAAGAGCAATAAGTTAATGCGCGTTTCTCCTTATTTAAAATAATTCGAGAGAAAACCGAGGGACTCTAATTAAATCATTTGATAATTGACTTGTTTGAGTCAAATAATAAGTAGGCTTTCAAACATAAAATGAAATGAGGAAAAAAAATATATATAAATAAAAATTCTTTTTTATATTTTTAATTTAGAGGCATCATTAAAAACACATTTATGTGTTTATTAGTGATGTTGTTTGAATACTCTATTAAATTATCAATTAATACTAAATAAGGGACGACTTAATGTTTGGCTGGCATGGGAATAACAAATTAAAAAGGAGACAAATTACATTTTATTTCCCAAATATTTAAAAAATAATATTATCTAATTTTTATTTATTAAGTATTGATATACTGTCATCAATGATTTATAAAAAAGATAAAAATAATTATAGAATAATTGATCACATTGCAATTAGATTACGCTAATTATAAAACTGGTTTGGTTGGTATTTACTATAAAACAGGATTTAATAAACATTTTGGAAATATACATCTAATTTAAAATATTTATATATAGGTGTGCTCCTTAAACATTACTATAAGTTTGGACTTGATTTGTGGTTGAAAGCAATTCCATAGAATCTATAATTGATGCTACGTAGGGCCATTGCGATAAACAAACGTGCTTAATTCATAATAATTACTAAAAGAATTGTAGTAATATGATAAGTGTTATTTATTTTAATAGAACGATTAATAATGGAATCTCTTTGTACTGACCACATGACACCCTCTATCCGCAAATATTGGCACTATCATCGATAACGGTGGCAGCCGCTCGGTCAGTATAGCTTACTTGCGAGCCCACGCCATGGAGTTGTTCATTAATGGAAATATGAGTGTACTTACTCTAATTAAAACTACATCAAAGTACTGCACAACCTAAATATGTGCTTCGTTTGCTCAGCAGTAAATTTTAATAGGAAAAACCCCCCGACAGCTAGAAAAGCTACTAGGTTTCCTTTCACGTATTCATACGTCAAGCTACGTTATCTGCAGCAGTTACTCTCGATATATGTTATCAATATATTTAAAATGATACCAAATATTTAGTAAAATGGTATCAATTTTGAATTCAAATAAAATATATTTGTATTTTTTTAAAGTATCTTCTTACTAAACTCTTACTATAGCATTCATACCTTGACCTATTACAATATGGCTCTATAGTTAGTGAGACAATACTTTTGTTTTGTAGGGCAGTATTGTTTCAGGACAGACAGTAGTACACATATAGATACTGGTTTTTAAACAAGTACTTCAAAAGTACTTCTTTTTGTAGTTAGAGAAAATAATATTTCAAATTGAACAGCGCTAGCGCAAGGCACATAGCTTTTTAGACAAGTTCTATTCACAAGCTATAAACTGTCAAAAGCTAAGAACGCGTGCATTGACAAAGATCCTATCTAAAATGTGATATTTATGAATTCCAAGGAAAAGGGAAGCAAATACCTACTTTTTTACTTTTTTTACGTGTGTTTCTTTATAGTATTACCTGCTAATAATTAATAATAATAATATAATAATAATAATAATAATAATAATAATAATAATATAATATTATTATTAGCACTCCGTATTACTACACGTTCGGGTTGTACGCACTTACGCTAATGTGTAATGGTAGGGTGATTGTGAGATGAAATGGAGGACCTACAGTTTAACGTGGGATCCGAACCACGGTGGAGGCCTGGCATGCATTCCACACATTCACAAGTTGGTATTACCTATTATTTACTACTACTTAGAGTTGGTTTGCTTTTAATGCTATGTATTATTAGAACTTTGGTACTTATATTATTAGTTAAAGTCACCTGCTTCAGTGGCTGAACGTTATGAAGCGTCACACTCGTGTAAAACTGGCCCATGATAACGGGGAGGTCAGGGTTTGAATACCGGCTGGTTATACTGAGGGTGATTTTTCCTAAGTTATTTCCCACTAACCTCCCATGCAAATGCGTGTAGACTACCTCTAAAATTCTTCCTTCTTCATCCCTACCCAATTAAAGTAATTATAATAAACGCGTTATAGCCTGTATAGTTTTATATAGACTACAGGATGTATGACACGGTGATAAAAATAAAATTAATTCAAGTTGAAAATATTTAAAATGGAAATTTCTTTATGTTTTGTTCGAACAGAATTTTTATTGACATTAACATTTAGTTCCAATGGACGATGGAACTAATGATTTTTTTAGTTATTATTTGAATTGATTTAGCCTTGCTACCTCGAATTAGCAATGGAAAATGAGTTTTAGTAAGTATTTTTTTTATTTCAACTATTTGTATTCCTTCATATATTATTTTACCTCTATATACTTTATTTCTCCTTTAAAGAAAATCATATACATATACACACATATATACAAAAAAAAGTCACAACTTTAATTTATTTTTTGTCTTATTTAAAAAAGTTACACCAAAGTGATATCAAATAAGAAAGTTTTCTAACTTTCACGATAAGCAATTAGTACATCTTCAAGCCTTGAAGTTAAATATTTACATCACTTCAGATGAAGATACCAAAAGTGGCACAAAGTGGCAGTAAGTCTTATATTAATTCTTTTTACGCATCGTGCAAGATAAAATGTACCTTACAATTACTTGAAAATAATAATAATTGGTATTACTTAGATATATTATACTTTGTTTGGTAAGGAAAACATGCTATAAATGAAAATGGCATCGTGGCGTGCCCGATGGTATCACTCAGATCTTGTGCATTTGTGTAATTCACACAAATTAGTAAAATTATATCTTCCCCTCCACCCCGACCATACTTTTCTCTGCTTTACCAAGCTCCCGAGAAACTTTTCCACACGCGATTTTGTCTATATCTGAGCTAATAGTGAGTATTTAAAACATATTTCAGCCAATCGCTGACACTAGACCATGTGTGGTGTGATTTAATTTGATTTTTAATAAAGACATTCGGCAAACTTAGTGGAATTAGCTTACATATTTATGTGAATATCTATTTATACCTTTTTTTTTTACCATCTTACTTAATCGTTCAGGTTATACGCTTATGTAATAATTAGGCTAGTGGTTTTTGGGATAAGGAAGTTATATTTAGGAAGTGTACCCGTATTTGAGTGGAGGGAGAGTGAAAAAAATTAGGAAAAAACACCCTCAATACACCCGATCGAGATTCGAACCTTGATCTCATAATCTGCAGTACAGTCTAGTGCAAGAATGACGCCTTTGACCATGCGGCCACAGAAACGGGTGTATTTCTATTTGATCACATAGAGAAACTATAGTGATTGTGAGCATCTTTCTACATCGAAATTATGAGGTGTCTTCACGTTTCTTATACGCCTCGAAAATAGAAAATAAGTGGTTTCATACGGCTCTCTCACTCTCCATGTTCGTCTGTCTGTCCCCTTTGAATAATTAATACCCGTACCCACGATTAGAACAGAAACGGTTCGATGGGTTTTCATTCAATATTGATATTTAGAGGCTATATGTCCAGATATAGATTACAATTTTGATTCAAGCCTTAAAATTATGGGTGGCTTGCTTTGAGTTAGACTAATTTTTTAGAACTATAATTGTATACAAAAAGGCTAAATTATATTGCTCAAAAATTAGTTTCTGAGGATTGTTCTAGATGATAAATAAGATTTAAAAAATATACATAATATGAGGTTAGTTTACTAATAAACTTAAGAATTAGATAATTAAGAGGGATAAGGGGGTGGCTAGACTGAGCGAGCGACGAAATATAAAATATAGAAACACATTGGTTGTAATGAGAGGTGGCCAGACTGGAGCGAGCGCGCTCGACCCGGTACAGTATAGTTTACAGGCGCTAGGCAATATTATTATATGTTGGTCATTGAGTGCTAGGAAAAGTTCTCATTTTGACATTTTTATTATATCGGATAGTTTAGCACACTTGCTACTAACGGCCTAATTTAATTGGTAAGATCATAAACCATACTTATATGTATATATATGTATAAAATATGTTAAAATAATTCAATATTATCAAAATAGGCCTTTAATCGCCATTAGCGCGGATAGAGGATGGGAAAACCACAACATAAATCACTTGTCAAAAACCACCCTCATTTCACTGAGTTGTCAGTCTGGCCGAACCCTAACACATTTAGTGGAAATATTATCCAGCCTTCGGTTCAGAGTAAGAGCAGCGTGTGTTTCTTATTTTGAGGCTACGTCCATTGTATACTAGGAGATCTTTCAACCAATACCCCCAAAGACGTCCTAGAATATTGAACAATAAGCTGTGTGTATTTCTCAAAAGAAGATATAATCTTCCTTCATAAAAAAACAAAGTTAGTAACTTCTGTGGATGCCGCAAGAGTTTGTTGCACGTTTGTTTAGAAGGTTCTGTTTGTGTGTTTTGTTACTCGGCCTCCTTTCCTTGTCATATTATTGATTGTGTGGGCTAGGAGTGGGGCGGGGGGGTAGCGAGCATCCGTGCTAGCAGCTGTATCAGGGGATGCTGACGAGGTGGGGGTGGGGTGGAACAAACGCACACACACACACACACACACACACACACACACACACACACACACACACACACACGGGGCTATGGAGGCTGTTCCTTTGTACGACTCTAGTCAACGGACATCAACGGACAGTTTGTCCGTGACAATGGTTGTGGAATTCAAGGCACGGGGAACAGCGCGATTCTATTCCGGGAAATGAACTCTCGTGCAGGTCTGACAACCTAGACCAGGACTCGATTGTGAATGTTGAATAATCTAACAGTCCTTTTAAGGTTGGGCTTATATTTATGCATAGACCACAGCTATTATATTTATTTTTTATTTATTTAGCACCCCGTCTTAATACCGTTCGGGTTATACGCTTAAGTACTAATTACACTAATGGATTAGGAATTGGGAAGGTTGAATTTAGAGGAATTGAACCCGCATTTTGCGTGGAGGGAGAGTGGAAAACCATTTAGTAAAAACCACTCCCAGTTCACCGACCGAGATTCGAACCTCGATCTCCCCGTCCTTGGTGGTCTGGCTCAACACGACTGGCGCGTTAGCCAACTAAGCCACCAAGGCGGATCACAGTTATTATAACGATTAGTACTTTACACATGCGCTTAAAGTTGAAATGTAGGGGAATTTCTTTTTTGGCAAAAATAAATCAAAAATTTCTTTAGGGGAAATATAGAGTTTAATTTTCTTCACAGGGCGATATCAACAGTGTTGATGAATATCTGTCGTGAACATAGTGGCATTAGATCAGAAACCGTTTAAAGTAAGAGAAAGAATTGCTATTACATTTCAAGAAATCCTTGACAGATATTCGACCAATGCTGATATCACCATGTGAAGAAAATTAAACTCTTTTGTTTCATTCAAGAATTATTTGAGTTATTTTGACCACAAAAATGTTTTGATATAAAAACTGCAAGAACACTTGACCTTTTCTTGTGTACCCTACACTCCCGCTCGGAAAGGATTATTTTCATGTAAACCATTCACAGACGGAACATTGTGAAAAGTGCACATTGCATAAAATTAATTTAACCTTTTACGTATTATGCATGGAATTAATCATGGACAACTCTAAGACTTTAGAAGTATCATCCAATGAAAATGTAGGAATAGGCCATATAATTAAATGCCAATTTACACAGCAGAAGGAAGATATCTTCTATTCATGTTTGAAATATCTTGTGGTAGCCATACTTTATTGCTATAAATGAATTTTATCTGTTTTGGCTTCAATGATAACGGTTGTAAATAAAGGGGGGATATTACATTTTTAATCTTGTATTTAGAAGTGGATCTACCATAATATTAATGACGGTAGTAAAATCAGAGCCTAATACAAATCAAATTTGATTTAACAGTACAGGTATCAATTAAATTAGGTTAATCTATGTTTCAACGAATACAATTTAATGCATTCAGTTTTACGAATAAAGTGTTTAAAATAAGTAATTTAAAAGACCATATATAATTTAGTAAATACCAAAAAAATCTATTTGAATCAGTAGGGTTCATTATAAACAGGATATCTTCTTGTCCCGCAGAACAGGCGATAGTACACCCATATGTAATAGTTTTTACCAGTTTTTGTAGTTAGGGAAAATATTTTGAATTTAACAGCGTCAGTGCAAGGATTATTACAATTTATTTTTATTTTTTAGGGAAGTTTTTTTACAAGTTTTATTTGCCAAAATAATTACTTTGATAGGAAATTGTTTCTTTCAGAACGCACTTCCAATCAAATAGGTGTATATCTAGGTTTTACTTTTTTGTTACATACGTCTCTTAAAGATGTTTCTTGATATTGCCTATTAATTGTTTTGCTTTTAATGATATGCATTATTACAATATTTGTACTGAAGTATTAGTTTGAAATGATTGGCAATTAACTTTCTAAATTTATATATAATCAATATTCAAAATCTAAGAAAATTAAAATTAAATGTATTTATGTGTTTATACGAACAGAGTTTTTCTTGACATTAATATTTGTTCCTCGAAATTGACGATGAAACTAAGGCTCTTCTAGGTATTATTTGACTTGATGTAACCTTAAATTAGCAACAAAATGTGAGTTATAATAATAAATACTTATGTGTTTCAACTATTTTTTTTTACTATATTATTTTTCCTCTACATATCATAGTTCTCCTTCTTATTTTGTAAAATATACATAGCAAATTTGATATCTTTGTTGCTCTTCTTTTTCTAAAAATAAATATCGTCCCCATAGTAATGCCTTATGCATGAATCCTGGCTTAGTCATTGAAAAGAGTGGACTTTTAATCTGTGGGCGTGCAGGCAAAGACTTTGGTCGTGTCTCGTCTGTTGTACAGTGATTGGGGTGGTTGGGGTTCGAATATCGGTCGTGTGCACCGAGTGTGTTTTCCCCTAAATGGTGTAAGCACTCTTCCCCCAGGTATATGTTAATACACTTGTGTTTAACCTCTATATAACTCATCCTTATATCATTAATATAAATATGCTGATACCCCGGACGTATAGTTACATGTGGAACACAAAAATAGATTTGAAAATCACTAACTTTATTGTACACTATTTTATCTACAAATTGTTATTATTAAATATATCTATTGAAGGTAACCGTCTCAAAAGTATTTGCCGATGACTTATATATCTTAAACTCCATTCACGGTAGGAATTACTCTCTGAAAGGTCTTTTATCCGACCAATATACTACTATATAATAGCTTTCTGGTAGGGAAAAAGGCCTTTCAGAAAACAATTCCTACGGTGAACAGACTTTACTCGTTTTTTAATGTAAATATTGCTGAAGATAACCATAAACAGTCAGCAAAAACAACATTCACTTCCAAACAACAACAACAGTAATTCCAAACAACATGAACACAATATGTTTAATTAGTTCAGTGTCGAGTAAGATCGTTGCAACACTTGATAAAACAATAATTATTGCAATCCAAAAAGAAGCAATTGATATTTATTTGTCTGGGACTAGACCATTGAGGGGTATTAATGTCCCTCATAGGGATTAAACACGCAGTCTTTTGTCTAGCTCAAGACGCTCACTCAGAAGTTCAGAGGCTCATTAGTGGCGGAACTAGGGAGCCCGGGATCTTAGAAGCTCGATATCGTCACGCTTTAGGACTTAGAGCAGAGTCCATATTTCGTGTTACCGACTTAGAGAGTCACGGTCAGTGGTAGGGTTAACTGACGCACGTAGGAGCCATGAACTAAAGCCAACACGAAACGGCTTGGGTGGGCGTCAGCTGAGATAAACGGACCTCACGGGTATCGACCCAGATCCTATTTACTCTGATACAGGTTGCTGACACGACGATTTCACTTCTAATCCAACCTATATTTTTTACATGACTATCACCACATTAGTGTATACTTTTGTCATAATTATAATCTGTCTAGTTTCTTTAATTTTTTTTTTCAATTAATAGCTTGCTAATTTCACATCAACCCAGTCCAATTGAGTAAAGTCCAGTAAAATCACACCAATCAGAGGTTTCATATCGAATCAATCGTTGACTTAACTTGACTGGGACAAATTGATACAATTATTTTATTCAGTGAACTGGATTTGTACTAAATGGATGGGGATATAGTTACGTTCATTATTCTTCGTGGATTATTCATAGAAATATTATAAAAAAAGAACATAAAATTATGGGTTAATACTTTAAGGAGATATACGTTCGTTTCTTTCAAACCATCTGTTTGCTGATTTTACTCGTTTATTACTAATAGCATATTTATTTAGATAGTTTGGATGTTTTACATCGTGTATTTCACTATGGTCCCCAACAAAAATAATAAGATTACAACATATATTATTAAAAAATAATGAAAAATTGACCAAAATGAAACGGAAATAGTAATGAAGTAAACAAAAGACGTACAAAAACTGACAGAAATTCAACCGGTCGAGTCGGGACCAGTCTTGACTTGATTTGACTGGACTGGATTGGTCGTGACGTATTCTGTATGTCAGAATTCGGTGCTCCTTCGTTTAAAGCATGTTGAACCAGTCAGATGAATCTAGGAGCGTCTGACGCGACTGAACATTACTGTTTCGGTGTGGAATAAGGTGGGTTCCCACGAGATCTGTCTGTACGACCGTGTCCTTGTTGACCAGCCCACGACTCTGGACGTTCAAGCTTAGTCATTTCTCAGCCACGGTTTCAATTTGTCACAACTAACACACTTGTTCCTGGTATACTCTCCGGAGATGTCTGTTCACTATGAAGGAGTCGTGAGTCAACTGCCCGGGGGGGTTAATATACAACCAGCGACACCATCACTGGTGGATTTTTTGACTATTAGTTCTCACAAGGTCATGCACACGACTGATGTGGTCGTGAGTCATACACACGACCTCATGGGTACCAGTCTATATAAACCATTCTCGAACCAATCAAACGCTACCCCACACTCCTCCCATGACCACCCTGACAAAAAAAAAGGCCCAATGTGAGGGTGGGGTGGCTGAGGCAGTGACGTTTCCTTAAAAAAAAAATCAATCTAAAAGACGAATCAAATTATTGACCGTATATTATATTCCTTTCAGACCACCTATATCAAGGTCATTCCTTAATGTCCATATAACCTAAATTGGTGGCCACATGGTCTGAGGCGTCACCTCGTGTTAGACTATAATGCCGATAATAGGGAGATCGGGGTTCAAATCCCGGTCAGGTGTACTGAGGACGGTTATTCCAAAATTGTAATTAGGTTCTCCCACCACGTAAATACGTCCCCTAAATTCAAGCTTCCTCATCCCTAACTAATTAGCGTAATTAGTACACAAGCGTATAACCTGAACAGGTAGTAGGACACCGGTGCTAAGGAAAGAGATGTCCTTGTTTAAAACCCCAGAGGAGTAAGGTTTTGTTTTTACAACTCTTGACCGTCTTTAGTGCTATGTAAACTTGATGTCTACTCTAAAGATGAAGTCAAAGGTTATTAATATTAAATATTATCTTTTCCAACTAAACAAAAATCTACCTATAACCAACAAAGAGCTACCCGTAAAAAAAAATACTTGAGTAGTTGAATACAGATAAATGGTACTCTGGTTGTATCAGTGCTCGTGTTGGGTAGGATAATTACTATTTGTTTACGTAATCCTTATTATATAATTAGCAGATATATTGGCACTAGGCCTGGAGGACTTAAAACTCACAAATGGATATCCCAACTGACAATAATATTTCTACAAACAAAAACATATATGAGAATTAGTCTGGTAAGTGAGAAAGAAGACCCTTATACATTTTCGATATGATAATAATAATATATTTGCACGCGTCTTATACCCGTTCGGGTTATACGCTTAAGTACTAATTCGCTATGGATTAGAATTGGGAGGTTGAATTTAGAGGAAGTGAACCCGCATTTGCGTGGAGGGAGAGTGGAAAACATTTAGGAAAACCACCCCCAGTTCACCGACCGAGATTCGAACTCGATCTCCGTCCTCGGCGGTTGAGCTCAACAGACTAGCGCGTTAGCAACTACGCCACCAAGGGGGTTTTTCGATATGAAGTGTAATTCGTTTTCGTTTATAAAATTTGACAACCGATCAAGTACGAATAAAAGTATTAATAATTAAATAGCCAAAGTATTAATTATGCTTTTAATGGGAATTACTCCATCTATATATCATATTCTGAAAATTGAAAAATGACACCTGGACACGGGAATCGAACCCGGGACCTTTGGCTTAGTACGCCAATGCTCTGACCACTGAGCTATCCAGGAATCGTCGAGGGCGGCTGCGTTATCTGATAGCTCGTGACATTAATATAATCACATACTTGTAGCCGATGATTTCCGCACATCCATAATAGACTCTGCCTTAAAATATGAGTGAAGAATGACGCTGGGCACGGGACGAATCCTGGATAGCTCAGTGGTTAGAGCATTGGCGTACTAAGCCAAAGGTCCCGGGTTTGATTCCCGCGTCCAGGTGTCATTTTTCAATTTTCAGAATATGATACGAATAATAATGTCGATTTTTTTTTACCATCGCGTTTTACTATCTGTTCAGATTATACGCCTATATAATAATTACTTTAATGGTTTAGGACTAAGGAAGGAATCATTTTAGAGTTAATCTATACCCACATTTGGTTAGAATGAGGGTGGGAACCCATTTAAGAAGAATCAGGATCTTAGCATAGATCTCCCCGTCATTATCAGGCCAGTTTAACACGATGATGATCATTATGAGAGAAGTAATACCAGTTTTCATCTCATTCCTCCCCTTTTTAATTGAAGTACAAACCAACAGTCGAGACCTCTAAAATGTTAGCACTGAAAGAATACTAAACAATATATGGCTTGCAAAATAAGAAATAACCTCAGTATACACGAGATTGCAATGTAACAAATTTGGTAATAAATAATATAAAGAAGAAGTACAAGAATCTAGATAATTCAATAGTAATAATTATTTAGGACGAGCCCGTAATGAACAAAATAGCGTACCTAGTGATAAGGGTGTTACTTAAATAACTCTCAATTTTTTTTTCTTTTATGATAACAATATTAATATTAATTGAGTCTACAAATAATTTAATAATAATAATTTGCTACACGAACAATAACTTGTTGCATTGAGAAGATCAGGTGGACATACAGGGTGACAAAGGAAAAAGTCGTAAAAAGAGTGGGTAAGAAGAGAACCATTTTGGATGTGATTCTTCGGTACAAAGCAAACTGGATCGGACACATCCTTTGAAGGAACTGTCTTCTGCACAACGTCGTAGAAGACAGGGTTAAGGGAAGGAGGATTTAAATATTGTATGAAGGGAAGAAGAATATTCTGAGAGCTGAAGGAGGCGGCCGAAGACAGGGAGGGAGGGAGGTGGTCTAAGTTCACTAACAAAATGGAATGGACCTATCTTAAGACATAACACACAATAATACATTAGGATTTGTCTAATTCGACACTGGTTATTTCGAAAAATTGTATAATTTGAACCTACTATGATTCACCAATAAATTTATATTTAAATCACTGGTAAAAATAACATTTAATTCGAAATTTAGAAGAAAATATTTGATTTGACTAATTCGGAACCTATACAGTGTTAATTTTTTCGAGTTTGTACTCATTTTATACCAAACTTTACGATCTTTAATAAGCCACCCCATATGCTGTGAATCTCAAATAAAGTTGGAGTTAGCCTATTGAAGTATACTAAAAATGAGAGCGCGGAGAGTTATGCGCCGATGGCAAGTAGGGTTTTCCAATATAGGGGATGAGTTGGATTGGCTGCTTTCATCAAATCTGATTCCAGTCTGCAACCTTCGTATGCTAAATTTTTCTAAGTTTTTATATTCTGTGTTTGAGTTTTTCTTGTTTTTATGTGTGTATTTATTGTGACATGTGTGTTTTACATAGCATCTATATAATGTATGTGATTTTATGTAGCATAGTTTAAGGTTATTGATTTATTACATACCTGCTACCTAGATAAAAATGACAATGGCTAATTCGGATTTAGGATATTTGATTTTTTTTAGATATCTCCTGGACTGCGAATTATAAAAGTTCTACTCTAATAATAATGATGATGTTTAATAATATTGTATATCAATAATTGGCTTTATTTCCTCCCCACTAATTACAACTACGTATACACAGTACCTGTCCAGGAAGAGTTACTAAAAGAAACATCAGTGTATCAGGCTTCCACTTTTTTTTTTTTGACGCTGATCCAGCCTGTGCGGATAAAGTCGGTGCTTTTAGAAAATGGACGTTTAAAATATCAATTAAAAGCTGTTAACTTTCTCTTCGCTTTCATATATTTTCAAATAAAAAGTTTATCTTTATATATATATACACCAATATTTTACTACACCGGAAGGGGTTGACCCTTTCTAATAATCCTTTTGGCTTGTGATAAAAATCAACCTTTTGTCAATTCCATAGCTTTAAAAAGTTAAAGCAATCAATGAACTTTCAAACACAACGGAAAGTTTTGCTGTTGAGGTCAGTTTTAAAATAAGTTAGCCCAAATTTGATTAATGGCGTTTATTTACCACTGGATTTCGTAGAGTAGATACCGTTACGGTAGTAAAAAAAAAATTGGATACTCCGACAAAACAAATAAAGTGAGTGTTTTATGAAGCGTTCAATTAACTTACGCTATCAAGAGATTAATATGATATTTACATAGTTTATATTTTTAATACAACCGGAATTTATTTGTGTTTATGCCTTCATGTTTTATATTGCTTTCAAACTATTAACAAAGTTGAAACACAACCTAGGGCAAATAAATATTCCCACGGACATAATTGTTATCCAGTGTGTTTCTAAGAAATGTTCTTATTTCATTCCCCAGGGGAATTCAAACATTAGAAAGTAGACAATAGGACATAACTAGACAATCCATTTACCCTGAGATTTATAAAGTTCACCTTCATAGGGTCTACACTACGGTGCAACCTATAGGATAGGGCCATATTGTAAACTGACAAGGTAAGACTGCTTTCATTCAGAATAACTAGAACATTTCTACTTTTGTATTATATAATGGTATAAAATAAAATTTGAAAAATATCTTATCAGCACCCTTAAATAAATGTTTCTCGGCAAAAAAAGCATATAATGTTATTCATACTGAAAGACTATTTCCAGCTATCCATTTAAAAAAAAATAATTTTAAATATTTTTAAACCATTTCCAATTTTCAAACAACACTTTTCAGTAAAATACTCGTAGATGATTTTTTTCTTCGAAAAACAAGTATAAAGTATTTATTTTGCCTCTTCAATTATTAATTTTCAAAAAAACTATTAAATTTATTTTAAAAAATATATTGAATTGCCAAACATATAAATATGTTGACCAGCCTTAAGCTTTTAGAAAGAATTAAAATCACGACTTTACCTATAGATATGATATAAAATTTAAATATCAAACTTGAACCAAACTATCTTATCGTTTTGTTTTCAGGAACAGAAAACAAGAGACAAAACGAACTATAAAACACTTTTTTATAAGTTTTGGGACACATAAACATCTATCATTATCTTGATTTCAAAAATGTTCAAGATTACAATACCTTTTATATGTTATAAAGTAATTAAGAAATTTCATTCAGATTGACACTCGAAATGGATTATAAAATAATCAGTTACACTTATCACTATATTTTTATTCTAATATTGGGCTTTTTTATTTATATCATCAGCTAAATTATAGTTTTCATCCCAGTGTTTTTTAGATCGTTAATTAAGATACATGCATTATTAATTAGAGAAGATTTTGAGTCTTGAGGTAATCTTTAACATCGTGTCGGTTGAGAAATTCTTGTGCTCTCCCTTTTGTAAATCTTGTGATAGTGTTTTTGCTCTTATACTCAAGATACACGAGGGAAATATTTACGTTAATCTACTATGAAACAACTGATTGTTTGTTAGCACATTTTAACTTTATTAAATGTATTTAATTTATTTAAAATATACTCCTGTAGACGACAATGTACTGTTATAAAACATTATTCCAACTAATTATGCTAATGCAGCCATGAACAATTAAATCTAATAATAGAAGTAAAGAAATTCCAACCCCAACTGACGATGGTTGCATTTTCTGATAGCTATTAGGGGTCATCCATAAACAACGTAAAGCTTATTTCTTAATTTTTTTAATCCCCTCCCCCCTTTTCCCACACCTTCTACATTTAACATAAAATAGACATTTAGCCTTACTCATCCCTCTACAGACTGTGTTACGTAGCTTTTCATATCAAGAGTGAATGTCATTATTTCATAGGGAAGGTTTTGTGTGTAAACAAGTGTGTGTTTGTGTTTGTAAATATGTGTTAGTTTTTTTAAATTTTATTTGCGCTTTGTTTATCTATAATTCTATCATTTTATTTATTTCATATTGTATTAAATTTTGATTAATGCACTTTATTTGATAGGGAACATTTGTGACACTAAAAGAGAGACTCAGAATCCATTTTAAATCCTGAATATAAATGATTTCATAGAATTTTATAATAATACTTGATAATTTTTATTTAAATTTACTGCACGTTCAGACTATTATTTGGAAAATTAAGAGCCTTTTTAAAATCTCTTGTATTTTCAACACCATAAATACTTTGACGTTATCTAATTGTATGTTTATTTACGGTGAAAATATGAATTTGAATATTATTTTTTCAACATTATAATCTAAGAATTAATAGCCAGAGCTCTTATTTATGATTATTAGTGGGAATTACTCCACTTAGATATCATATTCTGAAAATTGAAAAATGACACCTGGACATGGGAATCCCGGAGGTCCCGGGTTCGATTCCCGTGTCCAGGTGTCATTTTTCAATTTTCAGAATATTATAATCTAAGTAAAAGGTCAATGTTACGTAACACTGTGATGTACCCACTCTCCCTATGTAACGCCGTGTAGACATCACAGATTCCCCCCATTCCTCTTATCAACAGATCTACGTAGCTTATAGATATCCCTAAACGAAGTTGCCTAACTGTGACGTAACAAACGCTAGGTAAACTAAGCGTTTAACGTATTTAGTTTGCATTCAGTGAATTTTAAAGATACAACATTGAAACTAAAAATATAAATTCTTAAATAATTTAAAAAATAATAATCTGAAATTATCACAAAACTACTTTATTGATCTTAAATAGTTTTTTGGTAAACACATGGTTAATCCTTTAAAATTTAGGCTGTTTGGTTTAGTCAAGAAAATGGCCTGTGGATATCTTACTGTTAGGATGTAAATCAAAACAGACCGTGGAACCATGTATATTTAAAATAGGAAGTAATAAAAAAGCTAATTTTAAAATGCAAATAATGTTCACCATTTGAACATATTATCTGATGTTTATTTATTATCTTTAGTGGGGTAGGTAAAATATAATATAAGACTTGAAAAAGAGAAAATTGAAATTTATTGGCTACCAATAAGATTTACCAAAAATTAAGAAATAATTTGAAATTGAGTAAAATGAATAATAAATAAAAACATGTTTTAAAAACAGTTTATTTGAATTATGATATAGGATAATTTAAAATAACACGAAACAAATAAAAAATATGTAAAAATAAAAAAGCCATAGTGAAATATATTATCACTGTGAATTTATAGATAGAGATTTAAAGCCTCGTAGAAAAATATATGAACAGGGAAAATTTTATAAGTGTATAAACAAAACACATCACCGGGCAAAATTCTATTTTCTTCCATCCTTTTTTTCTTCGTACTGTACATTGGTGTCCAAGTGCAATAGTACTTATTGAATTAAGTGCCACCCCCATTGAAATATAGCCTTGAATTCACCACATACAGGTAGAAAATGTCCTTAAGTAGACGAAAATCTCAGCAAGCCATTTCAGACTCTGCCTTTAGCTATGAGTGGGGAATGGTCGAAGGCTTCGCTGTCGTGTCGTGTCGTTTCGTTCTAATCCCGTTCGTATGTACTGACGTAGGTTTTCCATAATTTTTTTCCACTCTCCCTCCGCGAAAATACGGTGGTAAAATATGAATTACCATGACAACGGGATAGAACAGTGAATAGAAAAGTGGTAGAGCAATGGCACGGTAAGCCAAAGGTAACAGATTTGATTCTAGTGTTCAGATGTCATTTTCAACACCTTAGCTCAGTCAGTTGCTTTTCTGTCTACTAAGTTAAGGGTTCAGGTTTGATTCCTGGCATGGCCGAAAATTTTATAATTGATTAAATATGGGTTTAACCTTTCACATTGGTAAATTAACGGCCGGGGACTGGATGTTGTGATTGTCTTAGTCTTAAGTTGGATTATATGGCATATGAGGCTACGACAGCAAGCCGGTAGTGGAAAATATATGGCTTGAATAAAAAACTGACCCAGGATGGAAACAGTAATGGATGTAGAAATTTAATATAAAGAGGTTACACCATGCTTCCAAATTCCAATCAATTTTTAACCAAGCGAATAAAAGAGCCAATACAATAATTGGGGTATTTATGAATACAATTTGGAACATAAAAATTCTTCAAATTTTCAATCCGAAAAAATTTAAATATATGAATACTTTAGAAACAAGAATAGTTTTTTAGTTGAGTGGTGACTTTGTTTTTATTGTTTTTTTCGGTTGAAATAACCCCCGAGATTTTCTTTTCCGATAGTATAGGCCGTATTATTATTATTACGTTGAATTAGATCTGATTATCTCTGTTAATTTGATCAAAAGGGGTGTGTAAAATTTAATCGCTACAATATTCTAAGTGGTTTTTACTGGATAGTTTTAAATTTACCTTTACGAAAATGCAGGTACTATACATTGCCTCTGAACTTAACCTTCCTCATCCTTAACCCACTAGTGTAATCAAATGCGAAATATCCTATGGATAGAAAGATGCAGCGAACAAAATAACTATTTTATCGGAGATGGAAGATTTTTTCTATTCCCAAAATATATATAAATTTGTTTTCAAATAAAAGTTAAACAAACAAAATACACAAGCAAACGTGCCTTTAGTAGTTCAGAACGAAAATCCTATTTCTGTTATGTATTCATAGAACTTTACATAAAGTTTCTATTCCAGTTGAAATAAGGTAGAAATGAAGAAACTTATCCAAGTGATGATATATTTGTATTGATGTGAGAACACATTTTTTTTTCTCGAGTAACATAGAAATCAATATCGATTTAATGAGTGCGAAAGTTTCTCCTCTTCCCCCCCTCCCCCCATCATCTCGTGTTGTGAGAACTGGAAAGTTTTCTTATTAAATATCGAGAGAAAAGCTAACAACTACCATCCATCTTGTACGATGAGGTTTGGTTAGAACCCCATGAATTTAATTGGACTGGAATTCCGATTATTTTCTAATCAATATTTTGGAAATTTAGGACTATTTGAAAAGTATGTCACCACAAGGGTTGAAAAAGTTTATATACTATTTTTTTCAAATAAAGTTTTAGGCGGGTAGAAATAAGATTAAAAGGCATATTATATTATTCCACTTTACTTCGGTAACTTCAGAGTAGAGAGATGTATGTGGCAATTTTACCGGTTTTGTAACACTCGGCTTAAAAATATAATAAACGTGTGAACCTGGTTTAAATATATAATAAACGTGTGAACTTGGTTTAAATAAAAAGTAGACGTGTAAAATTTGTGATTTGCTTCATGTGCACAATCATGTGAAACTTTACTTGGGTGTCTATTTTATTAAACTCATGTATTTCTTGATGTTTTGGTGCGTCGCTTTTTATAATACATCTGGTGTATCTACATATTAAAACTAATGAGATAGGTATAAGTAAGGTATGAAAATAAAATGAAATGCACCCGCATCTTCATGATGGGATAATGTATATCAATTTAGGAATAATCACCCTTAGTATACGCAGCCAGGATTAGAACCCTAAACTTCCGATCATTTGTAACAATTCCCAGACACCAATTTTTAACTAAAGTGTTAAGCCCAGTTTATAGATTTTTTATTTTCTAATATATATATATATTCATTAAACTATCCTGAAGTAAATTTATTTTTGAAAAATAAACAAACATATTACTTATCAAGTAAAATAAATTTCTATTTACAAATTCTGACAAAATCATTAGAGCAATTTCTTAAAAATTTCTTTTTTTCCTAAAATCAGTTATTAGTAAAATAAAAACAAATATAAAATTTATTTTACAAATACTCATTTTGAACTTTTTTAGTCATATTTTAAATGTTTAAACTTTAAAAAATTAAGTCATCGGAAAAACTAGCCGTAAAATAATTTTACCCCAAAAAACAAGCAAAATTTTTTATTTCAAAATATCCCCAAATATTTTTTTTTTAAAAAAAGAGCTATGTAAAAAAAAATTGAGGTACAAAATTAGTCATTAGTAAACTACCCTTAATTTGGGTGTTATAATGAAATTAAGAAATCTTTCCCGAGTTATTGACATAAAAACTAGCTATCAAGCTTAAAATAAAATCGTCAAATTGTTTAGGGTGCAGCCCCTTGGACAACAGATATAGTTATAGGACACCCTGTTTTGGGGTTAAAGGGCACATAGTACGTAGATAGTCATCATAATCTTGTGGGTGAAGATTTGCATGGTCGTAATTCATTCAGTATAAGAGAAAGCAACAATAATGAAATATCCACGACATTTTATTCGTGTCTCATGAGAATTGATTGAAGTAGAAAACATTTTCCCTCCTTTCCACCAACAACAAACAAACAGAACAATAACAAAACTAAAATGTTATCAGACTTTTGAAACGCTCTAAGACTGGAGTGGTCACATTGAGTGACTTTTATTTATTTCCAAATGCGATTAGGTACTTGGTGTGGGTTAAATTCTGGTAGGGTTGTGGTGCGGGGAGTTTGGAAGGGTAGCTAAGGGGGGTAAATTGAGGGTTTGGGAGGTAGGGTTCCAGGAACACAAATCAATCTTTGGAAAATATAAAGTATAATTCACGTGGCTGACTCGATAAGGGTTTTTAAAGAATTCGAAGCCATAGATACTTCAATTTGTTACTTTAAATTATGAATGTAGAGTATTATTTTAGCACCGCGTCTTACTAATCGTTTTGGGTACACGTATATGTACTGCTTAAGCTAATGTTTAGAGATGACATGGTTAAATTTAGAGGAAGTGTACCTGTATTTGTGTGGAGGGAGATTGGAAAACAATTTAGGAAAAACACCCTATAGTGCAATTGACTCTGATTTGAATACTATCTCTTTTCATCGGCAGTCCAGTATATTATGATAGCGACGTCTTGGACCATACGGCCACTGAAACGGATTTTACTTATTTAAAACTTGTGACAAAGTGTCACAGCAGGCGATTTAATTGTAACACTTAAATCTGAAAAATATATAAAACATTAATTTTTTTTCTGATAAGCGATTTCAAAATTAAGTTTGAACATTTATTTTGGAAACACAATCATAAACATTTAATTTAATGGCACTTTACCTAAATCAACAAAACTGAAAGTAGATTTATTAGTGTTATCCGCATTTAATTTCACTGATTCAGGATTATGTGGATGGACTTTAGAATATATCAACATGGAGTGGCATGAAGTTGAAAGCGGGAAGCCACTTCATAAAAAATAACCTCTCAGTACACCTGATTTAGATAAGAGCCCAAACCTCCCCATCACCGTTAAATTAGACATGATGAGCTTAGCTTTTAGTCCCCGTACCAATCAAAAAGAGGCCTATATTAATTTAAAGGGACCAAACCAAGGTCCCCTTAAGAGCCGTGTTCAGTCTTTCTGACCGAAGACATTGAGTCGTCACATTATGGTATCAAAAACCGTCGGTCCTTGATTGTGGTACCTAGATATAATGTTCATTGAATAACGTGCTACCCCTTGAATTCAAATGTTTGGAAAGTTTCCTAGAACATCAGCTACCTCACTTCACACACACACACACACAAACACACACACAGTAAGCTGGTAAAGGGAAGAGCTCCTATTTCATATTTTCCCAGTATCACAACTCGTGTGTGAAGGTGTGTGACTTGAGGCTTCCCTTTGAGGACGCGATTTGTCTAGTTTGAGAGCGTCTTCAATGAACTGGAAAAAATGACGTCATAATAGGGTAGTACACTTGTTTCCAAATAAATATTTTGCAAATTTACTTGGACATATTTTAAAATTAATTTTATTTTTATATAAGGAATTAATGCAACGTCCTCATTGATTATATGTTCTCGTGTGTATCCATTATAGCTTTTGGTCTATCTGATCTATCTTTATTATATTTGAGAAATATATATGTATCAAATACTTTCGGGTGTATGTTATGATTTTCAGCACACTAAGCAAGTACAAAGTTGATTTTTTTTCAATTTTATACATATTTGGAATTAAAACGTGATACTAGTAATAGTATAGTTCTGCGAACAGTAGACTCGCTCCCTCCATGTTCTTATCGTTACTACAGTCTTACTAGTAGTTCTGTGAACAGTAGACCTCGCTCCCTCCATGTTTTTATCGTTACTACAATCTTACTAGTAGTTCTGCGAACAGTAGACCTCGCTCCCTCCATGTTCTTATCGTTACTTACAGTCTTACTAGTAGTTCTGTGAACAGTAGACCTCCCCTCCATGTTATTATCGTTATTACAATCTTACTAGTAGTTCTGTGAACAGTAGACCTCGCTCCCTCCATGTTCTTATCGTTACTACAGTCTTACTAGTAGTTCTGTGAACAGTAGATCTCGCTCCCTCCATGTTCTTATCTTTATTACAGTCTTACTAGTAGTTCTGTGAACAGTAGACCACGCTCCCTCCATGTTCTTATCGTTAATACAGTCTTACTAGTAGTTCTGTGAACAGTAGACCTCGCTCCCTCCATGTTTTATCGTTACTACAGTCTTACTAGTAGTTCTGTGAACAGTAGACCTCGCTCCCTCCATGTTATTATCTTACTACAGTCTTACTAGTAGTTCTGTGAACAGTAGACCTCCTCCCTCCATTGTTATACTATACAGTCTTACTAGTAGTTCTGTGAACAGTAGACCTCGCTCCCTCCATTTTTATCGTTACTACAGTCTTACTAGTAGTTCTGTGAACAGTAGACCTCGCTCCCTCCATGTTATTATCGTTACTACAGTCTTACTAGTAGTTCTGTGAACAGTAGACCTCCCTCCCTCCATGTTATTATCATTACTACTGTGTTAAGATTCTCTTTAGATTTCAATGTTGAAATTTTATGTAATTTACCCCTAGATTTAAGGTTGATATTTTTCTTTGGTGATAAGTCAAAAAACAAAGTAATACTATATTCATTAATACAATAATACATTATATCTATAAAGAATTTATATTTATTAAGTGGTTTAAGATATAAAATCTCACAATAGATGAAAAAAAAAGTACTTACATCTCATCTCATCTCATCTCATCTCATCTCATCTCATCTAATCTCATCTCATCTCATCTCTACCCATATTTCGTTTAAACTACTCCACACACTTGACAGTAATCACATAGCAGACAGACAGACAAAATGTTAAAAGGTAGAGCTGAAAGAGGACCTAGCTCCACGCATAGTAAAAAAAAACATTTTTTTAATATCTAATGAATAGCTAACACAAACTCATTTAGAAATTTTAAATAGTGAGTATTCTACTCAATTTACAGTAGTATTATTTCCATCCAGTTGTTTCCCAGCCACACATTCATTTTGTAGAACTCACCCTCCCTTTTATAACCCCACCCCACTCAATCCCTGTCCCCAACTGAAATAATAATGACTGTCACTCAACAAGGTCTAAACATGGGACAAGGGGACATACAGGCACAAGCCCGTGTATTTTTGAGAGGAAACATTATTTATGTAGCAACGTTACAACCTATGGTAGTCAGTAATACCACTAGATGTTGACAGATGGGCGGGTAGGATCAGCTCAAGTTGGACAGGGTGGCGTTCTAGGGTGGAACCCTAGCAGAAGGGCTTTACTTTATAAATAAATTTTCAAAACCTTCTTTAAAACCTCTTTCTCACCCATTTAACAATTCATCTCCTCCCTCATTTAATGCCTCACCCCCACCAGCTTTAACACCTAGTATTCCCACTAACACCTCATTCCTCTTAACATACCATTCATTACACCTTAAATAATCATATCCCTAAAAGACCTCATTCACCTTAACACCTCCTTAGCACCTCATTCAGCCTTAACACCTCATTCTCTTCAATACCTCAATACCACCTCAAAAGTTCATTTCCTCTTAGCAACTTATCTTCCCTTTAAGAGCTAATTATCATTCCCCCCCTTCCTAACAGCATTACTTTTTATCTCAGTCCTTAAATGCGATAAAATTATAAAATATCAATAATAAATCTTTCAAAGTTACACCATTAAAAATATAGGTTGTAAACTTACACAGTTAAAAATATAACAATTTATTATTAGTGAAAACAGAAACTCAAAAATTTAATCTTTTAAAGAAGCTTTATAAATAATGTCGGTGCAGATATAAGAATATCTTTATAACTTAAGAATATTTATTTTAAACTTTCATTTCTAGCGTAGCTTTGTTCTAAAGTAATTATAGCCAAACAAATATATTCCAAGGGCATATTACGAACTATTTAAAAAAAAACTGGCGTATCAATTGTAAGTTTTGAAACTTTTTTTTCATATATTTTCCTTTCGTTGTTTTTATATCAATAATAATTATTGATATCATTAATTGATATTATTTAATATATCAAATAGTTAATAAATCTATGAAATAAATAACGATAGTTATTATTGTTATTTATTGCATGGAGTTAAATTAACTATTTGATAAATTAAATATATTTTATCTAGTAAAATCATGTTAAAACATCTTACTTTTACTAGACCAATCTCCAATTCAAAAGTAACAACTAAATGATTGTATATCAATAAATGGGTGTGCAAAATGTGGTTCTACTTGAATTATCAAACTTGTATGAAATAAATAAATGCTCAATTAACGCTAAAATTAAATACTAAGCTTGGATTATAAACAGGATTTTAAAATAATTAGTTTCTCTATGTATATAGACATATAAATGTTCAGTAACTTCTATAAATAAAGGATTTACATTTTTAAACAATTCAATAATTTTTATTTAAAACTTAAATTATGAAAAAATAATTGTTAATTCTATATACATAGAAAAAAATACATTTATATTAACCATTATTTTTTCATAATTTAAGGTTTAAAATAAAAATTATTGAATTGTTTAAAAATGTAAATCCTTTATTTATAGAAGTGACTGGAAATTTTTTTAAAAACTAGGTTAAAAGCAGGATCATTCAGCTGAGAATATCAATTTTATATCTGTAATTTTAAAAATATTCCCTGTATGCATTAGTGAAACGAGTATAACAAAACAAACGTGATATTTCGCTATGACAACCAGAGATTTGCAAATGGAAACATGTTTTTTTTTTATGTTGGTAGAGTTAGGGGGAGAGTGAGGAAATGTTAAAGAGTCAAGGGAATATTGTTATTTTTATTTTCAACCCCAATTCTCTTGCATATATCGTTCCTTATTTAAACATCAAAATTTGTGCGCTGTGATTTTTTTCTTCAATAAAATAATGTAATCAATTCTAATCCCTCTAAGTGACATGAGTAGTTAAATTTCATGGTATAAAATAATGTATTTGTTTGAAAATGTTGAAAATCAAATGCAACAACGCTAACTTTGGCATGGTCTAAGGCGTCGTGCTCACAATAAATTGGACTGCCAATGATGGGGAGATCAGGGATCGAATCCCAGTTGGATGTACCAAGGGTGTTTTTTTTCCTAAATTATTTTCCTCTTGAAACCTCCTTTACTAACCAATCATGCAGAAGGCCCAAATAGAAACAGGAAATAAAAACAGAGTGAGTCGCTTGAGTGATATCAGTTACAATAGTCTGATAACAGACTACTGTTACTCAGCGCACGCAGCTCACCCGGTTGCGGAAACAGATATCTGACGGTCGTCCTTTGTGCCCTCATCTTATAAACCTCATAGCAACTCAAACGTAAAAAATAAATTCCTAAGTAAACAAAAAATTAAATAAATACATAAATAAATAACTAACCTAAGGGTATTTTAATACGTGAAATCAATTTACCATAACAAATAAAAAAAACAGGAAATCAATTTTAATTATTTATTTATTTATTATAAATGTATATATACATATATATGAAAAGAGATGAAAGTCATGTATGATGGTATAAAAAATAAATACGATAGACGTATTTTAAGAATATATTATAGGTTGTATATATGTAAAAGTTAATAGTATAAAAGGTAATTTCAAAATTAACATCAGTAAACTTACTTTAAAATTTAATAAATTTAACAAGTCCGAGGTTCTCATATAACCTACTCATAAAAGAATATTATATAGTCTAAAAATAATTAAACTCATCATCTCCAAGAACACTATAATTATAAAATTACTAGAATGATCCTCTAAGCTAAAGATAACCATGAAAGTAATAGATATTTCAAAGTATCGCAAATAGATACAGATAGAAAATGAATCTGAATTAATTCTTACAAAAGCTAGCGATATTGAGGCATTTATATTCAGTCATTACCAAAACAGAATTAATTCTTTACTCTTTCAAAAAAGATTAAACATCCTCCACGAATAAATAATAAATGAAAATCAAGATTACTGGCAATATTATTTTCTGATATTTCAAAACTAAGTTCATATCTTCCATAGTAGATCAATATTGGTAGAGATTTACAAAAAGTAGTATTATTAAACACAACGAATTAAATATCCGATCTTACTTCAGAATGATTATTCTATCTATCCCAACGATCAAAGATAATTCGTAAAGCAATATCTAACCATCGATATGTATCGATCTCAGTCATGATTTTAATGTTCATTATTATCATCTTTGGAAAAACCTAATCATAATCAAAATTAAATTCAATCTCAACTACCAGACTAGATTAAATTACAAACAAAGAAAACTAATAAGCTGAAAGAAGAATTTTGAAAAGTTACATATTTAAAATTATCTAAGCTGAAACATTAAATTTCCCTTACATTTTTAATACGCACAGCCAAAGCTACATTCTCCTCTACCAAGAGTCAAATCCAAGTGTGCCGGTAGTGGCAACATACAGGCATTATATACTCTTAGACCAGAGAAAGGGGAAGCGAGGAACAAGGTGGGAGAAAGGGAGAAGGGAGGGGATACGCATGACAAAACACATGGTCATGAAGCTCTGAGAATGAACACAATTGATCGAGAGCATTCTTGAACTGGAATCACTTCCCCTCTCAAACACTTTGAAATGTTCTATCCCTCCGCGATCTCTAGTGGTCACCGCTCGAACTTGGGTTGGCTCAGTCAGTTCTTTGCGCGTCACGGTCTTGATAGGATGTGTTGTTGTTGAATTGCGGACCCATCGTGAGACGCTTGGATGGTGCATTGGGGTAAGTAGGTCATGTCTTTCTTCTTGTTTTGTAGCTAATGATACACTATCTCCCTCCATGAAAATGCGTGTACATTTCATCTAACCTAACTAATTCTTTAACACATTAGGGTAATAAGTACATATCTGTATAAACTAAATAAATAGTAAGCTGCAGTGCTAAAAAAATCATATATATATATAAAACAACATTAACACATAAATATGTATAGCCTCAAACAAAAGTGAAACAAGATTTTATGATCAATACTGTACATATTTTTTTAAAAGCATAACTTGAATCTTAAGCTAGCCAACCGTTTCTAAAATACACTGGCTAGAAAGAATCTCGGTTAGAATGGATTTAATAAAGTGGTGTGGAGGTATGCAAGGGAAGACTGGTTCGGAGTCACTACAAACGTGACCCTGGGAATTAAAAACCCCGTGCGCTAATCACCTGAAAAAAAAACTAATCGCAGTAAAGAGATGTATAGCCACTATGCGAATATTAGTCAACACATAATTAAGTGTTTATTACTGATAGTGATTTATAACGTATGGGAAGAACATGTACTGACTTTACATTCTTAAAAATAAATTTGTTCTAGTACGTACTTTTTTATTAGTACGATTAGGTGGGTAATTGAGAGTAAATCAACCCTTTATTTTATCACCACGTATGTACTAATTAGGATAATGTGCTAGGGATGAGAAAGGTTATATATAGAGGAAAAAACCACTCACACTTGACCGGTATTCAAACCACAATCTTCCCATAATTGCCAATATAATATATTACGAGAGTGATGTCTTATATTATGAGGCCACCGGAGTGGGTGAACCCTTGTGAAAATAGATAGGGCATTATTGAAATTACCCTCAATGTACCCAGCCAAGATTTGAAATACCTACCCATTAATTGCAATCCAGTCTTTTGCAAGCTTAACACAATAGACCGTGAGATACATACACTCTCTAAAAAGAGATAGTTTTATAATCTTTTAATCTCTTTTTAGCACCCTGTCTTACTACCCGTTCTGGTTATAGGCTTATGCACTGATTACGCTAGTGATTTTATGGATTAGGAAAGTTATATTCAGGAGAAATATACCCACATATGCGTGAGAGGAGAGTGGAATTTTTTTTTAAAACCCCTCAGTACGCCCGGTTACGCGTTAGACCATGTGACCACAGAAGTGGTTTTTCTAAGATGGTCAGTGTGTGCTAATGAAAAAAAGTTTTGTTTTATTTCTAGGTTAGTAAATTAAGAAATGTATAAACCGGGTACAGGTGTAATTTTTCAACTAATTGATATAAGTGACCTAAGAACAATTCATGGATATAATGAGTTCTATATTTGATATATCTTATAGAGGTAATTTAGTTAATGTGTTACTGTAGCTACTTATCAAGCTGTCAGCCATTTTGTGTGTCACTGGGCTCTTGGCTTTGATGTACCGAACCTGAGCACAAGTTTCCTCTCTACTTGTACCGTCCAAGTTCTCTACTTTTGGGGGGGAAGGCGGTAGAGCGTCATGTCCGTCCGGCCTACCCGTTAGCCGTCGATGTTTTCCCAAGTAATTCATTATTTTAGGCGGGGAGAGTGTGTTTGAGTAGGATTATACAAATATAGAGAGACTGATAGAGGGGGATAGTGCGTTGGACGTTGGTGCAACGAAACAAGAATCTCGTTATGGAATATCCTCGATGCTAATGTGTGTGGTCAGAAGTGGTGTTACTTGGATGTTAAGGGGATTACTCAACCACGTCTTAATTTTACTTTTTTATTTACTAAAATGTTATATTTAAATCGAAACAAAAGAGGTTTTTATTTTATATGTAATGGGGTGGTTGAATAATATTGTAAATTCAGCCAAAGGACTTCCTGAAAATGAATGGAACGCTGGACATTCGTATTGGTGCATCAAACTCCTTAACAACTTAAATTTTACAAACATGGACAAGGATGAGATTATAGTTAGATAAGGTGATATAAAACACAATGTATTTAGAAAAATAAATAAATTTTACAACATAATCCTACGTATTATCATTATTAATAGGTGCTCTGTCTTACTACAGGTCTATTTTTTTTGTCAGTGAACTGAGACCGCTATTGTGCTTCGTACTCTACCTCCTCTTCCTTCAGCTACCAGAATTTTCTTCTTTCCTTCAATTCAACCAATATTTGAATATTCCTTGTTACTAATCTCCCCGTTCACTCAACCTTTCCTTTTATAACTTCGTGCGGAAGACAGTTCCTCCTAAAGATGTGTCCGATCCAGTTTGCTTTGTACCTAAGAATCACAGTTAAAATGGTTCTCTTCTCAGCCACTCTTCTTAGAACTTCTTCATTTGTCACCCTGTCTGTCCACCGGATCTTCTGAAGTCCTCTCCAACACCACATTTCAAAGATCTCCAAGTATTTCTTTTCCATCTTCCTGAGAGTTCAAGTTTCTGCTCCATACAGCACGTACTTTCTCATAATAGTTTATTATAGTTTGCAACAAAGTTTGATCAGGGAACTAACCTTTAAATATTTCTTTCTACAAAAAAAAAAGTTCACACTGTTATTCGTTATGTAAAATAATCCATTCACAGCTAGCCATTATGAATAAAATCACTATAACTGTCTTTAAGAAAAATTTCAAGTTAAAAAATCAATCAACAGGAAATTATCCTTAATTTTATAGCTAAACTTAAAATAACGTTAAATAAAGTTTTAGCGAAACCTATAAAAACATTTTGGCTTTATTTTTAGGAACAGATAGACAGAGTACATTCACCATCAGAGTTTACTTGAATGACAGCTCAATTTTTTTTTTATAAATAGTCCCTAGTGCAGGGATTCCCAACCGTTGTGTCGCGGCTTTTTACTGTGCCACAAAATTGTGAAAGTATGCCGCATTAACCAAAGTAATTTAGGACAATATTATTTATATCTATATGAGGTAGGGTAAAAAGCTTATTTATCGTTTTATTCCACTTAAAAAATTATTATTCACAGCACTTTCACAAAATATCTAACAAATATTGCTTCAAAATGGAAACCAACGAATTTAAACCATGTGATTGTTCATTACGTAAACAAGTTCTTTAGAATAGTGCACTCACGCAGTTGATAGAAATATTTCATTCACATAATATTTCGAAATACAATAAAATAATAATAAAATAGTTAATTTCGTATAAAAAGGACAAGTATTTTCTATTTTACAATTAAATACGATGTCTGTATTAAAAGTTGTATGCACTATAATAAATATAATCGATAATATTCCAAAACGAAGAATAAGTACTTTTAGATATGTTTAAAATATTGTTTCGAATTGGGTAAAAAGAAATGATTAAGAGTAATGAAATAGTGTGAGAAAACTTAAGTTTACGTCATTTTAAATGTAAAATATAGCATGTATTTAAAAGCTTATCATTTATAGTAAAATAGTGATCTTCTGTACATTTTTCAACTCTCATTCATGTAAAAAGCTATGGGGAACAGACTTTAAATAAGGAGACGAGATAGTAAAACCCAATTTTTTTGAATTCGGCAACACATAAAACGTCAATATTCATCATAGATCGAGGTAGGGGGTGAGGGTAATGGAGGATCACAATACATTCTCTAAATGAGTGGTCGCATATAAATTCAGCCCCATTAAAAGTGGTTGGGAAGGCAGTTTTTCAGACTTTGACCACATGTTGGTGTACTAACTTAGGCCCACCTGTTGTCTACCTCTTTATATGTTTATCTCTTTAATCATGAGTCATGGCTTAGCTAACCTAACTTATCTGTGCTGACATTCCTTAGTCTATGTAAAACGGCAAGGAATGTCGGTACATGGAACATAATTGCTGGGGTCGGGGCAAAAATATGATAGCCCTAATTTTATTTTTAAAAATGTGTTTGCATTGTTTTCTGGTAGCTAACCTCTTGACAAACATGTTGTTTTAATAGTCAGTCAAAACCTTGAGGATAGTTAATATCGACGAAAATTTTATTTTATTTTTTATAGTTAGATTTCAGGATTTCATAAAAGTCCAAACATTGAGTAAGTTTTAAACCCCATCTACAAGGGGTACCATATTTTAGTCCCAAACCCCCTAAATTTGTGAGGTCTATGAGACCGAAATATTTAGGGCTACCTCTACAGGATAAGTGGGGCCGAATTCGTAATTCGCAATAAGAGAAAGTAAAATTATTTATGATTGCATTACCCAAATTCTTTCACTGTTTCAGCTTATCGTTCATGAAATACCCTAACCAAAGATATAAAAAACTTAGACTTGTATGGTTTTAAGGTGAAACTTGCAAATAACCTGCGTGTGGGAGCTGTCACGGGAGTGAGGAATTTGAGATGCGATGACACCTTCTGGTGTGTTTGTGTGTGTGTGTGTGTGTGTGTGTGTGCGCTCGCACGCACTAAAATAATATTAGGCTAAGCTGAATATACCTTGAAAATATTTTTTACTGTGTCCATGTTACGTACTATATATGTATTTCTCTCTAGTTTTTCTATCATTATTTGTGTTGCTTTTTATTTTTATTATTTATTATTATTATTAGCACCGCATCTTACTACCCGTCCGGGTTATACGCACTTACGCTAATGTGTAAGGTGATTGTGAGATGAAATGGAGGACCTACAGGTTAACGTGGAATCCGAACCACGGTTGAGGCCTGGCATTCCCCACATTCACAAGTTGTGATTAATACACGTCTTGTCAGAGGTGAAGGAAGGGTTTGGCAATCAGATAAATCTGTGCCGGGACCGAGGATTGAACCCCGAACCCCCAGCACAGAAGTCTGACACCTTACCCCTAGACCACCAGGTCACCTTTTATTATTTGTTTAGCTTCTGTTTTAATTGTAATAAAAGGTGGTAGCCTTGACTTTGCCACTAAAGTCGTCTATTATTTATATTATTATTATTATTATTATTATTATTATTATTATTATTAAAGGTATGCATCTTTAAACAAGGGGGGTTGATCCACTTTACCTCTAATGGCCAGCCAGAGTTCATTGATGGTCTAATTGTGGTGTACCTGGTAACTTCTCCAGTCTGCTGCTGAATGAACTTTAGGGCGGTGTTTATTCGTCACGATGTACCCGGGTCTATTTAGGGAAAACAAACAAAAGAGGTACCACCGATCTCTCTTGTATATGCTCTTCCTTCACTCGCGCTGCTACACCTGTAAAGGGTGAGTTCCCTTGGTAGCATTAACTCAAACATTAGCCCTGAACATACTTCCAGGCATTGATGCCAAACTTCTCAAAGGATTGATTCAAAGAAGATGTTTTTGGTTGAAATCAAGAAGTGTTAAATGTTATGAAGAAGACACCTGCTTGATATAATATTTATAAAATAGTTGAAACTAAAACTTTTTTTGTGTGTGTTTGTGTTGATGTCGACATAACATTACAGTTTCTAATATATTTTCTGAGAATTCTTTATGTTTGTTGATGTTTGCAAATGAAATATATTATGGTCTTCAAAAAATATTTATTTTTGTTTAACTCTATGGACCAGAGAAAATATTGTTTTGGTGGACCTACATGGGAATTTTAGACAACTGAGCATTACACAAATAACATTGTGATCATATTCAAGATACATTTTATTTTCTTGAAAGTATGAACACTATAGTGTATGAAAATAAGATTTTTCAATAACTAATTTGAAATGTATTTTTTTAAATTCTTTATTTATTTTTATTAAATTAGATGAAGTTTTGTTCTAATTTCATGAGACATTTTCAAGTTAATGTAGGAAAATATATAAAATAAAAATCTAAAATAAAATTGAATCATGATTTTTTATATATTCTTAAATGTTTTGGTTTGTAAGAAAAAATAATTTTGTATTAATGATTCCCCCTCTATGAACTCTCTAAACATCTTAGAACTCTGTTATTTTTTTAATTAAAATTGTAGTTCTGATGGCTAAAAGTTACTAGAACAATTTTCTAAATATTATTTTGACTGTATTAAAAAGTTGATTTATTAGTTTAATAAAATGTTTCTCGACATTTACCTTAATCTTATATCTTCAAAAGTGTGCGTTAAACATCTTTGAAATAATAAATAAATAAAAATGTTAATTATTTTTTAAATAGTTATATAACCTAGAGCGTAAAGTTCTATTTCCAAAGGAACATTTTGATAATTATCTTGTATATTTTGACTTTAATTTTATTTTGATATAACAAACTACTTCCCAAATTGAGGCATCCCAAAACTGTTGGCTAAATGCCACTATATAAAATTAGCATAGTTTATGGACTGTATGCTACAAACACATTTTATGGGGTTAAGTGATTATTTGCTATTTATTTGTTTTATTGAAAAACATATATTTATAATACATTAAAATGCAATACGTGATTTCTCTATAATTGAATTATATAAAGTAAAATATTCTTCAAATATCTATCATTTACATTACTGTACCATTTTTCTTCTCTGAATTATATATCATAAAAAAACCATTTGTAAACCACTGTCTCGAATAATGCTGGATTTCTAAAACGTCTACAACCGCGTCTCACTGCTACACGAAGCAGCCACCTTAAGCTTGATAAACACCGCTATTAAACCCGAAAACATATATCTACATCATTTCCAGACAACGTAATTCGATATTTTATACCGTTGACAACTGTCATGTCATGTGTTGGTGGCAGGTTTAGAAAATCGTCTCTCTACTTTTGAGATGCAAGCAATCTCGTTGATATGTGTTAACCAAATATTCCTCTCAAAACACATTTATTTTGCACGAACTCACAACGATTAACATTCCTAAATAATATGTGTATTGCTATAAATTTTAGTTAGTTTTAATGCAATTTAATTAATTACTACACACAGTGCAAATCACGTTTATAAAAAATAACATATCCTAAAAGTTAAATTGACTTTGATATACATGTTTAGATTATTATGTACGGGAGATTAATATAGTATAGTCATGTATAGTCATGAGATTGAACATATTTTACAGTTTTTTTACACTAAACTAGACTGCGATGAGAAATCTGACTTTCGTTAATTTAGCTAAAAATTAAAAGTATTGTTTCATTTCAATAGTTTGTAAGCTCAACATGGGACTATTTTAGCTAATTTCTCGATACAGAGTATATTTACAACAAAATAATAATTTTTTACAAATATGCTGACGATAACAGGTATTCTCTTAAATATAGTTGAAAAATGACATCTAGACGCGGGTTCTATTCCTGGTGTTATTAATTCAACTATAGGCTGGTTTTGATAAGAAAAACAGTATTTGGCAGAGAGTAAATTACTAAAAGAGTTTTCATATATCCATACATCAAGTCATGTTATCTGAAGTTATCACTTTTAATATATATAATAAATAGGCCTATATTTTAAATAATACAAATAATATATAGTAAAATATACAATGGTGGAGCGTGGAGAATTTTATGTTGAAATTTAAGTTAAATATATGCTAATGTATTTTTTAATGTTGACTTATTATCCCTAAGTTAAGAATTTTCTTTGTCAAAACTTACTTTTAGTATAATCCTAGAAGTTCCATTTATTATTGTTAGACCCGCCTCGGTGGTCTAAAACACTACTCTCGCAGTAGACTAGACTGGCGATGCCAAAGAGATAGAGGTTGGCAATTTAGTCTATTGCGAGAGTGACGTCTTAGACCACACGGCCACCGAAGCAGCTGAATATATATTAAGTTCGTTTTATTTTCGAATATGAGTGCTATAATTTCTTGACAAGAACATCTCACGTTTGTCAAACCCTTCTTTCACCTCCGACAAGACGTGTATTAATCACAACTTGTGAATGTGTGGAATGCCAGGCCTACACCGTGGTTCGGATTCCACGTTAAACAGTAGGACCTCCATTTCATCTCACAATCACCCCAACATTACACATTAGCGTAAGTGTGTATAACCCGAACTGGTAGTAAGGCACGGTGCTAAATAATAATAATAATAATAATAATAATAATAATAATAATAATAAAAATATCTCACTACCCGCCTTAGTGGCGTAGTTGGTTAACGCGCTAGTCGTGTTGAGCTAAACCACAGAGGACAGGGAGATCGAGGTTCGGATCTCGGTCGGGTGAACTGGGGGTGGTTTTTCCTAAATGGTTTTCCACTCTCTCCACGCAAGTGCTGGTTCACTTCCTCTAAATTCAACCTTCCCAATTCCTAATCCATTAGTATAATTAGTACTTAAGCGTATAACCCGAACGGGTAGTAAGACGCGGTGCTAAATAATAATAATAATAATAATAATAATAATAATAATAATAATAAATAATAATAATAAATAATATATCTCACGTATATAAAGGAACGTCCCAATCCCTTGCTCAGCGAAACATACTTGCGTCCTTCAAGAAATACAACGATCGTAAGGAAGAACTCTGAAGCTAGAGGGAAGGAGAGAAAAGACATGAGATCCACCGTCCCTTTATACGCTCCTGTTCGTCAGATTGACCCTTCAGGGACAGGGATATATTCAGGTAAGTGCAACGTTTACTCTTAAAGTTAGGGTCGACTCAGTGCTCGTAAACCTAAGGGACGGAAAGGGAGGTGGGAGGGAGTCAGAATACTTTATCAATCTCTAGATCACAGGGCTGGCGCATGAGGAATTTTGTTTGGAAAGGTGGTATTCACTGGTGTCCAAAGTTTTGTTGTTGTCTGACAAAGTAATATAAACACTTAAAATTTTCTCTTATAAACTCATCATTGGTTTATTATTTATTGCCAAAAAAGTCATTAAACATTTTTCTTACAAAGCACAAATAAAAAGTAATTTTTAAAATGTGATTATGATAACAATTGAGAAGCATTTCTTAAATAAGAATATTAAAAATAACTAGAAATGGGACACTATAATCCTCAATTCCCCCAAATTATTTTGTATTTGAGAGATAGATTCGAAAAATACTCAAAAAAGTATCTTGGATACAATTATGAACCTGAAATAATTTAACCAATTGGTAAAAAGAATGATATATAATTGCATAGTTGTGAAAGTAAAAATATATAAAAAAACACTAAATTGTATTAATATAATTAATTTACTTAAAAAAAAGTGTTATATTTGTTTTATGACGTAATGGACATGACAAACATTTGTTAGTGGCATTTTTTTTAAACTCCATATTTTATATAGTTTCACTTTAAATAGAATACTACATTTTTAAAAATTCCAGGATTCGAATTTTGGTTCAAGGTATATAGAATTCGACCTATCTCTAAATATAGCTCTATATAAACGTTAAAAGCCTACACCCATTTGATTAAATAAGAACTAGAAATCTACAAAAAGAAACTCAAAATATTTAAAACAGATTTATAATTTAATATTGATTTTAAGCCAATGAAAAGTTTTTTTTCAAACTCCAAAACAAAAAAATTAAAATATATATATTAAAAAACATATTATTTAATGTTAAATTTAAAATACCTTAATTAATTTCCCACCTGTAACGCTTGTGCCCATACTCTTGTAATTTGACCGGTTGATAAGCCTGGATTAAAAGTGTGTTTATTTTTATCCACACCGGGCGAATTAAATGTTAAAAAATAAAATATTATCGCGTCCAATTGCGTTGAGTGGGAAACGTGCCACAAAGCTTATCTAATTAGTTTGATGTATTATTATAAAAATTGGAAGAACTAGTGGACTAACATAATAGTACTGATACACAAACTCAAATTCATAGATAAATGTGATGTTTTTTTTTTTAATCTCTAGAAAAACTCTCCCATTAGTGATTGGGTACGTGGATTGAGTGACCGGCAAACGGACCCTCACCAGTCCATCGTAATCAATTTATATCAACGTCAAAGTTTTTGTGTAAACATGGTCAGCTCGTTTCACCCCCCCTCCCCATCCCCTATCCTCCTCCCTGGTCCCTCTCTCTCCTCTCTCTCTCTCTCCACGGTTAAATGACATGTCCTATATACATTGAGCTAATGTAATCCTATATTAAGTTATGTAAATATAACTGTGGATTGTTATCAAATCAACACAGGGGTTGTTGAGGACATTTACAAATACTGTTGACAGGGACTTCAAACATTTCATAAAATTCTTTTGAATATAACATATATATATATATATATATATAATGTCCAGCAAAATGTAATCTTGAAACATTAATTATTATTTTGTAAAGGGTCGGGGTGGACACACTACATGTGTAATACCGATTAATCATTTAATTGTAATTATATTTGAATGATTTCGTCCATTTTAAATTAAACATGGCTGTGTCCATACAAAGGTGGGGTATTTATATATATAGTACATAATAACTGATATTTACACAGTTTGATTGTTCATGGTATTATCACAAGCTAAGGGTTGTAAGCGATTAAAGCCACGAATTTAGTTAGCTCCGAAACACTCATAGCTAACAGGTATTGCGTCACGTTAGCTTTAATAAACCTTTATTCTACCGGGATTCGAACCAAAAGGGGGGGACTGATGTTTAAGGATATTGCCAAGAACATGGATTAGGTCTTATGATAAAGTGAACAAAGGATAATGTAAGGATATTTTTATAACTGCACAATCCTACTAAGGTAAAATTTTAGGGTAAGAAAATGATACTCGTGTATATTAAGAAATGCAAATGCTAAGATATATTTTTAAGATCAAAATGATGTTATCATCTAGTATCAATAAATAATTTACTTGTTATTCTATTTATATATATTTTTATCATTTATAATCCCAGACAACTTATTTTCAGAACTGCACATTTTGTGTAGAGCTGCTTGTTAAATTAGCCAGTGAAAATTAAAATCCTTTTCAGCAGGTGCTAATATATTTTTTTACCCTTTTTGTCCGATTACACGATCAATTTGTTTTTGTAACAAAGAGAGGCTAGATAATTCTAAGGAAGTTAACCAGCATTCGTTTGGAAATGGAAGGGAAATGGTACTTTCTTTGGAAATTAGGTGAGAATAAATATCTGATCTTTCCTGAAAAAAAAAATATATATCGGTCACACAATACTTTGTATAATCTAACCATTGTTTGACAGTTTATTTGTCTCACTCAAAACTAAACCTACTAAATATGTAACAATATTAATTCTAAATTTTGTTCAAATCTAAGTCAGGAAAGTTGATAGAAATGAAATAGCCTATGTTGATTAATAAAATATCGTATCGGGCCTCTAATAGGCCTATAGTTACATCAAAGTTAGTCCCATCGTACAGAGTGCTAATTCATTTTAAAACGCTCAGTATAAGGGGCGCATAACTCTCGTTAACAAAGAGATTAATCTGTTGCTAACCGCTCTCAAACACCAAATCATTAAATTCTCTGGCTGCTTCCATGTACCAGAGCCCTTTCTTCGAAAGGCGTCAATCATGTACGGAAAAAACAAACTTTAACCCATTTTCTGTAAAGACCAAAGTTGCCGCGCTTATGCTGAAGGAAAATAACCTTTAATGTCAACGTAAATGGATCAAGTTTTAGATCTGTATCTATACATTTATGATTTACCGATACTATTCACCACCATCATGGCCGAGTTTCCGATAACAGCGAGAGAAGTTTGAGTGACCCCTACTCCACCCCTTACCCCCCTCCCCCCTTCTCGACATTCGTTGGAGGCCTGGAACAGTGCTGCGGCTCCGTAATTAACTGAATCCAATAGGACAAATCGGGGGAGCGATGAAAAGTCGATAATTAGCACACGAAGTTGAGTTTAAAAAACTTTACCTCAATAAAAATAAAGCAATGCCAGAACTCGATTTTATCCTTTTTTTAAATTGTTTTTAAGAGGAAAACATAGCTATGACAAATAAAAAAACATAAGATCTACGATCTTTTTTCTTCTGGAGAGGAGAGTAACTTCAAGCCAAGAAACTTTTTTTAATTTATATTTTTAAAATATTGCTACAAAATGTCAGATCTATTTAAGTTCAAATGAATGCTATATTTGGGTTTCTAATGACATCTTTAAGGAAGACCAGCGTAAATAATATTTGGAGAAGTATTTAAGCAGTAGAGTTTTGCGTAAAAAAACCTTAAAGCCAATGTATTTTGGGATTTAATCAATTGTTTTCTTAAGTTTTATAAACAAGATTTTTCCTTATATAGAATCTATATGGAGAAAAAAGGCATGTCCCCCCAAGCGACATTATGTTCACATAGATATCTAAATTTACTAATTAAATATATATATTTATATATATGGTTTGAACATACACAATTGGAACAATTTCGTTGTGCTAACTCAACTGCCACTGGGAATAAAATAAAATATTAGAACACTAATTTCTACGAATCAAGATGCTAGAAAATAGACGTACTGACTCCTAAGGAAACCAAACAATGATTACATTAAATTACCACTTATACACGCCCATGGTGCAAGTAAATAAGCTGAGTTCCCTACATAAATATAAAACACAAGTAAGCACTGCTTCCCAGCGACATGATGCAATACCTAAGGGAGTAAACTACTCCTAAACAAAATTGCATGATTAAATTATCTACTCACTTTAACTAAATAAACCCCCAAAGTGCCTGCCATTCAACAGAGAAAAGCTTAAACCATATTCTAATAATTCCAAGCAGTAAATTTACAACTTTCCCAGAAGGATATTTATAAATTCCACTAGTTATTCCTACGTCTATTCGACGAGACAATTTGATAATATTCTCACAGATATCAGTTAAGCGTAGAGCAGCAGGCGACTACAGTACAATAAAAGGTAGTAGCGTGGCTTCTTCTGCCATTGATTGAAACATTAGTACAATTGTGTGGGCTGAACACCCAAATTTATATGATCAAAATTGTGGAAGAAGGAGGGGCGAGGAAGGATAAATATTATTTCCCCAGGTGTCGTTACAGTTTAATAAATGGGTGGAAGTCGAACCCATGATATTTACATCTTGTAGTCAAAGGAGTTGACTGTGTTGGGGATCTTCGAACGCTTGCGTGATAAATTCTTTCTCTCTTTTCCAGCCTTCACTAAACTTGAAGGCGTAGGCAAAATCGAATAGGCCATTTGAGAATGCCATCGGCTTGGGAGTTCTAGTAAGTTTGCGTATGTAACCATGTAACCAAAATGTAGTTCACATCAAATAAGATCGTGGTAAGTAGAAACATTTTGTTAATGGTGGTTTTGTATGAGTTATAGTGAAGATATTTAGGAACGGCGAATAAATGGATAATACATTAGTAAGAAGGGTTAAATTATTATCATTATTATTATTATTATTATTAATAATATTATTAGCACCGCATCTTACTACCCGTTCGGTTTGTACGCACTTACGCTAATGTGTAATGGTAGGGTGATTGGGAGATGAGATGGAGGACCTACAGTTTAACGTGGGATCCGAACCACGGTGGAGGCCTGGCATTCCACACAATCACAAGGAAGGGTTAAATAATTTTAGCTCGTCACAGTAGAATAAATGTTTTTTAACAGCGAGACAAAACTTTCAATGTCACGTGTTAACGTGACGAACTCTATTTTCATTTACTAAAGAGAATTTTCAACTACTAAAGAGGAATACATTGTTCACCAACGTTATTGAAATCTCATCACTTAAAGTGTAAGGACAATATTTACATTATTTTCCTTCTTTTGTGCACAATCTTTCCAGCATTGTTAGACGTTTGCCAAAATACCGACCATCGTGATCAAGAAATTAATCAATGTAACATTGATTTTATAATAGACCTATGCTGTACTATCGATCCACGCCATTTGGTTCAAGCTTAATCACGTGAAATGGCGTCATAGATTGAGAGGCGAATTTAAATGATAAACAGATTTTAGCTAAAAGTAATTTTTAAAATTAAATTACGTGTTTTTTAAATTTGCAGTACTGGTTTAATATTTCGATCTAAAATCTTATTACCTCTTTGGTCTAGTTGTCAGAGTTCCTGGCTTTAAATACAAAAGTCCCAGGTTAGAACCCAGACACTTCCAGATTTTTCTGTGTATTAGTGGATCTGGAATGGAGTCAGACTTAGCCTCGTGAAGACAAATGAGGAGCTACTTGAATGAAAAATTAGAACCAACGGGTCTAGAAAACTGAGATTAATAGCCAGAGGATTCATTGGCTTGACCACATGACACCACCTATTCACAGAAGTTGGCACTATCTTTGCCAGAAGACGGTGACCGATAAGTTTGTATAGCTCACTTACTGGTTGGGACCATGAAAATTTTAGAAATTGTATTTGTTACTCATTCATATTCAACTCATATCTACCCATTAGTTTATTTAATTATTTATTTAAATATAAAGAACTTTTAGATATTAAATCTCTGGACTAGTTTATTTTATAAGCACACCACAAAACGTAATTTTACATTAGCTTAGTGAAGCCTTCAAATGTTCATCTTTAAAATTTTAAAATCTTCTCCACAAAATAAAACAATTAACTAACTTGTAGATTTAAAGTAAGGCACTCCCCCACTGATTGTTTAAAATTTATTACTTAGTGTATCTACTTTATAGATTTTGTATTAGCTGAGTTCCATGCATTAAAGATATATAATTTGATTATCATTAAATAATAATAATTATATTATATTTTAATCATAAGTATTTATTTATTTTGGTAATGTACATCATTATATTTTTGTCAGGAGTGTGATATTCGTTAGCTAGTTTTTTGCCATGTATTCTTATGTATAATTTATAAGATGATACTTTTTTTAAATCTATTAGTCAAGGTGTGAAACTCTCTAGATATACTAGTTCCGCCATTAAGAAGGATAAAGTAAGAACCGCTGACTCCGGGAAAACAGTACCATTTTTAAAATTGTATTCTACTCGTCAAAACTCCAGGAGTGACGTACAACATATATAATTAACCATTACGATATTTCTATATTATACATTTTCACTAAGCTATTGTTCTATTATTAATATAAATTTTTACTATCTCACTCTAAATTAATGTCATTAGACCAAGGAAGCATGTTTTTTGAAAGTCCTCGAGAACAGGTGTCAAAGAACATTGTTCATAGGGGAATCCCCGCCCCTTGCCTACACTGGCCGGTACATCTGCACTGACACACATCATTATATCAAGGAAGAATGTTTCTTGGAAACCCTCAAGGGCACAGACAGAGCTACAGGTGTCAAAGAACATTGTTCATAGGGGAATCCCCGCCCCTTGCCTACACCGACCGGTACATCTGCACTGACACACATCATTATATCAAGGAAGAATGTTTCTTGGAAACCCTCAAGGGCACAGACAGAGCTACAGGTGTCAAAGAACATTGTTCATAGGGGAATCCCCGCCCCTTGCCTACACTGGCCGATACATCTGCACTGACACACATCATTATATCAAGGAAGAATGTTTCTTGGAAACCCTCAAGGGCACAGACAGAGCTACAGGTGTCAAAGAACATTGTTCATAGGGGAATCCCCGCCCCTTGCCTACACTGGCCGGTACATCTGCACTGACACACATCATTATATCAAGGAAGAATGTTTCTTGGAAACCCTCAAGGGCACAGACAGAGCTACAGGTGTCAAAGAACATTGTTCATAGGGGAATCCCCGCCCCTTGCCTACACTGGCCGGTACATCTGCACTGACACACATCATTATATCAAGGAAGAATGTTTCTTGGAAACCCTCAAGGGCACAGACAGAGCTACAGGTGTCAAAGAACATTGTTCATAGGGGAATCCCCGCCCCTTGCCTACACCGACCGGTACATCTGCACTGACACACATCATTATATCAAGGAAGAATGTTTCTTGGAAACCCTCAAGGGCACAGACAGAGCTACAGGTGTCAAAGAACATTGTTCATAGGGGAATCCCCGCCCCTTGCCTACACTGGCCGATACATCTGCACTGACACACATCATTATATCAAGGAAGAATGTTTCTTGGAAACCCTCAAGGGCACAGACAGAGCTACAGGTGTCAAAGAACATTGTTCATAGGGGAATCCCCGCCCCTTGCCTACACTGGCCGATACATCTGCACTGACACACACATCATTATACCAAGAAAGAATGTTTCCTGGAAACCCCCAAGAACAGAGACAGAGCTACAAATGTTCATGAATCTTGTTCATAGGGGAATCACTGACCCTTGCTTACATCGATCGGTACACACATCTTCATGTCAGATATTGTTATGAAGGCTGTATGGGGACGTGTAATGGACACGATGCTCTTTGGGTAGTCCCTTAAGTAGGTGTCTAGGTTATCTATATTGGATGGACTTGACGGGTCGGGTGTTTGTGTAGAGGGTTGAGCTCACTTTGGACATGGATCGATTGTAGACACTTGAAATTCTGGAAGTCTAGCCTAATCTAAGGATTTCAAGGACCATTTGTCGTTAAAGACTAATTTGGTCAACTTTCTAGCGTTTACGAGACATTATTTTAAAGCTACTTTTAGAAAACACCATATATATATATATATATATATACACACACACATAAACCAAGATCGTTGGATCCACTTCAGTAGCCGAATGGTCTAAGACGTCATTCTCATGTTGATGAAGGGTAGAACGGGGTTTGAATCACGGTCGAGTATACTGAGGATGAATTTTCCTTAATCTTTTCTTGGTTTCCAAGCTCTTCCCATATTCAAATACCATTTCATCTTCAAATATTACCTTCCTTGTCATATACCTTTAGTAAGAGCGTAGATTGGTGTCCAGGACCTCCCTGGGATTAACTGTACCCTTCTGGAATTTGTGGACCCCCCTAAAAGGGGTTGAAAAGTATTTAAAAACCTAATTTGTTAATATTTTTACTCTTACAAAGTTTTAATTGTATATGTCATCAACCAAATAATAGTTATGATATTATTTCTCTTCAATACACTTTGTAAAACTCCCGATGTAAATTAGCTCTGTCAAAATTTAAATACCTGTGACATCTTTTCCAACATTCATATGTACTTGAAAAAATACGTTCTTGAATGGTAAGCGGGTCTGAGAATGAGCAAATATTTTTGCAATCACCTGTAAGATCCTACTTGAGGAATCACCCTAAAAAAAAGCTGTATGACAGAAATGTCAGAAGTGGAGTTTGTAGTTATGAAGATAGGTTTACTACTTTCCCCCACCATTATCTCAAGATACCTAATTACTCAAAACATTATTTGCAAAATATGATAAGTTTGAAAGAAAGGGCAGGGTTGGGGTTTCGGATACCAGAATTTTTAGCGGACGCCCCCACCATAGAAAAATTAGCTTCTAGCCATGACCGTTAGTATTATTAAAAAAACATTGGAGGTAGTAAGATGTGGTAATAAAAACAATAATATTATAGTCTTTAAATAGTTAAAATATCTTTTAAATTCGTTTATAATATTTCAGGAAGAACATGAAAAGTTGTATAAAATGATGCACAAACTAAACACAAAAAACATTAACACATATTAAAATACTGTACTTCAATATTTCGATGTCACTTGGTATATTCTTCATGTATGTGTTAATGGTTGTAAAGTTCAGTTGCGATTCATTTTCCATTATTATATCATAATTATTCAATTACATTATAACATGCTTAATGCACTTTATTTCATACATATTAAACTGGTTTATGAAATAATGCAGAACCACTTCAATAATCACTATTTCACTATAAAGTTTTCAGAATGATATAAAGAGTGTGGACAGTTTTCAATGGTTATCTCTTTCTTTCCTGAGTGCTCGGCTTAAATTACGAAAGGGACGGATATTAATCCACATTTTATGTGAAATCAGACAAACTTTTTTTCCCTCTAAGTGCATCTTTAGTTTTGTGCTAAGAACCACTCATCCTTAAGAGTGCCATCAAAATAATAAAAATATTTAAAGTATTAATGAAATCAAGTTAGGACTAGTTGCGTTTTAATTCCAAATAGTTCGTTTCGGTGGTTGCATGATCTAAGGCGTCACTCTAGCAATAGACTGAACTTTTTATGATGGGGTGACCGGGATTCAAATTCCAGTCGTGTGTATTAAGAATGGTTTAAGATAAATTTTTGTGTACTCCACCCCAAGCAAAATATGCTTAAACAACCTATAAATTCAACTTTCCTTATCCCTAATACATCAGCGTAATAATTAATACATATCAGTATAACCCGAACGAATAGCAAGACGTAATGCGAAATCTAGTAGTTTTGTCAAAAACTACTAAGCACATCGTGCTAAGAATTATGTCACGTTATTATCCTTAATACGGTCTTAAGATTTCTCTTTGGATTTCAAGTTAAAAATCTCCTATAATTTCTCCTTGGATTGGAAGTTGATATTTTTCCTTGGTTAACAAGGTAACCAGATTTTTTTAATTATATTCAATTAAACATTATATTCAAAGCTTTGTTAACATTGTTTTAAGACGCCAGTCCTACAATATATGTCAAAATTAAAAATGTACGTATATACAATATATATACGTCATTTAGCATATGTTCAAAGAATGTCCTTGTCAAATTTACTTAAAATTGGTCCACGCATTAGAAAAAATTCTTAACAAACATACGGACGGACAGACTGAGAAAATGTCAAACGGTTGAGTTATTACAGGACCTTCGCTCTATTTGGTCAAAGTAAAATAAGTGTTATTTAGATTATATGAGGATTTATAATATGTATTATATTCGTGTAGAATATAGTTTTTTGATATTTACAATAACACTAATCTTTAAAATGAGAGGGATTTTGGATGTTTTAATGCTTGAAAAATAGCTTACAAAGACAATAACTAGAACTCATCTGCGGTGGGAGTGTAAACGAGATTTTGCGGAAGGTTAGTTATTGCGAAAATTGGCTGTAAGTATTACTTGAACCGTTTTATAACACCTCGGTGGTCTCGAAGTAAATTGCTCACTCAGGACCTGATGTTCGAGGGTTCAAACCTAACTGGGGTCGACGTATTTTTCTTGAGTGATTAAAATTAGGGAGTTGAACCGAACAGGATCCGGTACTGATAACCGAAATTAACATTTATTTTTAAGGAAGAATCGGGACCGGAACCCTTAAAACACTATTCTGAAGAAACGGAACCGGAATTGGAACCGTTAAATAATTTTAGTTTTATAAATGTTCCTAGTTTTACTAAATTGTACATAATTTTGACATGTTGCACAAATTTATTTTATTTCCGAAGCTTGGTTTAGTTTTGAAATGTTGTGTTTCCCCCTTTCTCAGTAAGCTCTGAAAAGGCTTGTTATATTTTAGTTGACTAATTTGTTTGAAACTTTTTTCTAAGGTGATTAATAAAGAGTTAATGAGTCCTTAGCAATACAAACTAATGTTAGATTCCAGAGGAATGTCGTGAATGTCACATTGTTCACTGTTTTCTCGCTTTAATATTTAAGCTAGAGGTTATAAAAAGCTGTATTTAGCTTTGATAGAAGGCAGATAATACCACATTCCTTAGAAGTTGAAATACAGAAATTAAGAAATCATCTCTTTTGGACACGCAGTCTAAGCCTCTTGAACTTAGCACTTCCTGGAAGTAAAAACTGATAATCTAGTGGTTAGTTGAACAGCTTATAATAGCTGGAAAAGGAGATGGAGGGTGGTAAAATGAAACTTTAAAATCTTTCATTCAAGTTTAAAATTAGGAAGTAGCTCAGTGAATGTGTTCCTAATGCACAGTGCGGAGGTGATTATTTTTGTTTGTAAGTAAGTGGCTTAATTAATATTATTGATGAGTTACGTTAAAGAAAACTCAGTTCGGAAATTTTATGATTATGAGATTGACGGTGACAGATCAAGATGGAAATTAGAAGTATGCACTAATGTTATTAAGGTATATAATATTTTTTTTAAATATTATAATATATAATTTAGAAATAATCTGATCCAGAGTGTTATTTACAAAGTGGCTCTCCACTCTCCTTCCAAGCAAATGCGGATACACTTCCTCTAAACAATATAACTTTCCTTATTAATTAAAAAACCATTATCGAATCTAGTACATTGACGTAGCCCAAATTGATAGAAAGACTCTGCTAATTTTTTTAAAATTTAAAGAACCAGAATCGGAACACTATCAGGAACCGAAAAGAACTGGAACAAGAACTCGAACCTTTAAAATGTGTGTTTAGAGAACAGAAACTGGAACCAGAACCGATGAAAAGGTCTGTTTGACTCCCTGATTAAAATCCTTAACACAACTTCATAGGGGAATTAAAGCCGTTGATTGTGGCATCTAAAAGGATCCTAATAGGTATGTGAAAATAACATTCCCGGAAAAATTGCTAGGCCCTTTCCCTCATAGACATTCCCGTGTGCTGATATAATCAATCGGTTCAGAAAGGGCAAGTTAAATACCTCAAATAAGTAAAAAAATATAACTTTTAATTGATAATATAGTTTTAATAAGCAAATAAAAATAATAATTTCCTAACAGGTTGACATTAATGACTTTCAGCTAATTTTGACAATAAAGAGCTAGCTTTCTGCTAGCCATTGCCACTTCTACCGTAGATGAACTATACTTGTCAAACATACAAACATCTCCATGATCATCCACATCAGTAGAAAACGACATGCTTCATTTTGGCACTGATCCCTTCCATTGTTTTTTAGAGGGTGTGTGTGAGGTACGTCAATACGAACGAGATCCGCTTTGACGTGTGTGCGTTTGAAAATGATGATGAGGTTCATGGTAAGGCTACGTGTTAATAAACCATTATCTACCATAGAGAAATGGACACTCCCCTCCCGCTTTTTATTTCCCCTACTCTTTCGCTTTTATAGAATATTTGAACACGCGATGACGTCACACATATTGCTATAAAACCTTCCTAGGGATGTCGAGAGAAGGTTCGTTGAATTGTTTGCAGATAGGCGTGCGAATCGGGTGGTACATTGCATTAACCTAGCCAATCAAAATATACATACGGTGAAGGTGTAATTACGGATTAAATGCTGTAATTCAATATTACTTCTGACCCCCCCCCCCCCCCCAATTCCAACACCACTAAAAAAAATTGAGATTAAAACATGTTGAGAGAACGGGTGCGGCCAACTATCATGAAAATCGTTGGGGACGGGATTCAATTAAAAAACGTTAAGTTTTTTTTAAAAAAGGTGTTTTTTTATTCCGTTAAAATTGATTAGTTTAAATCCTTAGCTTGGATGAACTGTTGCACTTGTGTGAAAGGAGGTTTTTGATTCTATCGTAATACAAGACATGCAATTCTAATCTTTTAGGATCAAATAAGAAGAGAAACCCTGTGAAAAGGATCTCTCACAGGTAATATATTGATTTTAATCAGTTTTTACAAGACGTGTATTAATCACAACTTGTGAATGTGAGGAATGCCAGGCCTCTACCGTGGTTCGGATTCCACGTTAAACTGTAGGTCCTCCATTTCATCTCACAATCACCCTACCATTGCACATTAGCGTAAGTGCGTATAACCCAAACGGGTAGTAAGACGTGGTGCTAATAATAATAATAATAATAATAATAATAATAATAATAATAATCAGTTTTTGTATTTGTTTCTAATAATAATAATAATAATAATAATAATAATAATTCTAATTTTACAATAATGATAATAAAACTAAGAAATTTGAACTTGAATGTTCTTTACAAATGGTTATAAGTAATTTACTTAAGTGGAAGGACTACCTTGTAAAACTTGAGAAGCGCTATCAGCGCAACTCCTAAGAAACGTCCATATATTGAACTATTTGGACTGTTTAGCCGACACCGAACTTGAGTTGCGGTGTTGTTCATATCTGTCAAATTTGGTCTAAAAGAGTGAAGGGGGAGCGAGCTAATCTGTTGTTTACATGGGTCAAGTTTCTTGGAAGGGAAAGGCTAGAGTGCGGCTTTTATCAAAGACCACATTTCAGAAATCTGCTGCTTTATTTTTAGGTTGAACTAATATAATCAGTAGTATGGTTTTCTTAATATTTCTTACCTAGCGGAAGAAAACATTTTTAATTTGACGTTCTCGTATTAGACTGGTTTGCTGGTGACGAGTTTGGGGTTCAAATCCCAGTAGTGTATATTGAGGGTGTTTTTTTAAAACGGTTTTAAACACGCTATTATTATTTATTTATATCACCACGTCTTACTACCCGTTCGGGCTGTACACTTATGTAATAATTACTATAATGTGTTAGGCATCAGGAAGGTTAAATTAAGAGGAGGTGCATCCATATTTTCGTGGAGTGAGAGCAGAAAACTATTTAGGAAAAACCACCTGTGAGTACCCGACCGGAATCGAACCATGATCTCCCAGTCTTCAAAATGTCAGTTGAACACGGTGAGTAGCACATACTATTGGACTTGATTTCTGGTGGTGGGGAGATTGAAATTCAAATCCCAGTTGTGTGCATTAAGGGTATTTTTCCCTAAAATGGTTCCCAATCTCACTCTACGCAAATGTGGGTACATTAAATCTAAAATGTTACCTTCCTCATTCCAAGTTCATGCATGTGTACAACTCAAACTGGAAGTAAGTCAAAATTTAAAAAAAAACTATTGTGATGACTACCAAGAGTGTCGGCGAAACTTTATTAGTTTCGGGCAAGGCAGTTGTAAAGAAATATATTTTTGAGGAGTTTTTAGGGGAATGACTCAAAGCCAATGGAAAATGTTTGAAAATGGAATGCCACTAAAAGCTATTTGGGCATGGCGCTTAAGCATTTAAAAATAATAATAGATTGTTATAGAATCTATTTGAAGTTTGATACAAACCATCTTTCAGCTTCAAACTCAAGTATATCAGAGGGAACCAAACAAACTGGAGGAAGGCACATTTTGATGTGGAGAGGGGTGGAGAAGAAATTGGTGATAATACCCCAGCCTATCAAACCTCCCCCCTTCCCAGTTCACCCTCAACGAGTAACATTGGATATACAACTATCGACAGACACACCGTAGAATGTAGATCATTTCCTCTGCATCTGACTTAACCCAAGCTATGAGGGGTGAGGACAGTGTCTGATAATAATAATAATAATAATAATAATAATAATAATAATAATAATAATAATAATAATAATAATAATAATAATAATAATAATAATGGTGATAGAGATATCTTATCAATTAACATAAAGTGTTTATTTTTTTATATTTTTTTCATGGACGCAGAAAATTGGGGGTCAGAGATGTACTCTTCTTTAAAAGTGTTAGAACCCTTAAAAGGCAGGGGGGCCACACACATATGTATAAAACATAAATAAGAAATTGTGTTTTTTTTACTTTATTATTTACTTTAGTTTCTTATATTACACCATCCAGATACTAATAATAATTATTATTTTAATATAAACTTAAAGATGCACTAAAATCTCCTATTGTAAAACTAGCTTGACCTACATTATCTTGTAACATGTACAAAGACATAACTATGCAGTAATTGACCCACGGTGGGTGCCCCCAAGGAAAAAATACACCACCGTCCCCAAATCTTATGAATAATTGTAGATCATAAAAAATATTTAGACATTTATTATTGGAATTATTTTATAATACGTAATAATATAGAGTAGGTAGGTTAAATTTAGAGGAAGTTTACCCACATTTGCGTGGAGAGATAAGAGTGTAAACCCATTGAGGAAAAATCACTCTAAGTGCATTACCATACAGCCATAATATTTGATAAAATTGTTGCTGAAAAGTTTCAATATAATGTAAAAAACTTAATCTGAATTGAATAAAACAATATTAATAAATATTATAAACAAATCTATAGTCAATTATCAATATTAACACTTATAGAGGCTAAACAAACATTGATCTCTGTGAAATTGTCTACACTTTCCTCCAAGGTCAAGCTACGGGTAGTAGCTCAACAGTCAACATATCTAATCCCTGCAGCCTTTATTGATTCATGTGCTTCTTAAATAATTTTCAGTAAAGTTTTGAAAATGACCTGACAGCTGTTTCTATTGATTTTACAGAAAAATATGTACATACATTTTTGTACAGCATAAATTATGCGCAATAAAATGACTATTGAGTAATTTTAGATTGAATAATGAGATCTTTACGAAACAATGATAGGCCTGAAAGACAACGCTTTCATATATTAGCAAATTAATTTTGGGTGGGTGGACCTGCGTGATGGGCCCTATTTTGAGCGTGGGCCTGTGGCATTCTGCCACCACCCTATAATTACACCAATAAACTTGTAGCTATCAAGAATTTCAAACTCTATTAACCTATTTTTTATTAATTATATTCGATAATCAAATATAGCTTTATACGTTTATACATATTTTAACATGTATAACACTCGCTTTGATGGCCTCATGGTCTAACGCGCTACTCTTACAGTAGACTAGACTGCCAATGATGGGGAGATCAAGGTTCTAATCTCGGTCGGGTGTACTAAAGTTAGTTTCTCCAAACTGGTTTTCCACGCTCCCTCCACGCAAATGCGGGTACAATTTCTATGATTATAACCTTCCTAATCCATAAAACCACTAAACAATTTTTGAAAAAAAAATCTATTCACAAATTCTCTGTTTATTTAACAAAAATTTTAATCCGACCATTTACCTCAGGAACTGAAAGAAAATATTTTGACCAGATTAAATAATATTATATACATATATATTTATATATAATATAATGTAAATCAAAATATAATATTATATTATATTATAATATATATAAAAATATAATATTATATTATTAAATAAGTATTATATATCTATATATATATAAATATATATAGATATATAATATATATAATAATTTGAATATATATATATATAAATATATATATATTCAAATTTGAAGATAGCATATAGAACAATTTTCTGCAAAAAGAAAGATTTTATTTTTATAAATGTATAATTTTTATAGAATAAATATTACACTTATTGCCTGTACTTCAAAAATTATAAACACTAACTCTAAAAATAAGTATTTAAAATTACAATAAAACATAAAGAAATATACTGCAAGAAAATGTTTTTCACCCAATTGTATAGAAAATATCCATCCATCGATTTTGACCAAATTTGATAGGCTTAAACACAAGTTTTATATTGAAGCATGATCATTTTATAATCTATTTCTCCCTTATCAATCACTTTTGTGTCAGGGACGTTCATAAAATATATATACACATCACTAGCTATTTTATAATTTTAGCTACACACATTATATAATAATAATAATAATACATCCATTCTACAACTTTATACATTCAAAGTCCTTCATCAAAACTTCTGCAATGAACACAACGTTTTTAATTTTATTAGGGACCTGTGCTACAAATTTTGGTTGAATTCCGACCGCGTGAATTGAGGTGTTTTTCCTCGTGATTGCTCATTTCCTCCACGCAAATGTGGGAACACTTTCTCTTAATTACCGTATTTATTATCTACCCTACTTTATTATTGTAAATTTACGGATAACATCAAAGAATATTAAGAAGTGAAGCATTTCTAATATCACAAGAACAAGAAAAAAAGACATGGAAATAATCTTTACACTGCACACTCTTATATATGTTGAGTAACATCCTCCTCTTAGCATTTGTGTTCCCCCCTTCCCTTCCTCTCTAAAGCTTACGTTATTTCCAAATCTTTGACTATGGCACGCGAGGGGTGCGAGAAAGTAAAAATTATATTTGTGATGAAACTATTTTGTAAAATAATAGTTGTCAAAATTAAATATGTATCTGTGTTAATGTTATTAATTTTAAAAGCGCGGTGGTCAAGGCATGTTCAATAATCCCCCCACCCCGTTTCATTATCCACCTTTACAATTGATAGCAAAATAGTTTCAAGACATTTATCTATTGTGACAAGTGTATTTCTTGTTCAAATTGCCAATAGTCCATAGTGATTTAGTTAGCCCCGTATTATCGATACCAAATTATTGACTCTGTTTACGGATCAGATTACCAAAGGTAGGGCCAAAGTGTTTGATTGGTACACCAAAGTGAACCGAGCCCGTGTGGGTTTTACGCCGATGTACTAATTAAGCTAATGTGTCAGAGAAGGGTAAGGTTGCTTTTAGATGACTTACACTCACATTTGCGTGGAGGGTGAGTGGAAATTTTTTTAGGAATAATAACCTCATAGCACCAAACTGGGATCGAACACCAATCCCCGTCCTCAGCAGTCCAGTTTTTTGCAAGAGTGGTGCCTTAAATCATGAGGTCACCAAAACGGGTCTTATAATTATATTAATTAGGTATTCTACGCACATGATTTGAAATTAATGGATGGATTTTAAACTACAGTATTAAAATTGTATTTTTCATGCAGAAATGATAATAAATTCATGACACTTTTTTTATCCAATTCACAAGAATAGAACATTTATTTTTCTTTCGTCTGGTTGAGAGATAAAGTAGTTTTTTATTTTATTTTCTTCGATCTCTTTTTACAGAAACGGCTTCCATTGCAAAACACGTGGTATTCACACAACTGATTTAATAAATGAACGCAGTCGAGTTGATATTTTTCCTGAGAACATCTGCTCGTCACCGTGCAACGCTTGGCATCACTGCCATGAGTTTTCTCGAGAGGTTCATTTTGTTCAACATTACACCGCTAGGTCACAGGCTACTGCACCACAACACTTTTTTGAATTAAAATAAAACTGTACCACTTTATTTTAGTTTAGAACAATATGTATGCTGAAAAATGAACGGATAATTATTCTCAATCATATTTACTCGGTTTATACTTTGTCTGCAGATTAAAAAAAAACAACACTAAACCAAGAAAATACGATCATGCAAAAATTATTTAAACAAAGCTGCTTACAAATATTTAACTTTTAACTGGCGTTAAATTATACTAAATGATAGAGAAATGTGTTTATTGTAATAAAATGAAAACCGTTTTAGCCTAAGTCTTCCCACATTTAAATGACAAGCCCAGTTTGTTTCATGCAGTGATCTTTAAATTATTTTTTAAAACTTAAATTTGAATTGGCTGGGTAGATAGGAATAAACTATAAACCATGTAAATGAATTGATCTTTACAGTAGTAAAAATCTGATTAAAATACGTATAACAGTTTTCTTAGTAATCATGTACAGAGAAATCGCCTTAGAAACCGGCCGCGCTCATCTCTCATGGTGATCCATCCCCTTAACGAAATTTCAGCCTATTTTAATTATTATAAAGCTTTTCTCTATGTTTTTTTATTATCACGTCTTACAAGCCGTTAGGGCTATACGCTTGTGTACTAATTACGCTAATGGTTTTACGGATGAGGAAGATTATATTTAGAGGAAGTGTACCCCCATTTGCGTGGAGGTAGAGTGGAAAACTATTTTGGAAAAAAAACCTCATTACACCCGACCGAGATTCTAACCTCAATCTTCTCGTCATTAGTAGTCCAGTATATTGTGAGAGTATCATCCTAGACCATGCAGCCACTGAAGCGGTTGTTTCGAGAATTAAAGATGATTTCTAAATTCATTCATTATTTATCATATCAATGGCCCACTTCAGTGGACGAATGGTCTAAGCCAAGGCATCAATTCTTCTCGTATTAGAATATGGCCTGCTGATGATGGTAAACAATAGTTTTGTCTTTTATATTTTCGAAAATACTAATAGATAAACTAGTTAAATTAATTTAGCAAACAGATTGATCAATTTAATATTGGTGACTGTGTTAAAAAAATCTTTTGACCATCCAAAGCAAAAAAATCAATATTTTTGTAAAGTAGCTAAATTATTTTATATAATTAGCTTTTCATATATTTATTCTTAGGCAAGTTATTTCGCATTTTCTAGAGATATTTATTTTCAGAATATTATGATTGTTTCCAGAATGTTTACTTCTTAATTTATTTCACCACATCTCATTACCCTCTTGGGCTACATAATTATATGTTAAATTGTGCTAATATTGTATGGACGAGGTAAGTGAAGAGTTAGTTAAAATGTAGAATAAATATACACACACTTGCGTTGAGAAAGAGTGGTAAATAATTTAGGAAAAAATTACCCTCTGTTTATCTACCAAGATCTGAACCCCGTTCTTTTCGTCTTCCGTAATCCAGCCTATTGAGAAAGTGATGCTTTACTATACGTGTCCACCAATGTAGGTGTGACAACAATTCAAGTGAGAATGTAAATTATTTTAGAAGGAAATATTTTACCTAGAGACCTATCATAACATTCTTGCTGAATATTGCAGTTTTTTTTCATTAGGGCAAGTCCGATGCTTACTAAACATATACCCTGATTTTGGTAGGAAGAACATTTGAAAACATTCAAACATATTTCTTTGCGGCCAACATTGGTAACATTTTATTATATTATTAAAGTTATTTTATAGGTATTGATAATATCTAACAAAAGTGACATATGCAGATATTATGACTTGATGTGTGAATATATTAAAATTGTTTTAGAAACTTTAGTAACTATCATCTAATCTTCTTCCTACTAAAATCAGTCTATAGCTCTACGCTCATTTATTCTGGGGGTCTCAATGAATGGATGACCATTGTAACCCCTTCCCGCCTTCCTGTGAAACCAGAGGCTAACATAAATTTATCCGCGGGCAGGTAAAATCCATAATCTGGTCCTCGGACACAGCGCGCATGAGCCATTCTGTGCGGTCTTTTGTGGAATTCACTGTAGGAATGGTAAGAGGAACTCTTCCGTCCCCCCCCCTCCTCCTTCTCCCCAGTAATTAGAGACGAATTAAAATTGGAAAATTATTCTGGTTAACCCTAGAAACGTGTAATAAACTCGTTTTCATCTCTTTCTAAGATTTTCTTGTTGTTGAGAGATGGCACTAAAAATGCGTTTGAAATTAATGCTCGAAAAAAAAGTTTCGAAGGGAGAGATTAAATTAATATACGTTTAATATTGAATAAAGCATCCTCCCAATTAAGTAGCCATCTCACCTTTCCCTGCAATTGTTTTTTGGAAAATAGTTTATGTTTGATAGACTTTACTTACTTGATTGTCAGATTGCACAGTGTTTTAAAATGTACTCATTCGATTATTATTTAATGAATACATGTTAAAATGTATATATATTATAGTAATCAACCCGAAGGTTGGTTGGCTCAACAGTTCCACTTTCAGCTAGGCAGTACTGAAGAGGCGTACTAGGGGAAATGAGGAGTGAGGTAGTTTCCTCACTGAGCCAGAAGGTATTAATACACGTCAGTCTGCCTAACCCACAGAAATACAGCAACCAACTTATCCTACAAGCGACACCTTCACTCCATTCATCACAGGGAACTGGCTGTATATTGAATGGTATTACTAGTATCGTCCATACTTCTTCCACTTTCATTTTTTCAAAACCATAAATGATTATGAAAACAATAGCTTGCTCTAGCCCACACCAGAATATAATAGTACAATGTAAACACTATATTTGACCAGAAATAGATCTGGCTACATAGCTGTCTATTAATCAATTGGCTCAATTGTGTTATAAATTTCACACTATTTTTCCTGTCTTACCCGCCTCGGTGGCGTAGTTAGCTAACGCGCCAGTCGTGTTGAGCTCGACTGCCGAGGACGGGGATATCGAGGTTCGAATCTCGGTCGGGTGAACTGAGGTTTTATTCCTAAATGGTTTTCCACTCTCCCTCCACGCAAATGCGGGTTCACTTCCTCTAAATTCAACCTTCTCAATTCCTAACCTATTAGTGTAATTAGTACTTAAGCGTATAAACCGAACGGGTAGTAAGACGCGGTGCTAAGTATTATTATTTTCCTGTCTTTTTAAATACCAGTTCGGGCTATAAGAATAATATTTATGATAATGGGGTAGAGATTAGTAAGGTAGAATTTAGAATAAATGTATCAGCACTTGCATGAAAGGGGAGATCATTTATAGTAGAATTTTGGTAAGAAGGAAATTTTATAAAATAAGATATATATTTTTAACGGTCAATATTAATAACATTTTACTATATTATTAGCTATTTATAAAACTCAAACCATTGACCTCACCGTCACCGCAAAACTGGAGTAGATTAGTCTGACACTTAGTCCACGAATGATGCCGGGGGCTAAAAGTTTATTTGACCAAATAGTACTAGACGGAAAGGCATGGTTCAAACTTTAAATAGCAGGCTTCACATCAAATTTGAAAGAATATCAAACCACGGACAAGCAAGTTATTCTACGTATATTAAAAATTTGTCGAAAATAAAAGTTTAGCGGGATCTTTGAAAATTATAGTTGGTCTTGGATTCTGCCTTATCTGACGTCTCATTTCCTCCTGAGACCTAACCTCTTCCCAGGGCTGGAAGAACGCTCGATTACTAACCATCGTCCAACCCATGGATCGTCTGGGATGAGTTTGGTATTTGAGGAAGCTTCAGTGCTCTCAAACAATGACCTTCCCTCCTCTCCAACCCTTAACAACTCTTCACAAGCCGCCACTGGACGCGACCCACTTCATTCCTCTGGTGCTACCGTTATACTCTCCTGAAGCATACTGCAAAGTGCTGTGTGCCACTTTCACTAGTATCTATACACTCCCTCCCCTCCTCCTTCTACTCTTACTCCCTCTGTCCCGGCCTCAAATTACCAACATTGCCTCCCCTTAATTCCCTTCACCCCACCCCCGACCATCCCTTGTAACAAAATTCCCAAACTTTGCAAGCAGAATAATGTAATTTACTGGAGACTCTGTTCCCCCTACATAGGTAGCCATCCCGTTCCTCTTGAGCTAAGTAATAAAATTACGGATATTTGAATCCTTTACATATCTCCCCTCTCCTTCTGATAGCCCCTTCCCCCTCCATGAGATTGGTGACGCTTTTAAATCATTTATCTGGATCGTAGTCGACAACAAACAGCACAAATATAGTAATTAGTGTGAAAACTATTTATAATATAGTTCACAATGTCTACTGATCCACGCCTATGAGGCTGAATTTTCTTTAAAAATACCCCCACCATACATACTCTTTATAATAAGTCATTAATAAACCTTAGGTTAAACGAAAATACTATATAAAATAAAATTATATATTAACAAAATTAAATATTCTAATGAATTAATAGGTACACCGTGGATTTAACTGAAGAGTTTTTCAATGCTTCTATCAAAACCAGCAAGAGTGGGCTAGTGGAATAAATATCCGGCTCATTTAGTCTTGGGTTTTTGGTGGGGGGGGGGGGGGGGGGGGGGGGGGAGTGGGTCGTGGTTCGAATCCTTGACGGGTGTAATAAGTTTTTTTTACTTTATAATAGAAAGAGACGGTATGGTAAACGTGAACATTTTTTACTTAAGAGAGTATGATGAATCTTTACTTTTTATGTGTCCCTGAAACAAATAAAAAAGTAGATTTTACCATTCTGTATGTCCCTATGTCTGTCTGTCTGTCTGTCTGTCTGTCTGTCTGTCTGTCTGTCTGTCTGCTGCTCTCGTGGCGAGTGGACGTGTGTTGAACGTTGCTCCGTAAAGTTGTGTGCTACGCTGTGAACTTTGTGTTTATATATACTCAGGGATATTAATTAGAGTTTTTCTCTCAATAGTGTATTTGATGAGGTGTGTTTTGTTGTCCTCCACATGAGTGGAGGGCACTCAAGTGTGCCGGGTTCGGATCCTGGACGACATGGGATGTCGTCGAACAGGCCGGACCGCAAACTGGCGATTGTTTTGGACACCATCGTTCCTGGTAAAGTGCTAGATGATTATTTGGTCAGTGTGGGTAATGTTGTGGGACCACATAATGTTCGTTATGCGTCCAACATAAGCGGTGGACGGGTTTGTTTGCTTATGGCGGATGAAGAGTGTGTGAATAAAATGTTAGAAGATGGAGGGGTGTCCGTAGACAATATTTTTGTTCCAATTCGAAGATTTGCTATGTCGTCCACTAAAGTAGTGCTTTCCAATGTCACACCAGATATTACGAATGATCTGTTGTTAACGAACTTGTCTAAATATGGGAAAATTACGAGTCAGATGAGGGAAATTAAAATAAGCTCTAGATTACCACAATTTTCTCATGTATACTCGTTTAGACGCATTGTTTATATTATCCCTAACAGAGGAGACTCTCTTCCATTGTATATTAATTTAACAATAGATAATATGCCATGGCGAGTATATTTGTCCACCGATGATGCAAAGTGTTTTCGATGCTCGCTTCCCGGACACATGGCAAGAAACTGTAAACAAGATATGTCGGCCACCGAGCGGTCAAGTGAGCCCCGTCGAAACACTACTTTTAGTGATGTTGTTGCTGGCACTAGCAAAATGACGCGGGTGACTGAAGTCAGGGGCAGCGCTGACCCCGATAAATCAGATAATATACCATCTGCTGATTATGTACCCACTATTAGTATACTTACTGTTCCTAAGCATCGTCCCCAGTCGCTTTCAGAGATACAACAAGAACAACAACAACAACAACAACAAGAACAACAACAAAAAGGTGAGGTAACAAACAGTGATGTAGTCTTGGAGAGTGTAGAAACTGATAGTGTATTACAGTGTGGTCAAAAGTCACCCGATAAATTAAGTGAATCTCACATTGAGGATAGTATTAAGGAGTTTTTAATACCACCTAGTGCTATTAGCTCTATTGGTGGGAAAAGGTCAATTAATGTCCTTGAGGAGTCATCGGATGTCAGCGAGGAGGATGTAAAACGTCAAGCGCTAGAACATAATGATGACTCTGATGATCACTGGTCAGTTGTGTCAAAATTTTCTTCGAGTTCACAGGCAGAAAAATTAAAAGTCAAAGATGCTTCGAGTATTGATGATTTAATCCGGAGATTTAATTTTAAAGACAAACAATATCCTTTGAATAAAGAATCGTTTTCAAGTTTTTTGAAAAAATCTAGGGGGTTTAAAAACGCAGCTGCAGTGGCGTGTGAGTTTACAACAAAATATAAGGACCTAGCAGAAATGTTGCAGGATTCGTTGTCCTGTGTCCGAAGTCACAATTTAAGGCGGCGATTGTTGCGTTTGATTAAGTCACTGCAGGAAGCAGGTTATTAAGTTTCAAAAGTTAATGATTTATTGATATAAAAGCATGGTGTGTTTCTACCTTTCTTTATTATTCATGATTTGTGCTCTAACGCTTAATGCACGGGGTCTAAACAGTGATGGCAAACAGTACATGCTTTCTATGTATGCAAAACGGGTAAGAGCGGATATTTTATGTGTTCAGGAAACTAACTTGAGCTCACCACCTACGTCATATACATTGAAAGATTTTACCTTTTTTATCGCCCCGTCAATTCAAGCTAGCTCTGGGGTATTATTTGCAATCAGATCATCTATAGACCATGAGGTTATGAGACACACTGTATTGGAACCAGGATATGCACATGTTGTAGTATTGAGAATGTTTGGTAAAATTTATCATTTTGTTAATGTATATATGCCTCAAGATAATGCTCATGCCATATTTGTGGTGGGGGTTTTGACAGGATACTTACAACGACTTGGAGTCTTAGAGAATGTGTTTCTGGCTGGTGATTGGAACGTAACGCTTCTACCAGAAGACAGAATTAATTGTACTGAGACTAGACTAGCGCTTAGCCAGGCCCTTCAACGCCTAGTTTCACTTAATAAATTGTCTGATGTATGGAAAAACGCTCATCCTGATAAAAGAGGTTACACATACACGGGTGTTCATAAAAATGTGCCTCGCTCACGGTTAGACCGCATTTATGTAAACCCTAGCTTAAACTATTTTGCTATACAGCCAAAAATAGTCCCATCCTTTTCTGACCATTCTGGATGTATTTGTTTGCTTCAAGTAGATGCAAAAAGGCGTAAACAGGCATACTGGAGGCTCAATACACAATTGTTAGAGGATAAACATTACAAATTAATTATCAGTAATATTGCCAGTTTTTATGCAGAACATATGTACTATAGTAAAAACCCATTGTTGTGGTGGGACGAGTTTAAGGCAGAAGTACGTGAAGTTTCTAAGCGATTTTCTGTGGACAAGTTTAAGGTTGTTTACGCTGAAATTAGTGAATTGGAAGTTATGGCTCAACAAATTCAATCAAAGGGTATTTTGACGTCAGATGAAAATGACCTTCTTCGTCTTTGTGAAGCAGATATTAGAAAGCAGTACAGTCGTATGGCCATTGACATTCAATCTGTTGAGCGTTCTCGATATATGGATACACAGGCCCCCGAGTTTCTTACAACGTTCAGACAACGTCCTGCTCACCTTTCTTTAGCATCTCTGAATATAAACGGACAAATCACGTCTCACCCAAATGAAATTCGTAGTTATACTTGTGAACATTTTAAGAAACATTTTTCTTCGCGCTTAGTAACAAGTGTTGAAGTGCCAGAACTGTTTAATGGTCTTCCCTCCATATCTGAAGATCACAAGGATGTGTGTGATGCTGACATTTCTTTAGAGGAGTTGACGGAAGCAGTTCGTTCACTCAATAAAAATAAAGCTCCCGGATATGATGGTTTACCATGTGAGTTCTACCAATGTTTTTGGAAGGAAATCGCACCGATGTTTTTAAAGATGGTTCATGTTGCTTTGGAATCTGGTAAGCTATCATCATCAATGAATAAATCTGTTCTTATTTTACTTCCCAAGGATGGGGATAGGACGTTGATACATAATTGGAGACCAATTTCTATACTTAATGTTGACTATAAAATATTATCACGCACCATAGCTTCTAGGATGCAAGCTGTTCTCCCTGATGTGATTCATTATTCCCAGACATTTTGCATCCAACAACGGTCTATATATGATAATTTGCATCTTTTACGAGATGTTATTCACAGTGCCAATGCCAAAAATACCCCTCTTGCTGTACTTTCCCTGGATCAGAAAAGTGCGTATGACTCTATTGAACACACCTACATGTTTTCCACGCTGTCCAAATTCGGGTTCGGAACAAAATATATATCGTACGTTCGTACCTTATATCTAAGGTCACAATGTTTGCTACGAATTGGTGATGTATTAACGGCGCCAATTCCAATGTTACGTGGAGTACGGCAAGGCGACCCATTATCTGGCCCATTGTTCACTATTTGTATAGAACCTTTCTTACATATGTGCAGACAAACTTTGTCCAATTATGGTTTTAGATTACCATCGTTTAGTGAAACGCTAGTTGTCTCTGCGTATGCAGATGATGTGACACTTTTCATTACTCATGATGAGGGGTTTAAGGTACTTTCTACAGCATTTATGAGATATAGTTGTAAGTCTGGAGCAGAATTGAATGTGGGCAAGACTAAAGCTCTATGGGTTGGAAATTGGAGAAATAGAACGGATGAACCCAACAATTACCGGTGGTCTTCTGAGGGACATAAATATCTTGGTATCTATATTGGGAACACTGAACATTGGGTTAACCAAAACTGGGTCGAAGCGGAAAGTAAAGTCCGTCGTGGTTTGATGAAGTGGACTCGTTGGTTGTACATGACCTCGTATAGAGGCAGAAGATTATTAATAAATCAACTCTCTGGATCTAAGTTGACACATTTGCTTACAGTACTCCAGCCACCAGCGAAATTCATTAGTGATATTAATAGGTTGTATGTTAATATGTTTTGGAATGGTAATCATTGGTTAAAATCACATTTTGTATTTGCTGATATACGATTTGGGGGAGCTGGAGTTACCCATCTTCCTAGTAGAGTCATGTCTCTACGACTCATATATCTAGAAAAAAGACTGAGGCAAAACCGGAATTTGTCATCTTACAAACTTCACCTTGAAGGGTTAAATACTACTTCGCTTGGTGCTCTGTCGGGGTTTTATAGCTCAGTTCGCAGTGCCTGGCAAATGTTTGGTATTCGAAAAGTTACCTGTTTGCACCAAATCCAGGTTAATACAAATGATACTAAGTACTCATACTTGAGTGGTCTTCTAAGGAAATATGTTGAATTTCCTCAACCACGTAAGGAAATGTATATCGAGTGTACCGCCAAATTGATTGATGGTGGTCTTCCAGACGGCACATCTAATTGGAGTGATAATGTGTTTCCATGGAGAATATTGTACCAGTACCCCACAGATAGTTGTGATGCAGACATTGCCTGGAGATTTCTTCACGACCGCCTGGTTACACCTGTTCGATTATTCACATGGAAAAGATACCACAGTAGCCTGTGCCCGTGGTGTAATGTGCCTGGTACAGCTATGCACATGGTTTTACAATGCACTCGTGCTGAGACGGTTTGGTTGTTTGTGATGAGTTTAGTAAGACGATTGCTGAACAGAACTTTTGTAGATGAAGACATTTTAATTCATGGTGATATATCAAGTGAATTTGATATAGCAGGACAGTTGGTAAACTTTCTCACTACTCTGGCAAAATCAACAATATACAGGACGTACAATTACTTTTAAAGACGGAGCAGCAAATACCTGACTACCATAATTTCTTCTGTGTAAGGTTGAAATACCGACTAAAATCTGAATTTGTTAAATATAAAAATAAAGGAAAGTTGACTGAATATATTTCTTTCTGGGCATACAGAGACATTTTGTGCAAAATAGTTGGAGGGAATTTGATTGTTAATTTTTAGAGAAATGTAATTTCATATATTATGTAATAATTTGTATTCAAACTTAATACTGATTGCATTGTATATCATGTTTTAAGTTTAAATTGTTTTTTAGTGTATTGTTATATTAACTAAAGATCATTAAAGAAAGAAAGAAAGAAAGTCTGTCTGTCTATATCTGGGCTCAGGACAAAGGCAGTTTAATATATTATGTAAGAACAAAATATATTAATTATATGACAGTATCTCAGACTTTCATACGAGTACTTTGACCTTAGCCCTTTTTTAATAGTAGCTAGCTCAATTGTAACTTTGGATTTTTTTTTTAGAATTACTCTATTTTATTTAAAATGGATATCTAGGGAGTATTTTACCATATAAATAATACTGTGTATACTTACTTGTGTTTTGGTGAAACATTCAAAATAAGTTATTTCAAAAATTGACATAACGATTTTGTTAAAATTTTTGGGATGATTTGAGTAAAGTTGAGTATTTGATATTAGTGAGACCTGAACTCTATTTTATCTACTGTTATTTTCATTATCTATGAACACTTTGGTTATTTTTATGGAAATAAGAACTATTTTAGAACACTTCCAGATTGTATTACAGTAAATTCATTGAACAATAGTAATACCATATAAAACTATAAATATTCTTAGTAAAAAAATATTTTGTTATTTATCTCGTTATCTAGAAACTTAAAACAAAACAACACTTCAATTCAAACTTCTTTATTTTTTCTTTCTAAATTTAAATATAATTTTTGCTATATTATTAATTTTATTTTTGTTTTTTCTCAATTTAATTTTAATATTGTATTAAGGCATGCCATAGGTAGGAATTTTGGTTAAGGCTATAATTGCTATCAAATAATAAACACTTCTAATGTTATTTGTGTTATCGTTTATTTTTACATTGTACATTACCAGCCTACATAAGATATGAGAAATTGTTGTATGTATAAGTCGTGTGTTGATTAAATCAGTCTGATAAAAAAGTGAGCGTTAGGGCGGCGAGGGGGGGGGGGGGACGTAAGAAAAGGTTATGGTTTTTAGCAATTTTTATGGAAAAACATTTTTTTTTAAACAAATAAATAAAATATTGCTCCAGCAAAAACATAAGAATTTAATTTTCTTCACATGATAGTGCTAAAAGTTGATGAATATCTGTCAAGGGTTTTGTGTAATTTAATAACAACTTTTTCCCTTTATTTAAAAGGTTGTCATCTAATGCCGCTATGAAAGATATTCAACAACTGTTGATATAACCATGTGAAGAAAATTAAACTCTATATTTTTACTGGAGCAATATTTGATTTATTTTAGCAAATGAAAGTTTTGCGTCTCCTTCAATCCCACCTTAAATACCTTAAATAATGAATGAGTACTTTAATTTAAATGACTTATCTCCCTAGCTTGTAATCACTCTGTTAAATGGGTATGATCATAGAGCTATTATAGAGCAACAATTTCACCCAACGTTGTAGAATACCGATAACAATTATTGATAGTATCCCTTGTGTGTTCCCGACAACGTGTTCTATGGAACTGCCTTTGATAGCTGGCCTCACACTTCCCGCGAACACAATACGATTACACAGGCAACCAGACACCTTCGCGGTGGAACATTAATTAATTTGTGTTTCGGCGCTCTTTCGGCAGAGACCTAGGCCACCTACAATCCCCCTTCCAACCAGATGGACGGGGGGGGGGGTTCTGGCCACACCATAGCATTGCTACCAACTGAAACGCATATCTTCTATTACCAATGTTCGCATTCGTATCTCCATTCACCCCCTTCCCCCCCCCCCCGGCCAACCGTACGCCATGAACATCAATCGATTCTATTTTAGGATCCCAGCCAATTATCGAAGTTGAATGGGGAGGTGATGGTGGATGGAGGAGGGTAGGGAGTGTTTTGGGAAGGTTTGTTTTGGGCGAGAGGAGGGGGTAGAAATCTGCTCTCACCACTCGTGCGTTCCATTACCCTAATTATACAACCTCAGTATATATATAGGAAGGCTGCGTATTGCTCTCAAGTATTGTGTGCCCCCAGCACTCCCCTCTTTCGGTGGGCAGATGGAACTAAGGATGGGACATGATCGCGCAAGGTAGGAACAACATTTTCGAGTCTAGGGGTATATTTTACTTATTACCTTCTACTTTTGGACTAAGCAAGCCCATTTAATTGTTTGAATGGTTAAAATATAAACCTTTGCTTGAAGGCAGGTCTCAGCCATTCATCCTTATTAACCTTAGAGAGGTGGGTAGAGGCAACGAGATGAAAAAAAAGGAGATATATTCGTAGAGGCAGAAATGAAAGAAGATCAGACAAACAAGATAAAAAGAAATAGAGGTAAAGGGATGTAAAGAAAGAGATGAATAGAAAGGTATGTAAGGACTAAGGGAAGCTTATATATATAAATACAAATACAGTCGAAAATAACGACAAAATAGTCACAAAGGAAAGGGTTCCAGAAAGGTGGACAATTTTAGGAGTCACATGGCAACGTAGGTTTAACATTTCATCTGGTACAAATAATGACCTAGTATGTCATTCTATACACTCTGTACTGTAACTTCAAAAAGTCGCAGTGCCGTAACAAGAGAAGAAAAATAAAGGGGCTCTGCATTTACCTTAAAAAAGAAAGTTCTATGTTTGTTTAATCACAAAATATGTTTTAGTATTAAATGCAATTTTTTTTCTAAATAGTGTTAAAAATTAATTCTAATTAAATGTAGTTTGACTACAAAATGTTCTACCCAAAATTTAATTAACTTATTATTCTCCGAATATAAAACAAAACTTGTTCTTTATAGCTTTTCATCAACCTAATGCAATTGTATCTGACCTAGTCATTTATTTACTATGGATAAAATTTAAATTGTGTTTTTTAAACACACATATTTCTGAAAATATTTTCGTCAGAAAACTATATCCAAAAACAAAGGCATTCTATATTTTTAATGCGCAAATACATTTATAGCTGAAAATTATGGTATTGTCTGTTTATATAATATTACCCAAAAATAATGTTGGGCGATATACATGAAGCACATATGAATATATCCTCGAAATATATAATTTGTTTATATATACAGGATGTTCAGAAGCTCATAGCCCAAACTGCACATGTAACTTGTTTGAACCAAAAATAGTACAAAACCTCTACACACTTACATCCGGGTACACTTTGCTAATACCATTAATTTGTTCAAAGTTTCTGCGTAAAGCGCCGGGAGAAAAAAGCAGTTCAAGCATGCGTGTACAACAGGTTGCATAGGAGTTAGGAGTGTGGCTCTGCTCATGTAATAATGGCAAGCACTTTCTGTGATGCAGGACCGTTAATGACGACCCTCATACCATACTCACATTTCTAGATGACTGATGTTTGGTTTACTATTAATATTTTGGTACGTTCTGCTGCCGTGCTCCAAAGATGTCGAGGTGTGTAGTACCCGGCGCCTAATTTCTATGCAACTTGTTGTACACGCATGTTTGACAGCTTTGCTTTCCTGAAGCTGCATGCCAAAATTTTGAACACGGTTTATTGGTATTATCATAGTTTTACGGATTTAAGTGTGTAGAGATATTGTATTATTATTTTTGGTTAAAACAAAGTATATAGAAGTTTGGGCTATGAGTTTCTGAACTCCTGTATATTTAAAATCATAGTCAGTTTATATTAATTAAATGATCATCTTTTAATAACTCCTTAAATATTACTGTTTTAAAATGATGCTAAATGTTGACCGGATTACCAAATACTCTTACCATAAATACAAAAGTAATTAAACCTATATAAGTTTTGAATTTATGTGGCATACCACCAAGTAAGCAGAGCTTGATTAAACTTACCAATTGAATTTTTCTCAACTCTATGTCTCCATTTGATAATTCCTAAATAGGCTTTCACTGAAGTAGATTCTAAGCTACTCTAATTTTAGCACAGTTTCTTACCGCCAGTTCGGGTTTTACACATACGTACTGATTACATTAATGGTTAATAATGATTAGTTGGAATTAATAGGAGTATACTCGCATTTGCATTGAGGGAGAGTGGAAAACTATTTTGGGAAAACCACCCTTAATGCACCCGACCGGGAGTCGAACTCCTGATCTCCTCGTCATTAGCAGTCTAGTCTATTGCTATTGTGACGCCCTTGGACCATGCTGCCAACAAAGCGGTTAAAACTACTTTAATATACTCATACATCAAGTCAAACATTTAGCTGTCACGTTTGATAAATATTATCAATTGTATAAAATAAGACTAATAATAAAGATTATATGCTACAATGTTGACCGAAAGAATATGTTTGTATTTTCTAAAAAGTACTTTCTACCAAAATCCTAGCTTTAGATCTACCTTTTATGCATGTGTTATGAATGTATCAGTTTTGAAAGAAGATGTCAATGTAAACAGCGGTTAAGATGAAGATTATCCTGCCACTATTGTTTATTATGTTCAGTCTTACGACAGGCCCATTCGTTTTGTCTGTGAACTAGACCGCCAATGTGCCCTGTCCTCTGCCTTCCTCCTTCAGCTCTCAGAATTTTATTCTTTCTTTCAAGTCATATAATATTTGTGTCCACACCTTCTTCCTATTCCCTATAAAGGCTGTGTAAAACTTTCGACAACTTAAGGCGGGAGTGTAGAGAACGCGAAAAAAGGCAAATGTTTTTGAGGTTTTTATGGCAAAATATTTTTTTTAAACAAATAAAATATTGTTCCAATAAAAACATAAGAGCTTAGTTATCTTCATATGGTGATATCAACAGTTGTTGAATATCTGTCAAGGGTGTTCTGGAATTTAATTACAACTTTTTTCTCTTCATTTAAAAAGTTTCTCATTAAATGCTGCTATGCTTATGACAGATATTTAAGAACTGTTGAGGTGACCAAGTGAATAAAAATAAATATTATGTTTCTACTCAAAAAATTTTTGATTTATTTTGGCCAAAAATTGTTTTGCTAAAAAAACTGCAAAAAAACACTGGTCTTTTATCGCGTCCCATATATACCCACTTTAAGCTACACTCCATTTAACCTCATAGGTAACAAGTTTACCTTGACGGATTAACTATGGAATAGTTTATAATATAGTGCCATATTGTAAACCGTTAAGGTGATAATGTTATCTTTCGGGATAAATGAAGTACAATGATACAAGAGGATCAGTTAAAAATGATCATAGCTAGTTGAAAAAACATTTTTAAAATCCAATTAATTAAATACTACATACGGTGGCGACCGAACACTGGGTTCCCGATTAACAGCTAGGAGTTTTAAACCACACACTCATTAAAAATACAGCCTGGATAACAAACACACATGCTAATTAAATGCAATTGTAAAAAATCAAAATAACTATATTCAATACTCATATTTTAATGTATTGATATTGTGTTCTGATTATTTTGAAAACTTTTTACAGTAAAAATATGAATACAAATCTATAGAAAATGTATTTAACATTAAAAAAAAAAACATTATTTACAGATTTGTAATCAAAATTGTTTGCTTGTAAACGTTAGTAAATTTGTCTGAGTAATTTATATCAACCGATAAGCTAATGATATTAGAAGCATCATTTAAAAGGATTTGGTTCTCTCATTAAATACTCGATAGTTGTTTGAATTATTATAATTGGGTTGTGATCATCCCCAATTAACTATCAAACAATATAAATAATAGTCTGTTTATATATTTTACCAAAGTAGTCAATGATATACTAGACTAAATTATCTAAAATTAATTGTATTTAACAATACCCGAAGCATAAACATATGGATCAAGATCAATTTAAGATTAGCAGTCTATATTAATTCATTTTAAATCTATTAGCTTTACATTTATTGATATAACTATACAATATCATTATATGCTTTTAATTATACACAATTAAGAACATATAATCCACTTTTTATATATATTCAGAGGTCTCGGGTTCGATGGCTGGTGCTTACAAACTTTATCTGTGAATCAGTGGATCTGGAAAGGGGTCAAGCTCAGACTCTGAAATCAATATATGAGTAGCAACTTAAATAAATAAATAGCAACTCTTTTATAAAACTGAGGTCTACGGTCGGAGGGCTCGTTGCGATGACTATAAGACACCCTCTATCCACAAATGTTGGCACTATCATCGCTAATGGCGGCGGCCGCTCGGTTGGAATAGCTCGTTTGCGGCCTCACACCTCAAAGTTTCATTTTATACATACACTACTATACATGATGTATTATAATTATCACTATTAAATACACACTATATTATTATTTGAATAATATAACATTTATTAAAGTGTAATTTTTCATGATGATCTATATTTAAAAATGTATAGTTTTCTTAGCTTTAATTAATTAAAACCAACTAATTGTATTCCTATTTTATCCATTAACTACAAAGTTTTAGGTTATAGAATAACATCCATTAAACCTAAATCTACATCACTATCATGCGTGTAGTTAATATATATTTTTCGTAACGCGCAATGAAACAACCTCACCTATTAAAAATAATCACAGTAAATTTTGATATACCTATCACAGAAATTGTTAATTTAGGATTGTTTAAAATAAATTAAAGCTGTATCTTTCTCGTATGCTGGCATGATTTTTTTTTTCAAGTTTTTAATTTAGTTCATTAACGTTTAGGACTGTGGGTGCCAACATGTATGGGCTTGAGATTAAAAGAAAATGACGCAAACATGTTAGAGAGAGTAACAAAGTAGAGAGAAAAATATACATAGCTACGCTTTATGAGCAGGGTTGCCACAATAACCTTCATTTTTAAATTAAGGACGTTGCTTACCTGTGACGTCACAGCCCGTCAAGATAGGATTTCTATGTTAATGAATTTACGTTTCACTCAGGGAGTTTTAAAGATACAGCATTGAAAGAAAAAAACATAAATCTTAAATAATTATATAAAGTCCTATAGTGTCACAAAATTATTATTTTTATCCTTAAGTAGTTTTTGCCAAGGTATTTTTTATAAATCTATAGTTTATTGGTCACGTAAATTGCATATATGACTCTTCCTGCAAGGATGTAGATTAAAAAAGTCAGTGGTAGCATATGTCTATAAAAAAAAAAGGAAACAAGGAAAAGGTAACATTAAAAAGCAAGTCAACATTTTCAAGGCGCAAATATCTAAGCGACTGTGTAAACTCGTCAGAGGAAGAGGGAAAGGGTTGTCAGCATATAGACAAGAGCCCTCTCAGTGTGAGCTTCTCAATTTCTCCCCTCGCTTTCTATTTTGTGCATTACCGTCTAAGTGTGATAGTGCTTAGACTGCTTAGGTGCTTCAAGTTAATATGCAACCCGCTTCGCAACATAGCTTTGAAATCTCCAAGTAAGCGACGTCGCTAAAATCTCCAATAACAAAGTTTTAGTTATTTGAGAAACGTAAGCGTTTGTTCTTTTATTTAATTTGAGAGCCAACATATTTTTTTGTTTCACATTTATGTTTCTTGTGTTTAAATTATAAAATGTATTAAATTTACTCTGCCATAACAAATTTGTACATATTTTAAAGAAGCCACTGGTTGGTTTGAGCAAAGTTTATTAAAAATGAACAAATTACTATTAAATCAATATCCGATATCTTAGAACGAAACGGTTTATATTTGTTCAATATTGAAAGCTAATAAAATGGCGTGAGTATTCGTTCCAGCCCCCTTAAAATCTCAACAAATCAACAATCTTATCATTAAATTGTCAAATAAATTTAATTTTAACTTTAAATCTCCTTTTTAAAATTGTGTATTAATTTTGTTCAATATAACTTTCTATATTTATTTTACAACTATATAAAATGCTAATTATGTTTCTAAACGCTTATGGTATTGTTTATTTTATTATTTATTAGTGGGTGTGAGAACCAATTACCAGACTCCTAGATTCCGGTTTTATAATCTGTCAAGCTTCAAATCCCGGCTGGTTTCACCAAAGGCGATTTTTCCTAAATAGACTTGCCAATCTCCCTCAACTTTAATCTGTGTAAATCCACTCTTAAAAAATATACCTTCCTCATCCTAAAACACATTAGCCTGATTAAAATATGCAAAAAAGTTCTGGCGGGTTGTTAGATTCGGAGTCGATTAAATAATAATAATCCATCTCGGTGGTAACATAGTCTTAGGCGTCAATCTTGCAATAGATTATACTGTCGATGACGTGGTGATCTGGGTTAGATCCCGATCGGGTGCACTGAGGGTCGTTTTTCCTAAATGGTTTTCAACTCTCTCCGTAAATGTGGATAAACCTCTTCTAAAATAACCTTCTTAATCTTAAACACATTAGAGTAATTTTAATACATACACAAGCGTATAACTGGAACGGGTAATAAAACTCAGTGTTAAAAAAATATAAAAAATAAATAAAGAAAGTCAAATAACAAAATTGAGCAACCAACTCTCCATTTTTTTTTTTCTTGAACCACCCCTACTTTATTCCCCTGTCATCCTCTGTATAAGCCTCGACCGACCTATAACGCGCATCAACGCCTCAACAGTTCTCGATCGATCCCAGAGCGTCAGGATGTATTTTTAACCTCCGGTAGGGGGAAGCTGTGCTGATGGGTGAGTGTGACAGGAGGGTGAGGGGGGGAAGGAGAGGGAGAGGGAGAGAGGAGGGGAAGCGTGTTAAAGATTGATGTCACTTGTCTGGTAGCAAGGGATCTGGAGACCCATGTAGCACCGTTTTACCTTTAACTTAACTTTTCACCGGAAACGTTTGACAGTTTGCCGTGGTGATAAATGCGAGAATCGAGTCAGGTTGGATGAACCATTCCATAACTTTCGCTCTCTGTGATACGTTATGCTATGGTTAGATGTGGTTGTGGTTGCTGTTTCGAGCAGGGATTAGGTAGAGGTCCAGAGTTGCTTCACGCGGTTTCTAGAACTTACACACATTTAATTTAATATTAGGTTTATTTTATAATTTTGTACTATCTATACGTAAGTTGAAATACTATTTTTTTAAGATATAGACGTCATTATATCTACATAATTATTTATCAAATTAATACTTTATAGATATGGGAATAATCCTATATTTCTTGAATCCAAATATTAAATTTTCTTTCAAATCTCGAATCCTTCAATATTTGAAAATTTACAATTTCACTATGATAAAAATTATTAAAATTAAGTTTTGAAAAAACGGTTGAAGTCTTGGTACCAGTGACAACAGCTGTTTTGTTGTGTTTCACATTTGTTACATCATAAAATACAAATATAACCCTTTGTGAATGATTTAATTATATTAATAAAAAATTATTTTTAGTGATTTTCCTTATTTTTCACAATCATACAAATCTATTATAATAACTGCTAACAATTGCTTAAAATGGTTATTTCAAGTCAAGGCATTATGTATTCGAGATATATTTTTGAGATTTTTACCAAATTCAAATCTCTTAAATACCATAGGATTCGAGAGATTTGAGGAATCTCTAATACTATAACAAATAGTTTCCATTTTATTAGGAGATGTATTTTCTGAGACCACCTCTTAATATCAGTTTAGGCTATACTCATATGTACTAATTACGCTAATGAGTTAGGTGATTAGGAAGCTTGAATTTAGAGGAAGTGTAAATGTATTTACGTGGAGGCAGAGGGAAACAACTTTGGAAAAAACACATTCAATACACATAATCAGGATTTGAACCCCGATATCCCTATAATTGGGAGTCTAGTCTAACACGAAAGTAGCGTCTTAGACCATCTGGCCATAAATTGATGTATATTTATGTTTCAATCAAATATAATGTATTTTAAAAACTAGTAAGATATACAAAGTGTAATAAATATTTTGTAACACTATATACAAATAGAAAATATACCATGAAAGTACTAATGAAAATGTATAAAGGCCCTTGGCACTGTCGAGTGCAAGCCTAAAACCTATTTTGTTGGATGGTGGGAGGGAGGGTTAAAGGCGTGGCGTAGCTTCACAACTGACCAAAGTATTATTCCGCGCCAACAAGAAAATATGGATCACGGAAACCGTAGCTACCGGACAGGTCTTGCGGAGAAATCATACGTTTCAAAATATCAGTTTTCTCGAGAACGAGTGAAATTTTTATAGTAATATTTTTTTATCACCCCTTCTAAGATAATGTGTCAATGATTATTACTTTTTTCATTTTCTTATTTTTTTTTGTTATAAAGCCAGTAGTTTTCTATTGAAAAATGTCAATTTTATCGATATTTCTGTTAAAATTATAGAGGAGGTGTGTATATAAAAAGTATAACTTAATCAATATGCTTCTATTCTTGAACAAACCGTTTTCGAAAAGAAAATTGTAAAACAGTAAAAATTCTTTAAGATAACCGTTTGTTCCCATGGCTCTGCATTTCCACGCCAAATGAAAAGGGCCAATCGCCTTAAATTAATACACCACGAAACTATTTTCTCTTAGTAAAAAAGTCATTTTGAGCGCCGTGAAATAGAGTGAGTAGGCAATTCTTCTTACAGTTATGTTTGACTATTTGCGGGACCAAATAAAGGGGTAGTGTTCTGAGAGACGTGTATGTTTACCAGAACGTCAACACTAGTAAGTTATTGATAGAACGATACCTTATTCCTCATAATAAACCCAAGGAGCAAGGGATTAAAAAACAAATAAAAATTAGTGTATTATTTGTCCCTTATTAATTAACTTCATATACAATTTTCATTATTTAACATTACATTTTAATCAAATTACCATTTTTAAATTTAATTTAAAATCTTTACCTTTTATGATACTCAACATTGTAAATATTTTAAAATTAAACTGTTTGATTTTTAGTTTTTTTCAATCATTGTTTCAAAACTAAAACTTGTAACTTTTTTCATTTATTTTTATCTTATTGTACCCAAAATCGTTAAATGAATTTGAAATCCACCTATAATAATTGAAATAAACTTGAATGAGACATATATTTTTATTTATTGGATTTGATCAAAATTGTGATTAGCTTTTAGAAATAAATAGTAGAGTGCACGCCTAGACTTCTCATCTCTTTACCTACAAGTGAGACAAATAATTAAAACAACTCGAGGTGTATGTGAAATGTTACATTGTTGCAGAAACCAAAGAGCATCATTGAAATATACATTGTTACAGAAACATTGAGAATAAATGAACATCTTTTTCTACCAAAAAGCATTAACAAGCTATTAACTTTCAAAAACCTCCATTGAACATAATAATACATTACATACATACATACTACGTACATTACATTACATACATTAACATAATACAAACATTACATACATACAATCACATACATACATACAATACATACAATACAATACATACAATACAATACATACATACAATACATACATATCATACATTCACGCCGTTTCCATACAGGATGGGTAAGAAACTGTGCATATAGCTCAAAAAGCAACTCCATACTTAATCCATCCTCACTAACTTCCTCCACACTTCCCTATCCTTGCATACTACATTCGCTTCAACAACATCCATACACCGAGTCTTACATGCTTATTTTATTCTTAAAAAATGAGTGTTTCTCTTTTTCACACATTCGTCTACAACAATTAGCCACGTCTTACATGTCCCATCCCTTTCTTTTGATCAACACACTCTTCCTTGATATATTTGCTTCGATACTTGATAGTATTCAATACTGCTACAACTTCTCAATAGAAAGATATATCGTATTTTAAGTAGTTGCGTAGATATGATCAAAATGTGACATTTTTGCTAACATAAATACCCTCAAAGTCATTTTGTTGTGAAAATGAGATGGGCCTTTCTATTTTTAATGCTAAATATTAGCTAGATAAGAATTTTTAATCAAAATTATTAGAGACGATTTTGAGCAAATCATTTTTCCTCTTTTATTCCTTAAGTAAACTATATTTTTAATTTTAGGGTTGGACATATAATTTAAAAAATTCTTCCGAAGAACGTTATTCAAACCATGGGTATTTTTTGGCCCAATCTATAGAATAGTTTCGGCTTTAATACCAGTAACAGAGAGACAAACGACATTTCAAAAATCTTGGTTTAAGGTTCAAGGAGTCATAAAACCTCAACACTCATCAAGTTTTTTTTTTGACAGTCACAATAATTTCTTTACCAAGTGGTGCGAGAAAGTAATAAAGTTATATAATAAAGAGAGAAAAGTATTCAGCAATATTTTATTTAGATATCAATCAATATTCTGATTAAGGTAACTAATTAAAGAAACACAATTTTTATCATTGTTTTGATTGTTTATTAGGTTTTATGCTTAATATAACCGATTAATTATTGGTGATATTACAATATAAGAGTCGAAAGGCGTGTAGCCAAAACGGGTAGTAAAACGAGGTGCTAAAATGGATGCGAAAATTTAGTGGAAGAGGATAGATAATGGCTATAAATATATTATAATTTATATATTTTTATAATAAATAAAAACTATAAAAATATTTTTTGGTAAGAAAACATTATATTTTTCAATGAAAAACTGATTTTGAACATCTAAACGAATTAGAAAAGTTTATCCTTTTTACAACTTGTTTAAAAAGATGATAGCGACGGTGACCCATGACAAAGTTTAAATCTTCTTAGCTTGTGGTGTTTGAAAGGGAATTCTAAAACTTAACACAGTGCCAAAATACTTGAAACTTGTCTAATTGCAGTGCTTACTACAGTAATTACTTCCCCATTTAGCTTCAAAGGGACATTACATTACTCCACTCTCTAGGCTTGGAGAACATTTTAGACATTAATACAAATGGAAATACAAAGTTTGTGAAAGAACGGCTTATATAAATATATGTATACACAGGTTGTTCAGAAACTCATAGCCCAAAATGCACATATAGCTTGTTTGAACCAAAAGTAATACAAAATCTCTATTACACTTACTTCCAGAAAGCTATGTTAATACCATTAAATAGTGTTCAAAGTTTCGGCGTACAACACCGGATAGCAAAGCTGTTAAAGCTTAAGTGTACGACAAGTTGCATAGGAGCTAGGTGACACTACTCGACATCGTGGAGCACGGCAGCAGACCATAATTAATAGGTAAACGAAGACCAGTCCATCTGGAAATATGAATAAGTTCTGTAGGGTCATCATTAACGGTCTTATATCACAGAAAGTGATTGCCATTATTACATGTGCTGGGCCACGCGCCTAGCTTATATGCAACTTGTTGTACATGCATGCTTGACAACTTTGCTATCACGGCGCTGTACGCAGAAACTTTGAACACAATTTAATGGTATTAGCATAGTTTGCCGGATGTTAGTGTACAGGGATTTTGTATTACTTTTGTCTCAAACAAGCTATATGTGCAGTTTGGGCTATGAGTCTCCAAACATCCTGTATTTACATGCATATTTCAGACATTCATGTATATAAATATATACACTTGTATATAAATACACACACAAAGTATCTATATTCATATATATAAAAAGAAAATCCATCTGAACTATTTAGAAGATTCCGAAAAGTTTTCAAACCAAGTATACAATATGGCTGCTCTCATAACTTAGTTTAAAATAGTGAAACTTTATATAAACATAATAACAATATAAAAAAGGCCATAGAAAATGGGTCATTTTTGTAGTTTACTATGGCTGCTTTAGTTTTGAATTAGTATCGGTCACTAAATGCTATATAAGTGTTAATTCTATATGTTACATGATTTACTTTATTTTTATTTTAAAACATTTTTAATCCCCGTGTTCACACACACAACACACACACACACAATACACATACATATAAATATATAATTGAGTTAATCTTTGAAATTAATTAAACCTTATCGAAATTATGTCTTAGAAAAATTAACATATATAACAGTAATTTTATAACACATTGAAATATAAATTTAATTTTTTTATTTATGATAGGTTTAAATGTGTGTTTGAGGTTTTATTCAAAAAGTTTGACCCAAATTCCCTCAACATGCTATCGTATCCTGCTGAAAATATAAATATTTTATTTTTTTCCAAAAACCTTTATTTTTAAAATGGTTCATCAACGATATATTTGTCAGACTTAGATGAATGTGCTGAAGATCTAGGAATAAAGCTTTCAGTAACGTGGACGGAACATTATAGTGCCATTAGATGTAATGTGTCCCCTCACGTCCCAGGTAAATTTGAAAGATGGTGGCCATGGAGGGATTAGGAACTACATGTATATCGTCTCTGAGGTAACCTCATGGTTATATTGGGAAACAGGGTTGTCATTTTTCTTTTTTTCATGTGGTCAATATTCCCTTAAATTTTAAGAGAAGTTTCGCAACGCTGGTTTGTCTATGTTGCCAGTAGCACAGCACCTTCCTACATAACGGAAAGCGAGGAGATTTGGCAACAGTTAACTGAGAAAGAGCAAAGATAATGTATACTCGATAAGACCTGCAGTTACCTCAGCGATGAAACCAGATGTAGTTTGAGGCAACTTTTTACAAAGTAATGAGAGGCTGATGTTACCTTTCTCTACAACTTGGAAGGGATGGAAAATGTTTATTTCTATTAGATATGACAGGGAAACCAAATCAACAACATAAGATTACTTTAAATTAAATATAAAATAAATTTAGTTACTACAGTCAAATATTCAAAGGAAAAGCTTTTTTGAAAATACGTCTGACTATATCGGTCCTTGAACATCTTTTATGATCATAGTGGCATATTACCATAAACCTTTTCCAAATTCCTCGATGCTTTTGACAGATATTCAAAAACTATAGAGATTACCATGTTTACCATTACCAATCTATATTTTATTTATTTTCTCCAAATAATTTTTGTTTTAATAAGACTAAAAAAAACTGGCATCCGTTTTAATGTGAATTTTGACGTCTCCAGATTACTAGAAAGAGGTTACGGTCATGAAGCACCATCTACCTGAAATTTGGGATGCCTAGATATTACAGGAAAAACAAAACTGAAAGGTGGAAGAAGGTAGCAACTAGACGATAAAAAATACTATCCGTATCAGTAATTTAAATTGAATAATTTAATTATATTTTGATATGAGATTATTTAACAAGAACTTTCCGAACTTATTGTTTATATCGGCACATGACTTATAAACTAACTTAAACCTAAAATAATGAAAACATCAAACACTTTGAAAAGGGAAACATCAATTTTACTAATGATACATTTTCAGTCATGTCAGTAATTGAAGTTTGGTACACTTAGCTCAGTAGACAGACTCGCTACTGACTAAGCTAAAGTGTCGGAATATTTTAGGTCTAGCTACCCATCACACTCTACTACTAGACCATGAAAAAAAAAAAAACACCTCCAAGAGCCGCGTGTATCGAAACTATTTGGAATCGACACGGTAAATTAAGGCGAGAAATTATCAGGTTTTATTTTTTTAACACCCCGTCTTACTACCCGCTAGTTTTATACGCATATGTACTGATAGCGGTGATGTTTAAGGAATGAGGAAGGTTGAATTTAGAGGATATTTTCTTGCATTTTCGTGAAGGTATGGTGGGAAAACCATTAAGAAAAATAACACCTGACCAGGTTTCGAACACCTAATCTCCCCATCATCGGCAGCCCAGTCTATTATGAGAGTTAACGCTTTAGACAACTCAATAACTCCCCTAGTGGGTTTAGTATTAATTAAGTTTCTTGTAGCTAGAAAGTGAACCTTCTCCAACCTCCGCGTATTATCATATTATATATATATATTATATATATATATATACTTCTCTTCACCAATGACGCTGACCTGTTGGCATTAGACTAGCGGTGAGACGGCAAACCATTGGGAGAGCAGAGCAGAGCAATATTACTGTCTCCTGTTGCGCCGACTCTCTTTGATGTCGATGGTTGTGAAGGTGAGAGGGGATGGAAGGGGGTGGCTATAGGGTCAGAACACGAGCAACAGGCTAGTAGGCCGCCTCTTGATTCGCTGTAAATAGCCGAGAGGGTCACGAGTGTTTATCAGAGGACCTCCACAAGGTTGATTAAAAACAACAAAGAGAGTCTAGAATCCTTCCGGTACCGAGATCCCACCCTGGGAAAACACGCTAGTTTTATTTTATTATCCTCTTCCTTGTGTGATTATGGAAAGGGGAATAATGTCTGCGTGTATGTGCTTCTTTTACATTTATATTGTATCTTTATTAACAGACATAAGCATCCACTTGTCGGTTTAGTTTAGGATATTTATTCGTCTCAATATTTAGAAAGCTCAATATTTCAACCGGTGCACATAAATTGTGGAACAACTCATCCAATTTTGTTAATACACGATTAAAACTGCGGAGTAAAAATGAAATTAATAGTGACTTTGTTCAAAATGGAACATGGAGGTTAGGCTACGTTAGGTTAAATTAGGTTAGGTTTGATTAGGCTAAGTTAGGTTAAATTAGGTTGGGCTAGGTTAGGTTAGATTAGGCTAGGTTAGGCTAGGTTATGTTGGGGATTAGGAGTTGAACGGGACTACAGGTTGTTCGCAATTTGTGTGGACTGCTGACAGGTATACTTCATTCCACAATTCGAGTGCGACCATTTTAACGTATTTTATTAACAAGTGACAATGTTACTACTTAAGTAAAATTGGGCAAGTCTAGTACTAAGTTATCGCGTTAGTGAAATATTTATTAATATTTAGAAATACTTCAATATTAAAGAAATTTAGTCAAAGATTTGTATTTTTATTTTTGACTGTTTAATTTAATTCTTTTAACAAGGATTATAAAATATGAAGGGATTGCTCCTTTAAATAAAATAATTGATTTTACGAGTATAAATCGTATCCTAATCACTTAAAACACTTTTTTTTATTATTTCCCCTTACAAAAGTCCAGACTGCTGAAGATTGAAAGATCGGGGTTCAAATCCCAGCCGAGTGTACTGACCCTAATTTTTTCCTAAATGGTTTTCCACTCTTTTTATCTAAGAAAGTGCCTGCACTTTCCTTTAAATTAATCCTTACCTCTAACACATTAGTACAATTAGTACATAAACGTATAGACTGAATAGGTAGTAATACGTGGTGCAAACAATATATTAAAATAATAAACAATAGATGTGAATGTATTTACAGTTGTTTTTTTTTTGAAACTTTTCTATCATATAACATGAAGTTGGAATGTTGCTGTCTGGGAAGAGAGACTGTTCAGTTAGACGTCAATAGAGACGTCGTCGCTGTTTATTTGTTTAGTCAGTTCACGCCTTGAGGTGCTACCAGACGGACATATTTGTGTTTGGCGAGAGAAAGTCCCGAGGGCGGCACGCGTCAATGTAATATACGGCCGCATTAGCGCATGTGGTGCCATATCGGGAAACCAACGTACTATCTCCATCTTATGTCGGGACACTTTCAGTGGCGGATTGACGGAAGGTTATAGGAGTTGGACGAGTCTCTTGTTCTTCTGAAACTGTCTATTCTCGTTTGGAGACCACGGGTAAAACAAGGTGCTCCATTTCATGCGGTTTTTTTGTATTTTGGCTATATATATATATTTAAAGTTTTTGGTCCAAGATATTCTTAAGGGGAGGAGGGAGCTAGTTAAGAGTACATTCTTGAGTTGCACCCACATTTGACAACCACAAGCCGCTATTAAAGTAATTTAACTCATTAAGAGGGTTGCGTCCAAAAATAGTGGGAGAGGGTCGATTTTATTATAGCCAACTCTTCTCTATTTCTCTCCTCTCTCTCTCTCTCTCTCTCTCTCTATTATATATATATATATAATATATAATATAAGTATTTAACGGGCACCTTCTCAAGCGATTCATTACATCATTCCATGGCTTATATACTAATTCAAAATAGAACAGAAACAACATTCAGTCCCCTTCCGTTAACTTATAAGTGTGAAATGGGAAAAATCACATTTCACTAACTATAAATTTTTTTATGTCAGGAATCGAATTCGGGACCGTTAGCTTCATAGGCTGACTCAATACCGACTGAGCTAAGGCGTAAGACAAAAATTTATTTAATAAAATAGAGCTACACACGTGATTTACCTGCTTCGGTGGTCGAGTATTCTTAGGTGTCACTCTCGTGTTTGAATGGCCCGCTGATTACAGGGATATTGGGGTTCGAATAACGGTTGGGTCTACTGAGGTGGTTTTTACAAACTGGTTTTACACTCTTCATCCACACAAATGTTGGTACACTTCCTTAAATTCGACCTTACTAATCCTTAAACCACTGGTGTAATTAGTAAGTAGTCTTATAAATTCCGAACGGGTAGTAATATATGGTGCTTAAAAAACTTACACTTGCTGTTGTCAAGAGCGTTAAGACATTCCTATTAAGCACTGGGTTTAGGTAAGCCTAACTTAGATTTAATTAGAAGCTTTTGTGTTCTAATTCCGATCGAGAACTTCGAGTGAAGCGTTAGTAGTTAAGAGAAGATTATTTCGAAGTCTACCTCAATTATAAATGCCTTGCTTGACAATAGTAAAGCTGATTTAAGTTTTACAGGGCTGCCACAAGTACTTTCTTAGTGAAAAATTCCTTTTGTTTTCCAGGTCTACCAGACAACTTATAAAGTGATGGAGAGGACTTTTTATTTTATCGAATTGAATTTTATGAAGTCTTGCCATTGGTGTTTAAAAACAGAATAATATCAATTTGATGGTGAGATTTATGGAGTTGTTCAACCGAGCTCTTCAAACCTGCTTCGATGGTCGCATGGTCTAAAGCGTCACTCTCGTGTTGGACTAGACTGCCGATGACAGGGATATCGGGGTTCGAATCCTGGACGGGTGTACTGAGGGTGGTTTTTCCAAAATGGTTTTCCAGTCTCCCTCCATGAAAATGTGAGTACACTTCCTTTGAATTCACTCTTCTTAATCCTTAACTCATTAGTGTAATTTAGTATATTTGCATATAACCTGAACAGGTAGTAGGGCGCGATACTTAAAAAAAAATCTCCGAGGAGGATAAAAGACACATTTGAATAATTGTGTTAGTTTCTTTAGTTCACTTTCAATCCTGTGAATAGGCCTGCTATTAAAAGCTTGCAGCTTAAGGGGGAGATGTAAGGTACGCGAGCTAAGGTCAGTGTTTTTTGCAATTTTTTATATAAATAAAACTAGTAAAAAATGTCTCCATTAGAAACAGAATCCAATTTTCTTCACATGATGGCCTCACCAGTCGTTTAGTACCTGTCAAGGTTGTCTTTGAATTTAATTACAACTTTTCCTCTTCATTTAAATAGTTTATCATCTAACGCCACTATGCCCATGACAGATGTTCAACAATTGTTGATATCATCATGTGAAGAATATTAAATTCTACGTTTCTACTGGAGCAATATTTAAGCAAAAAAATAAATAAAAATTATTTTTCTATAAAAACTGAAAAAAACACTCACTTTAGCTTAAATTCCGTACATCTCTAACTTAATATCACAAATTCACTAATATTCCAGTATTTATTTAGTGTTTGGTGAGATTGTGTTTTCACGTGTTGTTTTTTCAGAAATGTAAAAATTTCCGTGTTTCTTAGTTTTATAGAGGCATAGTTACCCTGCTATACAACGCGGAGAAAGTTATTGCTTGTACAATTAATTGTGCTTGAATAGTGAAGATTGGTAGATTGAATTAATCTAAAGATTACGGATATGGGCCCATTAAGAACCTATTATAGTCATAAAATTTAAAAATCCCACTTGAGCGCTGGAATCAAACTCGGGACTCTGGACTTAGAGCGCTAATCTTTCCCACTGAGCTAAGTGTCCATTAGTAACTGAATAATGGATGACTGCTGAATAGCTCAGCGGTAAAGCATTGGCACGGTAAGTCAAGAGTGTCGAGTTCGATTCCTTAGACCAGGTATCATTTTTAAAATTTACGAACTTTTAGGCCTATACACAATTAAATCCCTACTAAAATCATATTCTGAAAATTGAAAAATGACACCTGGACACGGGAATCGAACCCGGGACCTCTGGCTTAGTACGCCAATGCTCTAACCACTGAGATATCCAGGATTCGTCCCCTGCCCAAGGTCATTCTTCACTCATATTTTAAGGCAGAGTCTATGATGGACTTAGCGGAAATCGTCGGCTACAAATATGTGATTATATTAATATCACGAGCCATCGGATAACGCAGCCATCTGCGACTCGGTAGTTGTCTTATTGCTGCCATTTGCACAATTATTAAATTGTACGGGATCGCACATATTAAGAATTAATAGCCAGAGCTATTATTTATGCTTATTATTGGGAATTACTCCATCTAGATATCATATCATATCATTGGCGTACTAAGCCAGAGGTCCCGGGTCCGATTCCCGTGTCCAGGTGTCATTTTTCAATTTTCAGAATATGATATCTAGATGGAGTAATTCCCACTAATAAGTATAAATAATAGCTCTGGCTATTAATTCTTCCCTACTAAAATGTTCAATTATTTAGGAATTAATTAATAATCAGACTTTTTTTACTTGAATTTTCAGTTATAGTACTCGATAATATACATCTTAGACCAAATTGTAATTTTATGCGTCCATCCCATGTTTTTAAAATTATTTTTAGCATACATATTTCTTAACTATACATAGTTTTCTAGAATTCCTAGTCACTTTTGATAAAGTCTACACTTTTGTTATTCACTGTTACGTCATGTGTTTATTCTCGAAACGTAATATTTCCAATTCTTCTAGAGTTTTTATACTGGTTGTCTCTCGAAGGGCCCACAGTTCTGGCTTCCATAGCCTATCCTTGTCTATCACAATCCCCAGTCTCAATGGAACACCATTTGATGTCGACAGCCTTAACAAATGGCGTTTTATGTAACCATGCCGACAAGCGGGGCTGCTATCTATTAATCGTAACATACAAGAAGGACAGTGATTAACGCAGTGGCTACTCTCCGAGCTGTCTTCAGATGACCCCTCGTCCTCGGAAGAAGAAAGGGTCAAGTGGGTACGTTTCTTTTTGTTTGATTTTGTATGTCTTCGCCTTTCGATTTCCCGCCATTTAATGCCCCAACATTTGCTCCCGGATGGGTAATAGAGACTGTTTTTCTTTAATTTGACAGAAGGGAAATAATCGCAACCACTCGAACATGTTTGAAGATTACAAAAAGAGGCAAATCGATTATTACAACAACCTTTGATACCCGGTTTGTTTGGATCGCAACAAATCGCTTGGCTAGAGATATTCCCACACCTAATCATAGTCGTTGAGAGTTTGAAAATAATATTTTTTTCATGAATATCACACGACACTAATTTTGTTATACCTAGTAAGTTATTAGATGAACAAATATTTTAGATTTCCATGATTTTACGTTTCCATGGAAACCTAACAAAGTAAATTGATTAAAATATATATATTAGTAGATTTTATATTTCTAAGAGACTTCAAAGAGCTAACTTTCCAAGAAAATTTAATAATTAATGTTACGGATGAAAAAGGGGGGAAGTCCAATTTTAACTCAAATTTTGTGCTGCCATCTGTTTGACAATCATGATACCTTTCTAATGCAATAAAGCCTGCTTAAAAGAAGTCTGTCATATTTGAATTGATTAAAATAGTATTTATTGCGGTTGAAGATATGAACGATGTCCTGGAAAATATGTGTAATATTATTTTCCCCTTTCCCCCTGTATCTTTCAAATATACAAATTAAAGTATCTAGTGATTATGACCTCCTTACTATAGTGTATTCAGTCGAAATCACTGGCCTAGAAACCCATCTAAGTAACTTAATGATGGTATCAGCATAGTTATTTCTCGAGACGATAGTAGAAAGTGTAAAAACCCTTTGAAATAAGTTTAAAATACAGCCATCTAAACAAGAGTTACAAACAAAGATGAATTATTAAACTATTTTTTTATAAATAAAAACTTAATCATTTATTTTGATCAATTGTACCTTAATTTCAAGGGCTGTACGCAAGAGCCAAGTGTTTCCATTTTTAAAGTTTGCGTAAAAGTGAAAAAATAATCTATGGCGTCAGCCCACGATAAAATCATACAACCGAGAGGCCATCGTCTATTGGCTAAGATAGTGTAAACTTTGGTAGAGGGTGTCGTGTGATAGGCTCAACAAACCTTCCAAATTCAAATTAAAAAAATGATATATTTTCTGTAGGTATTTCAAAAACAAAATTTAGGAATGAAAAATGAGATCTTTAAGAAAGTGAATTAATTTGCTATCAGAGTATTTACTTTGGAAATAACTGTACACAATATAAAATACACAACACATTTAAGTCTAAACACAAGGACGGCTCAAGGGTTTCATGCGCCCTGGGCGAGACTTTAAATCTAGTTCAAGTTGTTTTCCGAATAATATAAATATAATAAATATGGATATAATACAAATAAACAGCAACACCTGCGTGACGCTAAATAATAATGATAGGTTGCTCTAATTTTACATCCATTACTGTTTCCAGTCTTTTACCTGGGTCAGTTTTTTTTGTTCACTCCATAGATGTTCCACTACCTGCTGGCTAGGGCCTGTCTAGCTTTATATGCCTTATAATCTAACTTAAACTAGCACAGACACAACTCCAGCCCCAGCCGTTAATTTATCAATGTGAAAGGATAAACCCATATTTTAATCAATGGTAAATTCTCGGCCGATGCCGGGAATCGAACCCGAGACCCTTAGCTCAGTAGGCAGACACGTTACCGATTGATATAAGGTTTGTAACTAGGTTGCCTGAATACTTAATAAAAAAATAAAAAAGATAAAAAATAAATGTAAATTACCTCATAATTTCTTTTCCTTAATCGATGTGTGCAAAAATAATCTCCCTTATCCCTTCTTCCTCTCCCTAATATTTTCAAAGTATTTTTTTCAAATATCAGAATGATTCACCGACATAGCCACCCCGAATATCAATAACACCATAAAAGTTATTATGTTGTAGGCCTATAATCTTTTTTTTTTAAATATATGCATTTAATTTAAATTATTCTTTTAAACACTCAAAAATTACATTTTTTTCGGAATGTGCTTTGGTACCTTTGCACCCTAGGCGATTGCCCTGTTTAAAATTACTAATTTGGTTAAAATTTAGAGTTTCTGGTTTTAAAAACATAAAACAAAATCATGATGTATCGAAGAAATCAAAAGAATTATCATACTAAATACACGCACAAAAAAAAAACTACGGAAAGAATAGGCTAGATTTTATGTGAGGGCTTTATTTGGCAGCTATAAAAGTTACCAGATTACTTGCACGTATTCATACGTCAAGTCATATAATTTGAAGCTGACATTACCTATAAAGCAACACAAATAACATAGCTAAGTTTTATCAATGTTGATTACAAAAAATATGTTTGTATTTTCTAAAACGTCCTTTATTGGAAAATTTGACTGTTTTATTGCTATGCCTCTGTGGTCTAGTGGTTAGAGCTCTGGCTCAAATCCAGATATCCCGGGTTTGATACTCAGTGCTTACCAGATCTTTTGTGAAGCAGGGGTTTGTAATGAGGTCAACTCAGTCTCGTGAGGATAAATGTGGAGCTACTTGTATAAAGAAGTAGCGGCACTGATCTAGAAAACTGAGATTAATGGTCAGAGGATTCGTTGTGCTGACCATATAACAGCCTCTATCAGCAAATGTTGGCACTTTCTTCGCCAATATGCGGTAGCCTCTTGGTCGGTATTGTGCGATTGTGGCCTGACACCTTGTGTGTTTTCTTTTTTATGTTACATCTGGTGTTTATTTTTAGTGAAAAGACTTCTTATTACCTGCAATATTTAGTTAGATCGTTATTAGCATGTCAAAGTTAATTAAAACTCAGTTCACTTATATCACGGCAGTTGAGCTACTTGTACTGGACCCAACTTTGTCCATGTTAACTTGAGTATTTACATTATTGTAACTTACTTTCGTATTTTGATTCGCAACAATGCATCTTTTTGTCTAACCTCAATTCGCGAACAATTTTAATTTTTAGTTATACAATCATACAACCACAATGCATTGCGTGGCTACCTCAGATAAAGTCGGGTAATTGTGAGAGTATTAAATAAATATATATAAAGTAGTTCAGTGTAATTACACTGAAAAAGAAACTAAAAGTCCCGATACAACAAACATATAGCCGGGACCGCGTCTTTATTGAGAGATGATAAGGACAGAACGTACAGATTCTACCGTTATGTTGTAGAGTTCTTTTACTTACCTGGGTAGTGGAACATTCACGTTCCCTAGGAGATGTTCGAAGTGTCCACCATTTCACTCGCAACACATTTCAGCCCTCCTGCACCACGACTGACGTGTTCGTTGGAAGATGTGCGGCATATCCTGGATCTTATTTCCAGCAGCCCAGAACTGCACTCCACGGAGTGTTCTCTTGTGCTGTGACGTTGAGAGCGCACAAATCCCTTCATGTGGCCCTACAATCAACCAGAAGTCGCCAGGTGTGAGATGGGTATATCGAGCCAGCCATGCAACAGGCCCGTTCGTCCAATCAATCGCCTGGGATATATTCGTTCCAAATGTTTTGTGAAAGTTATTGGTGACATTTGAAACAACTAAAAGCAGTTAAAAACTGCACATAATGAAGAGATTATCTTATGTGACACAAACTCCTGGATTCTATCATTTCGAAAGTGTGTGCTTTCATTTTAATTAATGGTGCAATTTTGGTGAGAAGAGCATTTTTAAAAGTTTATCGGTACTTTCTTAAATATTTTTATATGATTCCAGACCTTAAATTTGCATGCACTGGATAATTTCATACTGTCCTAAGTATTTTGTACAAACATTAAAAAATAATGTGATTTATTGTAATAAAATCAAACAAAGTCCGAGGTATTTTATCATACTTTTTAAGAAATAAATATTTTTACTTTATTAAAAAACATGGGTTTTTGTAATAAAATTACTACAGAACAATATCACCTCATTTATACTAAGTTGTTATAAACATAATAATCCTATATATTATTTCAGTTGTCTACATCCCTTTTTCTCAACTAATAGAAAGCCTACAGCGATGAATAAGGTATCAGTGGATATGATTTTTTTTAACCGAATTCTGACATAGCATACTTAGTTTACGTTAAAACACATTGTTTGTTTAAAACTTAAGTTAAAAGAAAAATCTAACAATATTTCTGTATCAATTACCGAAAATAAACTTTGATGTTTTTTGTATACACTTTCAACAACCCAACAAAAGAGTAAATCATTTTCTTTTTGGGTGGGGGGTTGGGGGGTGAAGGGAAGGTTGAATATGCAAAAGTTTTGCAAGGCTTTACTGGTAAATATGTTATAATGTAATTATAAATATAAAGTAATAGGTTTGTATTTCACATGTTTTAATTACTTCCATAACAAATATTACTTTAGTAGTTCACCTTAAAATTAGTATGAATACACAAAAATTTGTCAGTAAAAGTATTTCATATATAAATTTTCGTCACATATTTTTTTAGGATATCTAATTAACTTTCAGACATGATTTGAGTTGAGATCTCCTAGTAGGTAAATACTAGATTAAAAACTTGTTTTAAAAAGAAGTATGTTTACTCAGGACAGGTTGTCGATATATTATTCCTTTGATTCAATCTCGAGAATTGCTTCACGAGCTATTACTTTCCATCTTTGACCTCGTAAAAGGGTTGATCCATGTAAAAACCCTCTTGGTGGTTTTAATTAGTGAACGTTTTCTTCTTGAATGGTTCTCTGAAGATGAGTCGGATCTGTGCTCCACTTCTCTCAACGTCCCTTTCAGGTACGCGACCGCGTGGGCAGGTGTCACGGGGGCGGGTACTGGACCGAGTATCACATGCGACTGTTCTTTGCGTGGGAGGATGGGAAATTCAAGCAATGGTAGACTAGAGGTTGGGTTCAATCCAACTATATTTACTGGGGAAGTCCTGCCCATAGTCAAACCACCAAGATTGGTCGTCGTACCGGAGGGTACTGAGAGATCGTGTGAAATGTTTTCAATCTCAGATTCCTTGCCATCAAAGGGTTTACCAAAACCAAAATCAACTTGTGTGTAAACTGATTTCTGAGCTGGGGTGGTCAAGTTTCCTGAAATAGATCTAATTTCAGCTAATGTACTAGAACTATTAAGTCTCTGTTTTCTTCTTAAAGATGTTGCTCCATTCAGTGGGATCGGGTTGATTCGAGAGCTTCCGTCAGCCTCACTGTCAGAGTTGTTGAGTTTATTAACATCGAATTCATATTTATATTGTTGGGATGTGTTTAAGCCATTTGCAAATTTGTTAAAATAGCAACAACTAGGCTCGCGCATCAATGAAAGTCTTAGCACTGCGCAACGTGAGATAAATGACGTGGTAAGACATCCTTCGTTTTGGTTCCATAAGTGTTCCACTACGTTGGAAGCTCTGTCTAATCTTCCTGCCATGTATTGATCTTTTGCTATATTTCCTTTATCAATTGATGAACTTTCATGATTAAAATTATATTTGAAACCTTGATGGATCGGGCAAGACATATTAGCATTAGTTGTAGTAAGGTTTAGTTGATTAATTGCACCAAGGGTACTACTTTTTATTTTGGAAGCTGCCCGATTCAAAATTAGATTCCTCAATATTGTATATTTTAAAGATGAGAATCGTCGCATACGTTCTGTAATGTGTTTATTTTTAAAAGATGAAGTGAGCGCCGTTTGTGAAGTATACTGTTTATTCTCTGTATCATGTTTGTTAATTATGTGAGAATATTCTAATTTTTCGGACGAATTAGTTTGAGCATAATAATTTGGCTCAGTTTGTGCTATACTGTCGACGAGGTTTGCTTCTTTTCTCACAAAGAGACGTTCTCTACTTTTATCGTCTGTGAAGGTATGCTTAAAATTATTTCTTATGACCTCTTCTGTTGAACTCTTGCCACTTTTAGCACCTATTGATTTCTCACCACACTTTGGCATAATTGTAAGTGTTTGTGTTCCTATTGAAGAAGGAAACCTTGATTCCGGCAAAGAACTTTCATGATTCTCAAAAAAATCACTCTTAATGCCCGTACTCTTGAAAAATTTAATAGTTCCACTTTCTGATTTGATTATAGGCCTATATCTTTGAGAAATATTTCCTGTGTCCGATTCTTTGTAATTTTGAAAATCAAACTCTTTTAGTTCTCTCTCGCATATCTCATCCTCTTTTGGAGATCTAGAAATGCATAGTTTGCTAGGGCATGAGGACGTAAAAGATTTGAGATTATTTGATTGATCATAAAATTGCACAGAGTTAGATTTCTCCACTGGAATTGCCAAAGTTTCATACCCAGCCGATTTTGGACGGTCAAAATAACGTATATAGCGTGATGGTAAAGATGAATAATCTCGCATTGACTTTGGCGATCTGTTGAAATAATTTTCAGTTCTCTCTCCAAGGACGTTAGCAAGGGTTTCAGAGTCATCTACTATGTCATAATAGTCTATTTTCTCCAGATTCGATTGTGTTTTGACGTGATATCCTTCTCTAAATACATCCTCCGTGCATTCACGTCATGTTCCAGAAATATCTTGCCACCGTAGTCCCCTGTCTTATCCGATGATTCTATTTTAGTCCCTGCACTAATTTTATTTTCAAATTCAAGCTGGTTTTCTGCAAGTCGCGGAAAAATCCTTGCTGTCTCAGATACATCAGTACTTTGTACTTGGCATGGTTCAATCGGCTGCGTTTAGAAAACTATTAGATAATTCAGGATAGTTTGTTGAGGATGAATTTAACGCTTTGAGAAATGTGGTATCCATGTTTATACTTCTTTGAATTTCAGGGTGTAAATTAGCTTGGTGACTTTTCAACATATGTGATGAGGGATCTTCTTCCAATAGAGCTGCTAAACACAAATGAGAGGTTTGGGCCCTCTTTTGCTCGATGATTAACTGAAAAGTTTCCCATTGTGTATAGTTGGAGTTTCTTTGTCAAACCTTTCCACTCGTGTTGCTTAGCGGAAACTCAAACGGAGAAGTGTGGTGTTTTCAGAACATGAGATATACGTTGTGGGTGTGCATTGACACAAAACTTCTCGTAATGGAGAAGTGTGGGTGTTTTCAGGACATGAGATATACGTTGTGGGTGTGCATTGACACAAAACTTCTCGTAATGGAGAAGTGTGGGTGTTTTCAGGACATGAGATATACGTTGTGGGTGTGCATTGACACACAACTTCTCGTAATGGAGAAGTGTGGGTGTTTTCAGGACATGAGGGATACTTTGTGGGTGTGCACTGACACAAAACTTCTTGTAATGGAGAAGTTTGGGTGTTTTCAGAACATGAGATATACGTTGTGGGTGTGCATTGACACAAACTTCTCGTAATGGAGAAGTGTGGGTGTTTTCAGGACATGAGATATACGTTGTGGGTGTGCATTGACACACAACTTCTCGTAATGGAGAAGTGTGGGTGTTTTCAGAACATGAGATATACTGTTGTGGGTGTGCATTGACACATAACTTCTCGTAATGGAGAAGAGTGGGTGTTTTCAGGACATGAGATATACGTTGTGGGTGTGCATTGACACAAAACTTCTCGTAATGGAGAAGTACTTCGGTCCACCAACTGCACACATGGAGATACATGTTTACCAACCATAGGTTTGAAGCTAGATTTCGAGGAACATACTACAGATAAAAAGCTATCAGTTTCTTTTACACAACCTCTAGTGTTCCTACTTCTTGGAGATAAACTTGAAGGCTTAGAAGTTTCAGAAAATGTCTTTGCTTCCACGTGGTGGTTGTTTTTGTTGTTCTGAATTGTTAGTGTTGGCAATACATCCGTCTGGTTAGAGCTGTCTTTGGTTAGAGGAAACATCTTGTTCTTATTTTTACCTATTTCTATTTTACTATCTTTTTAAAATTGGTATTCGATTTTGCACTCTTCAAAACCAAGCTATGTTTTCTAAACGTATTTTCATCCTGTGATGACTGAGGATCATCATGATTTTTTGTCTCAGGAAAAATAGGAGTCCACACTTGCATTTTTAACTGACTTTTATTTCTTTCCATCGGTACTACTCCAAATGGTAACTTTTCCAAGTTTGGACCAATCTTCTGCCAGAAGTCAATTTCCTGATTATTTTCGGCGCGAAACAACAATTTCCTTATTAGCTTATTTTTCTTTGCAATAGTTTTCTTGGTTGGAGTTTGTTTGATCGAACAGTTGATTTCATTCAGAGACAATAGTGAAGAACATGGCGTATCAAGAAGTTTCTGAAAGGTGTTCATGTCACTAACATGTCTTCTTTCGCAATACTTATCTCTGGGGTGTAAGACGCGTGCTGCTAGGTTAACTATATTTAATCGTCTCACTTGAAATGGGTTACGACATGAATGGCTAAAACTACATATCGGTCGAACATTTCTTTTGCTATCGGCCTTTTGCAGCGAACGATTACTAAATTTACTTTCCATCCTCTGGTTCCATTTTGGTTTTCTTTTTGTTTCATCTTCAGTTCCCAATCGTTATTACAACCAAATTCCTCCGTGCAGCATTCTTCAAAACTATTGATCTCAGATTCACAATGAGCACAGCACAAATTATTTTCATCCAACAAGTACAAATTCCGGCCATATTTCTTAAAAATCTTATAAGGTCGGGTTTCAAAAATAAACAACCCCAATATTTATTTGAAAAATATATATCAATGAAACATTTTAATAATAAACTTATAGTAAATAAACATTATTTACAGATTTTATACACTCGTAAATAGCTTCAAATGATAGGTGTTTATATAGATACAAATACATTATAACAGCTAATTAGCTTATTAATTTAGAAGTTAGCCAGTCGCGAAAAAAATCAAATGGTAGAAACACTTATTTTGAACTTTTCCTATATTTCTATGGTTACGAAGCCACAATAAATGAACTCCTTGTTTATATTGAAATACGAATCCAATATCAGATTAGTTATTAAAAAAATACTTTACAATCGTATCCAAGTACAAGATTTTTTCAATTAATAAAAAGATAACTCTTGTACTTTAATAAGAAAACATAATTTGTATTGATGCTAGTGTTAATAAAAATTATTATACTTCCTATAATTTGTAATGATATAGTACGTTCGTAAGAACTTTTGAATAAACCCGTAAGAAATATAAGTTATGAGGTGTCTTTTATCAACTGTACCTATAGAACCGTTCCACAAGGTTTTATTCAAATATTCCTGACGCAGACCAAATATTTCAAACACGTCAGTGGTTGCATGATCTAAAGTTGCTTACATATTAGTAGTCGAGCCGAGCCTGTTATGTAACATATTCGTGTGAATGGGAAGGTCTCGCGAGCGCACAGACTTTATTTCGGCTTCAACGAAAATTTAGATATTTACTTAAAACTATTAAGATTTGTGAAAGGAAATAATATATATATATATATATATACATACTAGCAGAAACATGATGGAAAAGTAGAAAATAATATTCTACTAAAAAGCATAAATGAAATAATAAACGATACACTGTTAAAGATTGTATTAGCTACGATGTACAAACCTATATTTAGATTCTCTTTAAAATGTTTTGTGAAATAGGATATATATATATATATAATTCAAGTATATAAGTTAGTATACATGGCTGGTCTATTTTACAGGAGAAAACGGCACCGAGTAAATAAACAGACACTCATCACGCACCAGAGATTGCCATAAAATGGTGGAAGGAGGTTGAGAGTGGCGTGGGTGATGGGGGAAGTTGGTAGAAACACTCCAGTTTACGGATCCGCGCATTATTCCATTAAGATTACGTTAAGCTTTCAAGATTTTCCCATAACAATCGTACGCAGCTCGTATTTAGATTGCTAAGTAATAACAACGCCTACCCGCAGCTTTCAGTATGCAGAACCACACTGTCAAAAACCAATACCATATTTTACACTCTGGAGGTTGAGTAAATGAGTAGCTAAATGAACGTTGTTATAGAGCTGCTATCGTGGATCTAAATGGAGAGGCACTAACCTTTTAGTGGTAGTTTAGGGCAAGCTGATAAAGAGCAAGCTCACCTAAGTCGAAATTAAATATTGGTTCATAAATGAAGTCAAAATATGTGTATAATACATTTTTAAGACTTCAAATCTTACATCATTTATTGCCAGCTTGGATGAGTTTCTTTTATTTAAAAACCAAAGTTTTATATATTTATGAACGTAGACTATATTAAGATATATGAGGAAGGATAAGTATTAAAAATTTCTAAATTATCTGATGATTTGGATATGATAATATTTAGGTTAAATAATTATGAATCATGTAACCTGAACTAATACACATACATTGTTAGGGTAATCAAATCTTGCTGGTTATGGTTGGCAGAACATGCAGTGCGAACGGAAGAAACTAGAACAGCATTCAATGTATTGACTGGCAGACCCAATGGTAAGAGACCATTGGGAAGACCTAGACACAGATGGGAGAATAGCATTAGAATGGACCTGGAAGAGATAGGGTGTAATTAGATGGTCTGGATATAACTAGCTCAATATAGAGATAGGGTGTAATGAGGTGGACTGGATAGAACTAGTGCTAGATAGGAATAGGGTCTAATAAGGTGGACTGGATAGAACCAGCTCAAGATAGGGATAGGGTGTAGTGAGGTGGACTGGATAGAACTAGCTCAAGATAGAGATAGGGCGTATTGAGGTGGACTGGATAGAACCAGTACTAGATAGGAATAGGGTTTAATAAGGTGGACTGGATAGAACCAGCTCAAGATAGAGATAGGGCGTATTGAGGTGGACTGGATAGAACCAGTACTAGATAGGATAGGGTCTAATAAGGTGGACTGGATAGAACCAGCTCAAGATAGAGATAGGGCGTATTGAGGTGGACTGGATATAACTAGCTCAATATAGAGATAGGGTGTAATGAGGTGGACTGGATAGAACCAGTGCTAGATAGGAAAAGGGTCTAATAAGTGGTGGACTGGATAGAACCAGCTCAAGATAGGGATAGGGTGTAATGAGGTGGACTGGATAGAACTAGCTCCAGATAGAGATCTTATTGTTCAAAAAACTCAATAATTAACATAACTATAAATATGTTTGCAAGTTTTATGATCCAAATATAATTGATCAATTAACGTCCCATAAAATTCTACTCATCTCATATACCTACATACAAAAATTTCAATAAATCTTTGTGAAACTAATAAATAATGTTTATTAATAATTTATATATATATTCTTTAAACTAGCTCTTCATTCTAATTTTATTTTTATATCTTGTGACAAGCACACATAATATTACTGAAAGTTTATAGTACATTTATGTAAGCTTTGTAATGGAATAAACATATATAGAGTGAAATTTTGTTGTAGTTTATACCTGTCGTTAATGTCCCGCGTGTAGTATCGTATAGAATGCGGCAACAATCTTTTTTGTAGGGTGTTTTTTCTACCTCTATTCTATCACAAAGAAGTTCTTAAAATATTCCGATAGAGCGCGAACAATAACGTGAGCAAGAAAACAAGGTTTTCTTCACAAGCTGGTGGGCGCACATTCTTCTTCGAACCAAAGTTTTAAGAGAATAATCTGGAAAATATACACAAGTACTATTCTTTATGACATAAACATTGTGTAAAAATGTATTACATAGCTATTAATAAAAATAAGTACTTTATTATAATCACACAAATGAGAGTTATTAAAAGATTTCATTAGGAGCGTTCATCATAGCAGGTCCGACTAAGCTCCCGGCTCGCATCCGCCTTTGTGGTGTGTGTGTGTGGCGTGTGTGCGTGCGCGTGTGTGAGGTATGGGAGTAAAAGGGAAAAGAAAAGACCTAAGATATGCCAGAAATGTGTGCAGTGCATTCGTATTTGAAATTTTCCTCTCTGACGATGGGCGACAAAGCGACAAAGTTTCTTGTAAATAACTACAGAATACCCCTGTTATGACAGAATAAAAATTTGTGTAAAAGGTTTATCTGTAAAGACATTATGAAATGGTCAAAAAAAACCTTTTCAAAGCAGTTTCTGTCCAAATATCATTTGTTATTTCAACAATGTTCAGTATTAGGAACTTCTATTAACTTTTTATCTCCATTAATGTTTAATCAGAAATGGCCCATGTGCAATAGTGTTCGTGTAAATCCACGATTTCTAGCCGACTGCATCACAGAGTTGATGGGCATGTGATGAACGCTATTGATACATTTTGTTATAAAAATATGAGACAAATTCAATTAATTAACATTTTATTCTATTTATTAAATTTAATCCTAAGATTATTTGTAATCTATATTTATTACAATAATTTATAATATAACCCGTAATAGTTAGCAAGGGCATCATAAAAACTTCAGCATTCAATATCACCTTGTTTTATTTACTTATATGAAGAGGTTGAGGTTTGACTCCCAAGCGCAAATGCGGCTGTAGCTCACTATTTATTCTAATTTTCTATTCTCTTATCCATGGTTTACATTAATTCAGTTGGCGGGTGAGTCGAATGGGCAGAGTTAAAATTCCTTAACTCATGCGTTAGTTAAAATCCTCTTAAAGCATAACTTTGAAGGAAACGAATTTTGAATAAATTGTTAATTGACAATTTATTGTTACTCAAGATTGAATACATACAGCTCGAATTTAATGTTTTAGCACTATTTTCAGATTAAAAATAATATAATAGTCGGAGACTAGATTTTGGTGTTTCATATATTTTTTTCTTTTTATTGCCGCGTCTTACTACCCGTTTGGGTTATATGCTTATGTACTAATTACGCTAGTGGTTTTAGGTATTAGGAAGGTTTATATTTATAGGAAGTGTACCCTCATTGACGTGAAGGAAGAGTAGAAAACAATTTTGGAAAAACCACCCTTAGTACACTCGACCGAGATTCGTAACTTGATTTCCCCAGTCATCGGCAGTCTAGTCTATCACGAGAGTAGCGCGTAAGAGCATGCGGTCACCGAAGCGGGTTTGATTCATATTTAACTTTTTAATTTACTATGGCCGTGACGGAAATATTTTTATACATTTTTTTATCACCGCGTTCAGGCTATACCCAAGTATTTATAAATAAAATTCAATTTTTGGTGAAATTAGGTTGTAAAAGTTGTATTAAATTAACATGAAGGATATAAATGTGTAATATAGTATAATATATGCATAATATTTGATTGATATTTGAAAGAAATTGGTAATATTGATTACAACTATGATACGCTATAGCTATGAATGTCTTGAAAATATAACAAACATCTAAAAATTCAGTACATATTAAAATTGTATACATTTGAGTCAAAGTTATACTTAGAACTATGTTTTTAAAAACAAATGATGATGTGATCATGCATATTTCGTATTTCTGTAATATTTTAAGAATTATAATAATTATTATAATGGGTTAGGTAGTATTGAAGCATTTTAGATGTAATCTACCTGCATTTGCGAGGAAGGAGAGTGGGAAGACTTAGTAAAAACCACCTCTAGTGGACCCGACCATGATTTTAACCTCTATCTCCCCATCTTTAGCAGACAAGTCTAGTACAAAAGTGACGCCTTAGATCATTCGACCATTGCATTGGTGAGCAGGTGTTAAAGTGATTGCCTATCAAAATACAAAACTTGATTTGCTCTATCAATTTTTTTTGTAGTTTTTAACTATTCAAATAATGTGTATTTCATACGGTAAACTCCCCATTCATGGTATCTGCAACTTAATTGATTTAAAGGTACAGGATAGGAAAGTGAGTGTTAAGGAAACACACCAGCATTTTAATGAATATAGAATGTCAAAATAACGGTTAAAATCACCATCTATAATATATATCCAAGTATTTCCATCAATGGTTCTAATTAAATCCTTACTGCCAGGGCTAGAGTTGAATATGTGATTATTTCTTGCTTCACCCCATTACCCAGATTGGCACCAATTTCACTTGTTTTTGTGCTAGTAGTGATGCCCTAGTGTAATCTAGTATTGTTGTTATTATTATTATTATTATTATTATTATTATTATTATTATTATTATTATTATTATTATTATTATTATTATTAGCACCGCGTCTTACTACCCGTTTGTGTTATACGCACTTACGCTAATGTGTAATAGTAGGGTGACTGTGAGATGAAATGGAGAACCTACAGTTTAACGTGGGATCCAAACCACGGTGGAGGCCTGGCATTCCACACATTCACAAGTTGTGATTAATACATGTCTTGTCAGAGGTGAAGGAAGGCTTCACCTCTGACAAATCAGATAAATCTGTTCCGGGACTGACGATTGAACCCCGGACCCCTGGAACAAATGTCTGAAACCTTACCCCTAGACAACCAGGTCACCCTGTAATCTAATATGTAGGTTTTCATCTCATACAAACCTTTCGATTAGAAAGTATAGCTTAAAATAAATGTGCTTTGAATCCTATATTTCTCAAATCCAATTTTTTTTTTCGGATCTCTAAACTTAAATTTCGATTGAAAAATATTTCAAATTTAATTATTTAAAAAAAAGATCGTGTAGGTATCGGAGCAACTGTTAGATGATATTTTATTTGCCATATAGATTACGTCATGTAACATAAGCAAATTATGTAAATTATTTAAATTAATATAACTTTGTCGTTTTTTTGTTATTTTATTATTATTATAACTTATATATGTTTATATAATTCCTTATTTCAAATGCTTAAACATTTTATTTGATCTCAAGGTCTTTATAATTATATTAGAGATACTTTTTTTTTAAAGATTATTACCAATCTTGGAACTCTCGGATACCATAGGCATCCAAGGATTCGAGCGTCCCTATCTCTAAACCAAACAACACCCAACAACCTAAAAATTATTCAATCTCCATGGGTTTCTTTGAGGACGGAATTTGTAGAAGGCAGAGCTCAACCGTTCCTTATCTTTTTGTGAGGAATATATAATCCGCGAATCTTATTTCACCCCCATGACCTCAGCACACGTCCACGCACACATGATCATCATTAATCTTGTCGTCATGACGGTGACAGCTTCACCCAGAAAGCCCGCCAGGTAGAGAGGCTTGCATACAATGAGTGTATCTAAGCGTGCAACATAATGGCGGTTCAACCCAACGGCGTCGTATTAATTTCCAACTCACTTCAAACTCCAATGAAAAGGTTTATGAAAAATGAGTTTCAGTTTTTATTTATGTGTTTTCTAACTCCCTGCTGACATGCGTCACAGACTTTTTTTTTAAATATAATCTCTCCTAAATTACACATAAAATAACGGACTTCAAAACAGCGATTACAATAAATTTCGATTGAATATTTTGTGAGGAAAATATGGAGAAAAACATGGGCCTGAACAATTTAGGAAAAAATTAAACATTATTTTATTGTTTTTTTATAAATAACTTTAAAAAGGCGTGTTTTGTATGATCAAGGAATAGTGAAAAACCCCTGTGCCTTAAAATATGAATGAAAAATGACGCTGATAATGGGATGACTCCTGGATAACTCAGTAGATAGAGCGTTTTATTATTCATCCAATTTCCTCGGGCTCGATTCCCGTATACATGTGTCTTTTTTTTCAATTTATAGAATATGATGTTTAGTTACGACTTTAACCGTAATTAACAAATAAACAGTATGAATCCATCAATACCTTTTAGTTTGATCTTTCATTAGAGAAAATATTCTAAACAAATATAAATATCTTTGGTATGAAAAAAAATACGTTGTGTCTATAAATCACTTTTCTAAAAACCAGTGTTAAATAATGTCTGCCCGTTTTTAAAGCAAAAACAAATTAACTAAAAAAATACGCTTTATTATTTACAAATTAAAGTGAACGATTAGAAAACTAGCCTATTATTCACACGCTCATAATATGAGCATATTGATTTATCATACTTTCCACAAAAATAAAAACTCTTAAAACATTACATTTTATTTAATTTATTTGGACAACAAATGCTTCTCTGTATAAATAAATTGACTATAAGTTCTTGCCTCATATTTATTATTTCCTCCTGTTTTTGGCTCACTGTGTCTGGAACAAGAGCTACAACAACTAGAACAAAAGTTTCTAGCTCTACTTTCACGTCCGGTCTTCACATTAGAGCTACTCTTGGCCAAACATTTTTATATTTCTAGCGAAGCTTTAAGGTTTTAATATAAAATCTTATATAAATATATTATAGTGTAATTATTTTACATTGCCCCTAAACATATTTGTGTTGGTTTAAGAGCTACGTACATTTATTCCAGTGAATAGAATGGTCTTTTTTTTAATGTTCAAAATATTTCCAAAGTGGTAGGCGCAGCCTTAACATTACAAACACTAATTATTGAATTTTAAAATTTGGTATAGTGAACATAGCCTAATTTGAGAAAAAATGCACCGGTATTAGCGATGAAAGGGGATGGGAAAACGATGGATAACAATCACCAATGCTCACGGTCCAGATACGAACCCTGACCTTTCCTTCTCTTGTATTTCAAAACATTTATAGTTTGACATCTTAGAATAAGTGACCGCCTACCAAGTTATTGCTACCCTTATTGTCGACAAACTTGTTATCTTAAAATGTTCCAGACAAACTAATCTTACTACCATGGCAACTTCAACAAATGTTCCACGTTCCGTATGTACAGTAGGTTATGACCTTTGCTAAGTTATCTAGAAATAATATAAACACAATTATTTCACCCACACACCTTACTTTAGCAAATTAGTTTGCTCTGCATGAAAGTCTCATTTTTTGTTTTTACCTTCTTAGGCCATTATTTCCGTTTCGTCTCTTTTATCACCATTCACCATTTGTTTCTTCTGTGCGTTATCTGTTTCACCCGGACCTTTCACATGATTTATTTAACATTTTTATTTCATTTAGTGTGTCATAATATCCGACGGTTATTCCATCCCCTCTAATCTCTAATGTACTCTCTCTTTCTTTCACCTCCATTCGCATCTTTTTTTTTTTTCTTATATTTAAGGTGGATACCTCCAAGAGTGCTGAGATGCGTTACTATTATTATTAGTACTACTGTTATCACTATTAGGTGTTCTGTCTTACGACAGGTCAGTTGCCTTGTCAAAATTGAGTCCTTTGGCATGTTCTATAAGCAGCTTCCCTTTTTTAAAAAAAATCCTGACACTTCACCTTGTTTTCTGATTTAAGGTCATTCATCAGTTGCATTCGTGACATTCCTGATACCGTTTTCTTTCCATGACATCACTGAATATTGTCATAATGTGACCGTACAGTTGGTATTTTTTTTCATATTATCATCTGATGAATGGTACTCTTTTCATTTACTATTCTTAGACATTTTTCGTTAGTCCCTGCGTTACAGACGTCATAAAATCCCAATTTTCAGAAGTTTTTTGCTATTTTAAAATGTCGTTTACGCCAAAATATAAGTGAAACGTATCAAAATGTCACTCTTGTATTCAAAAACTAACTTTTTTTTTTACAATAATAATGAAAAGACGTAATTAACTCATATTTAACGACGTTTCACCCGAAACTGTCACAGTTCTGAGATCAAAGTAAATGGTTAGAAACATATATATAGTATTCCTCAAACAATATAAAAGTCAACTTTTAACGCCACAATAGAAAACTCAATCAATTAAGGATTGTTTCAAGTGGTTTTGAAGCCTCTTAACTGCCATCCCATTAGAAATATCTAAGTGTGAAGATATTTTCCTTTAAGTAGGTAGCATCCTTAGTACTTTTTTTACTTTCGTGTTCTTAGTTCTCCCGTTAGTTGAAATTATGATTGAAATTTCCAAAGCATAAAATTAAAATAGTTTACATAACCCCATTCATCTTTTTCCATTTTTTTTAATTTCGGATATCAAATTATTTTATATAAAATACTATTTTGTTACTTACTCTAAGACATTAGGAAATCAAAAGTCCATTGCCGCACTTACAAAAATATGCCATCCATCCCTATAATGAGATAGTTATATCCAGTCCCCCTCATTACACCCTATCTCTTTCAGGTCCATTCTAATGGTATCCTAAATCTGCGTCTAGGTCTTCCCAATTGTCTCTGCCCATTGGGTTTGCCAGTCAGTAACCTGAACAAGGTTCTAGATTCTCCAATTCACGCTGCATGTCCTGTCCACCGTAATCTACGAGACTTGAAAATCCTAACAATGTGATGAGTACAGGGTATTTAACTGATCTTTATGTAATCCACTCCACTCCTCAGTAACCTCATCTCTTTTGGGTACCAAACGCTACTAAACTATTTTATGTGTATTTTTTTATCATAAAAAGAAATATGATTTTTTTAGATCCTGTTGACTAAAAAAATATACTAGAAGGAAAAAAAAATACGAGGGAAAAACTATTTTACACAAAAGTATATATCTTTCTATTCCAAATTTTATGAAACAAATTTTAAACTTAACGAGTATTTACATTTGTTTGGTAAAACATCTATAGCAGTTATGGATCTGGGATTGAGCCTCACGTCACCAAACTACACCAGGCGTGCAACAAGCACCCACGCGTTATGCCACTTTTGGTCGTGCCAGGAGACCGATATATATTCGTTCTTTTCTGTGCGCTGCAACCATTGTTCACGGTAACAATGAAAGCTATTGTTGGCCAGGCAGCAGCAGCGGAGAACGTCACGTGGTGCAGGAGAAGGCCCTTTTGTAAAATCACTAGTCCTACCAACTCCCTGTCCACCCCCTCCCCCTCTTTTTCACCAACCATTATCCTCGGGTTTAGGGGGGGGGGGGGGGTGGCTGGAGAGGATAAATAACCCCTCTCGCACAGTGTTGATTGAAATTTGGGACAAGCTTAGACATGTAGTGGATCTTCGTGTATCACGAGAGGAAATATGTCAACATGAGATATTTTAATCAAAAGAGATGTTTACAGGTGTTCTTTTAAAATGGCATCCTTAAAGGGGACCCGCTCACTGATGCGTTGAAACGAAATGCAGACGTTCAGCTTTCTTGCAATATTTTTTTTTTAAATAGCGGGTTTGTTGTTTTAAAATAAGAGTCCACACCAAAATAATACCAGTAGATTTTAACGTGGAACATTTGAGCCCCGAGAGGGCCTCGAAGTTTTTGGGGACCAAATGGACAAGACGGAACTATAGGGGCACAAAGTAAGTTTACGAGGGGGAGCCACCTAAACCTGAATAAAATACCAAATATCATAATATATGATGTTTCGTTACTACTACTATATATTTTAATTTTTGAAGAATTTGATTACTATTTATAAATAAAGTACTGATTCTTATAATAGCCTAGATATACAGGGTGTACCGTAAAATGTGGGACCCACCTCAGCGGTGAACAGGAGACAGAAAAAAAGAGAAAAAGGTTCATTTACACATGTTTGTTTCATTATAGATTGTTTACTAGCTAGAGTCAGTGTTTGTACTCCAGAAATGGAGAGATACTTAAGATTACAAAACATCCACTTTTGGCCTGAATCCAAGCATTGCAATGCAATGTATTTTCGAAAGCATTCAATGACACGAAGACTGCAGGCTTGTATCCAGGTGACGCTAAGCAGCTCCACATTACTGGAGTACAAACATGACAAGAGCTCGGAAACAAGATCAAATGGGACACATGTTTACAGGAATATTTTTTTTAAACAGTTTTTATGTCTCCTGCCCACCCACCGCTCAAGTGGGTGCCATTTTTCTTATTTAAAAAAAGCAACGTGTATTAATACCTGTTCGGGTTATACTTCGTCCCATATGTTATGGTTTTCCCGTATGTACCTATATATAAAAAAATTAGTGCATATGGTATAGTAGTACCCTTTTGTACCAACTGAAAGGAGCTATAAGGGAGCTCTCAGAGGAAATTACGTTCAGAAAGCTGCCCTGAGCAATAAAGTCTCAGAAACCTTGCTCTCTATCATGAAAACCCGCACATTTTGAGCTGAATATATTAAAATATATTTATGAAAGGTGAAAATGTAATATCACGTGAATTGCCGCAGTTCTTTGAGTGAGGTGAAGGGTATAGTAATTTGGATCCAGCCCACCTTAAATCGTTTGTAGTAGTTATATCCGCATGATATCTCTCGCAATAGACTTGACTGCCGATGAAGGGAATATTGGGGTTCGAATCCCGGTTGGCTGTACTGAGAGTGGTTTTATAATCTCCCTCCACACAGATGTGGATGCATTTCCTTTAAAATTAACCATCCTCATACCTAATACAGTAGCACAATTAGTATATTGGCATATAATCCGAATGGGTAGTAAGACAAGGCGCTAAAATAATGGATCTAGTCAAAGATGACATTTTCAGTGTTGCACTGTTATAACTTTTAAAATTTCTTCCATCGTAGATTTTGAAACTGAAATTATCTTTTACTTGAGTAATACAGGCCAATAAACCATTGACACGAATTACATTACTTGCATTTTTATTTTTGAATTGCATTCTGGGGAAATAATTTCAATACATTTAAGGGTAATCTTTATAGTATAGGGCTTATATGAATTTTACTGACTTATTCATGTATAAATTTGAATCTATTGTACTAAATATTTATGTAATGTTCTAATTTCCTGTTTTTTTTTACTTTGGATATTAATGTTCATAAAAAACCATAAAAAGCTGTCAGAATTACTTTATTGTACAAATGTGTGTTTATATAAACAAAATGTATTCATCAAAACGTGATTGCTGTAGACAGCTATTTAAGATTTATTTATTATATTATGTTTATGTCTGTTAAAAAATAGTTTCCAGATATATATTAGGATTCCCTTGACATTTTTTCTTAATCCCTGAAATGTCAAGCTTCCTGTATGACTGGAACTCTGGATGTATAAAATAAGAACTAAGTATTGGTGTAAAACCAATTTTTATAAAGTTGTCACACAAAGTTTCGTCTACAAGATCATATCCTTTTACATTACCTATATATACACACTGTATTCCTCTAACAAAACCAGTCCCACAACATGTATCAAGATCACCTACTTTTCTGTAAGGAAATAAACGACGAATTCCACAAATCTGATTTATTAATATACCATTTAGAATGCTTATTAAAATATATTGTGTTTACGTTTATAAGTAAATTTCAGATATAATGACTATTTGAATATATTTAAAAATATATATTATATATATTTATCATATATATTATGTATATATGCCGTAATATTTGGCAATATTTGCAAGACAAGTAGATCATGGTGTTCTCAAGAAGTCAACATATTTACATACGTGTGTGTCTAAAAAAACATTTACATATCTTTAAGCACAATTATAGTGTAAAAATTGATTGTGTTTATGGGACTTGTTTTGTAATTATTTGAATGAAAGTGACTTAAACCACTTTAATACGAAACTGCTTTGAGTATGATAATCCATGTCACGTATTGTTGCCAAGTGTTGAAGCTTAGCTTTGTTAAAGGCTACTATTACCAAACGGGACAGCTTATAATATAAAAACATAATTCTTCCGTTGATACATTTACAGTATATAGGTTTAGAATTACCAACAAACGGCTCTAAAACGCAATTACAGCAGTTGTTGATACCTACTTTGATACCTGGATGAAAACTAAGCTAGATTAGTCCGATTATTATTATTGTTATTTGTCGACCTCAATGGTATTGGGGTAAAGTTATCGTCTAAGGACCCGATGTTCGTGGGTTCAAACCCAGCAGAGTTTGATGGATTGTTCTTGAGCAATAAAAATCCGTAGCACAGCTTGCTTCGGAGGGGAACTAGAGCCGTCAAGCCGTCGGTCTTGTATGGATTGTGGTATGTAAATAGAACCCTGGAAATTATGTGAAAACATTTTTCCCGTCTAAATTGTTAGTCCCTTTTGATCTCGCTCATAGAAATTCTCGTGCGCTGATACAGCCAGTCAGTTCAGAAAGTGCGCGGTAAATACCTCAAATATATATTTTTTTAAGTATAGTATTTTATGAGATATTTAACTTGCACTATATGACCCGACTGATTATAATAACAACCGACTTATTATCTAAATTACATCTAGAACAAACACAGCACCCCTCCCCTCCTCCTTTTCCCTTTCCTGAAATTAAGTCATCACTCTGAAAGTGATCAAATGATAATTTTTTTGGGCTATGCTGAGAATCGAACCCGGGACCATTAGCTCAGTAGGCAGACACGCTACCGACTGAGCTATGGTGATGGACAAGAGTTCAATAATGACTAAAGGTTTAGAGATAACTGAGAATACTACATTTTGTAAGAGTGTTTGATTTGGAAAACATTATCTTTAAACTTGCCCCACGTTGGGCGCAGAAATATAATCCCGCCTCTTCCTGTTTTTCAGTGACGGGAAGTTTTGGGTTCAAATACCGTTTCACTGTGAGTGGCTTACAAAAACTTTTTCCAACTTTACCTTCACTTAAATGCGTGTGCCCTTCTTCTAAATTTTACATTTCTCATCCTTACTCCATTAAGATAAATACGTGAATATCGTGGACGAGCTGTAAAATATCTTGTACTGAATATATTTCTTATTATCGAATTAAAAGAATACTAACATATTAGTTATTTGTATTTTCTGCAGATCATTATTTTTCCCACATAAAGTTTGGATTGCACAAATTGTGTAATGAAGCAGCTTTAGTCTTGTTCTTGTTACAAATACGAAGGTCACAGGTTCAATCCCCGGTGATTCCAGATTTTTCTGGAAAGTAGTGGATTTGTAACGTAAGATTAACGTGCTAAGACCACTAAACCGGCTCAGTGGCGAAGTCTAGCACCCCTGGACATCAAGGATTAGGGCAGTTTCTAGGTCGGTACCTAAAAAGTTCCAACCCCCCACCCAGAAGGGTGAGATGATCCGGATCATACCGGATACCCAGAAGCGACCTTCCAATCTCCCCTCTTTCCCGTGTGTAGGGTAATGGTATTGCACCCATTGCGCGTGGGTAAGTAATTCCCTACTACTCGTGCCTACGAGTGGAGGCGCTCATGTTCTAGCACACGCAATACTAACTGTCAAGGCTACCACCGGAGCTATAAAACGGCTCACCGCACGACCAGCGAGGCCTAGGCCCGCAGTCCCGGAACCCCTAGGGATGAGGCCTGAAGGCACAGAACCCCACCGGTCTGCCAACGACATCACTCGTCGGCGATTAAACTCACTGCCCCACAGTGTCCAACCTATTCCTGGGCCGCCACCGCGAACAAGCCCGTGACGTGGGCTTACAGCCCAGCCCTGTGTACTACTTTTAACGAAAGTAGTTAAACGAGGGCATACCAGTCCGCGGGGCCACACCCGCACTCATGTAGGTGACCAATGCAAGCACCAGCTACCCCTGGCACGGTTTGTAATGAGGTCAAACTCAGCTTTGTTAGGACAAATGAGGAGCTACCTTTAAAAAAAAAGGAGTAGTGGCTCCGGGCTATAAAACTGAGATTAATGGCGAAGAGTTTGTTGTGCTGACCATACGAAAACCTTTACATAGAGATGTTAGTAATATCTTGGATAATATACGGTGGCCCCTCGATCGGTATAGCTCACTTACGGGCTGACACAATGGAGAGTTTTGTTAAAAACCTATGCTCACTTTCGCATATATACGTTCACAGCTAACACGCAAACAGTTTATTTATAAGTCAGTTAATAAGAACCTGTGGTATCCATACTTATCTCCATTGATAAACTCCTTATTTGCTCATTTTTATAAAATTGAAAACAGTTAATCTTATATATTATAAAAGGCCTGCCCTTGCAGCTAACGCTGAAAAAAAAATTCAAATATTCCTTTTATAAATATTTAACTATGTATTTATTTCATGCAAGATTTTATAAGGCCTTATCTTTGTTTAAATAGCATTAAAACTTACGTTATGCTAATGAAGGTCTATCCAGTTGAAGCACATCTTAATGAAAGCTTTGTTCAAGATAGCCTATTATATTTGCGGATTTTTACCAAATTTTATTCTCAAATATTTAAAATAACTTTTACCTAGCCTTAACTGTTATAGCCTAGGATAACCGAAACACAGAAGGTTATCGTTTGAAGAAGGCTACTGTAAAATTTAAATAGCATTTAAGAAAGGAAAATACCTCATAATTCCTACCAGCTGAACTACTCGCTAAATTAATATTTTTTAGTAAAATAATATTATTCGAAATAGAGACACTATACAAACAATGGTTTACTGTGTATATTTTATATTTATGTATGAGTATTAAATAAAATTAAAATGATAAATAGGTAAAGTACATTAAAATAAAGGGTATTGAAACGATAAAAAGAAAGAAAAGAATCAGCCACCATAAGCTCTTCTTTCCCTTTTATTTTGTTTGTGTTCATTTTTCAGGAAATGAAATCGTGAGGTTTTTCAGACATTTATCAAAAGGAATAAGTAAGCAAATAAAAAATATGTTCCATGTGACGTCACACGAACTGTGGTAACCTCTTCATTACAATGCTGGTCGTGTCCAACTTGAAATGTTAGGGGGTGGGATTGAGGTGGGAGTATGTGGTTTAGAACTACCCCCATCCTTCCCTTCTAGAAGGGGAGTTTAGAAGGAGAGGTAGAGAAAAGTTAGAAATATTCTACGCGCAAGAACCAGACCGTACCAAAGTCATTATACCGACAAACGTCACGTATTCGGATTGTTGAAAAAAAAAACACCTTACGTGGTACTTTTTTTTCTACCATGTTGAAAGTAGTTTCTTTTGAATTTTATGTAATTAAATAGTAGACTACGTCCAGTAAAAATAAATTTTCATTTCTTTGGATAATGTTCTGTAGTTTATTTCTTGTCTCTTTTCAGGCATAGTTTGAAATAAATTAAATAAATATCACAAAGGTTTTCATTAATTTAAAAATAAGATTATAAAATATGTGAGTCTTTTTACAAGCTTTTGTAAAATTTTATTCAGATCGGAGAGGATAATTTAAACTTATTTTAAACTTTAAAGCTCACACAAACGTTGGCAAAACATATTTTTTCTGTCAGTAATTTTTTAGCACCACATATTACTACCCGTTTGGATTATAAGCCTATATATTAAAGATGAGTAAGGTTGAATTTAGATTAAGTATATCCACATTTGCGTGGAGTTAGAGATTTAAAAAAAAAAAGCCTGAGTACACGTGGCATGTATACTTTCAACGACTGTAGATAGCCCGAACAAACAGACCCGAAGCACTGAAATAAAATAAACTTAAAACAAAACACCCGACCTTAACAGAAGAAATTTAAAATTTTGCTAACAAAGGAAGATATGAATAAAAAAATCAATTTTTTTCCTACCACCTGAAAAGTAACTAATTTCCCCCAGTAATAATTTAGCCCTCCTTTTAATTCTCGGCTGTTAACATGAAAGATATAATTATTAATTGAAACGTTACAAACATTGTGTAATGTACTAATAAATTTCAGCTCATCAGTGCCGAATCAAAATGATACAATTTCACGGCATTTAACTTTATCCATAAACGAACAAATTAGACAATATTTGAACGAGTGGGCCGTAACTTAACGAATTATAAATGCATAACGGGTACGTTCACGGGACTGCAAATATATTTGATTATAAAAGTTAACATGGCTATTATTTATATTATATGTGGATGTATTAAACCATGAAGTGTGAATTTAAAAAAACTAGAGCAAAATTACTAAAAGATAACAATTCAGACTGATTTACAAAAAATTCGATGAATTTGTATATCTAAGAAGCAGAATTAGAGGAGACGGGTGAACTATAAATGATATCAAATGCAGAATGTAACAAGCCAAGAAGGGATTTCTTGGTAAAAAAGTAATTGTTGACAAGCAAGAATATTAATATGGAGACAAGGAAAATTTTTGTGAAGAAGACCTTTACTTGGAGCATTGCAATACTCGGAGGTGTAACGTGGATGGTAGTGAGGGCGGAGAAAATGAGTAAAGAAGCACCAGAAATGTGGGGTTATGGACGAATGATGAAGATAAGTTGGACAGAATTGATTACAAACGAAGAGGTTCTAAGAAGAGCAGGAGAATAAAAGACAACTCTGCCGGAAAATGTATGAAAGAAGGGACACATTTATAGGGCGCGTAATGAGACACCGATGTCTTCTACATACCATCATGGATGGGGGCTATCGAAGGAAAGAATGCCAGGGCTAGACCAAGGGAAGGATTCATAAAACAATTGAGTCAAGCCGCTGGCTTTAAACACTATCAAGAAATGAAATGGAAATCAAGTAGAAGGGGAGAATGGAGAACTTTTTGCACAGCTAGCCTAAGAGTTGAGTACCAAAGAAGATCTAACAGTGTCTACCATAGTATGTTTCATTTTATTTTCTACTACCACGTCTTTATACATGTTTGATTTATGGGTATATTTTGTACTAATTATGTTTATGTGTTAGGGTCAAGGAAGCTTGAATTTAAAGGAATGTACCCACATTTACGTGGAGAGAGATTGGGAAAACATTTAGGAAAAGTCACCCTAAATACATCCGATTGATATTCAAAGCCCAATCTTTCAATTATCCAACTTATCAGTAGTCCAATATATTGCGAGAGTGATGGCTTAGACCATTGGACCATCGAAACGGGACCCATACCATTAACAAACAATATTATAAATACAGAAACTCTAAATCAGATACTACAAAAATATCAAATAAATGGTAAGATTCACAGCACAAATTTCTTCCGCCTTTATCTTGAAATAGACGTCCTCCTTATATATAATTTGATAAACCCTTTTCCGGTAATAGAAATTACGAGGAAATGACTGAACAGAATTTGACAAACAAACACTCATTTTGAAGATTAGGGAATCAGGTTGCCGGTAGAAATAGTGGCCTAAAACTAAAACCCAATTTTCCTAGCGAATGTTCCATCTTTTTCTTCTGTGTGAACAGTGTACAATCATTCTTTGTTTACATCACAATGGAAACCATGATTTGTATATGGGTGTATACAATATTTGTCTTTGTTTAAAAATAATATCAGCACACTTATTGTTACTTGTGTGTTTTGGTGCAATGAATAGATAATAGAGATCTGGGAGAGGGTCATTTTAAAGTTCTCATCGGGACGTGAAGGGAAAAGATATATGTTTTTATTCAAATTACACATAGAAAACTCTATATAAAAGAAAAGTTGATAGCCTTTGACGAGTAAACTTTTAACTAAAAAGTGAGTGAAGGCTTATTGTATGGATCCTTTCGAAATAAAAATTTAAAATATATTTTAGTGCAATAATCTGCAGCCATCGCTGCAACGACCCACTAGTTGTGATTAATACACATCTTGTCAGAGGTGAAGGAAGGGTTTGGCAATCAGTTAAATCTGTGCCGGGACCGAGGATTGAACCCCGGACCCCCAGCACAGAAGTCCGACACCTTACCCCTTCGAGAGAAAATAGATTTTTCTCATTTTTTCCCTTCACTTAACTACCCTTAATTTTAGGGTTGGATATCTAATTCCAAAAACTGGGGTGACCTTACGAAAATCCCAGATACCAAGTTTGAGCACAATCGGTAAGATAGTTTCGGCTCTATTACAAGGTACAGACAGACAGACAAATGGAATTACGTAAACAACTTTTTTGGTTTTATGGGATCATGAAACGTCGGCATTTATCAAAATCTCGAGTTTGATTTTTTTTTTTTTACGATCAGAATACTTTATCTCCGATGTGTCGAGAGAAAGTAAAAATACTCTCAGATTATTTTTTAACAACTAAAACCCACTAAACATGTTCTAAATGCACGAATGAAAGTGTCGGAGAGTAAATTTAAAAGGCGTTCCTTGAGTGACTATACAGTATGGTCCTAGTATTCACTGAGTCAGTATCCTCGGCTTACCACTGCCCAATTTTATTTTAATTTAAAGAAAATGTTATTTCTACGGGCATTGCACTATCGTATTACCATAATAATCATCATCATCATCATCTGTGATCGTCTCACTAAGAATATTGGAGAATAGTTAGTACACTGTAGTGTACAGTATAAGTTATTAATTTATTTAATGTTGGTAATGTCTTACTGTGAATAATTAATCAATTAAACTTTACCGTATTTATGTGTGTTACATGAATATCCCGTTATATAATAGTTTGGTACTATTCCCGGTTTCACGTAACCACAATAGGTCTAGGAACGTAATACCCGCGGACATTGGGGCCCGACTGTAATTATTACCGGCTAAAACCTTTAAACATGTGAACCGTTTAGTGGTGTAATATATAGACTGGGCTTCAGAAGGGTAGTTTAAGGTGCGGCAGAAGGGAGCGTGAGTAATTTTAGAGTTTTTATAGCATTCAACTATTTTGGCCAAAATGAATCCAATATTTCTTCAGTAGCAACCAAGAGTTTAATTTTCTGCACATTCTAATAGCAACAGATCTTGAATATCTTTCAAGGTTGTCCTGGAATATTGTCAAAAAAAATTAATAAAGAGAAAATGTTTTGACAAAATTCCAGGACATCCTTGACAAATATGCAAGATTTGTTGATATTAACATGTGCAGAAAACTAAACTCTATGTTGCTACTGGAGAAATATTTGATTTATTTTGGCCAAAAAATTTCATTTTCTATAAAAACTGTAAAAATACTTGCGCTCCTTTTAGCCGCACCTTAAAGGAATTATCGCCACACTGCCTTGGCCTTAGGAGATCGTAAAACCAACCCCTAGTGAACCAGGATGTGATTTAATACTCGACCTCTATTAGTGTTTGTAATACAGCATATTGCGAGCCCGACGTCTTTGACGATAAATCCACTAGTATGTAGACTAGATAAAGTTGACCTCAGTGGTCTTGGGGTAGAGTGCTCGTCTCATGACCACGATGTTCGCCGGTCGACGGATTTTCTTGAGCGGTAAATATCCGTAGCACAACTTCTTTCGGAGGGGAAGTAAAGCCGTCGGTCTCATTTCAGTTGTGGCATGCAAAAGGAACCAGGAAGCTATGTGAAAATATATTTTCAGGCAAAATTGGTAGGCTCTTTCACTCTCGCTCATAGAAATTCAGGGCGGAATGCAACGAGGAACCACCAAACTTTTCGAACTCCATCAATATACGGGGTTTCTAACAGATAGTGTAGGTAGCACTAACCAGCCGAAGGGTTGAGTCCATTCCTAGCTCCAGATGGATAGAAATCACATCAACCCAATCTTCGGGTTGATGACTTAAGAAGAATTATATATATTACTATTATACTACTATATAATTATTTTAGAACGAAGAAAGGCTTAGAAAACGCAAACATATTTTTTTCGATCAATAATATTAACATATTACTTTATTACTAATATTATTTAATCTAGGCCAGTAGACATGTGGTTTAAAAGTAAAACCCATTTAATCTAAACTACCAGTGATGGGTAGATTGGGGTTTTTAATCCTGGGTGGATGTTTTTTCCATATAGCTCACCACTTTCACGACACGTAAATTCGGGTACATTTACTTTATATTATACCTTCTTCATTCCTGTCAATTACTTTAGCGTGATTAGTATACAGGTTGTTTGAAAACTCATGGCCCAAACTGCATATATAGCTTGTTTGAACCAAAAGTAATATAAAATAAATATACACTTACATCTGAAAACTATGCTAATACCATTAAATTGTGTTCAAAGTTTTGACGTACAGTACTGGGAGAGCAATGCTGTTCAGTCATGCGTGTACAACAAATTGCATACAAGTTAGGCACGCGGCATTATACATGTGATAATGGCAAGCACTTTCTGTGATGTAGGACCTTTAACGATGACCCTCAGAACTTATTTCCACTTCTAGATAGATGTGTTGTTTACTATTTTATTGAAGTATGTTTTGCTGCCGTGCTCCAAAATGTCGAGGTGTGTGTTGCCGCGCACCTAACTTCTATGCAACTTGTTGTACACGCATGCTTGAAGAGCTTTGATCTCCCGGCGTTGTATACCGAAACTTTTAACGTTGAATTAATTTTGGTTCAAATAAACTATATGAACAGTTTGGGCTATGAGTTTCCGAACTAATATATATATATATATATTTATATATATATATATATTTTATATATATATATTTATATATATATATATATATATATATATATATATTTATGAGCATAACCAGAACTAGTGTTAAGATGTGATAGAAAAAATTAGCATATATTATAGGTATTGATTCTCTTTATATCAAGAGTGTCAGTGCAGATAGCATGAATTGTCTTATGATTATATGTAAGTTAGTCCCTAGTAGCTTGTTAACTGTCAGATAATTTACTTTCAACTGTAAGCCTTTAGTGGCTAATATGTGCTGAAATTAAGATTTATGAGGTGAAGCTAACGAAAATTTTAATGTTCTAACATTTTTTTGATAGCCATTTTTGTTTACTTGGTGTATAGATACGACAAATATTAATGTGTGTCTCTTACTTCTATAAAGCCTCTTTTAAAGCTTTAACACTAAGAAGTAGACCTAGTGCCAGTTTATTTTTAACAATAGCCTCAGTAAACACATCTAGCTCCATATTTTCCCGACACTCCACCTCATTTTCTTCATCCTCTGCTCAAGATCATCCTCCCAGCCACCCTATGCAAACAAACTTTCCCCCCCCAGAACGAAATCCGCTCTAAGTCCAGTGACGCTGATGACGTCCACAGCGGTGTGACATGTTTTGTATTCGCGCCGCGTGAAGTCCAGCGTCTGATCTTTCTCTTAAATCCTGCCAACCCCTCTCCCTCCCTCCTGTCGACGCCTGAATGCCACCCGGTCTTGTCTTGCAAAGCTTCACCCCCTGGTGCTCTGACGTGATTTAGACTTTGAATACTCGGAAGAAGAATGGAGGTCTTGGTTTCCATGGAGGTCGGTAACTCTACTTCGTTATCCCTCAACATAGAGGAGATTTACATGAGAAAAATATTAATATACCCGTCTGGGTATACAAGGTTGGGACTTTTAAGGATAAATATGGAGGTTAGGGGTGGATTTCATTCGTATTTATAGTAATATTATATCTGAAAACATCGAGCAGATGTCACTGCATTATTTTTTATTTCGATGAAATGTGATATTCTACAGATCTATGTAGATATCAATTAATTTTTTGTCAGTTGTAAAAGCCAGTAAAACAATTTTAATGAATGTATACTTAGAGTCAGTTGATATGACACTATCACTTTTCATAGATAATATCAATACCTATGAAATTATTTTAATATTAAACTAAAATAAAATCAATGTTGAACCGGAAACTTTATGTCTGTATTTCCTAAATTTCCTTCCTACCAGAATTCTACGAAAGTAATACATTTTGTGATAAAAATTCATTTTGGTTTTCCACACATTGGTAAACACTTTTAATTCACTAATAAAATGATCGTTGTAATAAGAACCAACAAAAGTTTACAACCTTTAGCGGGAATATTATAAGAATTATGATAGATGTTCATTTTTTATCAAGCAACATTAGCCTTAATAAACTCGTTATTTTCAGAGAGATCTTAAAACAGTTTGAGGTAATTAATAACCAAACTTAATAACTTTTTATTACTTTTTCAAATTACTACAAACTAATTAAAGATAGATTCTACAGAAACGAATTTATTCTGGTTTATATTTCTCAGGTATATATGCCAAACCTTATAGTTTAAGGTAAACTTTACTTATTAACATTGCTTCAAAACCAATTTTGCTTGACAAATAATTATTTAACATTTTAATTGCCCTTTTGCTTATTAGTCATAAAAGACCTGATTATAGTAAATTCTTAATGTTTAAACTAAGATTTTTATCAAGATACAATGACGGTAGAATTCTATATGTAACGACAAGGCTAAAATTATAATTTAGTATGTAAATAGGGCTGCAATTTATGATTATATATATATATATAATATATATATATATATATATATATATATATATATATATAATATAATATATATATATATATATAATCTGAATATTTTTCTGATAAAGAATATCAAAAATATTTGGCACTAATATAGTTGAGATATGTGCTTTTATAATTAAGTAAAGTTAATCTAATCCTTCATTTACAACTATTAAACTTGATGTATTATTTAATAAGACTTTTTATAATTGTTTTAGCGGTAGCCACAAAATAATGTCCATTTCACCATAATTATATTTATTCTCGTAATATATATTTAATATACTCCATCATTTTCCAAAACATTTCAATGTGGGTATTATAGGTCGGATTATACCATGGTAATTAATTATAGTTAGATGTCCAATAAAAATAATATAATTATCATTGTGATGGATAGAATTTGTTTATTGAATGTGTGTCACTGGTATAACACGAAGTCGTTTTTGCTTAGTATTCATTCTGAAGTCATTATATTCCAGTCTAACTCTGAAAATATATTGGAAGATATGAACAGCCAAGAGCCCGGTTCAGAAACCTACATTAAAAATATGTGCTCTCCTAATGAAGGCGGTATGATTCACTTTACATTTGTACTTATTATTATAGCTCCTGATTCTTTTTACGGTAGTCATGAATAAAACCGATAAAAATCTAGTTAATTATTTATAAAATAGAATTGCGTTATTTTTTTTAACTCTTTGCTTTGGTTTATCAGTGACATTTCCCCCCCAATTACTACAACTACACTTTTATAAAAATAATATTTTGGTATTATTTCTTTGATCAGTAAACAAAACAACCATTTTAAAATTCTTAACAATATAGGTTATTCCAATTCTACACAGTATGAGGCCATATTAAGTTACGTGTACCTATATTTTTTATATCTAATATTTCCTATTTATATTATTAATAACATATTCTAAAGAGAAATTTTAAAAGTCGAGGAGAAACAAATTTTTAACGAAATTGCATGTTGAATTTAATAAACGTTCTACAGATCTTTGTTTTGGATTCAATAACAAACACCTACATCTGTGAGCGTTCAGACAGACACGTAACTCTCGTTTAGTCTAGTTCAATGATGATGGGGAGGGTGGGGTTAGAATCCCGGTCAGGTTTACTAAGGATGTATTTCAGTAAATTGGATTCCACTCTGCTGCCGTACAATTGCGGGAACAAATTTGCTTTTGATTTTATATTTCCTATCCCTATTCCATTAGTGCAAGGAAAAGGTGATAAATTCCACTACTTGATGTAACAGTTAATGATATTTTAAAATATTAATTAGGTTACTTTGTAAGGAACGGACTAATTATTCCACTGTCGTGTAGTGGAGTGTTTCCACGCGTCACCGCGTCTTACTACCTGTTCAGTTTTACACACATATATTATGATAACTACTATAGTAGGTTAGGGATGAGAAACTTAAAAACGATATAAATTAAATAAAACATCGTAGAACACTAAAAAATTTAAAATAATTGTTACTAATAATATAATTATGTGACCGGTCATAGGTCACCTAGATAAATATTTAGTTTTTGGTATCCCTGGAATCTAGAATTTTTTTTAATAAACCCGTACAAAAAATGTTAAAATACTCCAAAAATTTTAGAAGTTATTGTCATTTGAAAACAAAAGTTTAAAAAAGTGTGTTTTGAGAAAATAAGAGTTAAAGTATTACATTTTACAAAAGCAAGCACCAAAACTATACTTGCCGGGGGTTACGTGTTTTATGGTCCATCTAAATAGAAACTTTATGATGAGTTTAAATCTCTCTTTAGATTCTTTTACTGACATAACATTTTTGCTGAAAAGGAATAAATAAAGGAAAGTTAAGATAAAAAATGCTCCAGAGACAAGAAAATAAATCGCAATCTTTATAACAAGATCATACTTATTATATTTGTGTTTATCATACATAATTATTTATGAAAATGTCATTGTTGAGAAAACAAGATAATCTTTATACAAGATCATACTTATTTATTTGTGTTTATCATACATAATTATTTATGAAAATGTCATTGTTGAGAAACAAGATAATTTGGCTAATGATATTTTTTCTTACACAAGTTATTAGTTTTTCCTCCACTATAGGAAATTATACTAGGTTTTCATCAATAAACAGAACAGTGAGGTTAAACTCTGCAATCCAAATAATTACAAAATTCTAAACTGTCAGCTGATACCAAACAACAACTCATTGATTAGAAAAAGGTAGAAGAAACAGGGCCATAAAAACACAACTACATAATTATTGACTGATTTTGTAAACAAATATTAAAAGGGACCTTAACCTCACTCATTTGATTTACATTTGTGAAGATTGGATCCCTTTTGTTGCCACTGCAAGGGTCTAAGAAAATAGTTATTTTTCCTATTTATAATTTGAAATATGTAATAAAACCAACTTTCAGATGTTCAGAAAGAGTACGAAAATCTGAAAATATGATATTTTTACCCAATTCACAAAAATCGATGCTCCTGAAAATTTTGCTCTGTAATGATAAGCTCCCTTTTCCTGTGACCGGTCACATATATTATTGAAGCCACGATTTGTTTATGAAGGTGTCACAATAAAAAATAAAGAAGCTGATTAGACAACTATTTTCTTTAAATCTGTATATATGTTTGCGTGTTATCTACCAACAGAGGTCACACAATTTGTTAACAAATCAGTTTTTTTTTTTAAACATTACGGCAATAGATAGATAAAAAAACTATATTTACTATACAATATACACTTTTGTTATCACCGCGTCTTACTACCCGTCCGGGTTATACGCCTATGTACTAATTACACTAGTGGTTTAGGGATTAGGAAGGTTTAAATGAGAGGACGTCCACCCGTATTTGCGTGGGGTGTTCTGTCTGTTCTAGATTTAAGGTAAATTTATATGTCATGTGCTGATATAATCTTAAGGTTCAGACACTGGATGCTAATACCTAAAATAAATAAAAATAAATAAATTAATAATGGAGTAGTAAACTAGCAATATAATTACTATTAAAGTATAGAATAAAATATCCTAAGAGCATAAGTTATCTCTAATCTATAAATCAAATTGTATTACTCTCGATAATTGAGAGTAAATCAAGCTCCGAGAAACTTCTATCAACATCACTTATTATGTTTCAATATATACGTAAGATAATTACACTAAAAAGACGAGTTATTAATTAAAAACAAATAATTTTGTTATTAATAATGTAATACAGTTCATCTAGCAAATATTAGTTGATTTTTTAAAAATATTGGCTTATACAAATTAGGTGAGGTTTGATACCAAACAAAACCACGACATCATAAGTTAGTTATTTAATTAAATCCAAGCTTGTTTTAATATTTTAAAATGAGTATGTTTGAGCTATTAACGTCTTAACATAAAGAGTTAGTGATACATCAGATGTTAAAAAATCATCCATAATGTCCCTGTTTTGGCATCGGATATTGGTCTCCACATTAACGGTAACGTTTTTAAAGCGATTCTAGCATATTAGACCATGCGGCCTACAATTCAAGTTAGTTCTCATCACCAAATGTTTATCAATGTCGGCTCTTTTTGTTTTCACGAATGCAGGTGATGATGATGATGATGATGATGACAGTAATAATGATAGTAATAATAATTAATTAAACATAAGGACGTATAATATCCATCCAAACTTCTTGATTTATTGACTATCAAAATTTCCCCACTAAATTATGAAAAATTTTTATTTGTTTAATATTTTAGAATAGTGAAGCATTTTTTTTTGTTGTTGCTGTAAGAAAGTCGTATCCTTGTGTTATACATTTCTCTCTCTTTTTTATTTAAAACGATGAAGTTGCTGTGTTATCGCAATTTGTTCCCTCTTATCGACCAACCCCTTCTCCTCCAACCCCTCGTTCCCCTGAGCAGAAACATTGGTACTCTCCCGAAATGTTTCTAGCCGGGCCCGCAGCGACTGCCACTCAGCCTGAGTGTGCTGTCGACAAGCAGAGCGTGGCCGCACTGCAGAACAGTATCTGCCATTTTTCAGGCGTTCTCCGTTTGCCTTCGAAAGAAATGGGGTGGATTGTTTAACTCATTTTGACGTGCGCATCTTGCGACACGGTTTCGAAAATCAAGAATTGTTTAAATCGCCGATAATTATATCTGTAATATTCGTGCATATTTCTCGTCTTCCTTCTGATATAAATATGCTAAAATTTAAATAAATACGACAAGCACGGCTTTTTTTAACATTAAAAAATGTGTTACCCCGTCTTACTTCCCGTCCGGATTATTTTATTTTTTATTTTAAGTATCTAACATGCATTTTCTGAACAAACTGATCGTATCAGCACAGGCCTTATACACTAATTTAATTTAGAGTATACACAATGCCAAGCCCTAAGCTAACCCACATTTCCCCATTTAGACCATGGTAGGAATTGAACCTGGTACACTTAGATCAGTATGAAGACTTACCGACTGAGCCAAGTTCTTGGTTAGGGAGTATCAAGATACAATATTTTATTTTACTTTCAAAATTAATAACATTTCACTATATTATTATTATTAAAATATTATGTTATAACTATTGATAATATTTATAAAAAAATTACCACTGGAGATTACATGACTTGTCGCATGAATACAGGAAAGTATATTTAGTTGGTTTTCTATCTATCAGCTAATGTTTTTACTATGAAAATGGAATTGTAATTGTGTCATTTCTGTAATTTTCTATTTATTTTTTTGTCGCCGCTTTTTACTACCTGTTCAGGTTAAAGCATACAATACAATTACTCTAATGGTGTAGGGATGAGAAAAGGAATAATTTTAGAGGTAGTGTATCCGAATTTTCGTGGAAGTAGAGTGGAAAATCCTTTAGGAAAAACCACCCTTAGTAGACCTGACCGGATTCTAACCATGACCTCCCCGTCATGAGAAGGCCAGTCCAACACGAGAGTGACGCCTTAGACCATTCGGTCATTGAATTCCCGGAATGTTACTGAGCCTGGTGGAGTGTTGTTGTTGTTGTTGAATACTTCTCCCTCCCCCCCCCCGGGTTAGTCAGATAACAACAGAACCTACGTGGGTAACGCTGCTTGGTTTGGTCGGGAGCCTCGGTTGACAAGTAGGGCGTGAAGAAAGCTCCCCAAATATTTACTTCGTGTGGTGTTTTCATCCCTCCTTTCCAAGAGGCATGGAATTGAACCAAAAGATCAACAAACAAGAACCCTCCCTTCCTTACCTCCTTTCTTCTTGAATACGCTGGGAGGTTACCGAGAATCGATTTTTAGTTTCATTCTTTTGATAGTGCTACAAGCTTGTGTGTTTAGTATGTGTTAATCCACTATGCGAGGATTATGAAAGGTCCCTTTTGCTTTCTCATGACACTTAGGAGAAATAAAGTATTGTGACTGTCTATATATTATATATATATATAAATATATTATATATATATAGTTATTATATATATATATATATATATAGTTTAGATTTTGAAGGATGTCGACATTTCACGACCCACTTTAACCGAAGCAGTGGTTGGTACTCGTAATATCTAGACGTCTGTTTGTGTGTTTGTATCTCAGCCTTAGTCCGAAACAATTTTATTTAATGTAATTAAAAATTATTGGTGACCTGGTGTTCCAGGAGTAAGGTGTCAGACTTCTGTGCTGGGGGTCCGGAGCTCAATCCTTGGTCCCAGCACAGATTTGTCTGATTGCCAAAGTCTTCCTTCACCTCTGACAAGACGTGTATTAATCACAACTTGTGAATGTGAGGAATGCCAGGCCTTCGCCGTGGTTTGGATCCTACGTTAAACTGTAGGTCCTCCATTTCATCTCGAAATCACCCTACATTACACATTAGCGTAAGGGTGTATAAACCAAACGGGTAGTAAGATGCGGTGCTTAATATAATAATAATTATAAATTTAGTGATTACAGTTAAGATTGTATGGAAGGTTCCACGATTTAAAGTTAAAATCAGTTTTTTTTCAGATTTTATTACAATAAACAATATTTTGCACAAAATAAATAAGATACTGTTTCAGTAAATAAATTTGATTACATTTTCTACATGTTTTAATTTAAAGATTTCTTTAATATTTATCATGAACATGGTTTAATTTGAACATCTTATAAAACTATGATACAAAATCACGTTTAAATTCTACAATGGCCTTGACAACTATTCAACAACTGTTGATATTAATACATTTAGAAAATTAAACTTAATATATTTACTGAAGCAGTATTTTATTTATCTTGGACAAAAAGGTTTTTATGTAATAAAAACTTTAAAATTTTAAACAAAAGTCTTCGTTTGATTTCACCCCATTCTTAATATTAGGGATTTTTTTAGCGTATGCCACCAGGGTTGGAGTGTTAGTTATACCTGGTCTTCTATTAGCAGTAGTGGATATGTAACCGTCTTATGAGGTAGGGACAAATTGTAGGTGCGGTTACTTTGTCTCGATGAGATGATGTTTATGATTATATTTATGATAATGATGATGCTGATAATGTGCTGCAAGTAGAGGTCTTATACCTAACTTAAGCCTAATTAACCATACGATGGTAACCACAAGAACAATTCCTATTCGGGAAAAATACCTATGGTAACACCGGGAATTGAACCCGGGACCTTTAGTTTAGTAGCCAAGAATGCTGACCAAAAGAGGCCGGCCATTCAAAACAGGGATTAATAGATGAGTATTTTTGAATTAATAGGAGAATAAGGTGAGAAAATAGCAGTGGTTAAAAAAATCACATGTGGAAACCCACCTCCAGTAAAGTCGACTGGTATTCGAACTCTGACCTCCTAGGCAGCGGCGACTGATTGTCACGTCATAGCTTACAGTATTTTTTGCCAACTCATTACCAAAATCCAGCTAACGGTGGTCAACATGTTATCTTGTTTCACGCTAGATTTGAGCTAAATAAAGCTAGATATTTTAATGATCAGTGCTTTTTTAAAAAACGCAACTAAAATATAGTGACTATTTTAAATTTCAATCAATCTATACTCAAAATATATTGATCTGTCAAAATTCCCGGAGTAACATAAATATTGTTGCAAATTGGTAGTATATTTAATACCAGATACTAATTTAAAAGATCAGTAGAGCCACTAATGTAAAACTAAATCACCATTATACTTAGAATACTTACTAATCAAAAAAACAATACCAAAAACACTTAATTTAAAGTGTTTTTGCACTCCAATGGAAAAAAAAAAAGCTATAGCGAGACTTTAAAAATCTATAACTCCCACTATCCACCAGGCCCCTCTCTAAAAAAATAAATAATAATAAGCTAGATCCAGAGGTAAAAAATAAAAGTTGGCAACACTGGGATGCCATGAAGACGTTTCACGCTAGACGCCTTGTCTGACTTTATCTGATAGGAAAGCGGAGACAGGAGAACAGACAGCGCTGTAAGGAAGAGGCGAGACGTATGCAGAACGTTGCTAAAAGAGGGAAGTGAGATAACAGTTTAGGACGTGAAGGAAGAGAGAGAGAGAGATAAGGAAGGTGTCGACGCACAGAAAAAGACGGAAGGAAGAAGAGGTAAAAAAAAAAAAGTGTGTTGGCAAAGAGGGGAGGTTGGAGGTAGTTCCAAAGCTAGGTTTATTGTACACTCTTGCACTAATAGAATCTAGACACAAGATATGGAGGGTGAATTATTGACATTCCCGTCGACAAGTGATGGGGAGAGACGCGTTACATCCCCTCTTAACACGAATGCGTACACACTTACTTTAAATTATCCTACTCATCCCAATGCATCTCGCTTTAAAAATATGATTGGAAAAAAAGTTAGCCCTTATTACCCTAAGACGACCTAAGTAGTCTTGAGGTAAAGTGCTTGCCTCAGGATCCAATGTTCGTGGGTTCAAACTCAACTGGGGTACAGGTTTTTCTTGAGCATAAAAATCCGTAGCAAAACTTCCTTCGGAGGGGAAGCTAAGCCGTTGGTCTCATTTCAAAGTGGCATTCAAAAGAACCTGGAAGGTATGTGAAAATAGCTTTTACCAGCCAAGTTTGGGTAGAACCTTTCGCACTCGCTCATAGAAATTTTTGTGTGTGATATAATCAGTCGGTTAGAAAGTGTACGTTAATAATTCAAATAAATAATTAACCTAGGTCAAAGGTGCTGTCAATTTCCGTGAGGCTAGTTATGGTTGTGTTTTTCGTAAAAAATTTTTTTTAAAAGTGAGTCGACAAATATTGAGACATTTACATTTAATCACGGCGAGAAAATGTAATACTTTGTATAAAAATGTATCACCTAAAATCTGTGACTAAAAAGTATTTTCGAGAGTTGATTCAGTTTTTAGAGTTTCTTTCTAATTATTTAAATAACACGGATTCAGTTAATTACATGGGTAGAAAATGTATCAATGTTCGGTAGAGTTTGTTCAATTGGTGGTAAATAAAAATTAGAGCATGTCTTTGTGTTTTTCTTAGAATGAATCTTAGGATTAGCCACTAATATATAGGGTAAATAAACCTCTTATTAAGGCTAAATAAGAATTAATTAATGATTTCAATTTTGTTGTTTGCTTATTATTTTTTATCACACGTATTACTACCTGTTGAGGCTATACGCATATATAATAATTAGTCTAATAGGGTAAGGATGGGGAAGGAAGAATTTTAGAAGTAGTTTAGCCACATTTTCGTGAAAGGAGAGTGGGAACCAATTTAGAAAATACATCCATATTAGACCAGATCGAGATTCGAACCGCGATTTACAGTCTTCAGCAGACTGGTCCAACACGAGAGTGACGCCTTAGACCATTCGGCCACTGAAGTGTTTGATTGTTTATTGATATTATAAATAGGTAAAGTAATCTTAGACGGGTTTATTTAGGTGCAAATTTAGTTTATATGTTTATTGTAGATTCATTTTATATTTAAGTGATTTTAAAGCTATACAGACCTAAAGGTTCTTGGTTATTTTCCAGGGAGGGTGTTGTCAAAGATCGTTTTTTAATTGTTCACGGTAGTTGTTACTATTAAGTACATATCTTAGCATTAGGACTGAGTGTTTCGCACTAATCCGAGGCGTAATATCTAGTTTGTTTGTAAATTTTGTAAGATATAATTGTGTTGTTAACACCTTTGATGGCCGCATGGTTTAGGGCTTCACTCTCAAAATAAATGGAATGCTAACGACAGGGTTATGGGGTTCAAATCCCTGTCTGATGCACTAGAGTGGCTTTCCCTATAGGGTTTTCCACTTTATCTCCATGAAAATGCGGGTGTACTTCCTCTAAATTCATCCTTCTGCCTCCCTAATCCCTTAGCCTTTTATTACAAACGCAAGACAAGGATTGTAAAAATAGAAATAATTAAAAAAATATCTAAAGTTCCACGTTAAATATCGCCCATAGAAAAAATTTCTTCCACCCATTTTTAAAGATATGTGTTCAAAAATATTTTATACACTAACTTTAAGTTCAATTTAAGGTATAGAAAAGGGTTAGCCATCAAGTTTAGTAAGCTCAAACCTTAAAAATGAAGCTTGCCTCATATGTAGTTCATAACACTGCCGCTAGTGCTACATTTGATAGTCAACTCCTGTTGGCATGAAAAACCAATAAAGCCCGCTTTCAATGTAGATATTTTCTCAATAACGTCGCGTGTTTGTTTTTGAAATTGAATTTCGCCATAAAACTTATGTACATAAAAATAATGTAGCTTTATTTTTATTTCTTGGTGACAGGTATATTTGCAAGTCCATTTGATTCCATCAAGTAGGACGGAACCTAGATGGAAATGTCGTTTAGGGGCATTTATTTAAAATTATTTTAGGAGATATTTGGAAACATCTATCGGAATCAGTTTTTTGAGTGTAAGTTTTGCGTTCGCAGTACTTTTTTTTTATTAAAAAAGTTGATTACTTTCATTACTATTTTTTATGCAAAGGTATTGTTTGTTTCTTTTACTAAAACAAATAAAGAACCCATCTTTTATTTATGACTAAGAGCTATTTAAGTTAGCAATGTTTATTGATACTTTAATCAAGATTTTTAAATTTGAAAAATAAGATAAATATTTCAAATTAAAAATTAAAAAGGCTACATATTTATAACAAAAAATCAATGTAACGATCTTAAACGAGTTTTGGGAAGGTGCAAGGTTTCATTCAATGTATATAAATTAGTTTAAAATGGATATCTATCTACTTACTAAATAAATGGGGTGAATTAAAAATAATACTTTTTCTTTAGTTGAATTTAAATATTTACTTGCTTCCACAAAATCCTAGGCTCAAATATTGGTATCAAATCAAGTAGACTTATAATTGTTTTTGATATTTTGTAAAATTTAGAATTTTAATTTATTTGAATGCTTTTAGTTATACATTAAATTGTTTGGTAGTTGATTTAATTTAAATAATATTTAACTATAAATACTTTCTGGCTGATTACTAACAGACCAATACCCAAAATGCCACCACCAGTTTTGGCATGAGACACTAAAGAATTTAACGTGCAATTTTGGTGCATTATGGTTCAAATTACTTACACATTAATTCACTCAGTATAAAACACCCATCATTATAGAGGAGAAAGTTGACCATTCTACGCACAGACGAATTTTATTATGAAGCGCATTTTATTAAATAAAAACTTTTTTTCGTGCTTAGCAATGATAACATAATATACTACGTTATTAGTATAATTGTATAGGTAATAATACTGTCAATCAGCGTTGACAGCCACATATAACTTTACTTGAAATATGAATAAGTGGGAGTAGATCTAGTGACTTTTATAGCTGTCAGAAAAAATAGGAGTGAATGTGTTGACTCCCCACACCATTTGTAAATTCTTCGTCTGGTATGAAACAAAGGTCCTAAATACCTGAATCTGACCTTTCTATAAACATTCAGGCACGAGGACAAGGAGAAAGGAACAAGACTTCCTTTGACCTGTTGTTGACCTTTATCTAAACATTCAACTACAGGGATGCCCAAATTATTATGATTGCGTATGAGCTAAACTTATCACTCATTTAAATACAGTACTGGTATTAGGGTTGCATGCGTTTTCCTGCTATCGCACTGGTGGACACGTGGTCTAAACGTAAATATTATTTAGTCTGTACTGCTGGTGACAGAGGGTATTGAGTTTTTCACTAATAGGTTCCCCCTCTCCGTCTCCCCTACATGAATGCGGATATATATCTTGTAAATTATACATTACTCAACTTTAAATAAGTAGTGTAAATAAATGTGTATTTCCTGTACAATTAGTAATATGCAATACAGAAAAATAATCCCTGCGTTAAACTAGATTTTACCGTGTAGTTATATATCTGTGTGTTTGCTAAATGAACGTCAAATATATTAGCATTATTTGTATTTACTGAGTTTGACCACTTTCACCAAATATTTTTGGAAATAACAGTTAGTTCAATTATACCTCCTCCAAAAAAAACTAACCCGACCATCCATAAAATGAATAAATTCCTACTTTACCCCTAAATTGATCCAGGAAACACAAACTTGAAATTGGTAGAGGTTAAACGCAACAGGTTTCATTTGGATGCCCAAATGTTTGTGATTTGAAATGAAACGTGGAATTTAAAGGGACAGAATACAACACCGATCGGAGACCGTGTTGACCATATATGACGTTGTGTCAGGTCACATACTTGTTTTCATTACCCCATTTGGTCTCCCTCACTCTCTCTTCCATCTCGTATTATTCAACCACACCATATGTGAGGTGTGTGGTACATGTAAAGGTCGTGTAGCGCACGAGCAAAAAAAAAAAAAAAAAAATCCTCCACCTGTTTTGGGCATTTAATTCACATTTGGTCATTTGATTCGTCCTTTCATTGCGTTGTAAAATACATGGGTATTTATATAATACTCCCACATTATTAATATATTCGTTGTAATAATATTTAGACTCAACCTTAAATTATGAGTGACGTATTCAATTAGGCACTTGATACACCTGGAACTTCTAGTGGTACAGCATTGTCGTTCCAAGCCCAAGGGCTCGGATACTATTTTATATGGATTATATAGTATTTTGCCTTTATTAATAATCTAAATAATAGAAAAGTTTACAATAGCAAAAAAACTCAAAATAGTAATTGTTTAATAAACGCCATTATTGTCTTTCTATGAATCATTACAAAACTAAAGCAAACAGGAATTTAAAAAAAACATTCCGAATAATATTTTATAATTGTTATAAAGTCGTCTATGAAGCTTCACAAAACCAAAGCTAACATAAATTTAAATACACCCTAAACAATATTTTGTATTTGTTATATATTGCCCTTTAAATGTAGATTTAAAAACCCCCGGAGATGATAATAATAGCACTCATTGTAATTTACCATGCCAGCAGATATTAGAAAAAGAGAATGAATAAAAAATGACGGTTCACCAATTATTATTCATGTATTTTAAAAAGGCCTAGAATTCAATTAAAACAAACAAATTTTATGAAATTTTATTTAAATTGGAACCACCCAAAAAACTTTGAGGGCTAATTAAGGTATGTTTAATTGGTACGCGTGGCAGGGTATGGGTTGAATGTCACCTATCAGATACTTTCTAGAGTATGCTATTAGGGTAATGCAAGAATAAAGGTAAGGGATGATATTAAACGGTAAAATTAAGATAATAGGATCCGTAGATGATTTAGCTTTGTTGGGCAGTAGTAATTAGTAAGGAAAGCGTTACAAGAAATGCAGAAATTTTACTAAAGGCTATTATAGAAATAGGGTTTTAAGAAAACACTGAAAAGATAACACAGATTGGGGACTATAATTTATAGACTACTTTCGAGAAGCATATTATATGACAGGGTAATAAGTTTAAATATTTAGGAACAATTTTATCTAACCATAACAATATTAGATTGAAAATTGGGAAAAGAATACATTTTGGAAATGCATGTTATTACTTGGGTAGTAAGTTGTTGATATTCTCGCCAGCTGTTCAAGAAAGTAAAATTCAGAATTTACAAAAACAATACTCTACCGGTTGTTCTTTATGGGTGTGAAATGTGGTCTCTTATCCTAATGATCAAAAAAAAGTATTTGAAAACAAGGTGCTTAGGAATTTATTTGGTCTCAAAAGGTATGGGGATACTGGGGAATGTATGAGGTTACATAATGATGAGTTACATACCCTGCACTCATAACAAGACATTGTTAGGATAATCAAGTCTCGTAGATTACAGTGGGCATGACATGCAGCGTGAATGAGATAATCTAGAACTGTTCAAGGTATTGACTAACAAACCCAATGGGAAGAGACCATTGGGAAGACCTAGAAGCAGATGGGGGATAACTTTAGAATGGACCTGAAAGAAAATGAGGTGGACTAGATATAACCAGCTCAAGCTAGGAATATTGTGTAATTGAGGTGGACAGGATAGAACTACTCAAAATAAGGAATAGGTGGCGTACTTTTGTAAGTTCGGCAATGATCTTTCGAGTTCCTAATGTCATAGAGTAGGTAAGTAAGTAAAATTGGCCACATGTGAGTTTATTTGTAAAATTATTTATGTTTATCGGGAACTTAGCATATATTTAATTATATCTTGCAGGTTTACCATTTATAGATAGTTTATATTGTTGGTGAACAATTGAACTTGAATATATCATAAAACTTTTCTTCTTACACTACAAATTGAGTAATTCATATATTAGGTATCTAAACAACAAGAAAATATATTCTAAATAAGTAAATAATTTTGTCACCAAATTAAACTCTAGCTAGGTATCCACTAATTTGTGGTTATACGTCCTCAACCGACAGGCTACAAAGACGGTCCATCCCTGATCAAATATAGGGGTGTGAGTATTGCTAACTCACCCCTACCACTATGGGTAACTTAGTGTGGCTAGGAAGGTGTTTTCACGTTGTCCTGTTCCATAGCCCTCCTTTCCACATATACACGTTTGAGGGTGATAGTAGGGTGGGGAGATCCCCGTTCGATACACCCCCACCGCTGCCACCAAAAAACCACCACACAGCCGGTAACAACCACGTCACAAAACATTCTGGAGTACAAGCGTCGTTTTCATGAGTGATGCGTCATATGGATAAGGCGATTACGTACCTAGGGAAATAAAGAAGTTACGATACCTTCCTCTAATGGACAGTCAAAAAATCCTCTTCGAAGAAAAAAGTTGGGTCATCATATTTACTTTCGCTTCGTTTTCATTTGAAAGATTGTTTTTTTTACTAAACTAATAGTCGCGTAGTTTACTTCAGTTACTAATGAGTGTCACAATATTATAACATTTATTAATATTAAATCTTAAATTTCCTCTAAACACAAATGAAACAATATAATTTTTTGATTAAATGCAATTATGTTGAAAATATTCGCTCAGTAATTTTTTATATTGTGATTAAATTAACGTTAAAATTAATAACATACATATGTTCCCAAGAGCAGTGTCATGTAAAATTGCTGGTAAATAATTGTATTTTTTTAGTGTTTAGATTTGTCATTACTATGAAATTGAATCAGTGCAACCAGTCAGGAACAAAGGGCAATTTTTGTAAATTGACAGGAGAAAAAAAAAAATGTTATTTAATATAATTTGTTTGGACTAGTTCATATCTTTAGAAGTTGTTGGTTTTGTAATTTCATTTTATGGGAAATAATTTTATTTCCTTGATCTTTTAGTTAATAAATAATTTATTTTACTTGGTTCCTTTCTTAGCCAACTTTGATCAATATTATATAATAATTTTAATATTAGTCAGAAATAAATCTATTGGAAATTATATATAAATAATATGATAAGTGAGAACATATTTCAATTTCAAAATGTTCAATTTTTTTTGACTTTCATCAAAGGATTTAGTATTCAGGCCAACAAGACACTGGATAAAAAGTTGTGGTGAAATGAACCTTATGTGTTTCTGTACAGTTATTTATATACTTCCACAGTATCGGTTTAAAAACCAACTGTCCAGTTCTAGCCTTGTAATATGTCCCATTGTCATTTGTTGTACAACTATCGCGAATGGGAATAATTGTTAGTGATACTCAAAACGAGGGAGGTAAATTTAAATTAAATACTCTATAACTGATCAAATATTTAATCCTACAAACGTGTAAAGCCGTTCCGCAATCGAATATCTAATTATGAGCAATACTTTTTGAATAGTTTTTTTTAATGCTCCTGTTCCAAGAGGAAATTTTGAGGCCCTCCATGAGATCTTTCGACCCCCACGTATTCCTCCAACCTTTTGGGCTAGGAGCTACTTGCCTGAAATATTTCAGCTTCCTAGGTCTACTGACCTTTGAGAGTATTTTGACTTTGTTTTTCTGAACCCTCCACCCTCATTTTGGGGATCACTTGGGCATTATTTGTCACCAAATATATTCCACCCTTTTGGGGTAAGGCTACCTCAAAGTTTCAGCTTCCTTGGTCTTCTGGGCTTAGAGATTTTTCGGATCAACAGAATAGCTAAGTATTATTACTATGTGTAAATAGCTCAATCACTAGTGTTATCATGATATATAGCGTGACTCAGGTCTTTTTATTACCAATAGATGTATTTACACCAAAATTATAGGTTGTTAAATTATTTTTTAATCATATTTTGACTTTTTATGCACGCACCGATTCAGTTATCATTGGAGTAGTGGTTTGCTTATTATGCTAATCATTGGCCTTTTACAGATGACTTGTGGCGGATGTGACATGTGACGTGTCACCTCAAGGTCAACACCAAAACAGTGAAGTCATTATCACCTGAAGAGGTAAGCACAGTTTCACCTGCTATAAAAATAGTGTTATTAGGACTACTTTCACAACTTTGTTTTTAAAAGGTATTTGTTTTTAATCGACTAAACATTAATCGATTTAACGTAAGTTTGTAAATAAACAACAATATATGATCCCAGATCAAGGTTTGTAGTTAAAAATTAGAGTGTAGAAGAATACGTCAAACTAGAGCATATGTTTTTTCCGGAAACATAAAACGGTGAGCAAAGAAGTAGACAATTCTACAATATGTTAGCTTTTAGATTGCGACATTAGTGTCTAATTATTATTATCTTTTTTACTATGTGTTCTGTTTTACGACAGGTCCATTCCTTTTGTCAGTGAGCTTAGACCGCCAGATATTTCAGCTCCCAGAATTTTCTTATTTCCTTCAAGTCATCCAATATTTGAATCCTCCTTCCTAAGCTCCTATTTCCCCCAACCTTGTCTTCTATGACGTCATGCAGAAGACAGTTCCTCCTAAGGATGTGTCCGATCCAGTTTGCTTTTTACCGAAGAATCACATCCAAAATGGTTCTCTTCTCACCCACTCTTCTTAGGACTTCTTCATTTGTCATCCTGTCTGTCCACCTGATCTTCTCAAGATTTCTTTTATGTGTATACAACAACAAACACCTATTATGTAACGTCCACAATAGGATGTCTCGCTATCACTGGAACTTTGAAGGTGCCGTTCTGTCTTAAATTATGATACATAAGAGATCTTTTTCCACCAAGTTAGGGCGGTGATGGATAGTTTTCTCTTACCACCGACAACAAAAGATAGTGAACAATGGACTACTTTATTTTAAGTAGATTAATTTAACGTCTAATAGACGTCACATTTATGAAACACTATGCAAATAAACATTAACAAAAGAAACGTCGGCCAGACAATGACTCGTCTTTGATGAGCTGATGGTTTAAAATTTGTCTGAAATACCAGTTTTTTTTTAAAAATAAATGTTTTTATACTAACTAGAGCAATCAATATAACATGACATATTATTTAGTTTCTTGGAAGTATTAATGTATTGTGCATCACATCTTAATACCCATCACGGATATCCACATATTTACAATAATGAGATAGAGAATAGGAAAGGAGAATTTGGAGGCAGTGTGCGTGGAGGAAGAGTGCTAAAATATAATACAGCAATGAAACACCTTCAATACATCCGACCAAAGTTAAAGATCCAAACTTCTAGTCATCGGAAAACTATATAGGTAAGAAAGGTGGCGTCTCATGCAACGTGATCACCAATGTGAATTTGGTGACGTCATCAGTAATGGTGCATAGACAGTGGGTCTACCTTGGGAGGTTTTAATTCGATCCCAAACATTTGTATTCTTCCGACAATTTATATTTTCAATATAGCTTTTGGAAACGGTTTTGTTTCGTTTCTTTAAATTCACCATTCAATCGTGTTCTTTTAAATTTGGTATTTAAATTGACAATAATAATAATAATTAATGAAACCAAAATGTGTGTAAAATTTAAGGCTCTAATGATGCCTTAAATTTAACTGTCACACAATCAATCATATATAAGATATTTACTATTTATAAATAATTATGATAAAACATATTATTGAAAAATACCCCTGCCATGTCCAGTCTGGATCAATCCCAAGACCAAGCTTATGTGTTTGTATAGTATTACTTTTTTAGTTCACGTAAAATTCATTTGACGGTTTAGAAAAAGAACAAATAATTCTTCCTCTTTTTTTGATCCATCAAAACTTTAAACACTTCTCAGTATAGTTTCGCTACTCACCGTCGTATGAATAGTTAAAGGGGTAAAAAATAATAAAGTAGATAAATAATTCCGTAGCCGACATATTTGAAATTTATTTCACCTTTTAATCTTTTAGAAAACATTGTAAGTATCAACACTGATGTTGGTATTGGTAACTTTTATTAACTTTATAAAAAAAAAGTAATTGAAGTGTGATACTGCACGTGGAAAATCTGGAGCCGACCCGGGAAAAGAGGAAATGAGGGTGGAGGGTGGGAGGCGGGAGGAGGCAAATTCCCTTGAAGTAGGTGCGGGGGGAGGGGTGTTCAGTTACCTGTTGCTCAACACTGTCCCAAAGCAAAATCTCGTATTAGAGTAAGAACATATAATACTAAAAACCTTCAATGAAAATTAATAAACCAAGAAATTTAAAACTTATTTAGAAATAGATTTGTAAAAGAGATAGTGTTTCAATTTAAAAATAGGTGTATTTAAAAATAAAATAAAGTTCTAGTTCCAACTTTGGCTCTCACGGTCTTTAAAAAATAATTTAAGAGACTAGAGTAAAAAGGGTAAACATTAACAATTTTAATAGGATGTTGTTGTAGAATCGATTGAAAACTTAAATGTAGATGAGCATTTCTACTGCATCTGATTGGAATGGAACTCATTCCTACTGAACTACTCCGACAGACAATCTGCATTGCTATCCTACAATTTTTTACTTGTTTATTTATCAAACAATTATATATCACTATATAGTACTCCAAACAATAAATAATATATCGTAATAAAACTATCTTCAACCATTTGAAAATAAAAATAAATAAATAAATAGAGGGAAATTTTATAATAACATAGAGCTATGCATTCTTGGTCATTTATGATAATATTTACATAATATTTATATTTAAAAGGACTCAATGAAGAATACTGAAATACGTTGCAGACGCATTATTTAAGAAGTGGTTATATTTTTATGACATGATTTTCAGCAAAATTATAGGCAAAAGTAGTTAAAATTTTAAATTCTAGTTTTATTTTTTAACTAAACGAAGCTTCACGCAAAAATTTGAACTTTTGATATTAAAGTAAGATGTTAGACATCTGGATCTAGGGTTATTCTATCAAACAAAGTTATTTTCGACAGGGTTGCAGGGTTTTATATAAATTAGCAACGTTGTTATTCTTCTGCTAGGAAGTAGCCACAATGACCTCCAATCGGAAGAAAGAGAGGAAAATAAATTAAATACTATCCACCCTCTCTTACACCCAATTGTCTAAAAAATAAGTATGATTTTAAGTTTGTCCACATTAAGGCCGATACACACAGAATGCTAAGCTAAGCTAATCTATGATGTGCTGTGCTAAGACTTTGTCAGTTTGGTTTCATACTCATTGCTAAGCTAAGCTAGGTTAAGCAATGGTCCTCTTTCCCCTTCTGAATCCAGTGTTGTTTATTTCTGGTCTGCTCCAGTGAAGCTTAGTTAAGATGGTGTTCTCCAAAATGTCTTGTTTTTGTTCATGTTATATTATTGAGGAAGAGAAGATGGCTGCTGTTAGCAGTTGATTTGGAAGATGAAGAGCATTTAGGAGGTGGAGGTTTGACTTGTTCAATTAACGCTTCCATTTTAATATAAAGACATTTATTAAATATAAAACTAAATATAGAATATTAATTAAATACACGTTTAACAAACTGAACCCAAAACGTCAACACTTCTTTAGTTATTGTCAACAAACCATCACTGCGTCTGTTCAACACCGAGCTCAAGCTACGAAATGCGCATGCGCAACGTAAGATGGCTCAAGATGGGAGATGAAAAAATTGCCCGGCCAGCAATCTGAAAAAACATAGCGTGGTGTAACTTAGCTTAGCTTAGCTTTCTGTGTGAACTAGCACATTTAAATATATGGTTCGCTATTTTTCTAAAGACTTAACAGAGTAATCTTAGCTTAGCTTAGCTTAGCGTTCTTTATGTACCGGAATTGTTGGACACATGCACTAAATATCAGGCCGAATGCGCATTTTAGGATGAATTAAATATCCAAGCTATTATATTTGTTAATTACGGTTATATCCGTATCTAAATATAATATTCTTTTAAATTTAAAAATGAAACCTGGACCCGGGAATAAAACCCGGGACATTTGGCTTAGTACACCAATGCTCTGATCACTGAGCTATCCAGGAGCCAACCTGAACCTAAAGGCATTCTTCATTAATAATTTAAGGCAAAGTCTGTGATGGTCTTGTGGAAATCATCACCTACATATCAGATAACGCAGCTATCTTAGACTCAGTAGGGCATCATGCTGCCAATATTAGAATGACAAATTGTTAAACAAAATGTTAAACAACTTCGTAAATAATGTGGGATTTCAAAATGGCTGAAACCATCTCAATGCTCTACCATATGGCGACTCAAAAGGACAGCCATATCCAGTAAATGATGAGTTTACCTGAATCTGAAGTCCAGGATATTAGCTAACGAATAACCGCTTCAGTGGACGCATGGTCAAAGGCGTCAATCTCGCAATAGACTAGACTGCCCATGTGATGAGGTGGTGTTTCCTAATTGGCCACTCTTTCTATATCCACAAAAAGGCGGATATATGTCCTCCTGTAAATTAAACTTTACTCATCAATAGCTACACATCACTTCTCTTTTGATTTGATTTTCTGTACATCTTAAATCTATTAATCTAATTCAATTTTTCCTCAAATACTAATGTCTCTCTCTTTCTAGAAAAAACTATAAAATAAATAAAATGCACATTTTTATATTGGAATAATTATTTTCTTATAACATTATCGATCATGTCCAAATAAGGTTACTTTGTTCACACTCAAATATTAAATTACTTCTTTATTTATATATATATTAGTGACTTTAGAATACTCTAAGATAAACTTATAATTACGTTGTAGTTTTCTTCCGTGATCCACTGAAAACTGCTTCGAGACCGACATGTTTCCGACCCTTGCCGTGGTGCAAAGTCGATTAACGATCATGCCTATGAACCGAGGTATTTCAAATACTAACAGGCTTTCAATTTCATCTTGCTATAACTGAATAATTTCATCAATATTAGTATTAACACACTGTTGCTTGATCCTTATTTCTGTTTTGTATTTTCAATATATTTTTTCACCCACAACTTGAGGGGAATGTAGCCACGCTATATTCAAGTTAATTCCGTTCGCGACCAGAATAGCAGTTCATAGCTTAAGTACATCACGCTTTGTTGTCAGCTGTTAAAAAAAACAGAAAACCCTTTTTTAATGTTATTGGAAATTATACTCCAAATACTAACGACATAATATTTGTCTGGTTTTTGGTGAGGGAGGAAAATGTTGCGTTGGTAGTTGTCAAAGTTTTGAAATAATATTGATGAAAGACAAACGTAATATATATTAATGAATAACATTTATAAAATACAAACATATTTATTTTTTAGATCAACATTAGTATTATTTCTATATTATTGTATCATTAGAGGTGGCTTGAATCCATTATTTTAAAAATCCAAGTCATCATTTTACCCTCAAATCCAAATCTTGGAAAAAAAATCAAACGCTGGAAGAAATAGGAATTTAACTAGATGATAGAAAGTATAAATAAATGTTAGAAATGTATGCTAAAATGCATTCATTCATACATTCATCTAGTGATAAATTAATGGTCTGGATTCTTGTTTCTAAGTTTTTTCTATGGTTATGTTGGGGATGAATCATCATTATTATTATTATTATTATTATTATTATTATCATCTAGACACCCCCGAATTATTCATTTAAAAATGGATATATTGGTTTTTAATGATGTAGAAGACAGGGTAAACAGAATAACGCTAGTCAGTGGTATCAAGCCCTAAGCAATTTTTGTTTCCAATATTTAAATTTTCAATATTTTCATTACTATAAAATTGTACAGTTTCAAAGATTCAAGGGTTCAAATTAGTACTCGAGATTTGAAAGAAAACCCATTTTCTAGAAATATAGTAGTCGACCAATCTCTGTCAATAAAAAACTGTTTACAATACAATCCTTTGCCTTGTTTGAATTTATTTTTAGCTGAACGTTCAACATAAATAATTTGGAACGAAATTAGCTTAGATAAATACACCCACATTAGCCGCCGTTTCCCTCCAGAATTCTGTCCAGCTTCAAACTCCAACTTCCCTTCAATGCTGAACAATTAAAGTGAGTTTAAAAATAGAAACCACTTGGCTACTGTCACAGAAAACTGTTATAGAATGAAGATACAAATACTGTACAGTTTTCTTCAGAACATTTTTTTTTTGCTGAGAAAATTGATAGCATTTCACATTATTATTATTACTATTATTATATTTGTTTGTTTTTAATATTTTCAATAGTAAATTATTGTAAGTTTGCCCTTGAACATGTAAGTATACATGTCCCTTCTCGGGCCTCTCGTTATCCAAAATTGTTTTCTCTCAACAACTATTATAAAGTGAGCCCTTTAGGCCGTTGTATCCATAGCACCAATTTTAGATTTGTCGAATTCAACTTTTATCATAAAAGAAAATCCAAACTCTGAGAGTTATTTAAGGAACTACCTTATAATAACTTTATCCTGTAGGTGCTTTGCCTCGAGTATTTAAATTTACATTTTTCTGTTTAATTTGATTGCTTATTGTTACTGCTTTTTAAATACTTTTGCTTTTACTACTCTCATGTAAAATTATTTATTATTTTTATCCCCTATCACCAATAACTATGCCCTATTTTTTGTAATTATTTATCAGAATTTATCATTATTTAGCTTTTAATTTTTATTTTATTTTGTTTTTATACGTACTTGTATGGTACTTGTGTACTTTTCTTTGCTGGCCTGTTATAGGTCTCACGACTGTTGGCCAGCACTATAATAAATTAAATTGGAGTTATTATTATTACTATTTTATAGGTGTTGATATTTATTTGTCATGTGTCTACTGCCAGATTTATTTGAAGCAACAACCTAATTTTATGAATGAAATTCGTCCAAACTTTATATTTATATTATATATGTTACTACGTCAAAGAAAAATATATTCGTTTTAATTCCAGGTTTAAAATTCATGGTGGCTTGTAGCTATATTTTTGGGGGATTTTTTTTTTTTTTTTCAAAAATATCTTCTACGATTTGGTTCAAAAAAAAAGGTATCAGGGGAAGGGCTTATCATGGTAAATTTAAGTGCTGTTTGTTGGTAATAGATTTAAGAAAACTTAGCTCGTTTCGTACCACTTAATTATTTATTTTAGAATACAAATAGGTCCAACACCTTAGCTCAGTTGGTAACGTGTCTGTCTACTGAGCTAAGGGTCCCAGCTTTGATTCCTAGCATGGTTGAAGATTTAACCTTGATTAAAATATGGGTTTACTCCTTTACGTTGATAAATTAACGGTTGAGGTCTGGATGTTGTGCCTGAACTGGTCTTAAAGTTGGACTATAAGTAATCTTAAACTACGACAGGCCTAGCAAGCTGGTAGTGGAAAACATATCGCTTGAATAAAATATTTTTTTTATATTTAGCACCGCGTCTTACTACCCGTTCGGGTTATACGCTTAAGTACTAATTACACTAATGGATTAGGACATGGGAGGGTTGAATTTAGAGGAAGTGAACCCGCATTTGCGTGGAGGGAGAGTGGAAAACCATTTTAGGAAAAACCACCCCCAGTTCACCCGACCGAGATTCGAACCTCGATCTCCCCGTCCTCGGTGGTCGAGCTCAACACGACTAGCGCGTTAGCCAACCACGCCACCGAGGCGGGTAATAAAATATTGACCCAGGCCACAGGCTGGAAACAGTCAGGGATGTAAAAAAAATACAAATACATTTTCATCTTGGAAAAATCTTTCATCGACGTTATTTTTAAGAGATAACATAATACATTTTTACATTACCTATATTTTATCGTGTGAATCTTCCTCTTGTTGGTTAAATCGATGGTAACGGTTTTAATTGGACCAAGATCAAGTATGGCGCTGCCAATATTGTCACGTGTAAAAATAGCGAGTGATTTGTTGATCGTGTTGACAGCTATGTATCATGTTGGAGCCATTAGACCAACCGGCACGGCGCCTTATAATTGGGATGTCACGTGATTTTATGGACGTCCCTTAAATCCCTGCTGTGAATATCACTGGGGAAAAAAAAAGAGTTATAAGAAAGGACCGGATGGGTCCTGACCTCTTTTGAAACCCAACTTTCATTTTCTAATATTGGAAGGCTTGACTTATATTTATTGGATTGTTTCCCCACTATGTGTTATATATTTTTGTTTGGTAAAAGCAACTTATTAAGGATGGTTGGCTACCAAACAAATGAAAAATTTCTAATTTTTAAGATATAAATATTAAATAAAAATAGTGTGCTTTTAAATGCAATAAAATCTACATTGTTGGGCATATGGGATAAATATCAGTTTTACGAGTAGTGAGTGGACCAGATTTGAATTCCTGATGAGGATTTTTAGGGTATCTTTTACCATTGTTTCCATTCTCTCTCTCGCTCTCCAAGAAAATTTGAGTAGATTTCTTCTAAACCTTACTTTAATATAGTAATATGGTATATTTCATATGGTAAATTAAATGCGCAGAGCTCGGATTGTAATAATATGTGTTGAATTTAAAAAAAGTTTAATTAGTTTTACTGATTTAACACAACACAAGGAATATTAATCAATAGTAATCTGGACTTAAAACCTACTTGTTCGAAAACAATTTGCTTAGGAAGATAAAAAAAGGGTGAAGATACAGAGGATAGGAGAAGATTACATAACGATGAGTTACATTATCTGTACTTATCATAAGATGGGTTTGAACCCACGAACATCGGGTCCTGATACGAGCACATTACCTCAAGAACCCCGAGGTCAACTACAACAATATTAAATAAAAGAAATGGTAAACTATCTTCTAGAATAAATGTTTACAGCATTTATAAAATGTTTACTTAAACAAATTGGTAATATATGATATACCTATTCAAAACACGTGAGCAATAAAATGTATATTAAATAAAATAATCAAACCAATTTCTTTTGTGATTTTAGTTCTTTCTATTCCTTGAAAAATATAAATGCATTTTTAAGTTTGGCATTAAATTTAACATTAAAACCTAAAAATATGCTTATATCGACTTGTGTTTTTAACTTATATATATATATCAGATATACGTTTGTGTAATTTATTTTACGCCTCAGTCGCTTCAATAGTCAATTAATGGCCTAATACTTCACTCTCGCATAGACTGGACTGCCAAAGACGAGTAAATTGGGGTTTGAATCCAAGTTGGGTGTACTACGGTGTTATCCCTAAATTGTTTTCCATTCTCCTTCCACGCAAATATGTGTACATTGTCAAAAAATTCAAATGATTATAGTTATTTTATGTGCGTATAATCCCAATCGAGTAGTAAGACGTGGTAACAAAAAAAATGTATATTTATATATAATATTTTTTTACACTTAAATAAATCAACAAATATGTGTGTGAAAATATTGCTGTCATCAAACAAAAAATCAAATTAATTTATTGGTGGTGTTAGATGAACTAACTTAATCATTTCCATCCATTTTTTTAAAGGTAAAAACATAATTTTTAGAGTGAAACAATATAAAATTATGATGAACTAAATAAAAAAAAATTGCTTACACTTTACGTATTAACTAGGTTTACGAATGGAATTTACATTGAAATGCTTATGACATCACTAAACAAGCAGCAATAATCGGATAATTTTTGTTTCGATCTCTACTTAAAAACTAATTTTCGAAGTACCTTTTGTAAAAACAAAAAACTTGAAACAATTTGAACATCGAGAGTGTATAATTTGTTCCATTGATACGGTTACCATGACAACAGTGATAACAACAATGCTCTTGAACATACAATGAGAGATATATGATGAAGGGCGGGAGGAGAGAAAGAGAGAAATACTAATTGATGTACTTTTTCTAAAAAAAAAAAAAGCTATCAGAACGAATTAATTGATGAAATAAAAGTGGTTTCTTTCTACATGACGGATGGTTTTTTTTTACTGATCATTACATTTTTTTACAAACCTTTGTGTATAGTTGAAAAGGGAGGTCTATCACAAAACGTTGATAGAAAAGAATTGTGTAGAAAGAGATAGTTGTATTTTTAGAGAATAGATGGAGCATTCAAAGGTTCTACCAAAGATCGTAAAATCTGATTGTGCCATATATAAAAGGTCTAAGCCCTTCTCCCACTACCGTTTATATATTTTTTTTACATCCACTCGTTCTCCGCGATACTAAATGTGTGATTATTTCTGTTACACAGTCGAATAAACTATAAAGAGATATTTTAACATTAATTCTTTTATACATCCCAATGAACAACTCATCATTTTTACTGTGGTAAAATATTTTTACAAAGTAGGAAAAAAATATGTTACAGTAAGAGATTGTATTTTCATTTTAAAAAAAGTATTGGACACAATTTTATAAATTATATAAATTAAGCTATAAACTCACACACACATATACCTATATTGTATAAATAGCTACAGAAAAAGAAACCACAGTATATTAATACCCGTCCTGGAAATACAAATTTTAAATAACGGTAGTGGCTTAGGAATGGGGAAGATAGGATTTAGAGGAAATGTACCCGAAATTTCATGGGGAGAGTTTAGAAAAATGTACCTTAAGTACATTCGAGCTCTGACCTCTACGTTACACACATCCCATAATAGATGAGACTCACGCTTATTGCACGTACACATCTATGTGGATAGGCCTATATATGTCTTATTTTTAATATCAAGATCAAACTAAATCACGCTTCAGGTGAAGATGTAGGGAACGCGGGTTAAGTTTTTATAATAAAACATTTATTTGGCCAAAATAAATAAAATATTGCTTCAATAAAAACAGAATCTAATTTTCTTCATAGTATGTTAAAAAATTTTGAATAATTTTTCATAAGCATAACGGCACTAGATGAGTAACTATTTTAAATTAATAGAAATAGTTGTCATTAAATTTCAGGACAGCCTTTGAGAGATATTTAATAAATGTTGATATCACTAGGTGAAGGAAATTAATCTCTACGTTTCTACTGGAGAAATATTGTATTTATTTTCACAAATAATTATTTTATAAAAAAATATCTGCAAACACATTGTCCTTATCTCGCTTTCCCTACATACTAACTGAGGCGCTGAGCCACAATGAAGACAATCGTAAACATATATCTTATTAGAAAAATAGAGGTGAATGGGTGTTAACACTTATATACCAGTATAATCTTAAGTTTTATTTCACTCAAGTGAAAAATGACAACCTGTACACGGGAATCTAGCCCAGGACCTTTGGTTTGGCAGGCCAATGCTCTATCACTGAGCTAACCTGGTTTATCTCGTATCCAGGGAAACTTTTCACTAGATGTTGTTGAATGTAAACTTTATGTTTTATAGTTATTATTTTTTATGAAAATGTTAAATTAATTAATTATCAACGATACTCACACGAACTTTTGCACCTCTCAAATTAAGATAAAAGTTTAGATAACTCTAACATTTCTAAAAAATCAAATAACTTGTTAATTAAGTTGGTGCATAAAATGTTAAGATAATTTAGAATTGTTTGTCTTGTTTTGAAGCTTCAGAATTACCATCCACATAATAAGTATCACAGTGTGAATATATTGTTCCCTTCAAGTAGGCGGTGACTTTTTATTGAAGCCTTTGAACTGTAATGTTCTGGAAAAAAATACTGCAATGTTAATATATAGTCCCTTTAAAGTAGATGGCATCCTTTAATACAATAAGAAACCAATAAAAATACTAGTTTTTAATTTTTATAGCTGGTGTAGTCATTCGCACGAGGAAACTTTAAAGTAACTTTGTTCTTTTCTAGTATATAAAATTAACTACAATAAATGGAAACAAATCTTAAATTATGTTTGAATATTAAATAATCATTGCTTGGATTAAATTGTGTTACAAAACGCAAAAAAAAAAGGTTGACTAAAACACAATGACAAAATAAAGATATTATAACTTAAACATGTGTTAGAAACCGAAATTTACTTTGAATTTTAAGCTATAACTGCTATATACACAAAATTTGAACTCTTGATTGTTAGTGCTAGTAAAAAAATTAAAGAATGACATAGGATAAATAATTCATTGACTAAGACTTAATTAAATTACATAGTACTGCAACTGTTTACAGTTTAAAAAAAGGAAAAGTTCATTTTCAACTTTTCTGGCCCTATTCGATCTGCTATTTTGAATCCAACCTATTGAAATTTCAATTTTTTGGACTTTTCTAGATAACATTAACTTAAACCCTATTGGAATGCCAAAATGTTTAGGTTATTTAGAAGTTTTCGAATAATTCATGCAAACAGATGTAAAAACTACCTATATCGGCTTAAGATGTTCAACACCCGACTGTACTCTTTATATAATTTATTTTGTTACAATATCAAGATAACTATGACAATCCGAAACAAAATATGTCAACCAGTAAATATTTTAAACCCAATCTTTGAAATAGAACATTAATCATCCCATAAACTGTGTGCAAAAATGAACGCTATCCATAGAAAATGCAATATTTGTCTAAGAGCGATCAAAGATATTAGAAAATAAATTATAGACATTGTTACAAAACCTATTGGAAAAAGAGCATAAATGAAGTAATATGCTGTTAAAGAGCCAAATTCCTGCAGTTACCTGCCAAATTTCAATTTTCAACTACAGCAAAAAAATGGTTTTAACTAATAATTTGTGAAATCTTTTTGTCCCCTATTTCTCGGATACAATTTTAAAATTTGAGATTTTTCACTATTTTATTATTATCTGAGGTGGTCTTTGTACATGATGAAAACATTTCAATTTCAGACTACACTTATAAGTGTTTATTATATTAGTAATTCAAATTGAAGCTCCCTTCTTTATTTTCCAAATATTAAATGTAAAACTAGATACCTTTCATATTTTTCTAGATATTTGGTCTGGTTCATCCACCTTCTCTAAACATTTCAATTTTCTACCACACTAAAAATTATGGTGTATTTTTTTTTAAGTTTTGGAACTCTCTATCCTCTTCATCCTACCAATCATCCAATGATCCTTGTTTTTAAATTATGATGCTAAGTTGTATATGGTTATTTAAGGTTGTCCCTCTACAGGTATGTAAATATTTCAGTTTTATACCTTACAGAAAGTGTTTTATTCTATAAGTTTAGGATTTTTTTGGAGGGGGGAAGACCCCTACTCATTTTACGGTCTTTTTTTTCATAGTGTTTGTTGGGGCTCATATACTAACAAATCTCGATCTTCTATCACAGTAAGAAGTTGTCTTTTACATAAGTTTTTAAATTTTGAAATCCCCAATTTGACCAACCGCCCATTAAATACTTCAAATATTAAAAAATTATTGAGGTATTCCCATAATATTCCTGGCATTTTAAAATTTTATACATCTATTAAAATCATACAGTGGTTTGGACTTGGTTGAGCAACAAATGGGCAGACAGCATTTCATTCATGGGCGCCCGTAGTAACGGTAAAGGGGCGCAATTCCCCCCCCTTGGAATTTCCTATTTAATTTAATATAAGAAATATTTTCTTTTACAAGAAAACATTTTTAACATTTTTTAATATTCTAGTCTGCCTTTCATCTTTTTTTTCCTTCACACAAAGATGCTTTTGCAAAATTAAAAACTGTTTAAATCAATTTGATAATGACCATAGACGCCTTCAGATTCTGTTTGAGTAGGTAATTTTTTATGTAATGCTGTTAAATGAGTTAAATTTGTAGGATCATAATAAATTAAATCATTTCAAAAATGTTTATTTTATTCCACTAAAATAATCATTTTTCCATATATTTTCTGTTCTAGGAATTCCTTCCTAAAAAATAGTACCTAAGCTTATTGAATCATTGTATAATGTATAATAAATAAGATAAGGGATTTCCAAATTCATATATTTAAGGTCATATTTATGATACCAAATTGTTTATAAATTATAAATAGAATGAACTTTTTATTTTTATTTTAAGTGTTTGACAATTGATTTTTATAAATTTACTAGTTGCGCTCAGGTTGAAGGAAAATCCTGATCTTTGCCATTTATATAATTATTTCTAGTGATTTTACAGTGGGTGAGTAGATGTATTTTGCCACGACACCATCTGGAAAAAATTATGTGGGCGCCAATTATTACCTTTTTAAATATTAGAATGATTTAAGTTTTCCAGATCTTTTGGTCTTGGAGTCATCGCACCTACACACATACCCACAAACACACAGACATATACATACATAATATATTATTTCATATGATGATTTATTATTGGTTCTCACTGTCAGGTTTCACATAGTTTATTAGTTAATCTTATGGATGAGCTAAAAGGTAGTGTTTTATAGCCACCATTTTATTTCGAGCTGGCCGTAATGTATAATATATATATTTGGTAACCTTTAAAAATTGGTCCAAAGAAAGTACAAACTGAGACCAAGGTTAAACATGTGTGTATTGTAACCGCCATATTGAAACAAAATGGTGGACGTAGCTTTAAACTCTCCTATAGTGTTAACTGGACGTCCAAGCAAAATTTCAGCAGCACAATAGGTACAGTGGCTTGGGCGTGATTTATCAACAAACATACAGACAAAATTATTCCATTTTAACGTATTAGTAGGATATTTGTTTCGATCCAAAAAAACTCCTTGATAAGGAGATTTATATGGTTTGTTAATCTTTCCAAACCTCTCTTTGCCAAGGAGACTTACAAAGAAGATGTATACATTAAAAGCTAATATATTTGAATTGCTACAAATTTAAGAAGCAAGTGTACCCATACTAAAAGTAGTTTTTTCAACACTGCTTCTTTCCTTCATAAGCTAACGTGATGTAATATAGCTTACCCTGTATTCTTTATTTTTAAGGCGTACAACAGAAGAAGTTCCATCTTGGTCTGATGAGTAGGCCTAATTTTTGAGTTTATTGTCAATAAACAGACAGACAGAAATTTGAATGTATAGCCTGGTTTACAGTTTTATTATATATATATATATATATATATTAGTTAAAATATATTATATATATATATATATATATATATATATTAGTTAAAATATATATATATATATATATATATTAGTTAAAATAATTCGTGTTAATTTTTTGTAATATGTATTGATACACATTTATGCATTTTACTAAAGTGAGCTCAACTTGAAATTAATTTTAGCCAAATATACTTATCTTAGTAATATCGATAATTTATTTGGCATTTTGGAAAAAAAATTATGAAACCCAGATGTGCCTTTGGTTTAGATCTTGCTGCACTGTGATTTGAAGAGCGTAGCCGGTCGTTATTTATCGGTCAAATAAAAATTATCATGGCTCTCTATTGTAAGTGGCAAACAATGAGAACCACTTTTCTGTTTTATTACCACGCTCTATTCTCCGTGATGGCGCAAGTCATTAGGGGATCTGCGTGGTAAAACGATCCATCCCACACACAAAAGCGGTTGGTGAAGTAAAGATTGGTTCGTGAAACCAACGTTGTGGGAAATACTAAGGTTGGATTATTTGGAAATATTTTACAGAGCTGAAAGACATTTTTTTATTTTAGGAGGTGTAGCCCCAGAGATGAGACATTGACTGACCTTTATACGCGCAATGGAAACATATTTGTTGCAGAAAGGCACTTGTTAAAATTGACGTTTAGTAGACAAGTGATAATTGTTGGTTATTTTATATTCACAGCGTCTTATTACCCAACCACGCATATTTAATAAAATATACATATTAATATAAGTATTAATTTAATATTTAGAAAACGAGTGGTATAAGACAATATATTTGAAATTAACATTATTGCCGTTGACGTGGCTAGAGTTCAAATCCCGGCCGAGTGTTCTTAGGGTGGTTTACTAAATGTTATTTTATTCGTAGATTTTTCATCCTCTCATTTAAAAAAAAGGACGATTTTACTATTAGCTATCCTAATAATTTTTATCACTTAGAATATGTATTTAACAAACGCGCGTGTCTAAACGAACCGCAAAAAAAAAAAAGATATAAATAATTATTTTAAAAAGCCATTAGAGATACTTTTAAAAAATGTGCACATTATGTTTAATCGATATTGCTCTACCAGTAGATTTTTTTTGTAAACCTTTTTTTTACTTGAAAGTCGTTGTGAAATGTTGAAAAAAAATGCACTACCGCTAAAGAAAAATAAGGTTGGTAGGGCAGGCTGGAATACAAATATAAATGCATTTTATTGATCACCTAACAAATGTTTTTCAACTTCGGAGGCTGTGATGCGACACGGAATGGTAGAAAAGTTCCATCTCTTCCCCCCCTCTCCCTTCTTTCTCCTTGGTATTTCGAAATTCTCTGAGTGGAATATAAAACAGGGGATAATAGAACGAACGAGCTTTCGAAAAATCGAGAACCTTCCATTTACGACGTCTCACTGAAGTACTACAACGCTGTCCTATTGACGACTGAAACGACCTCTACGTTATATTGGTTATTTTATTAGAGGGGGGGGGGGCTAGCCTGCACTTTTCTGAATCAACTGATTATATCAGAAAACTACTTACACACTAGCTTAACCCTAAAATAGTATCAACACATACATAACAAGCCATCAGTTCATAACTGTAATTGAACCCAGGACTTTTAGGTTAAAATATAACACATGCCTAGCTCCCCTTATCAATTTTAATACTATTTTAAATATATTAATACTAGGCTTCCTTCATAGTCCATTTTTAATAGGAATTATTTTAACAAAAATACAAACTTTTTTGCAAGATTAATAGTATTTACTTTATTATTGCTGGTAATTTATAGACATTGATATAAGCTATCAAAAGTGACGGCTTCAGATCACGTGACTTGACAAGTGAACACATGAAAGTAGATCTAGTACATTTTCGAGTTGTCAGATAAGATTATTCCTATGAAAATTGACTATACACTGGGTAAATGTCTTAGCCTGGCCCATCCCAATCGTTAGGGTACTTTTGATGACACTTTTTTTTTCAAACAGGTGAAATGCTCTCTGAATTAATCTAGAACCAATTAAAAATATACCTTCATCGATATATGTGTTTTTTAGAACTACTTCGATAGCTAATATTGCCCCTAAATAAATCAACAACAATTAAAGGGGATTAAGGGGTACATTCACGGGGCGATATTAAAGCAACTGGGTTGACCATCTCATCACTTTGACCTAATTTTGAAAATAGCTCCCAGTAGTGGGCAGACGCAATCAGATTGCAGACGATATTTGGATCACCCAAGAGATATTATGATTGACGGTATTTCCTGTGAATCAGATCATCTGCGTCAATCAGAAGCATATTGCACGATGGTTGTACAGTGAACGGAAGTTGGCAACCGATCGCTTACCATATGACTAAAATTGGGTTGGAGGAGGAAGGAAACGCAGTGAAGATCCAGATTTTTTCCAGTTTTATGACAAAACTCCTTTGTCAGCCAAAATAAATTAAATTTTGCTTCAGTAGTATAATTGAATTTAACCAGAAACTTTTTAAATGAGGATAAACATTCCTGGTAGATTTGGCAAAGATCATGACTGATATAACTGTAGATATCACCATGTTAGGAAATTAAATTATATGTATGTACGAGAGCAATATTTTATTTATAATGGCAAAAAAAAAAATGGGGGGGGGGGGGGCATAAGAACTCCAAAATTATGGATATTAGCTTGCACTCCCTACCATCCCTCTTGCGTTGCAATGAGAATAGGATCTCTAGAAAACAATGTATGTGTGAATGTTTGCCTACATGTCACAAAGGGCTTCCTTGACCGATAGAAACAAGATGGAGGAAAAGATGGTTTGACAATCAAATTGTTTGTAATCATCCAGTGAACGGGGAACTGAGAGGGAAACCAAAACTCCCAGCAATTTCAGATCAATCACATTGTCAACTCAGTTGCTTCAATATCTTCCTAAGAAAGGGCCCTTGAGGGATGAAAAAATTAACATAATATATTATTTGTTTGTGTAACATTGGATAAATATAAGGACGCTTAGGGATGTGTTCCACCTCTGATTACTGACTTAAGACTAAGTATGATTAAAAACCTTTAAAAAACTATAATAAAATGTTATATGTTAACTACCATTGACAGAATTTGACTTTATTTTTGTTTCGAAGATTTACATCATCTGTCAAAATACAGAGCTGCAGTATGAATAAGAAGATTCACGAAGTCCACTTTAAATACTAAAATTTATAACAAAAAGTCACTAGATACATTTAAGTGCTATGGGATCTATTTTGCAGCTCTAAATTTTGACAGATAAATCTCGAAATTAAAAAGCTTTTGTTGATGATGATTATTATACAAAAATTAATTATATTTTATTTTAAAGTTTTTAATTATATTTAATCCTAAGCCTATTAATCAGAAATGAAACGCATCCTTATGGAGTCCCTATGTTTATACAATCCTACATGTAGGCAATTGATGTATAAGAAGACACACTACTGAGCTAAGGTGTCTGATATAAAGGTTCTTTAATTGGTGGATCACCATAATGTAATCATATGACATATTTTTAGGTTCCTTATTTTAACAGTTTGTTGACAGACTGCGGTACTCAAAAAAACATTACCTTGAATTTAAAAGGCTGTCAAAAAACCCAAAAGACAATTTTGTAATTTTTAAAAACACACAGAAAAAGAGCCAGTCCTCTAAATATAATTAATTATTTTAAATTAAAATTTCCTTGCGTCTGAGGGCGTAGATATTCTACTAAATGAGGTACATTACCATGCTAATTCGTGCAATTTACGAAACGAGATAGAGAAGGAAGAGGGAGGGGGAATGGGGCGGGTCCGAGAAACCAACCATTTATATATTAATGCTATTTTTTATTTTTTTTTAGTGCTGACTCTTTAATACAGCTGCACAAACATTTGAATGGGTTTTTGTGTCACATGAGAAATTAAAAATATTAGAAACTAACTCTAATTGTTTCAACAGTTTATTTTATGTTTTATATCGTTATAAAGAAAGCAATTTTAAATTTATCTTCAGTGTACAATGTTTTCTGTTTTTGGACGAATTATATAATAAAAAATAGTTTTATAAAAAATAAAAAAATAATAAACCGCCCTAGATTTATTTTTATTTATTTTGTAATATAGAACGTACAAATGAAGAGTTCTATCTTTAATTTCATTCACAGCTAGTATTTGAAATTATTTTATGTTTAGGTATAAAAGGTTAAATATAGCATAATTATTTCCCAAATTACAAATGGCTGTTTATGTATGTATTTTATATATTATGTACATGTTGTAGAATATTATATGTATGGACGTACTATTTTCATGCTAGCTACAGTTGTTGCATTACTTGAAAAAGATGCCGAGTGAGACTTTTAGACACCTTGTCATAATATAATATGTTTGCGTGTGTAGAAACAATATATCAAGGTAGTAGGCATATATTTTTTCATAATATTCGTTCAACAGAGCTTTCTATTACTCACCTCGCTTTTGATCTTCCTAGAATACATTGTTTGATGTTGTATTTAAATTAAATGAAACGACAAAACCCACTTTGGAAGGTATGAAGAGAATTTATGCCTTTGTCTTTTAGTTCTTTTTAGAGAACATATAAATGCTTTTTTTTTATAATTTTATTTGTTCGTATTTCAGAAGGTTTTTGCTACTAAAATTCCTACTATATATTTTTTTTTAATTAAACTTGTAGAACCACCTAAAAACACGCACGCGCTCAAATATAAAGTAAAATCTTGTAATGTTCTATGTTCTACATTCTCCCCATACGTCATACTGTTGCCAAGAGGTCCTTAACGCAAGGTCCATGTATGATCCACGGATCTCAACGGCAGATGTTACTGGAGGGATGACGCGCTTTACTTTGTTCCGGAAGGTCGGATTTTATATTAACCACTTTCATCGGGGATAACATCTGGCCTCGTGTTATAGTGGTCAGAGCTCTGGATGTTGATCTAGAAGTCCTGGGTTCAATACCCTGCTGGTGCCGGGGAGTTTTCTCGAAAGGGGAACTTATTCCCATGTTCCCTAAGGTTAAATGCTTAAGTTAGGTTTGAGATCTTCATTGGCTTTACCCCGTCATATTCACAACAATTATCCTCCCATCTCAACGGCACATGGAAAAAGTTACCACGAAAAGGATGAATGATTAGTACATACATTCAACTGTCTTCTGGGTAGCGGTACATTAGTATTTGCTAATATTTCTGCTAACTGAGCTACAGGTTGATGTATTCTAGACACCCCATTTTTATTATTATTATTATTATTGCGGTTAATTGTGGCTAAAATTTTGTTTTTTTTCTCTCATAATTGGTCGATGTAGAAGAATTTTCCATCTCACCTTTATGATCAGTTTCTCATTACTATTATTATAATTATTATTATTATTATTATTATTATTAGCGCTGCGTCTTACTACCCGTTCGACCTATACGCACTTACGCCACGGTAGAGGCCTGGCATTCCAGACATCGTTTCTCACTAAATTTATACTTTAATATTTTTCTTCCTCCTCATTGTATTACCCGTTCAGGACATACATATTTTAATTTCATATACATGCGATGCACACATGAAGTATAAGTTTGTGTACTAATGACTAGGATGTTATAGTTTAGAGGAGATGCACTCGTACTTGCGTGAATTGAGAGTGTGAACATATTTAGGGAAAAAAATACCCTCGATACACTCAGCTGGGATTCTAACCCCCGATCTCTCCGTCACTGGAAAACAATACTAGATGAGCTTGGCATTCACTTCACGTAAATCTTTACTATACTTAAGCATAAAAAAATAAACAGGATGAAAATATAGTCCAACACCTTAGTTCAGTCGGTAGCATGTCTGTCCCTGAGTTAAGGGACCCGGGTTCATTTCCGGCACGGCCAAAAATTTACAATTTATGAAAATATGGGCTTACCCTTTCAAATTAATGAATTAATGGCTGGGGACTGGATGTTGTGCCTGGCCTAGTCTTAGGTTATAAGGCATGTGAAGATACGATAGGCCTAATAAGCTAGTGGTGGAAAATATATGGTTCGAATAAAAAAACTGCCACAGGCTGGAAACTGTAATGGATGTAAAGGTTGGAAACATACATACATGATTAAAGCTTTACGTCTATTAGGGCATGAGGCGCAGCCGATAAGAAAATTCCGCTGTGTCCTCCTTTTAAAATCAAATGACGCAACGTCCACTGCAGCGCGATGTTGCTTGTGGAATTACCGTGCCAGAAATCTCAAGGTTTCTAGAGAGTAAATTATTTTTCCTCTCGCCGCGCCTGTGTGTGTGAGGGTACCACGTGAGAAGCGCGCTTTCGTCTCATTCAGACACCCCTCTAGTGCGTTGGTTTTGTACCGGCATGCCTCGTATTACAACCCGTGCTCATTTCATTGCGAATTGTGAGAGTTTTGTCTTCTATTCCCACTATTAGTTTTGGTAATTAAAATGCATATTTACATCGAGATTTTATTCAAACATAATCGCCATCAAACAGAACGTTTTGATTATGTTTTTCCTTATAGATTTAATTAATTAAAAAATAAAGGAAATGAGTGATAGACAAAAAGGCAAATGTTTACTATCCCATTTTGGCCGTATCAGAAATATGCAACACATTTTTCATGATTTTTTTTTTCAAATAAACCAAAGAAACCTTCGGGATGGCCGCGCTTCCACAACTGAGGCGAGTTACGTGGGCGAACATCCGGAGGAAGGTGCATGGAATGTTCCACAAGGTGCGGCGGCTAGGAGCGGCGCGGCGCGGCGCGTCATAGTGTGCGACAATCTTTATGCTGCCAAGTAGGCTATATATATAAGATTGTAAATAAGGCTGATTCAAATTAATATCAACACACAAGATTTAAATCATTGTAATTACGGAAATATTTGTATGGAGGAGACAACAATTCAATTAACTTAAATTAGTTGAAAAATGGCACATCAAGACGGGAATCTAACCCGGAACCTCTGACTTAGCCTATGTGTTGCTATTAATTGAAATCAGCTTTAATTACAATCTGGTATTGTATTCTTGGCATTGTAACAGTTCTTCCTAGTTGCATATGGTTGTGATACCTGATGGCTCGTGATACTATTGGTCGCTCATATTATGTGGCTGACGATTACACAGGTCCATCACAGACTCTGCCTTAAAATAACTACTCTGGACACGGGTATAACCCTGGATAAATCAGTGATAGAGGATTTGCGCGCTAGATCATTAGTACGAGGTTCGATTCCCATGTTCAAGTATAATTTTTCAACTAATTTTAAATAATTAAATTGCTGTCTCCTTCACATGGACATTTCCATAGTTAAAATTATTATTTGCAATTTGTGTGTGGATATTCACTGGTGTAATAAGTTGAAAAAGTCATTAGATGTAGTGCTAGGTTAAGGTGGTTGAAAAATCATATTGGAAAAATAAAGAAAAACTTCTTAAAGATTTTTTTTTTGCGCATTACAAGATACGTTTGTGTTTCAAAATAAACGAAAATATATGTTAAGGAAAATACAAACATTATTTTATCTGTTCGACGATGGATCACATTTTTAAAAACATAGCATCTCTCAATTTGAACTCATCATTAAAAAGTTTCTTGTTCGAAGTCTATCATAATGGAGAAATATTTAATCAAACTTTTCTGCTGTCATTTCTACAAAATGTTGTGTGATATTTTGGTCTAGATACTTGAAATATACAAATAAATCGATCAATGGAAAAAAGAATATTTTAACAGCATGATAAATATCGCGCCGAATCAAGTGGCATTTATTTATTTGCAATCAACTCTCACTTCACATTGCATCGCTCAGAGTTTAATTTGTAAATGTAACGTTTTAAAACAAGAGTTTCGTTTTTCACAGAGCACCTCACAGTTAACAATACTAAACATATGAAGTATTAAAAAAGATTAAGGGGTGTGGGGGAGATCGATCTCAAGAAGATATTTAGGAGATCTTATTTAGAAAATAAATATACATTGTTTTACAAAAAAATTGGTCCTTGTTGATAATAAATACAATAGCAATTCTTTATTTATATTAAAATAATTTTGTTTAAAATTTGCTCTAGTATGTCACTTTTTCCATTAAATATAATTAAGGTTTTTATAGACACCTCCAATTAAAATCAAATCAAATATTTTTAGTTATAATAAGAAATACTCTAAGTTTAATAATATGCTAATGTGACAGGATGAGTAGGGTAGAATAAATATGAAGTGTACTTGCATTTGCATGTAGGTCTATGGGGAAACCATGTAGGCAAAACTCCCCCTCGGTGCATCCAGCTGAGATTTTAACCCTGATCTCCCCATTATCAGTTTACCAGACGAGATGAACATGAAATTAACACCACCCAATGTTGTGGCTCTTTCATTACTAAAATATCAAAATAACTTTAGTAATAAGTTTAACCAGTAAGAGATTAGTTTTACGTGGCCTTTCCAATTATAACTCTATTCCATTCTCATTAATATTTAATAGAATGGATTAACTTATAATTCCCAACTTTATGTATTATTACTATTTCTACTTTTATGATGATAGTAAATAGTAGTACTAAAATTTTTTTTTACTCCGTTATGTATCCCTACTTTATCACAAAGTATTATCTATTTATAAAGTATTTCATTATTTAAATTATAAATACTTTTCAATGATAAAATGTTATACGTTTATTACGTCACGATAAACCAAATAAGTTCAACTATAATTTATGTTACAGTGATATTGATTAATTTTTGATTTTATTCAGGCATTTTTAAGTTAGATAATGAGGTGAAGGGAGATTAATAAATTTAAAAATAACTAGGGTGAGGATTATAATTATTTAAATATTATTTTATTAGTTAATAATGGATGCTAGCTTGAAAAAGTCTGATCAGATTCGGGTGAAACGTCGTTTTTAATTTAATTATTATGTAAGAGTCACCCAAACATGTAATTCACCTATCACTTGCGGAGTTCGATTTTCGTAAGATATAAGCAAAGAATGACCTTAGCCATCGGAGAAGCCTTGATAGCTCGGTGGTAAAAAAAAATTCGTAATCAACCAAGGGTCCTGGGTTCGATTCCATTGCCCAGGCATCATTATTAAATTTAAGACTACAGTTATAAAATATATTTAATCTACGTTCACATATTAATACGTCAAGTCATGTGATCTCCAGCAGTTACTTTTAATATATGGTTTCATTATCTATAAAATAACGCTAATAATATAGTCAAATATATGATCAATTTTAGCGTTAAAATTTTTATATTCTAAACGGTCCTTTATGTAAAAATTGGACAGTATTCACGTAACAGTTTGTAGTACCCATGTCGAGTGCCTGTGAGGTGTTATCAAGCAATTTCACCTGATTACTGTCAATACCCTTAAATTAGGGGGAAAAACAAACGTTGGTGATGGGGAATGGGTAGGAGTGGATAAGGGTTATTTGGGAATATTTCCCCTTTAGCCAGGATAGCAAACTCACTCTGTTTATTAGATCAGGTAAGTGGTTCAGGATCATAACCCGCCCACGGCAACATATATAATAAGACCTAAAACAACTGTGGCCCTTCCATCCCCCTTCCCCCTACCATCTTCACTCTCTCAAATCTCTCCCCTACCCCCGTCTCTTCCCAACCCGATCCTCTGCAACCCTTCAGCAAGTTAGTAGGATCAATATTCTCAAAGTTTAGACTGGATGGAACCAATATTTTATGAAGTTATACGTTCGAGTTTCCGCCGAAACACTCTCCCCCCCCTTTTTTTTTGGTCTCACCTAATGGTTCATGTAAAAATATACAGTTGAAAATTTGAGTTAATATATTACATTTTTTATTTGATAAGGTGTTAAAAAAATTAACAAATAAAACCATCTTTAACTTAACTTTTTTTTATCACCGCATATTAATAACGGTTCAGATTTTACACATGTGTACTAATTACGTTAATGAGTTAGGGATGAGGAAGGTTAAATTTAATGGGAGGATTACCCATATTTTCGTGGAGGGAGGGTGAAAAACAATTTCGAAAAAAAATTTTCAGTATAACTGACCAGGATTCGAACCCGATCTGCCTGTCATCGGTGGTCTAGTCTAACACGAGAGTGATGCCTAAGATCACGCGACCACCGAAGCAGCTCTAAATTACTTATTGCTTCCTTTATTTGATATTTAATACAGTGTTTAGAGTCATAATAAAAAAGCAAAGTTAGCTAATGGTAGGTAATATTTACCCTAATGTCATTAAAAGTTGACAAGTACTAGAGCTTATATTCATATTTAGCTATAACTAATATTACAAAATAATATTACAGCTATTAAAAACAATTCTAATATTCTCTTTAGCTTAATAATACTTAAATACAGATATTATAAACAATATGATTATCAAATAGACTTTCATATTATTTTTATATTGCAACAACTGAATTTATATGAATATATTCTAGGCTTAAATACTAATTTTAAACTAAAGATTATGGTATAATTGATATTAAAACTATCATAACCATTATTAATATCCTTTAACAAATATTCATATTACTAATTACGTATAGATTTCAATATAACCTTAATATTAAAATTATATATACACGATGGCAGTGAAGTTACTATACGTAGATAATTATAACAGGGTAAATATAGCAGGACTTAGTCAAGCTTTGTTAGATTTCATAGTTTTATCTAGTCTTTCAATATAAAATTTGATGGTAAAAAAGTAGGGATTAAATAATTAATCCACAAAACCTCGCATAAAAAAAGACCAAACAAGATCTAGGTCATCACACCGTGGGAAGAGTTTATGCATCATCGACTTTCATAGCCTCTACCAGAGTTTCTACGAACTAATTAACTAAATAAATATAAATGTGTGCTCTCCGTGACTTTGTTTTAAAAATATGATACAAAATAGGTTCATATTTATCTCTCTAAAAATATGTTTCTGTTACCTTGACGAATGAAGTAATTTGAAATCCAAGCATATTTACAAGGCGGATAATTTTTTTTTCAAATTGACATAAAAGTTTCAAGCTAACAAGGATTTGGTATAAGAATATAATTCTCGGTAACTTTATACAGTAGATAAATGTTATAAGAGTTTTTGTTTTCTTTTTATTGCAAAATTTTTAGGTTGAAATTAGCAAAAAAATACAATAATTTAAATATTTTCTTTTACTCCCTCATAATTGGAAATATTTTAAACGTGTAAATATTGAGCCTCGTTGCTATGAAATATTTTGACGTTTCATGTGTCCCCCAACTAAAAAAAATTGTCTTACAATTATGTTTGTACTGCTACTGTGTATTTATATTTGTACCTTGAACAAAAGACGAAACGGTTCAGTGGATTTTGTTGACATTTAAAAGAAAAAATAGTATTTATCTTCTTAGATCGCGGTGAACTCTTGATTTTATTTCTAGTTATAAAATTTAGGGTCGCTTACAAATGGTTAACTTTTAAAGATTAAAAACAAAAGCATCGAACATGGCTACTATAATTTTGTTTAAAATGGGTATCAGGGAAGTATTTTATTTTATAAATAACTTTCAATAGTTGTTTTTCGGAAAAATGAATCAAAAAGCAGTTTATTGATATCTGATTTTTGAATATTTTTGTGTTCCTAGCTATAATATACTATGAATATGAGAACATATTTACGATTGTGAATCCGACACCTTAGCTCAATTATTAAGATTACCGGAATGGCCGAAAATGTATCATTGCTTAGATGTGAATTTACCCTCTCACATTGATAAATTAATAGCCGGGGACTGGATGTTGTGCCTGTCCTAGTCTTAAGTTATATGATAAGACATATGAAGTGGAAAATATATGACACGAATAAAAAAACTGACCCAGGCTGGAAAAAGTGATGGTAGTAAAGTAAAGTTTACGATTGTGACGTGACATAACTTTTTTTTAGGGCACGCACTAATTATGGGCATCATCAGTAAAAACAAAGATGGCAAGCGCTTTCTGCAGACACAGCCCCTGACGAACTATTCCAATTATTGCGACATCATTAACTAACTTCAACCTCCCTTCTCAGCACCTCTCCCATTCTTGCCGAGGGTATGTTTCTCTGTCAGGTCGAGACGCAGGTGTGGTGAAGATGGGAGTCACACGCATCGCTCGGTTCAATCACTCAACTTACCACTTCGTCCCCTCCAATAAATGTCAAGACAGGAGGAGGCGGTTCAGGAAGTAGAGGGGGGAGGGGGGGATGAAACGAGCAGTGAGCGCGTGATCCGGAATACTAACCACGTCCAGGTTTACCGCCGATTGATTCCCGACGTCCGTGAATACAATTTGAGAATTACGATTGGAGACCAAGTAGACTTACTTATTACACCCATTACTGTTTCCATCCAGCCTGTAGTCTGAGTGTCTTTTATTCCAGCAATATATTTTACACTTCTAGCTGGCTAGGCCTGTCGTAGCTTCTTATGCCTTATAATCTAACTCAAGACTAGAACAGGCACAACATCCAGTCCCCAGCCATTAATTCATCAATGTTATAGGATAAACCCACATTTCTCCATTGATAAGTGTTTCGGCCATGCCAGGATTCGAACCCGGGACCCTTAGCTCAGTAGGTGGACACGCTACCAACTGAGCTAAGTGTCGGATAGGCCAAATAGACGTTTAAACCTATTTTTTTAAATAATTACTTAACTAAGATTCCAAAATGAAGATTTCTAAGCTAAGTTGAAAAGTGGGTTGCATAATTTAACCTTTATTTTATTTTTTTAGCACAACGTTCAGGCTATACACATATGTACTAATCACGCTAATATACTAGAATGAGTAGGGTTGGATTTTAAATTAATTGTACACGCATTTGTGCTGATAAATAATGGAAAATTTTAGGAAAAAAGTCCTTAGCTCACTCAACCGGGATTCGAAGCTCAATCTCCTTGTTATTGGCAGCCTAGTCTATTGCGAGAGTGACTTATTATACCATGCGGCCACCAAAGCAGATTGTATTAACTTAACACACTAAGCACTTTAAGCACTCTCACACTTTTAAGACACCAATGTACGCGTTAGAGAGGGAAGAAAATGAGCAGTTCACCCTATGAGGCTTCTTGTTTATCTACTGATCACACTTGCTCTCGTCCTCTGACGAATTTATGCACACACTATATTATTTAATCCCGTGAAAATATTGAATTAAAAAAAATTAAAGGTGACATGGTGTAAGGTGTCAGACTTCTGTGCTCGGGGTTCGGGGTTCAATCCTTGGCCCCTGCATAGATTTATTTGATTATCAAACCCTTCCTTCACCTCTGACAAGACGTGTATTAATCACAAATTGTGAATGTGTGGACTACCAGGCCTCCACCGTGGTTCGGATCTCACGTAAAACTGTAGGTCCTCCATTTCATCTCACAATCACCCTACCATTACACATTAGCGTAAGTGCGTATAGCGGGTAGTAAGACGCGGTGCTAATAATATTATTAATAGTAATAATTTAAAAATTAACTTTTCCTTATTTTTTATTATAAATAGACATGATACGTCCACGTACTTTTTAATCCACATCCTGGCAGGAAGACTCCTACAGGCCATTTTCGTGACCAAGCCAAATAGCTGAAGCTATAGATGATTTATAAAAAAATACGTTTATAAAAATAATTGTTGATCTGCCAAGACGTCACAATGAGGCAAGTCCAACTCCTTATCTCGTTTGGAAGAACGTCTTCCTAATTGAGTTAAGAGCACTAGTTTTGATTCCCGACATGAACGAATACATTATATTCAGTGTAACGCGATTCTCTTCATTTACAATGATGAATCAAAAGGCCGGGGAAATGGAGGTTAAGTTAGTTTGTAAATCATGTTCTTAAACAGCATATTGATTATAAGGTGATTTTTAAATATTCTAATAATAAATCAAAACTACAGGTTAGAACTCTACTAAAATTATTTGTTACTAGTTGACTATACGTTCTTCAAATGGGATGTGTTTTAAAACATGACAATGCTTTCGTCCCTTGATTATCTTCACTCAACGAGTTTTAGCACTATTATTACTGTTATTATTATTACTATTATTATTATTATTATTATTATTACTACTACTACTACTACTACTACTACTGATTTTGACTCTAATTCCCACTGCCAGGCATTTCATATTTTACGGGATAGATCTCTGAACGAGATAAAAATTAGTGTTATAGAATCGTTACTTTCTCTCTAGATGGCCGTCATGTCTAAATTATATCCAGGTACCTTTCAAAGTTGGTTCAATGAAAATCCGATAAGAAGAAGCTAAGTAAAAGGCCAAAAAGTAGTTTATTTTGTAGACCCCCCGATCTTGAGAATAAATGGTGGAAGTTCATTTGAATAGGTCTAAACGTTAATCGGACGTCAGTGTGAAATCTCAGCACAATCGGTGTTGTGTTTTGTTCTTGAAAGATTAACAAACGGACACCAACTCAATTGTATATATTTACAGGACGATAATTTAAACATGGTTCATCAATACATCTGTACGCATATTGATGGGCACGTGGATGAGTGGGGACAGGAGGGTGGGGGGAGGTAGGGTGTTTGGAGACAGGGTGCTGTACTCCCATGTGGTTGTAAGTTAAGGGGTATTTTCCTAAATAGTTTCATATTCTTTCTCCAAGCAAATACTATTACATTCCTTCAAAAAATCCCTTATTTATTCCTATTACAGTAGTATAATTAAATGACTTTAATGGGTGGTGCAAAAAAATTAATAAATTAAGAGCATATGGTTTATGTGTCTTTAGGAACTTCCATTGTTATTGTATTGTTATTGTTCTATCATAATCTAAAAGTTAACCAAGTATTTATAATCTTTATATACTTAATGTAACTTGTATGTTGCCTCTAAACACTTACGTTCCTCTTTATTTTTTTATTTTTTTTCTCGTTTTATAAAAGTACAAAGTTCTTTCTTACATCAAACCGAACTTAAAAACTTTGTGTTCTTTCTCACAGAAATAAAGCTCTTTTTTCTTTCAAAAGAAAGGAAAAAAAATAAAGGATTTGCATTTTAAATAAAAGGAAATTCATAAAAGAATTCTTTCTTTATTATCAGAAAAATTTGATTGTCAACTTCAAAGAAAATACTTAGTCTCTTGAACAAAAAAAAATATATATTTTTTTTTTGCCCGAGAAATTGTTATTAAATCAAACCCAATGTTTGTAGTCGATTTAAACAAAGCATTATTCAACAATTTCAAGTTTTTGTTTAATATTCGCAATAAACTTTTGTCCTTTGATATATTTTCATCACATTTTGAATATTAAATAAATGAAGAGTTTTATTAAATGTAATTAGAGATCTACGAGTACGAATACATTTATATATTTGATACATATATTTTTGTTTATTAACGTACAAATTCAACCCCAGAACTATAAGGACCCGTTAATTAAAATTTAACTTTACCTAGGAAGTATGCATGAGTGAGAAAGTATTGAACTACTATTCCTGCATTGTCTTGGAAACAATTGCACTAAGCCACAATGATTAGTACTATTCAGAGCTTTCATCTAGTTTGCCCAACCGGGATTCTAGCTCGGACCCTCTATAAATGACAATTTTGCAAAAGGTGAACCTTAAGCTTTAGACCACTCGGCCATTGTCAGGGGTGTGTAATAAAAATTAGTGGTGTGCATGCGGTGTAGGCGTCAAGCTCGTCTAGGCTTATTTGACGGGAATGTGAACTTAGGATTATTTCTACCTAAATGGTTTCCCACGCTCTCTCCACGCAAATATCTTACTATTCCCTACTAATTAGTGTAAATATTGGTATATAAAAAACTTGGTTAAAGAGAACAGATTTATTTTTAGCACCACTTCTTATTACCCGTTTAGGTTATACGCTTATGTAGGCTACTAATTACGCTAATGGTTTTAGGTATTTGGGAGGTTATATTAATAGGAAGTGTACTTGATTTTCGTGGAGGGAGAACGTAAAACCACCTTGGAAAAACCACCCTCAGTACACCTGACTGAGATTGGAACCTTGAGCTCCCCTTCATCGGTAGTCCATCATACTCAGAGAGTAGCGCATTAGACCACGCAGCCACCGAAGCGGGTATCAATATTGTTAATATTAAAATAATAGTTGTATGAGTTTAATGTTTTTTTAAATGGCTTTGTGTCTGAAAGAGATAGAGAAAAAGCAGTAGGGAGAATAAGAAATAGAGCGGGATGAAAAGAGATAGCGAGAGAAAAATAAATCAACAAAGAAAGACAAATAATGGTTAATAAAACCTTTAAATAACCTACCTATATTTTATTTCTACACCAAAACAGAAAGTGTTTCTGAGGAGAGTATTGAGAAATTCTTATCATTGAGAATAGAGAGGATGTGTGTGTGTGTGTTTGTGTTATAATTACCCTTTCCTTTCTTTTAATTCAAAGCTTTGAACACGCATTTAGTGTTTAAAGGGGTTAGACCTCATGTTGTGACCATCCAAATTCATCCCCACTGATGGGACGTAATAATTTGACGACTTCCGTGAGGTTTTAACAACCAGTTTTACAGCTCGTTCGCTCGGGTAACTGCTGCTTTACTTCGCCCAGTCAACTTTGGATGGATGTTAAAAGGTGTTGGTTAATATGGCAGTAAGGGGTGTAGATTTAAAGAGAGTTGGGAGGAATGGTCTGATGCATTACACATTTGGGAGCAAAAAAAAACCCACACACCTCATTTTAGTGGTTATAAGAAAGTTCGTTAAGATGTAATGGATTCAAACTTTGCTCAACCCTTTAGATTCCCAAAGAGGGGTATTTCAGTATCGTTTATTTATATTATATCCACACTAACGCTGGTGCATTTCTTCTTAAATACTCCTAATCATCTCACCTTCTATTAGATGGTTAGCCACCCGTATATTTTATGAACAGTATAAAACTAAAAGATACTAACACCCTTTTTTTTATGTTTATAATTCTCACCCCATACCGGTGGTCAAAGAGCTTAAGACAGGGGTTGGAAATTTTTTTTGAGAAAGGCCTTGGGGTAAAATTAAGGATACTATGTTAAATTAAGATACAAAAATAAAATTCACACTTATTTTTTATTAAAATAATACAGGATGTAATTGTAGGGGACCTGGCGGTATAGAGATAGAGTGTCAAGACTTCTGTGTTAGGGGTCCGAGGTTCAAATCCCGGTCCGGCACAGATTTATCTGATTACCAAACGCTTCCTTCACCTCTGGCAAAGTGTGTGCTTTCACGCTTTGTGGATTTGTGGAATGCCGGGCCCCACCGTGGTTCGGAACCCACGTTAGACTGTGTTCCCCTCTTTTTCCCACCAACATCATTCTCACGTATCATCCTCCCTACACCCCCACCCCCACAATATATAAATATGTGCAAACAGATCTTCATTTAAAAATTAGAAGTGTGGAATTATTTTTCATGAGCTATACCTTCGCTTAGTTAATCTACAAATATAGTATTTCCCATTTAAAAAAGTTATTAATAAAAGATTATAAGATAATACCACTCGGGGTCAGGTTTCAAACCCATTAAGGTGTCGGGGTTCGAATTCCATAAGGGTGTACTGAGGGGTTTTTCCTAACTGTTTTCCCAATCTCATATACACGCATATGTGGTTACATTTACTCTAAAATGATACCTTATTCATCCCTATTCTATTAGCATAGTTAACCTTCGGGGACTGGTCCTAAAAAAATAACATGAGGACTGGCGCCGTTGCAGTTTGTAACATCCTATAATATTCTAAAAAGTAATCAAAAATACCTACCTACTGTAAGACATTATTACTGAAGCAATATCATTAAATAAGTATTTGCATAATACTGTATTTTTGTAAATATTATTAAAAAAAAGAAAATTAGAATAGTGTTAAACTGTTACAAAAACATAGCTTTTATTAGAAAGCAAAAAAAGTGCATGGTATTTATAAATAAAAAACTACATTAATCTACAAAATACCTAACAATCATAAAATATAAGTTTCAATTAGGATGTATTTTGAACAGAAAAAAATTACAAGAAAATGATTTCAAAAAGTTACTTACATTTTTGTTGAAAAAACTTTACTTTATTTGGGTTCCTTCAATTCGTATTTGTATGTATAATAGCGTCCACACGTGAATTAAACTACAGCAAACTAAAGCGACGTTATATAACTTTTGGACACGTGATAAAACTTGCACGAACTATGTAATGTAAATATACGGTGGCAATGAACCACGAGACATAGATGGTGGCGTTGCGTATTCACAACATTTATGCAGGGCTTCAGTTAAAGCTTTCCGTATCTCAGAAAATAAAATGTTTTTAAAATGTTTGATAATATCACACTACTCAGCAGGAACTAATTGAGGAATACTTGGACGGGATTGACCTACTACCTCCAATTTAAAAAAAAATTACAACTGATGCGAAAACGCAACACGCCAGTCACAGAAGGTTAATACATGCGTTTGGCCGAGCGACTACAGTAGCCCCATAGCTTCTTTCGTGCAGACTGACACTGACTGACGGCTTTGAAAGCTACCAGACCAAATTATGTATCCCTACGCCGAAGCCATATGATATGCAAAAAACATGTGTTTAACAGCTGTCACTTCTAACAGTCAAAATTTAGGTATATACCTAAATGTTGACTGTCAGAAGTCAGCTGTGAACTGTCAGTCAGCACCAAAGAAGCCATGGGGCTACTGTAGACATAGTGGAAACAAATTAAGGGTACAAGAAAAAGAGGGAAAGTCCAATTTATAACTCAAATGGAGTCGGTGCTGCCATCTGTTGGATAATCATGAGACCTTTTTAATGCACTTTATGGTTAAAAAAAAGTCTCTGTCATATTTAATTATTAACAAAATAAGCATTTGCTGGGTATTTATAGGGTTTGAGATATCAAATAGCTGCTGTCCTAGTAAATGTATATTATGTCTCTCTCCCTTTTCCTATACCCTTAAAATATAATAAAGATTAAATAATTGTATATATTTTTTATGATAATTTTGTTCCCAAATTAAAAATTTCCCCTTTGAATATATTTAAATTAATTTTTGTTTGTCTACATCTTGAGCGTATAAGCTTTTATTTAAAAAAAAATATTATACTTTGACTGTATGGAACTCCGAGTATCACTGTCGAAAGTAATGGATTCACGGTTTAAATACATAGACACAAAATTTCCCCCTTTGAATATTTTTGAAATTAAAGACTTTGAGGCACATTCACTATGTATAAAATTTCATTAAAATAAATATATGAAGCACCGCAAAGACTTTCTCTCTCCTTTGACTAAATTATACTATAGTTCGTAATATATGTGAAACGAAATAATATACATTGCTTATAGAAACAAAATTAAAAAATAAATCATTTCACCATAGAGCATTCGTCATTAATATACACTGTTACAGAACGGATTTATTATTATTATTATTATATTATTATTATTATTATTATTATTATTATTATTATTATTATTATTATTATTCTCAACTTTCATTTCACAAAGCTATATTCAAAATATAATATATATATCTTAATCTAATGAAAATTGAAAAATGACACCTGGACATGGGAATTGAACCTGGAAGCTTTGGCTTAGTACCCAAATGCTTACCACAGAGCTATCCAGGAATAGTCGAAGGTAGCTGCGTTATCTGATAATCGTGATCTTAATATAATCACACATTTGTAGCCGACGATTTCCGCACGTCCATCATAGACTCTGCCTTAAAATATGAGTGAAGAATGACCCTGAGCACGGGCCCGGTTCCTGGATAGTTCAGTGGGCAGAGCAATCGCGTACCAAGTCAAAGGGTTCCGGGTTCGACTTCCTTGTTCCAGCTGTCATTTTTAAATTTTCAGAATATGATATCTAGATGGAGTAATCCTCACTCAAAGCATAATTAATAGCTGCTATGGCTATTATGATTCATATATATATATATATAAAATATCTGCTTCGGTGGCCGCATGGTCTAAGGCATCACTCTGAAGATAGACTAGACGGTGAGGACAGATAGATTGGGGATAGAATCCCGATTGGTTTAGTGAGGGTGATCTTTACCAAAATGGTTTTCCAGTCTCACTCCACGTAAACCCTGGTAAACTTCCTCTACATTCAACCTTCCTCATCCTTAACTCATTCACGTGATTAGTACGTATACGTATAACCTGAATGGGTAGTAAGATGTATTGCTATATATATTCACCTATAGGCCTAACTAAAAAGTATAATCTAAGGCGCTTCTCTCACAATAAACTAAACTGCCGGTTACAGGGAGTTCAAAGTTCGAATCCCGTTCGGGTGTAATGAGGATGGTTTCGCCAAAATATTTTCCGCCCTCCCTCCACGCAAATGTGATGACAGGGAAATCAAGGTTCGAATCTCAGTCGGGTGTATTGAGGATGGGTGTTTACCAAAATTTTTTCCACTCTCCCTCCCCATACAAATGCGGATACACTTCCTATAAATATAACCTAAAGGGTACTAGGACGCGGTGCTTAAAAAAAATCATCGATAATCACATTTTTATCCATGTTGAATAATCGAACCAGTGACCTCTGACGCGCTACCGACTGAGCTAGGCTAATGGCTTCAACTAATATTCCAAGGATAAATTTACCATACACAAAGCCTCACCTAGTATAAATGTAAATACTCGTTTAGGAAACAGTCTCTGCTTACTTACAAGAAAACACTGCTTTTACATTACAGTGCATACGAGGCTGTAATTGAAATTTCCACTAAGCTGTTAGGTTGGTAACCGCGCAATCAGTTTTTACTCCACCAGGGGACTCCCCGTTGTGTGCTGCCTTCAATCAACAGGTTGGAGAGTGAGGGTTGCACCACGAGAAATCGGCTAACCACCTCTTATGACGTGTTGATCCTGGTTACCGCAACACTGCGCCACTAGCACCCGGGCACTTATAGCTACATTATTGTGGTAAGGGCAGGAGGAGGGTTGAAATCACACCAAGAAAAGTATACCGACATTTACGTGGAGGGAGAGAGTAGAAAAATACATTCAAGAAAAACCACTCACAGTACACTCAACCTGTACTCGAACCTCGAGCTCCCGTCATATGCAGTTCAATCTATTGCGAGAGTGACTTAGAGACTATACAATTTAATATAAGAAACACAATAAGTCCAATCAAGCGTCGGACTTTTGACGCGTTCCTCCCGAAAAGCGACCTGTTTATACACGAAGAAACATAATTATCCCAGTCATTTATGCAGACCTAGCCTTACTTAATCTAATCTAACCTATCTTAGCCAGCCATCAGAAGATTTCCTTTTAATTTCGCAAACCTAATCTAATCTAATCTAACTGTCAGACGATTAAACGGACACTGGCTATAGAAACGTGAGTCAGAAGTAAACACAAACACAGCAGGGGTAACGGGTGCATTCACAACTGCGCCTAACGTCTTATGACCAACTTGGTGTCACCTTGGTTGTCTTGGGGTAAAGTATTCACCTCAGGACCCAATGTTCGTGTGTTCAATCCCAACTGGAGTCTACGGTTTATTCTTATACGATACCAATTCGTAGCACATCTTCCTTCGGACGGGAAGTAAAGCCGTCGGTCCCATGTCGATAGTAGCGTGTAAAAGAACCCTGGAAGGTATGTGAAAATATATTTCCTAGCAAAATTGGTGGGCCCTTTCACTTTCGCTCATAGAAATTCTCGTGTGCTGATAGAATCAAATCGGTTCAGAAAGTGCACGTTAAATGCCGCATATAAATAAAATAAGCCAATCTGGTCCAAACTGGCCCGTCTATTTAAGCCAGGACACATCTTCCATCCTCCAGCCCATTGTGTGTGTGGTGTGTGTGTGTACGCGCGCGTGCGCAGTGGGAAAGCAGGACCTTAAGAGCTTTTCTCATGGCTGATTAACCGGGAAATAATAGCTAAAAGATTACGCTTAGACCATAAATAAGCATCTAGTGCGGTTTTCTGCATTCTTCACTTGTCAGCAATTTAATTGGGAACAGTTATAGTATTTTTTTCATTTTTAAAATTATTATTTTTAGATTTTAAGTTTTTTTAGTATGGAAAAACAGTTTCAGTAGTTTCAATATAATTGTTTCTTAAAATGTAACACAGAAAACAGCACTATAACGCAACTCCTGGTTAGAGCCGTTTTACTTACCTAAGTTACAGGTTATCCGTGGGATGAGACGGCCTCTTAAGCATCTTTATACTAAAGAGATAAGACTTGCAGCAGGGGTCGAACGATCTAAGGCGTCACTCTCGTGTTGGACTGGCCTGATGATGACAGGGGAGACAGGGGTTCAAATCCCGGTCGAATATACATGAGGCTTTATTTTTCCTAAACGATTTGCAACTATCCCATTCAAACAAATGTGAATAGACTACTTTTAAAATACTTTCTTCTTCTTTCCTATCCTCAATAGAATAATTATCATATGTGCATATTTTTATTTTTATTTTATTTAGCACCGCGTCTTACTACCCGTTCGGGTTATACGCTTATGTACTAATTACACTAATGGATTAGGAAGTGGGAAGGTTGAATTAGAGGAGTGAACCCGCATTTGCGTGGAGGGAGAGTGGAAAACCATTTAGGAAAAACCACCCCCAGTTCACCCGACCGAGATTCGAACCTCGATCTCCCCGTCCTCGAAGATATGTGCATATTGCACGAGCAGATAGTAAGACGCAGGAATAAAAAAAATGAATAGGCAAAGATAAAGTTCAGGGCTGAGAAAGGTTTATTTTCTAAAATGTTCAAGTTTTTATTTAAGACGACGACGCTAAAGGTTATTTTTGAATCTACGCGTCTTTAAACTATTTAATTATAATGCTATCTACACACAGGTTGTATAAAACATTGTAATTATTGGGATGTCCGTATGAAGGAGACCACAATTCAATTAATTTAAATTAGTTGAAAAAAAAAACACATGAACACTGTAATTGAACACGGGATGATTCAACGGTAGAGAATTGGCACGCTAAGCCAATGGTCCTGGGTCCAATTCTTGTGTTCAGGTAATCAATTTTCGCTACCTCATTTGATAAACATATCTGATCTGATGAACATATATTCTAAATTTATTTTTAATATATTGTAATATAGCTCAATAGAGCGTCAATCATCTGCACCTCGACAACCCGAATTGCCAACTAACCGAATCAACCCATTCAAGACGTAATCACCAGCACCGGTGGCCGCGTGGTCTGAAGCGTCATTCTCAGAGTAGACAAGCTTGCCGATGACGGGAGATCGAGGTTAGAATCTCGGTCGGGTGTATTGAGGTTTTTTCCAAATTGGTTTTCCACTCTCCCTCCACGCGAAATGCGAGTACATCTACTCTAAATGTAACCTCCATAATCCCTAAAAAACATTCGCGTAATTAGTACATAAGCGTATAACCTAAACGGGTAGTAAGACGTGGTACTAAGTATTATTCATTCTGTTTTACAAGTATCGTAGTTATTATTATTATTATTATTACATTATTTAAATTATTATTATTATTATTATTATAGTAGTAGTAGTAAAGTACAGTCTGATAGAGTAGTGACTTTTCGTACATAAAAATTATTTTCTCCCTTAATTCAACCATCCTAAATTTATACTAACCAAATCTCCTATTTCACAAGTAAATTCGCATAGTTGGTGTTCTACTGTATATACATATATAATACATATATAACACCCCCCCTCCCTCCTAAAATATAATCACGCTCCACTTAGCAAACATTCTAAACTGAATGCTCATCTTTCGAAATCAAGTTAAGTGTATGGATGCGATTGAGGTTAGTTTCAATCGTTTTAATTCTATTGTACCCAATTATATATATTTCAAATTATAATTAAGTGTTTCCCCCTCCAGGGCTCGTTTTCTATAGATGTTGAGAAAATTGATATATAATAGCTTTGTTCGAGACAGGCCCCGAATATTGTTAGTGGATTAACTTTATACCGGTGTCTCGGGACGTTTAGTAAGTCGCAATCTACTCCCATCCCCCCAACCCCGACTTAGTAATTTGAAACAGTTTAGTCAGATGGAGCCAATGTGAAAGGTAGACCGTACAAGCTCAGTAATAATGCTAATTTACTCCCACCACCCCGCTCCCTCCTCCCTTCCTCCCTTCCTAGACTGGTTCATTTGCTCGCGGGTATATACAAAGCTCTGTCGTACAATCGGCTCTACGTAGAGTCCTGGAGATGCACTAATCGCACTTCAAAGAAGAGATTACCCCATCCTAGCCAACCCTCTTCCCCCCCAAACCCTACACAGCCTCCGTACCAAACCCTTTTGCCCCCCATTCCTTCCTTCTCCTCTTAAAAACACACATTTTAGGAGAATTAAACTGTCAAATAGAAACGCCCTTCGATTATTTACAATCTCTTGTTTGTTAGTTTTCGTGTTAAGACTGCGCTTAACCGCTATTTAAAAATTATCTAGAACTTTTCTTTTTTTTTTACTTTAACTTGCTGTATTCTTTAGATAAACCAAACTTTAAAATATAGCTCAAAGCCAAACATAGTGGTATTAAAGTAATTTCCATTTTTATATAAATAACTTTAGGTATATTAATTTAAATTTTAAGATTTGAGTAAAACTCGAATACATTTCTTAAAGTGGTTTATAAAGACACAATAACAATAAATAAATAAACAGCTAACCCATATTTTTGTATTATAATATGATCCTTTTAATAATGGATGCCGTAAAATGTATTGATAAAAAAATGTGTATAATGGTGTTTTTTATAACTTTATTTTGATTGACATTTTATTCATAAAGATACACAGCGATCTATATGTAGTTGCCCACCCCTATATCCTAAATCATCAATTGGCGGATCAAAAGATCAATTTTGGTCAGAAATCCATGTCATTATAAAGAAATTATTTTTTGTTTTCACATTCAAGTTTTACATAATGTATACTTTTAATTTATATTTTTCACCGCTTCACACTACCCTTTCAGGTTTTACGCTTATAAAATTATTTAAAGTATGCTAATGTGATAGGGATGAGGAAGATATAATTAAGAGAAAATTTATCAGTATTTGCGTGAAGGGAGATTGGGAAACCCTATTTAAAAATAATGTTCACTTTTGATGCATTAATTTTGTGACAGCCTGTACAGGAAAAGTGACAAAGTAGTATTCAAAATAATAAAAAGGAATAGGGTAATATTTAACTAACGCTATTAAAAGTTTATAGTGTATATTATTTACTAGTTCTCTATATATATGAAATGGGATTTTTTTCCTCGCATGACAAAAATTAATTTAGGATATTCTAAAACAAAGTGCTTAGGAAGAAGATACTTGGTCCAAAAAAGGGTGAAGATACTGGTGAGTGGAGGAGTTTATATGATGAAGAGCTACATACCTTTTACTCATCACAATACATTGTTAGGATGAGGAGGTGAACTGGATAGAACTAGCTCAAGATAGGGATAGGGTTTAACGAGGTGAGCTAGATATAACTAGCTCCTGATAGAAACCGGGTGTAATGAGGTAAACTGGCTAGAGCATGCTCAAATAGAGATAGTTGTAATGAGGTGGACTGGATAGAACTAGCTCAGATAGAGATAGGTGAACTGAGGTGGACTGAATAGAACTGGCTCAGAACAAGGATAACATGTAATGAGGTGGACTGAATAGAACTGGCTCAGAACAAGGATAACATGTAATGAAGTGGACTGAATATAACTGGCTCAGAACAAGATAAAGTATAATGAGTGGACTGAATAAAACTAACTCAAAATAGGGATAGGTGGCCTACTTTTGTAAATGAAATTTCGAGTTCTAATACCATAGAGTAAGTAAGTAATGTATAGTGTATGTTAATTTAAAAATACTAGACAGTCAAAATAATATTTTATCTCAGCCGTGGAGGTAATTGGTAATGCCCCTAATTTGATAGTCATATAATTTCACTTAATACCATTCGATGAACAGAAAGTTTCTCTCTAGGAAATAAAATCTACTTTGTGAAACTTGAATCGATTCAACCGAAAGATTAATTTGATAAAGTGAGATGGATTTGTTTTTAATTGATGCTGCGCCTTTTTGGAAACCATTAAACCAGAGAATCTAAAGTAACTTTTTAATTATTGTTTTGTGGGCCATGAAATCTCATTATTACTATTCGACTTACCCACATTTTTTAATGTTTTTTTTTAAAAAAGAATATTTTAAAGTGAGAAAATTTAATAATAGTAATAATAATGATACCCACCTCGGTGATGTTAGTTAGCTAATGCTCTAGTTTCGTGTTGAGCTTAGACTGCCGAGGACGGGGAGATAAAGGTTCTAATCTCGGTTGCGTGAACTGGGGTGGTTTTCCTAAATGGTTTTTCACACAAATGCCGTTTAACTTCCTCTAAATTCTACCTTCCCAATTCTTAATACATTAGCTTACACCCGAACGTATAGTATGTATGATGCGGTGCTAAAAAAATATGATAGTAATAATACTAATAATAATAATATAAAACATTGAATCAAATTTAAGAGTATAATTTTCATAGGAAGACGGCTAAAAGGTTACTAGTTCTGTGTTTATTAATTCATTTATTGTCATGTAATCAGGAAGTCCAAGGTACAAACGACTTAATGTGATAAGAGTGCAAAAATACTTTACTAAATAATTTTGGATATGTATGGAGAGTTCACTCTTAAGTGTGAATAGGGTTAATAACTATGTTAAGATGGGATTGAAAAGATTACGAGTAATGCATAATATAGATTATCGTTTGTTAAGGTGGGGTCTAAATAATCAGGAGTATTGGTTAATGAAAGTACAGTTAGTTAAGGTATAGTGAATATTCCTCTGAACAAAGTCCCTTAATTCATTATTACTTCCATCGCCCGCTTTTATTCGCGGTGCTTCCAACCACCTTAGCTCCCAGTTCTTCCATCTCACCTTAACACACAATAATTCTTCCATTCCACCTTAACTTGTGGTTACTACCATCCCACCTTAATCACGGTACTTCCCTTACCTTAACTACCGGTGCTTCCATCCCACCTTAACTAACGGTCTTTCCATCCCAATTTAACCTACGGTGCTTCCACCACCTTAACTCCCAGTGCTTCCATCCCACCTTAACTCACGGTATTTCCATCCACCTTAACTCAGGTGTTTCCATTCCACCTTAACTCACGGTATTTCCTCCCAACTTAACCATGGTGCTTCTACCCACCTTAAACTCCCACAGTGCTTCCATCCCACCTTAACTCACGGTTTTCCATCCCACTTAACCACGGTCTTAACTACCTTACTCCAGTGTTCCATCCACCTTAACTCGCGGTGTTTCCATCCCACCTTAACTCACGGTATTTATATCCTACCTTAGCTCGCAGTGTTTCCATCCCACCTTAACTCACGGTATTTCCATCCCACCTTAACTCACGGTATTTATATCACCTACCCTAATCTCCGGTTTTCTATCCCACCTTAACTCACGGTTTTATATCCTCACCTTCAACTCACGGTTTTCTATCTACCTTAACTCCGGTTTTCATCTCACCTTAACTCACGGTTTTTATCTACCTTACTCGGTTTTTCCCACCTTACTCACGGTTTTCTATCTCACCTCAACTCACGGTTTTTTATCCTACCTTACTCGCGGTTTCCATCCCACCTAACTTCCGGTTTTCCATCCACCTCAACTCACGGTTTTTATCTCTACCTTAGACTCGCAGTGTTCCATCCTCACCTTAGTTCCGGTTTCCATCCACCTAACTCACGGTTTTATATCCACCTTAGCTCGCAGTTTCCTATCCACCTTAACTCGGTTTTCCATCCACCTTAACTCACGGTATTTTATCTCTACCTTAGACTCGCAGTGTTTCCATCCCACCTAGTTCCGGTGTTTCCATCCCACACTTAACTCACGGTATTTATATCCTACCTTACTCGCAGTGTTTCATCCACCTTAACTTTGCGGTGTTTCCATCCCACCTTAACTCACGGTTTTCTATCCCACCTTAACTCACGGTTTTCCATCCCACCTTAACTCACGGTTTTCCATCCCACCTTAACTCACGGTTTTTCATCCCACCTTAACTCACGGTGTTTTCACCCACCTTAACTCACGGTCCTTCTATCTCACCTTAACTCACGGTTTTCTATCTCACCTTCAACTCACGGTTTTCTATCCCACCTTAACTCACGGTTCTTCATCCCACCTTAACTCACGGTTTTCTATCCCACCTTAACTCACGGTTTTCTATCTACCCACTTAACTCACGGTCCTTCTATCCCACCTTAACTCACGGTTCTTCTATCCCACCCTTAACTCACGGTTCTTCTATCCCACCTTAACTCACGGTTCTTCTATCCCACCTTAACTCACGGTTCTTCTATCCCACCTTAACTCACGGTTCTTCTATCCCACCTTAACTCACGGTTCTTCTATCCCACCTTAACTCACGTCTTTCTATCCCACCTTAACTCACGGTTCTTCTATCCCACCTTAACTCACGGTCTTCTATCCCACCTTAACTCACGGTCTCTTCTATCCCACCTTAACTCACGGTTCTTCTATCCCACCTTAACTCACGGTCCTTCTATCCCACCTTAACTCACGGTCCTTCTATCCCACCTTAACTCACGGTTCTTCTATCCACCTTAACTCACGGTTCTTCTATCTCACCTTAACTCACGGTTCTTCTATCTCACCTCTACTCACGGTTCTTCTATCTCACCTCAACTCACGGTTCTTCTATCCCCACCTCAACTCACGGTTCTTCTATCTCACCTTCAACTCACGGTTCTTCCTATCTCACCTCAACTCACGGTTTTCTATCTCACCTTAACTCACGGTTCTTCTATCTCACCTTAACTCACGGTTCTTCTATCTACCTTAACTCACGGTTTCTTCTATCCCACCTTAACTCACGGTTCTTCTATCCCACCTTAACTCACGGTATTTTCTATCCACCTTAACTCACGATCTTTCTATCCCCCTTAACTCACGGTGTTTTCACCCACCTTAACTCACGGTCCTTCTATCCACCTTAACTCACGGTTTTCCACTCCCCCTTATCTCACTGGTTCTTCCATTCACCTTAACTCAGTTTTCTATCCACCTTAACCCATGGTTCTTCTATACTACCTTAACTCGCGGTGTTTCCACCCCACCTTAACTCACGGTCCTTCTATCCCACCTTAACTTGTGGTGCTTCCACCCCACCTTAACTCGCAATGTTCTCATCCAACCTTAATTACTTTAACCTGCTTCCAGCCTTAATTTTTACAACCTTAACACTGTTTACGAGCACTCTTGCACAACCTTCCTGAGATAATATAATTAGCCTGAACCTATTTATACCCCTATTTCCTCTAAACCTCTAAATAAAACATATAAAATATATCTTTAGGGGTGGTCCTTAAAATGTAGTTCATTGTTTTGAGTTGATGTGGAAGTTTTGGTCTCCGAACAGTTCGCAAACACTTTTGACAACAAACTTTCGGCAACATTTAGATCCCAGGCTCCAATCATTTACTATCGCATCAAACTCGGGACTAGAAGCTGGTAGAGTGATCCAGTCACGTGTCTCATTTGGGCTCACTCGGAGAGAATTTGGCGGCGCAGCGAATTCCTCTCAAAATGGTGGCGTCCATCGAATAGACCTTAAGTCAGTAGATACCATCCCGGACAATATTACACTTGAGAAACACAAGAACTACCTCAACATATGAGCATAGCAACTCTGATAAATATGTTCTTATTTTGTTTTCATAGAGTCAGGGGTCGGCAACCATTTTATACCTCGATCGACTTTTACATTTATCAAAGGTCCCGTCTTCATCCTTTGCCTCTCCACGCTACTTTTAACTATTATTTTTTCTTATATTTGTTTTGTTTCCTTAAATTCAATATTTCCTCCAATATTTACGTCCCTGCCTTTAAAGAAAATACATAAAATGTTCACTCCGTTTATCCTGAAAGTCGGATTACAATATGGCCCTATATTATAAGCGGTATCATAGTGGATTAATGCAAGGTAAGCTTGCCTTTTCTTAACATGTAGTCTTCTTGCGCGATCGACTGATAATTTCTGCGAGATCGGCCAGTTGATCACGATCGACGTGTTACAGACCCCTGTCATAGAGTCCTACTACCCGCCTGGTATGTACGTATTTTAATTAATTTAAATAGGTAAAGAGGAACAAGGTAAAATTTAGAAACAAAATTGCGCTTATATTGGCGTGGAAGGACAGTGGATTGCAATTTAGAATATATAGGTGATTACAGCCGGTCGGGATTTGAGCCATGACTTCCTCGTTACAGACAAACCAGTTTATAAGAGTTAGACATACAGTCTGCGTGACGACCAGCGATGCAGGTGATTTTCTTATAATAAAGATAAACGCCTGGTATTAGAAGATATATTTAAAATGTATATTTTTTGTTATCACGATTAAGCCTCTCAAGTTGTTTAATCCTGTAAGATGACATTTAATTTAATAGTGAACTAGTTTGAACCAAACAAAAACTAAAGATAAGGTATTTTATTATTTTTCGTACCAAAAAAACTCTTATTTATTTAGCTAAAATGGCGACGTGTTAAGGTAGTTGCTTAGTGTTCTCAAGTGAAACATGAACGGGTCGGTTTCTGCTAACAGAAAGTTTATACTAAGGACTCAATACGACCACAAGTAGACGGATAATTGAACACACACCTGCCAAGTATTCTCCAAGTAGATCCAAAACACGACCCCGCCGTCAAATAACCTCCCCCTTCCCTCTCTAGAACCTTGGGTATGTTTGATGACCCGAAGTAAATGGTCGTCAGACGCCTGTAGGATCTAAACTTGCACCCCTCTAAGTCGGTCGTGAAAAATGCGACAGCCAATCTGCCCGAAGCTTCCACATCAACTGATTTGATATTTTCAAGTTGCCAGAAGATACCTGTCCCTCATACAAGGGGAGGTGAAGGTTAAACACTTTCTGCCAACTTTATACATTACCCCCATGATATAACATCGTGTGTTTTTTACTTACAAGAAAACTTAATACTAAAATATTATTTTATCAAACACTGATATTCTTTGTAATACATTTAATTATATTCCTAAGCGTGTGTTATCGTAATTAAAATGTATAGTTAATAATTTTCAGGGGAGTTAAAGTTTCGTAAGTTTGCAAAGAATTTAAGATCGTGTTCCTCCCCTCATTTCCCAATCTTTCTTCCCCTTTAAACATTCTCACGTCTAAAGAGTTATTTTTCTTCACAAACAATCTGCAAATAAAAATAAAAATGATACATTGAATTACTCCTTTCGACACTTTTATGATACAGAGTGCTTGGTCTCGAGAGTATTCAGGTTGCAGGAGCGGTACTGATGGTGCGAATTAGCTTGTTAACTTTGTCATTACATTTATTTTCGATACCAATGAGTATCTGCATCAGCAGCCTAAACAATCTTATTCAGTAGGACAAGACGTGAAGAGGGAATTTTAAGGAATCGCAACAACCTGAAGACAAACTAAAAAGGAAAAAAAAAATTCATTAAAAGTGGGAGTCAAAATTTACAGTCTATACAAAACTCTTTGATTGTTAATTATACTTATATTATTATATTAGTGGTTAAAGAGTATATTACCACATTAATAGTGAATTAGAACTCACTATAATTTGTATGTTCAAAGCCGATTATAGCGTTTAGCTTATGACTATGATTTTCTCTATTATTATTATTATTATTATTATTATTATTATTAGCACCGCGTCTTACTACCCGTTCGGGTTGTACGCACTTACGCTAATGTGTAATGGTAGGATGATTGTGAGATGAAATGGAGGACCTACAGTTTAACGTGGGATCCGAACTACGGTGGAGGCCTGGCATTCCTCACATTCCCAAGTTGTGATTAATACACGTCTTGTCAGAGGTGAAGGAAGGGTTCGGCAATCAGATAAATCTGTGCCGGGACCGAGGTTTGAACCCCGGATTTCTCTAGTAAATCACAAGAATAAGCATAGATATTAATTGCATTCAAACTTAATTTAATCAGGTAATTATATGTACCCTAAATATTAAATAGGGCAAACGTAGGCTATATTATTATAGCATGTTAAAACCAATTTAAAAAGACCTCACTAAATTTCAGTATGACAAGAAAAAAAAATGTAATTTCTGGAAAACTGATGGAAGGGATCGAAAGTTAAGGTACGAATTTTTACATTTTTAGCTGCAAAAAATATTTTTAGTTAAAAAAATTAATTATTGTAACTGAGTAGTTATGTTTCATAAATTTAACCAAAACATTTCTTGACAATATGTAATAGATATAGTGGCATCGTGTCATACCAACCGATAGGCCAAGTCTGTTGGTGAAAATGGTGCCAGCCTATGTGGATATAGGGTGTCATGTGGTCAGCACAACAAGCCATTAATCTCAGTTTTCTAGACCAGAGCCACTTGTCCTCACGAGGCTAAGTCAAACCCGTTCCAGACCCAATGCTTCACAGAAAATCTGAAAGCTCCAGGGATCAAACCCACAGGCGGTCTTTTTGTCATAAAAAAAAAAAAGTAGACAATTAATATCGTCTTAGTGTTCGTCCAAGTGGAACATAATTTTAAAAAAAAACTAACCTGCACCTCCAGTACAACTACAAACACATTCTGAAACACGTCTGGGAGGTTTTATTTCTTTCTTGGTAAACAACACCGGTTCTGGGGTTCTATAACTGAGCTTCCACTTACAAAACAATACAGTCACAATATGCGTTCAAGAACCGAGAAGTAAAATATAAAGTACACCATGTCAGTGCAAGAACTTATCTTACGTCACAAACATAAACAACATATTTAAAGAATACAACGTGTGGGAATGGAGGAACGTTAAGATTTAATTTTTAATTTTTTAATATAATGTATTGTCTTGTCTTTATTTTTGTATGCATATATATTTGTTCAAAGTTTGAAGAATGAGAAATGAATTATGTCCTATTAACTTATTGGATGAAAAAGTAAATTAATTTTGTAAAAGCTATATTTATTTTATAAGGGTTTTCTATTTGAGTTTAGAGCAATATATTTTCCTGTTCAATTTTTCAAGAACTTCTCAAATCAAATATGTTAAAAAAAATATATTGTATAAATATTATTTGTCATATTTCACGTACCTTTAGAAATTCTTGTGGGCGTAGCCCGCTTCGGTCTCTACTTGGTATAATGCATTACTCTCGCAATATACTAGAATTTCTTTGGGGGCGAGATTGAGGTTGGAATCCCGGTTAGGTATATGGAGGATGGCTTATCATAAATGATTTTTCACTCTCCCACCAAACAAATACGAAACTTCTACTAAATTCAACCTTCTTACTATTATTATTATTATTATTATTATTATATTATTATTATTAGCACCGCGTCTTACTACCCGTTCGGGTTGTACGCACTTACGCTAATGTGTAATGGTAGGGTGATTGTGAGATGAAATGGAGGACCTACAGTTTAACGTGGAATCCGAACCACGGTGGAGGCCTGGCATTCCACACATTCACAAGTTGTGATTAATACACGTCTTGTCAGAGGTGAAGGAAGGGTTTGGCAATCAGATAAATCTGTGCCGGGACCGAGGATTGAACCCCGGACTCTCAGCACAGAAGTCTGACACCTTACCCCTAGACCACTAGGTCACCAACCTTCTTACTATTTTATTAATTATTATTTAATGCATTCTACGATATAGAAATATGGCACACCTCTAAATTTAACTTTCCTAGTCCCTAAAAGCCGTTAGCGTAATTAGTACATACGCGTGTATCCCTAACGTGTAGTAAGATGCATTACTAAAAATAATAATAACAATAAAACAATTTGTATCCATTTAAACGTCAAATTATATTATACGTATCGCTCATTTAGGATAATTAATATGATTGCCTATAAAAAAAACTATTAAAATAGTAAAATAATTAATGTTGTACATAAAAACAATATTTGTTGTAATGACTAAATGTTTCTACCTAGCAGAATCCTGATATATGACCGCCCACCCAATTTGATGTTTGTCAACAAAAATGGTTGTACCACGGCCGTCTGGCGATCACCTGAAGTAATAAAATATGATCTTTTAAGTTCTTGTTTAGTCTACAATGGAACCATAGCTTATACCTGCTTGAAGAAAAGCCTTAAGGGCCTCATTTTATGGACAACATGACTTGCCACATGAGTCAATTCTTAGGCTTAAAGCCTCATTCACACGAGGCTAGCAAATCTTGACGACCGTTGTAATGACAGCAGCTGTAGGTCATCATGCGAATAGATATTATTGTCACTGTCAGACTGTCATGGTAGGCGGTAGCTTTTTCGCGAATTAGATCAATTGTATGTAGGATAGTGTGGCAGTAGCGTCGTCGTGGCGGTTTCGTCAACTACCGCAGTCACTTGCACCGTGTGAACAGGTTCGTAGTCCACTTCCGCGACAGTGAGCCATTTTCTTTACGCGCCAAGCTCCTGTTGTGTCTCACACATTAAACTAAAATTTAAATAAGCATTCATTTACTTAATTTATAATGATAATTATTAGTATTAGCACTGTGTCATACTACCCGTTCGGGCTATACGCACTTACGCTAATGTGTAATGGCAGGGGGATTGTGAAATGAAATGGAGAACCTAAAGTTTAACTTGGGATCCGAACCACGGTGGAGGCCTGGCATTCCACACATTCACAAGTTGTGATTAATACACGTCTTGTCAGAGGTGAAGGAAGGGTTTGACAATTAGATAAATCTGTGCCGGGACTGAGGATTGAACCCCGGACCCCAGCACAGAAGTCCGACACCTTACCCCTAGACCGCCAGATCACCAACTACTTGATTTATAATTTAACATGCAGTACCGTGATTTATTGGTCAGTTCATTAGGCTATGAACCTAGGGTTCCCGGGTTCGAGTTCCGGCTGGCACCTTGGGTATTTTTCTCTTAATAGGAATTATTCCAACGGTCGCAAAGGGTTGGTAAAGTAAGCTAAAGTTAGGTTAGGCGTAACCTGAGTAACACTCTGTGCCACCAGAGTCACGAATAGCCTACATACAGGCGAACACACTGGATGGTATGTCCCTTCCGGTCAGTAATGCCAAACGATAGAGAGAAAAAAATCAGTTCAACGAAAATGATTTTGGTCAATTGCAGAACGATCGAGTATTTTCTAATTCTAACTAGCATTTTAACATGTTTGATGCATCCAGTTTATATTTTCATTCCACCCATTTTATTATCCACCCTTATTTCTTTTTCATGCATCTGTTTACCTCAATAGAAATAGGTAATTCAACCACTCTATCAACAGCCTGAACAAGCTCTACCGTTTTTCACTGTAGTTGAGATATTTACTGTCACACTATAATATTGATTTCAGTCCAACTTGTGAACGAATACTTCCACGGCAGTAAATATCTTTCACTGTCATAACATATACAGCCATGACAGTAATGTCACCGTGTGAATGAGGCTTAATGTAATGGGTATATATAGCTATTACTAATCGCGTAACTCAGATGATCAGGTACGTCTTATCATGATTTATCCTCAAAAACCTATTCAAAGGCATTAGAATAGTTGATCAGGTATTCATAAACGCCAGAATTTAAATGGGCTTATAAGGGCTTATATAGGAGAACAAACAGGGAAGGAAGAAAATAAAAATACCCGTCCCCTTTTAAATTAAAATTTTCTTAGCACTGCTTCCTATCCATTCAGGATACACGCATATTTACTAAAATCGCCAGGGAGTTTTGGATGGGGAGGTTGAATTTAGAGGAAGTTTACCTGTATTTGCGTGGAGAGAGTAAACATAATTTGTAGAACCTAACCTCAGTACACTCGACCGGGATTCAAACCCTGATTTCCCTGTCATCGGAAGTCTAGTCCAACAAGAAAGTGCCACCTTATGCCATGCAGGTAACTACATAATTAGATTTACCAAAATTCATTCTACGCTTCTATACAAGTTACCTTTTGTTTCCTGGACATTTAGTTCTTAATCGAACAAAATATGTAATTTTTATTGGACCATTCATTTTGGAAAATTTCAACTTGTAAACTGTATAGGGTCAAAGAAAATAGTTTTATGTTGATCCCAGTAAACACTAAACTCGTGTACTATTAAAGGTTTTTGTCAATATTTAACCTAAACACATCATCTGTTTGGGAATACCTCATCTGCCTTGAGAATTTACTGAACTATCTGTAAAGCAGATTCAACAAGGTAATTTTAATATTTATAGAAAGAAAAATGCTGATTTATAATTTGTCATGTAAATAAAATAGAACGTGTATTTTGTGTTTTTCTGTAGACGCAAAAACTATCGAATTAAGAAAGCTAGAAAAGTTGAAACTTGCCTAATTTTTCTATGAATATAAATTGTTAATGAAAACCACAATTTTTATTACGAATAGACATATTCTGAGATCTAAAAAAGCTATTAGATCTACTTTTACTTAGTAATATGTCAAGTCAATGATCTGAAACTCTCTCTTTTAATACATTACTATTACCCAATACCTATAAAATAATACTAATAATATAGTAAAATATTATCAATATTGACCGAAAATAATTTTATATTTTCTAAAAGTTGCTTAAAATATCGATTCGTAAAAAATTGAGGTTATTATTTGTTTATATCTAAATTAGATCACAAAGAAAACGTATCAAATTAAATCCAGGGAGAATTATATATTTTTATAAATGGCATGTAAAACTGAATAAAATAACAGTTTAATAATGCATAGGTTTAATTTGGGATATTTGAGAGCACATATAACACCCGATTAACCGGGAAGTCAGATAAAACATTACACTGGACCATTAAACGTTATGAAGGATTCTGAAAATTGAAAAATGACACCTGGACACGGAATCGAACCCAGGTGTCATTTTTCAATTTTCAGAATATGATATCTAGATGGAGTAATTCTCACTAATAAGCATAAATAATAGCTCTGGCTATTAATTCTTGTTATGAAGGATGTTTTTTTTAAATTCTAATTTTAAACAACACCATTGGAATAATTTAAATATTTTTTTTATTTCAAATGCTCAATTTTAAATTTTGTTATATTTAAAAAAGTTAAGACTTGTTACTGTTTTAGAGGTCAATTAAATAGTTTACAGCAGCGGTTCCCAACGTGGGTACGCAAAAACCCAGGGGTACGTGCCAGGATGTTTGGGGGTACACAAAAATATTTAAATAATGGCAAAAGAGCTACATATGCCAACAGTGTAAGATAAAAACTCAGTCAAAAATTAATAAATCAACTCAACGATATGGTGAGAGGCAGTGCTGGCTTTCTTCTATATTTGAAGTTGAGAAAATGATTTAAATTTCAAATAAAAAATAGTTTTTATGAAGTAATAAATACATGAAATGTGTTAGTTTTTATGTAAATTTTGTTTTTGAATGTTCAAATATACGCACTCTGTATTCAGCTTATTATAACATTGTTTTTTTAATCCCATTACAAGCTCATTTTTTTCAGTTGAAACAAACAAATAAGAAATTACTACTAATTAGTAACTAAATATTTTTGCAAAAATTTAAGGGTTAAATATGATGGAAATGGCTGCAAGGTACGCCAATGAAAAAAGGTCGGAAGCTGGGTTTACAATGATAATATAAAATTACACCAATGCAACACTTTTTTTAGAGCTTTATACGTACCATAAATCAGAATATTAGTCTGAGAGCGAGAAAGTGCTCATGATTGCTCTCGTCACTAAAATTTCGGATATGTACTGATTATTTATACTTTATAGATCAAGTCTCATTAGAGCTATAAAATGAGTTTATTGACACTATAAGGCCCCACTCGAATCTAAATTCTGATTACGTTACGCAATAACATGTCCTATACTAAAATAAATATAATTGCGAGTGAAGTGAGATTATTTTAACTTTGCCACTTGGCATTTTGTCTGTCTGTCTGTCTTCTGTCCATATAGTATAATAAATATAATTGACCGAGCGAAGTGAGATCTATTTTAACTTCACCACCTGGCATTTCATATGTCTGTTTGTCTTCTGCTCATATTTGTTACTCGATAACTGACAAATGTGTAGGATAATTTTAACGAAATTTGACATGGACATTGATTGCACTTAGAAAATGTGTTTTAAATCTGGTTAACCGTTTCAATATGATGTTCCCTCAAAAGATGTTTTGTATGATAGTCATATTGAGTGATTTAAATATATATTTTCAAGCAATCACTGGAGTAGCTAGTGCATTTTGTTTTAACTTTAACGTATATTACGGGATTGAAGTCTTAAACCAACTTGACAAAGGTTATTTTCTATTGAATAATATGGTATTCATTTATTTATTTCTAACTTGACCACCAAGGGAAAATATCATATTTAAATCCAAAGAAAAATGTTAGGACATATTTCAACTTTAAATCCAAAGAAAATCTTAAGATGAAGTAGCAATAAAAACATGACATATTTAACAGCTGCACTTAGCATTCTTTGAATGAAAGGTGCGATGTATATTTTCATAGAATGAAAGTTAAGATATTTATACTATGTTTAAAATCCAGAATTAATGTAAAACATAAATATTTAATGTATCCCTCAAGATATATTTTTAAAAGAAAGATGATTCAATCAAACTTTATTTCCCACACAAACACTGTAATCTCAAAAAGTATAATATATGTGATAAAATGTCTTGTTCTGATATTTCAAATTTTTAAAAAAATACCAGAATGTAGGTGACATATTTTATCATAACAAAATTACTTTAAACAAAGTTGACGAAAATCCTCCTCTCCTCATTTTACCAATCAACAGGAAAGCTCCCAGCAAATGCCCGTTCTCTGCCCTTCTATATTTCCTAAAGGGATTAAGACAACACTCCAACGCTCTTGCCCCTCACACTAACCCCCCCCCCCAAAAAAAACACAAAATCCCCCCATCCCATCCAAACGAGGCCTACATGACAAGTGAGAGCTCTTGACAGTTGGAAACAATTACAAATTAATCACATTTCAGCGTCGCGACGTCAATACTGATAATCCATCACGTAGACGTCGATTCTAGGGGGACCCAGACTGCATTGTGTGTATCGCTTGTGCAACTCTACTTTATAAACGCACGTTCCCCCCCCTCTCCCACCTTCCACTCTCTAACACCCCCGGTAATTCCTGGTGACGTCACACACTGACTGGCTGATGGAGGAAACAATTAGGTGTAGTAAATCCGTAGAGACGGCGAGCGACGCCTGCGCAAGCTAGCTTTTGTGAATGTGCTCTGCTTGTGACCCGATAAGGCAGGCTTATTGGTAGCCTATTGGTACTGTAGAAAGTGTCCTATGTCACTCGCCTGCAAGCATTAAGGCACAAGCAGTAACGTGGGAGAAATCAAGACGATCACAGTCACCGTCTGCCATTTATTGGGTAAAAGGTCAGTTTCTTGGTAGAGGGACGATAATTACACCTCAGGTGGATCCCAAAGTGACTTTGAAAAATTGTTTCAAAAATAAAGTGAAAATACCTCTACAACTATGTTTTCGTGAAAGAACATAGAGGAATGTAGTGCTATGATTGCCGAACAAGGACATAGGGGAATGTAGAACTATGGTAACTGAACAAGGATGCAAGTAAATGTAAAACTATTTAACTGAATAAAAAGCAAAACTGTCTTTCTCGATTCTATTAGCAAGCAAAAAAAAAGTTGTACGGAACTCCGCATGGACTTTCTCGCTCTATTGTTTAAAAATTGATATATTTATTCAAAACTCGTAATAATATACATTATCAAACCCAAGAATAAATTGCACTATACTTATGTACAAGTTTTTTGTGTCACGGTTTTAAATTTTCTGATTATTCTTAAAGAATTAATATCCTCATTTTTATGTTTGGATCAATAAAAAAGATCATATTGGTTCCAAAAGGGTCAACACTTCGTATTAAAGTTTCGACATCTTAAAATTTTGGACATTTTATTAGGTGTTGCACATCTTCATGTCATTCGCATTGCTATTAAACATCTAATTTATAAATTTTGACCAATAAAAAATGTAAATATTGACTATTGAGTCTAAAATGGAGATAGACCATTGTTGTACAAACATTTCTCCTAAGAGTTCTAAGAAAAAATAATAAACTTTTTGAGAAAATTACTCTATGCATTGTAGAATTATTGCGTTAAAATTTAATTAGCATCTCTTTACAACTAAAGCTCACAAAATTGTATTAATATATTTACTAATATCTCAGAAACTGTTGGTTTTACAAAAATATATTTCAAATAAATATTTTTTTATTTTTAATATACTAAAATTTTGCAATGATAATTTATTTAGAATCTCAAACTGTTGCCAAGATACGAAAATTTCGTTTGTGTAAAGTACCTAAAAGTACATTTTCATGGAAAATGAAAATAGCCATTTTATTTATAATGTTAATCACGCCTAGATACGAATTTTAATCACAATACATTAGGCCGATTTTAGAAGACAATAGAGCAAGAATGTTCGTGCGGGTTCCTGTACCCTTTATTTTCTTTACAAAATGTCAGTTCTAGTGTGGTCCATGCAACTGCGGTTTTAGTATAACTTGCTCATCACTGATCCAGGAGACCGGGATTCGAATACCGATCGAGATCATTTAAGCTATTTTAATAATGTGGTTTCTTATCCTCTTCCAATTGATTATTTTGTAATATTAAAATTCATTATCTTCATCCTGTTTCAATACAGACTAACTAAAATAAATGTATCTTGTACTATAAGGTATTAATCTACTGGATGTAAAGCTGTATCATATTTTAAATGGAAGCGCTCAATCATAGCATTGGACACGCAGACTAAGGCATCTACCAGTTTGATTTGGTTAGACTTGACGGAAGTTCGACTGTACTAAGATTTTTTTTTTCTAAATGGGTTTCACAGCCTCTCTCTCTTTCCCCCCTTGTAAATACGTTTACATTTCTTCTAAATTATACCTGCCTCATCCCTACCCAAATATGTAAATTTAAAGATATACCGAAAGCATAAGTTCCACTTGACACATATATATAGATATATAAGAAATTACTTTCTTTGGTGACTATTATAGAATCTTTACAGTCCAATTTTATATGAAGACACAACTTTGCTGTCACTTTGATAGATTTTTATCAGAATTTAAGAAATACAAATATTTTTTATAGCACCGCGTTTTATGTTGGATATAAGAAAGGTAGAATTTAGAGTAAATGTACTCGCATTTGTGTGAAGAGAGAGTTTAACACTGTATGAAGAAAACGTCCCAGTATACGTGTGAAGATTCGAACACTGACTCCCTCATCACCTGTAAACAATAATAAAATGTGATTGACATTTATATCGTAGGCCAACTGGGTAGGGTGAATTAATCATAGTTATAATCCTAGTAATAAAATAAAATTTTATAAATGATGTTTTATATTTTACCAAGGCTGCTATATGGTAGAACACTTGAGATGCGTTTACGAACGTTTAGAAAAAAACGCATTATTTAAAAAGTCGTTTGAAATCTTTTATTAACGCTTTGAACAAAATGTAGTTTAAAATAATCACAAGATTCTGAGTTTCAAAGTTTAAAAAATGAACGACCTTTTCTGAGAAAATTTGGCCTATGAAATTAAAATAGAAGGTTAGAAACTTATATCATATATATCTAGCCTATCTTCTATCAAATAAAGTCAGGTCACAACAGAACATTTCAAGAGATGTTGATTGTTTAATAGAGTTTTATGTATGTTATTACACATTTTATAAAAAACAATTTAAACTTAAAGTTTATAATTTTTAGCTGGTCAGAACTTTCACCTGCATTTTATGAAAGTAATATTAAAGAAATATCGAACCTCTTCATAAATATTCCGCGATGTTTAACGTCTGCAACGCTTTCCGTTTCTTTCCAACGTAGCACCTTTAATGTTTCTTACCAACACAATCCTACCATACCCGTTATGAGACTTGCTGGGACTGTACTTGTTCTCCCACCACATACAAAACTCATTTAACCAACCCACTCTTTTTGCTCAGATTACAAAGGGTTTTTCGCGGTCAATTTACTTCAGAGTGGAAGGAAACAATGTTAAAAGAGTTAAGACCTTACGCCATCTGTCGGCAACATTCAATGTGTCAAAACTGTTCTAACCATCTGTTCTTTGTTTCCATAATCAAAATATTAGCATTTGACTGAGATACCATTTCGGCAAGACTCGCAAATATCAAATAGAGAGCTTTTCATATAAAAGATCAAACAATATAATTAATAATAATAATAATAATAATTTTAGCACCGCGTCTTACTACCCGTACGGGTTATACGCTTAAGTACTAATTACACTAATGGATTAAGAATTGGCAAGGTTGAATTTAGAGGAAGTGAACCCACATTTGCGTGGAGGTAGAGTGGAAAACCATTTAAGAAACCCTACCAGTTGACCCAACCATGATTCTAACCTTGATCTCCCCGTCCTCGGCAGTCTATCTCAACACGAAAGAAGTGCGTTAGCTTAACTAAGTCACCGAGGTGGGTGCTATAGATATTGATGGTGTGTGTTTATAGTGCAATAATTTATTTATGTGAAGACATAATATTTACTCCAGTTTGCACACAGTCATAAACATTTAATATGTTTGGGTGCTTATATCTACAATCATCAAAAATGTTTTGATAAATACATCAACATTAAATAATTTTAATCAACCATCTTTAGGTGTTTTGGATGAGAATTTTAGATAATCTTTTCTTTATCTGCCCGAATAACATTCTATACAGGATGTTAATAAATAAAAGAATTCCAGGTTTTGGAAAATCCAAACTAAATCCATCAATTAAAGTAGAATGGAGTAAACACCGAGGTGTATTAGTGATATGACCTTTCATGATATAATTATATTCATTTAAATGATATTTTGTATTTTTCACTAATAAAATTTGATTTGAAACTCCGGATATCCTTTATAAATACCCTGTATAGTAACAATAATGCATAAATAGCATCTTAAGGTGGGGATACCGGGAATACAAGCAAAGACCAATGTTTTTGCAGTTTTTAAGGCAAAACTTTTTTGGTCAAAACAAATTAAATATTGCTTCTATACTTATATAGAGCTTAATTTTCTTCGCGTGGTGATATCAACATTTGTTAAATATCTGTCGTGAGCATATGGGTATTATCTAAGAATCTTTTTAAATTAAGAAAAAAAAGCTATCGTGAAAGACCAGGACACTTTTTTTTATAGATGTTTCAAGAACTGTTGATATCGCCATGTGAAGAAAATTCAAATCAATGTTTGTACTGGAGCAATATTTTATTTATTTGTAACAAAATAAGTTTTGCTATAAAAACTGCAAACACTTATCTTTTTCCCACGTTTCCTTCGTCCCAACCTTAACCAAATTCTTCCCCAAAAAATAGGTAGAAAGATATTTAAGATTCGTTTCCATAATTTTGCTAGCTTAGAATAAATTCAAGTATCTCACAACAAATAAAATAATACATTAGTGGAATTTTAGATTAATTAAAAACTGTGTGATCAATGTATTAATATATATTAATTCTCAAGTAAATTTAATATTTGTTTTACCTCTAATTACTTGAGTAAAAAACTTGAAAATTATTATATAATTTATTCACAGATATGTTTAATACCAATAAAAATAAATGGTACAGAACTCCGCACGGACTTTCTCGATCTATTGTTTAAAAACTGGAGATATTTTCTCAAAATTCATAAAATAATATACACTAGGGAACCCGAAATAAATAGCGCTAATCATAAGTAAAACATTTTTTTACTCGTGGTTTTAAATTTAATAATATCATTTTTAGTGAATTAACGTATTCATTTGTGTATTTGGACCAATAAACAATATCAATAGTGGGTCCCCAAGGGTCAACACTTCGTATTAAAATGTTGACTTCCAGTTAAAATTTTCATCATTTTAATAGGGGATGCACAACTTATGGTTAATCATCGCTATTAAATTTATCTTTTATAAATGTTGATCAATAAAACGGTAATTATTGACTATTGAGTCTAAAATAAGAAAGATAGAATCGTTATAACCAATTTTGAAAAAAAAATTGAATTTTTCTCTTTTCACCTATTAGTAAACTTCTATTAATTTTAGGTTTAGACAGACACACAGAGAGACGGCGTTTCAAAAACAACTTTTAGGATTCGGGGGGGTCTTGAAACGTCGACATCCATCAACATCTCGGGCTAGATTTTTTTTGACGGTCGTATTACTTTACCTTAAAGTGTTGGCAAAGTTAAAAGAAATATATATTTTTGTATAGCTTGAAAACTTTTGGATTTATAAAAATAGATTTCAAGCAAAATATGTTTATTGTAAATAGATTCACATGTATGAAATGATAATTAATATTCATATCTCAAAGACTTACGAAGATAGAATAAAAATTGGAATTTACGCATCAGACCAGAACCCTTAAAGTCATTTTGACGAAAAGTTGAGAGTAGCCATTTGGTTTGTAATATTGAGCAAAGCTTAGAAATGAAATTTAATCAAGACCGTTAAAGCCGATTTTAATAAAATCTCTCTTTTCTCTTTCCGCCTTAAGGAAACTATCGTTAATTTTAGGGTTGGATATCCAATTTCAAAAATTTCTCGGGGTAAACGTATGAAAGCCCTAGATACCAAGTTTTAGCCCAATTGGCCATATAGTTTATGCTCTAGCCTGAGGTGCAGTCTGACAGACAGATGGGCAGATAGACAGACAGACAGACGGCATTGCGAAAACCACTTTTTAGGGTTCGGGGGGTCATGAGACGTCGACATTCATCAATGTTTCAGGTTAGATTGTTTTTACGGGCGCAATACTATACCTTTAGTTTTCAAAAAGTTAAAATATATATTTGCGTATAGCTTAAAAGTTATTGGTTTTATAAAATTATGTCACGAGTAAAATATATGTATTATAAATAGATCTACATATTTGCAATAATAGGTAATTTCATATCTCAAATAGTTTTGGAGATGTTATAAAAAAAAAGAGAATTTACGCATCAGACCGAAGCCCTTTCAGTCATTTTGCCGAAATATTGAGGGTAACCATTTTGTTTATAATATTTATAAATATTTTTAAATGAAATTTAATTAAAATCGTTAGAGCCGATTTTGAGAAAATCGACTCTCTCTCTTTTTGCCCTTCAGTAAACTAGCCTTAATTTTAGGGTTAGATATCCAATTCCAAAAAACCCTAGGGGCAACCCTATGAAAAGTCTAGATACCAAGTTTTAGCCCGATCGATAAAATACGGTAAAGGCTCCAGTTGGAGTTACAGATAGACAGACAGACATAAAGACAGAAATTCAAAAACAACTTTTCGGATTCGGGGGGGTCATAAAACGTTGAAATTCGTCAAAATCTGGAGCTCAATTTTTTTTTACGATCACAGTACTTTCTCTACCTGCAAAATAGCGAGAAAGTAAAAATTAGTTGGCATTATTTGTAAGCCCTCCCATTAACAGAAATATAATCTCACAGATAATTGGTATGAGTTGACAAAAATCTAGTTGGTATTACTTTCGATTTCTCTTTCCTAATTACCTTTACCTCTTCCTAAATTAACAACATACTTTTTTTCTGTTTTCATAAAGGGGAGTGGCACATGCTAAAGGGATTTAAAAAACAGAATCATTCCCATCTTTGTTGGTACCTACACAAACATTTGTGCTGTAAGACAAATGATGTATACATCGTTAGAGATATACAGAAAATATTATAAAAAAATAATTAACTGTTTTAAAATTATTCAAGCTTTATACCCATATATTTTAATAGTAGATTAATATCAAGATATAAGTGAGGTAATCTAGTAAACATGTACAACTATTCAGACTTTCATTTCCTTTTCTACCCTCATCTTACTACCTATCTGGCTATCTGCATTTAAACACACTGATGAGGTAAAGATGAGGGAGATAGAATTAAATGAATAGAATGATTATTCCGCATTTGCGGGGGGGGGGGGGGGGGGGTTGAGTGAAACGCCATTTATCGAAAAATTCATTCAGTTGATTCGATCGGGATTCAAATCCCAACCTAAATCAAGCCTGAAAACAAGCATATACGAGCTGGGCTAGGCTCACTAATGTGAACTGATTTTAATCAAAATATAGGTCTATTATTATTTTAAAATCGCTCATTTTGTGTTTGAGAAAATCAAAAATATATATTATTTTAGCACCGCATCTTACTACCCGCTTGGGTAATACGCTTGTGTATTATTACGCTAGTGATTTTAAGGTTAAGAAAGGTAATATTTATATAAAGTGTACCCATTTTTTCATGTAGGGGGAATGGAAATTTTTTTTTAGATAAACTAACCTCAGTACACCTGACCGAGATTCGAACCTCGATCTACTTCCATAATCGGGAGTCTAGTCTACCGTGAGAGTAGCGCGTTAGACCACACGGCCACTGAAGCGGGTGTAAAACCTTTTGGGTAACACTTTTGTGAGATGAGAAAAATGTCTCATTAATGTATGATTTTATAACAACTAACTGTTTTTGTTTGTGAATTTTAGTTGCTTCAGAAACTAAAGTAAAATGTTCATAGGAAGAGACTTATCTGATATATAGAAAAGTTACTAGGTATACTTCTACGTATTCATACGACAAGTCATGTGATCTGCAGCTGTCATTCTTAATATATTACATTATCAATAACTAAAAGAATTACTAACAAGATATTGAAGTAAGCGAATGCTTGTATAATAATGTAGCGGACAGGACCAGAGAAGCTGCCAAGATGGAAAATACTATAAGCTACGGGTATAGGCCATATCAAGTATCATACTCGCAAATTTTTGAAAAAATGGGGTCAATTCCCATGTCCAAGTGTCATTTTTCAAAATTTGCGAACTAATAATATATTTTTTTAAATAATGGGTTGTCGATGACTAGATATTAAGGTTTGAATCCGGTTCAGATGTACTAAGGGTGTTTTTCGCTATGGTTTTCCACTCTCCCACTATGCAAAGGCGGCTACCCTTTCTCTAAATTCAACCTTATACATCCCTAACACATAAGCCTATTAACCGGAATGGTGATAGGATACGATGCTAAAATATACATATATTTATAGTTAAATATAATCACAAATAAATTAATTTATATTTTATTAAAGGTCCGTTCTTTAAAGAATTGGACTGTAGCTAATGTTAGCTCTGTCTTGCTCTACAGGTAAGATGGGAATAAATTAAACACGTCCCACAATATTGTCGACACGTCTGGCCGAAATGTGAGACACTCGGCCATATATAGATTACCATTTTAATTGGATTTTCCACACAGCCACCGGTTTTAATATCATCCCCTGTAAAAAAAAAAATGATGACAGAGAGGTGTTATATTTTTTATATTCTATTTCAACTCTTTTACCTCTAAATGATTAATTCCTAACCCCACAACACCCCCCTCCCCCTCAATTTGTGACTCATTTTTCGATTGAAAAGATATCCACCGAGGGGACGGGAAAATGCCTGTTTTTTTATTAGTTAAGACGAGGCGTGGTGTTAAAATGGTTATCCGGTCGTTGACTGATTGTGTTGGACGTTATGATATTACTTTGTATCTATCATTATGAACACTCCTCTCAATCATAAACGCCATTACCAAATATATATTCCATTAAAAGATAAAATTTTTTTATTTATTCATCTAAAAGTTGAGTGATTTAAAAATGTTTATATTTTTTTCTATAGATAACTTTACCTGGAGGATCTTCGTAAGTTTTAATTTTACTGATTCAGATTTTTTAAGAATGAGGTTAAATAATATAGACCAGCGTTTACCTAATGGGGTTCCGTGAGGTAAAAATTAAGGGTTCTGAAAAAAAAGTTAAAACAAATTTCCACATTAAAAGTTAAAAATATTGTAGTTACGTTTATATCTTGTGAACGAGACGATATTTGGGTCAGGAAGCTTTTACTGCATTATAGATTCTCATTATACTCTAGAACCAAAGCGAAGTATCAAAACCAACTTGATGCAGCTCCAGATATGCGAATACCATATTGTCGTGTCGATAATTAAACCAAATATAAGAAGAATTTGTTGAAAAAAAATAGTACTACACTCTGCTCATTAAAATGTGTATGTTGACGTTTTTTTGTAATTTTCATTACAAACCAAGAATCTGATACCGTATTCATTTAAATAAGAGTAAATCCATATCGTTTTTCCCCCTGAAGCACGTATACAAGGCGGTTCCATTCATATATGGGGCATGAAAGAGGTCAAAACATGTAGTTGCCTTCCACCTTTAAAAATGTAACTTTAAATTTAAAGGTATAATTATTATACATGACATTGAACAAAGAAAATATTTCGTATAGGTTCCATGACTAGATTAAATTGGGAAATGCTAATAAAGATAATAACTCTACATGTACTATCCTCTAGATTACCCCTCCCCTCCTAACATTCCACCCCTTCCCTCATCATGCCATTTTCAATCACAATTTGAACTAATATTTGTGCACTTCGTTTTCATAATATTTAACCTTAGATTAAATATTCTGAAAATTGAAAAATGACACCTGGACACGGGAATCGAACCCGGGTATCTAGGTGGAGTAATCCCACTAATAAGCATAAATAATAGCTTTGGCTATTAATTCTTAGATTAAATAGTTTAACTTAAGGTGGGGATGTAGGGGACGCGAGAAAGGGTCAGTGTTTTTGCAATTTTTATAGCAAAACTCTTTTTTGGTTAAAATAAATGAAATATTTCTTCATTAGAAACATAGAGTTTAATTTTTTTTTTAACATGGTGATATCAACAGTTGTTGAATATTTGTCATGAACATAGCGGCATTAGATGAGAAAGTTTTTAAATTAAGATAAAAAGTTGTCATTATGTTTCAGGACACCCTTGACAGATATTCAATAAAAGTTTATATCATCATGTGAAAAAAATTAAACTCTATACTTTTTAGTGAAAAAATAGTCGATTTATTTTGATCAAAAAAATGTTTTGGTATAAAATCTCCAAAAACACTGACCCTTTCTCGTATCCCCTTACACCTCACCTTAATAAAAATCAGTAACTACGATATGTGAATACATTACTATAGAGCACAACATTTATTATATGTCTCCCATATTTTGATTATCATTAATTTAGAACATCTCCTCCACCAAAATACCAAAATCTCCATTACCACAAGTTAATTTTACTTCATTTTAAAACCAACCAAGCTTCAGGTCATGATATTAATTTATACTCTGGTAAATATATATATATATATATATATTTGATGAAATTGAGGTGTAACCATATATCAGGGATGAAATTTAAATCTTCTGATTAATCTGGCAGCCACTTAGTTTAATGTTATCCAAAATTTAAACAGAAACCTGAACAAAAAGTAGATTGGTTATTAAAATATGTACCCTTCACTTTCTATGAGAGGTAACATACTTATCTTAACGTATTACACTATGACACTATCCTATAAGCCACGCCATAGTGGAAACAAGTAAGGTAAGCTTGTACCTTCAAGAGTTTACGAAGGGTACACTTGTTGTTTTTATGTTCATTGAACTCTCGCTCTATTTTCTTAGTAATATTAGGTAAATGATATTTTCATTGATTGTAAAAATCTATAAATGTGTAGTAGAGTATATATGCATACACACATTTATATCTTATATTTTAGACGTTGTAGTTATGTTTATTTTATAGAACTTTTCATTATATATATTATTTAGCACATCTTTCGTAGACTTTTTCAATAAACTTAAATAAAATCAGCTTAAACAAAAGAAAAAAATACAAGTAATATGTTACATTGCAGTGTGGATATAAATTTTAACTTAAAAGGTCAAGTCATAAGAAAATAAGAGTGATAGTTTCATTTTTTCACAAAATTTCTTTAAAAACAAAAAATATTAGCCTTTTATTTTACAAACTAGATATAAGGGATACATCTAAGAAAAAAATGCATCCGCATCTACCCGTAAAGAAAATGTGTACAAAACAAAACGAATTTATAAAAAAACACAATGTGGAAAATCACATCTGGGCCAGTAATTAAAGTCCCGAGTATTTGAATTTATCTAACTGTATTAGTGTTAAGAATAAATTAAACAATATTATTCTTAAAACACTATATTTGAAGTTTTCTAAAGTCCTCCATTTTTGAACAAGAAGACAACATTCGTCATGGTAAACCTCAACGCGACCTGAAGCCAATGCGATTTGAGATGTGGAGTCTTCAAACTATAGGGCCAGTTTCATAGTCAGATTTAGTACGCCTCAAGTGCGGCGCTATACTAAATACAAGACGTCACCTACCTGAAATTGAATGGAATGGGCCAGTTTCATATGCGAAACTGGCCCATTCCATTTTGGTCTAGGTAGGTGTCGTCCTGTATTTAGTATCGACTCGCACTTTAGGCGTACTAAATCTGACTATGAAACTGGCCCTTAGTGTCGTAGGAAAACAGAACGAAAAGTTGGATTTTATTTGGTACGTGTCAAACATTTTAACTCTGCATGCAAAAAAAAAAAAACCCTTTATATTTACGGAAGAACGTCCCAAGTTCTCTATTTCTATAAATAAGAAAATAAAACAAAAAAAGAAGGAAAAATCTTTTTTTACCCTTTTGGAGGTGAATCTTGCTAAATATAACATTATAGTCAAGGGCGCCCCTAAGATTTTTCTCCAAGAGGGGCAAACGAGGTTCTGGGGATATGGAATACCCTCCAGTATAGTGGGGGGTCCACCCCCAGGATAATTTATTAAATTGAAGCCCTGAAAGACGCTTTCTGAGGCAATTCATGGCTCCTGAAAATAAGATACAATATAAGAAAAAGACAAATGTTTCAAATTCTTCCGAATTCGCTGGCTTTTTTTTTTTTCGAGATTAGTTAACTCAAATCTGACGTGTTAGATTAATTTCCATAGTAATAGATTTATGGTATTTTTGTTTGAAGAACGGGTGACGATTGATGAATACTTTGACTATTTTTCAGTGATATGCACACTTGTGTGCATTTTTTGCTGTAACAGACTTTGCAGGCGCGGGGTCGTGAGTTATTGTCCGAGTAGTGTTTCGTCCAAGTTATCCTCTTTTGTTTTTATGTTTTATTAACTGTTTGGATATCTCTATTTAATTATAAGTGGTGGGAAATCATTGTTCGAATGCTGTCAGATTCCTCCAGGGATTATTCTCTTAGTAATATACCTTTGTGGCATCCTTTAATATTACTACCATTGAAAGTTAAAAGTGGCGTTTTGAGGTCACCATGGACTTGACTTTGACTATGTGTAATGTGTGCCGTTGGGAATTATTGCTCGCTCATGCGGGAAACTATAACCATAGTAGTAGTCTGCTGCTATATACCTGAGTCATGTCAACAGGTGGCCTGGTGGCGCTAGTTAGTAGTTTAGTAGTTAATAATTAGTTATATTCTAGAACTCTCCGTTTGTTGGCTGGGGTCATTGTTTGAGAGCTAGTTCCGAGCATGGTTGGGCGGAGCTTAGATACCTTTATATTTTATCAAACTAATTCTAGTAATTGCCCTCCTCCCTTTCCGTGTCCTACCCCTGAATATAACTAATATAAGTCATTATTTTGAGTGGTCAGTGATACAATTTAATACATATTTGGCTGTATTTAATAACGCCTGTGGTCACACGGTCTTGGGCACAGAACTTGAAAGAGTCTGAATTGCTGGTGACGTGGAAGCTGAGGTTCATATCTCATCTGGGTGTACTTTGTGTAACTTTCTATGTATAATTTATCACTGAAATTTTCTCATCTCCTCTCCTTGGGGATATGGGTGCATTTTTAAAAAAAAAATCTCCTCATCCTTAGCCTCTAGAAGTCTTTAATAACCAGTGTTTGGTAGCTAATATTTAATAGCCAGACCACTAAACGTGCCAATGAAAATAAAGAAATTGATAAATACCTTATAAACTTTGGGAGTCAAATTTAAGATACGCTTTATATTAGGTATATTCCAAAAATCTAGAGATAAAACTTCTATTTATTTTGTCTGCTTAGTGATTTGTGTCAAGGCTACAAACATATTATTACTACTTTAAAAAATATAAATTAATTCCCAAATATAGATTTTATATATTTTTAGAGGAATATTTATAAATAAAATAAATGTATAGTTAACTTGTAAACCTATGACATAATTGAAAGGCATACATTTTAATGAGTGGAAAATCATTTACTGGATTGGGGTCAAACAGTGTTACTCTACAAAAGAATATGAAGATAAATAATATTTTATGTTGAACTAAGATGCCATTTTATTTTCAGGATTTAGTGAGAAGCCTTTTGTTTTGATAACTTTTTACTAAAAAAAATCATCTCATTAAAATCTTTGGAATCCCTTGATATTTAAAAATCTGTCGAAACTTTTTCCGTATTTTAAATGAATCAAAGGTTTAGATTTCAATTGTTTATCTTTCACCACCTCACCCCCTCCCCTTTTTTTTCTTTACTTAGTAGCAAAACTAGAATTACCGACGTACTCTTTAATTTTGTAGAATAAATGACTCTAAAATGTTTAGTAATCTTCTCGCAACAAGTTGACACCCTTATCTTGACAAATAAAATAAAAAGAATTACAAAGAAGGAAAGAAAAATTATTTTTCTTACTTAAGAAGGGAGGGGGGAAAGTTTTCTTTCATAAAGAGCCTGTGACATTTTTATTTTATCTTTTGAGTGAAACTTTTGTTTAAGCCTCCATCTTACCAAACATATTATGACAAAGTGCTCATCAAGAATTTATTCTGGAAAACACTTTTAAGAACGGAAATAAAAGTGGCAGTGTTGTTACATAACAGTATTTATTTAGTTTTAAATAAATGATATGGACCAATAGTACATACTTTCTCAGAGAGTCTATTGTAATTATTTTATTACATCCATTACTGTTTCCATCCTGTGGTCTGGGTCAGTTTTTTATTCAAGCCATATATTTTCCACTACCAGCTTGTTAGGCTTGTCGTAGCTTCATATGTCTTATAATCTAACTTAAGACTTGGACAAACACAACATCCAATCCCCAGCCGTTAATTCATCACTGTGAAAGGATAAACCCACATTTCATCAATGATAAATTTTTCAGCCATGCCGGGAATTGAGCCCGGGTACCTTAGCTCAGTAAAAAAATATGCTACCGACTGAGCTAAGGTGTCGGATTGCCTATTGTAATTAAATTTTAAAAATAATCAATTAGCTTTTCTTAAAATTATTTCCTAAGGAAAAAACCACATAGTTTTAATAATCATAAGTAAAGCACTTTATGTATAAATTTTGAACAGAATTGTTATAGCTATTTCAAAAAATATCTAACTTTTCAAACATTAGTCCTTAGTAAACTAAACTTAATTTTAAGGCTAGAATAAAAATCACTAATTGGCCTTGATGAATGACCACATAGCACCCAAGTATAAAGTTTGAACCAAAAACCATCAAACAGTTTGAGCTGTAATCCCAGGGACAGACAGACACATATGGGAACTGAAAGAAATGTAAGAGCAATTTTTTTTTACTTCAGGGGCTTATAAACGACAAAGATCCTTAAAAAAAATGTTCACAATTACAAAAAATTTTTCAAATTATTATTTTTTTAATCTCTCACCGTCTATGATTGCGAAAGTATGGAAAACGCTGTCTAAGTATAAAATGTATTAAATACACAACTTAAATATGATCGTTTATTGACACAAAATATATTCTTTCGATTGCAAGCCTATAGTACCCACGGAGTCACTCATACGTGAGTCCATTTCTGAGAACATAAGAATTGGGTCAAGAAGTCATACATTTCCAACGGCAGCATAAAGAGTATAGCTTCCTATGGTTGAATGGTAGTATAAAACACTAGAGTCAAATATTTTCAATGTGTTAAATTAATTTTTAGCAATTTTTAACTTAATTTACTACAATTATCACATATAATGTTAAAAAAAATTACTAATCGAAAAGAAATAGAAGCAAATAAACCAGCTTTTTTTTACCCTTTATTTCAAGCCAACATTAATTATGCCCCTTTCTTTATCAATACCCTGTGGTCTTATGTTAAACGTGCTCTCTTAACTTAAATAAAGGAAAAAAATCTAAAGTGTTTTATAACAAATTGCTTAGGAAGATATTTCGTCCAAAGGGGAAGAAGATACGGCGGGGTGGAGGTTACATAATGATGAGTTAAATACCTTATACTCATCACAAGACATTGTTAGGGATAGTCAAATCTCGCATATTACGATAAGCAGGACATACAGCGCGAACTGAAGAATCTAGAAGCGTGCTTGGGGTACTGACTGGCAAACCAAACGGGAAGAGAGCGTTTGGAAGACCTAGAAGCGTGCTCGGGGTACTGACTGGCAAACCCAACGGGAAGAGAGCGTTAGGAAGACCTAGAAGCGTGCTCGGGGTACTGACTGGCAAACCAAACGGGAAGAGAGCGTTGGGAAGACCTAGAAGCGTGCTCGGGGTAGTGACTGGCAAACCAAACGGGAAGAGAGCGTTTGGAAGACCTAGAAGCGTGCTCGGGGTACTTACTGGCAAACCAAACGGGAAGAGAGCGTTTGGAAGACCTAGAAGCGTGCTCGGGGTACTGACTGGCAAACCCAACGGGAAGAGAGCGTTAGGAAGACCTAGAAGCGTGCTCGGGGTACTGACTGGCAAACCAAACGGGAAGAGAGCGTTGGGAAGACCTAGAAGCGTGCTCGGGGTAGTGACTGGCAAACCCAACGGGGAGAGGGCGTTAGGAAGACCTAGAAGCGTGCTCGGGGTACTGACTGGCAAACCCAACCGGAAGAGAGCGTTGGGAAGACCTAGATGTAGATGGTAGGATAACATTATAATGGACCTGAAAGAGATAGGGTGTAATGAGGTGGACTGGATAGAACTAAATCGAGATGTGGTTAGGTGGTAAAGTGTGGCAACAATTTTTCGAGTTCCTAACATCATAGAATAAGTAAGTATGGTATCAAGTATATGCTTTTATTTGAACTTTTTCCTTAAAATATAATTTATTTTACTAAGTTAAAGCTAAGGGTGGATAAAATTGAGATAAAACCACCAATCCTAGGAATGACAGGCTGTAATTAAATCTAATCAACCACTCTAACAATTAAACGTACAAACGCAAAATATTAAGTCTATGTTTTTACTGAAAACATCAGCGCTCAAGAGGCTGGGCCAGAAGTAAACATGGTATCATCTAGTTCCTAATGAGTAGCCTACCCCATGTGGATAAGTCTCGACGATCTGCTACTTGCATAGACAAAAGAAGGGTGGACTAAAATTTGGCTACTGCACATGTGACAAACATTGAATGCTAGTCATCAGCGGTTTGAAGGTAAAATGTTTGGTAGTTTGTATGTTGATTAATAAATAGTATTTATCAAATTAATTATTCCAAAATACACGTTTATTTAATTTTTGTTTTTAATTAGTGAAAATACTATTCATCATCCACGAGTTATTTTAAATTTGCAATAAAATTAATTATGTAATAGATTCGAGATATTGACGGTGGAAACGTGTGATTTCTTTCTCCTGATCAGCGGTTCCCAATTATGTTCTCGCATCCTAACTACTGCACATTTACTATGAGCAATCTACCCCTACTTAAACCAATGGATTCTTTCTACCCTTTTAGCAGCCACTCGAAGCAAGAGAATGGGAAGAATGTTTCTGGTTTCTTGAATTCCCCTTTCCTCCTTCTACTTGAACTTATTATCCGTCTTCCCATCCAGTGAACGTCTCGACTCGGTGTCAACCCTCAGCAAACATCTCAAAAGAATGTTTCATTCGTGATCTTCATTTTTGTGTGGTTCCCTTTTATTCCTTAGATAAATACTCTATCTAATGAATTTAGCCATTTACTTCTCCATTGTCTTTATTCATTTACTTAATAGTAATTGATTTTTAATGTCTTCTTATCTTGTCTTAATATCTTCTTTTAGCTTCTGAAGTATTATAATTTCTAAAATAATTATTAAATGTACACTTCATTTACCTTGACTGATAACAATATGACCCTATCTTAAATAAGCTGCTCCTTAGTGGAACCAAGAAAGGTTTGATTGCTAATATATATACTATATATAATATATAGTATATAAGATATTATATAGTATATAATATAATATAATATAATATATAGTATATAATATATTATATAGTATATAATATATTATATAGTATAGGTATATTTACCTATATAGTATACTAATAGTATAGTTAATAATATATACATATTTATTATATGGTATATATTCATATACTATATAAATGGGTATTCTCCATAAATAGGTATATTACCAATTTATTATATGGTATATATACCTATACTATATACTATATAAAGGGGTATATATATCCATATATGTATCCTCCATAAATAGGTCTATTACCTATTTATTATAGGGTGTATATACCTAAACGTTGTTATATATACCTATACTATATACTATATAAATGGGTATATATATCCATACATGTATCCTCCATAAATAAATATATTACCTATTTACTATAGGATATATATACCTAAATAGTATATATAGTATATAGTATATATAGTAGTATGCTAACCTTTCTTTGTTCCACTAAGGAGCAGCTTATATAAGATAGGGTCATATTGTTATCAGTCAAGATAAATTAAGTGTACATTTAATTTATAAGGGCAAATTCCTGAAATTCTATCTTTAAATAAAAGTGAATTCTAAGTTAAAGGCATTTTTTTTTAATAATCTACTAATCATATAAACGAATTATTTGAGAACTATTTGAAAACTAAGTTTTATAGTACTTTATAAATATCCGGGCTCCCAATCCAAATGTACTGGGCTCAACCCACTACCTAGGAACCTGTTACAGATAAAAAGTTGAGAACGCTAAGTGCTCAATTTTATACAGTGGTCTATTTGCTACTGTATTTACTATATAAATGTTTATTAGAAATGACAAGTGAACAGAGATATTAATTTGACAAATTTATGTATTAAATTTTGCAATGTTGGTATGCCGATTTTATATCTTTAATAATTTTACTAAGAAAATTTATATTTAATACATATATAGCTCGACTATTTGTCTAAGAATATTTAATATTTAGTAGGCAACCATTGATTATACTATAATTCATTAACTATTATTTACTTGGTTTATTTTAGCACCCCGTCTTACTACCCGTTCGAGTTACACGTTTCTGTGTTGATTCCGCTAATGCTTTTAGAGATTAGGAAGGCTTAGTTTAAAGGAAATGTACCTGCATTTGCGTGAATGGGTAGCGAAAAACCATTTAGTTAAACTCACCCTCAGTCCATACGACCGAGGCTCGAACCTTGATCTCCCCGTCATCGGCAGTCCAGTCTACTGAGAGAGTAGCGCGTTAGACGTTGCGGCCACCAACGTGGATAACCCCAGTTTGAAAGCTATTATCCTTTTTGGTAGTAACTTTATACCTAAGAAACTATGCAACCAAAACGTATAGTTCAACCTTCACGTGAGGGGAACATACCGAACTATTTTTTTTTTTTGTTAGGAATAGAATGTGAGAGTGTTATTCAACAGTTGTAGTTCCATAAACCTGTTATTTCTTAGCACTTATTTATTGAGTGATGAATTTTTTATATTTTTATTTTCTCATGACCTCTAAGAGAGATTAATATTGTAATCGCTAAACAATTAAATATAGTTTGATGGCTGTCAAAGCTTCATGACCTCCTGAACTTGAAAAAGTATTTTTTTCGAAATTCCTTCTGTCTGTATGTTATTCGGCCTAGAACCGAAACCATTCTCCCGATCGGGCAGAAACTTTGTATCAAGAGTTTTCATTAAGTTCCCAGGAAATTTTTAGGAACCATCTATCATTCCATAAAATTAAGGGTAGTTTACTAAAGGGTGAAACAAAAAACTATTTTCTCGACATCTACTCTAACATTTTAGATTTAAATTCGTAACTATGCCTAAGACAAAATAAAATTACCTCTCTGAAGGTTACGTGAAAATTACTATAAGGTAGGGTCTACTTTAAATGATCAAATTATATTTAATTTTGATCTACCTCCTTAACTCATTGATATTTTAAAAAATTTATAATTTAAAGTGGTAGAAATTTTAAAAATACAAAACTTGTATCCAATATTCATCCAATTTTTTTTATAAAGCTAATACTTTCACGAGCTAGAAGCAAATGTACTTTTAAAATGGAGGTCTTGGTGATGAGGATCTTAATTTTTACGTATTTTATATCCGTCAGATGATCAACAAATTATTTAAATTAGAAACTCCAACTGGGAAAATGGGGGCCTAGTTCTAGAAACTTTCAAAACTTATAGAAAAAAAAATTGTATTACCTAGCTAGTGGTGACTAAACAATAATAAAACAAACATCTGCTAACATTACATGGTGAACCATGATGTTCTTTTATTTGTTTTTTTTGTTTCGATACGTTTCTGTAATTCTCGTATTCCATTATGTGTCTGTAACAATGTGTATTATCTGGTGTTACATAAATATTACGTGCTTTAAGCAAAGGTCTACACTTTTAGGTAAATAAATGAGAAACTCTGTCCCATTCAACATTAAATTTATTTTCTAATTCGAAAAAAATTCAAATTCTCTCAAACTTTTTCTTCTCAATTATTTGAACAAAAATGTAGACTAGTTAATTATGTATAGTTTACATGTACAGAATAAATGTTTCATTACGTTAATATTTATTATTTTTATATTCACAGTGATTTATACTTAATTAAATTAATTAAGATTAATAAAATAATATATCATAATTTGTTTTTAGAGAAAAATAATTTACTCCACACAAGCATTGAACAAAAGAGAAACATTATAATTTAATTTTTAATACATACATACATTTTAGCAATCCTTAACAAATCTTTTAATTAGCTTTACCACAAGCAATAAATAAATAAAGACATGTTATATGGATTACTTAATAACCAGATTAAAATATTTAACTATTTACGATGATACAGTGATAGCTAAGTAAAATAAATGTTCTTTCTTAAAAATCTATTTTAATAGATTAATTTATATTTTACTACTTATAAACTTAAAGCGTATACAATCCATTAGAATGTATATAAAAGTTCATCTTTTTCAAAGATCAAATGAAAGAGGAGAGTCCTCTCAAGAAAATTAAAACTTTAAAATTCCTTCTTGATTTTGAATTCTCTTCCTGTGTTTATATATTCTGGAAATACTTTTCTTTTGCAGACAAAATAAAAAGGTAAAAAAAAACTATCTTCAGCTCATTACAACAGAGAATATTTTCGAATGGTAAAACCACTTTTGTTTAAGAATATTGTCAACAAATCATTCCACTTTAAATGATCATCCCAATATTTAAATTATTTAAATTTTAAACTATTTGAAATAAAATTCAATTTATATTTTTAATGAGTTGGTACTTAACGTGCACTTTCTTAACCAGCTGATTACACCCGCACATGACTTACAGATTAGCTTAACTCTATTATAGAAGAAATAGCTGTCAATTTGTTATTGTGAAAGGGGAACCCCTAATTTCCCACACAACTTTATTTATTTTTTGCTATGCTAGTAATTTTAATTTCTTTGTTATGTTTGATTCTCTATTCAGTTGGGTTCCCTAAGTAATTTCCACACAATAACACATCAAAAGTATGAATTTGAAATAACAAAACATTAACAACAAAAATGTATCGCCTCCCAGTAGGGGAACAAAATTAAGGTTCATCTAATATGATATTCCGGTGATGGAATGTTGTAGATCGAATCCCGGGTGGGTATTCTGAGGTGTTCCCCTGCCCCCCAACCGGTTTACCACTATTCCCCTACGCAAATTGCGGGTATATCTCCTTTGAATGCTACTCTACTCTTTCCTACCCAATTAACATATTTAAAATACATTTTTCTGAGGTGAGCAGTCAAAACCTGGATATATAAAAAAAGAAGTATATGTCACCAACTTAATATGAATATAAATTCAAATTACTCAATCATAAAGCTAGAACTAACATATTTAGTCGATTTGAAATCCCTCATTTTCAAATTGTGCTATAAATTAAACATTTTTGGGAACCTTCCTTAAAGTTTGTATGGTTTATATAAAAATCATCTTGGAGTTTTCAATCAGCTTTATTGAAGTTTTACTAATAAACTCAATAAATACTGTAATAATTTTAAAAAGCAGTGAAAATATTATAAATATTTCAAAACAATGTTCATTATAGAATTAAATGTATTACTAAAGCTATTAAAAATAGTCTCCAAAAATGTACATAATAAAAACGATTCAAAGTTCACTTAAAACACCATTAAGACACAATAAAATAAATTAGGGTTATTACATTTTTTATTTGTTAACTTTGTATACCCATCATTCCTCTACCCTAAAAAATAGTTTGCGGTTCATACAGTAGCGATACGCGTGTATCTCCAGGACTACTCTGATGCTCTCCTGAGGCTGCTTGTGTCCGTATATACATCCCCCCACCCCAACCAATAGTTTGTGGTGGGAAGTGATGCGCGCGCATCTTCAGGCCTACTCTGCTGCTCTCCTGTGGTTGTTTGTTTGCACTACAGGAAACAACAAACAGGAAGCTCTTGGGCTTTCCGTCTATAAAGAACCCTCATTGTAGCGGTGCAATCCAATTATTGCACCATTGATCGATGTAGGGTGGTCAACAACCTCCATTTCCTCCTCTCTGGGGATCATTTAGTGATGTGGGGCAGCGAGGATCAGACCAGAATTTTAAAACACTGTGAAAAACTACTGTAGGAAAAAACATTTGGAAATGAAACGAGTATTAATAAATTATAATTTGATTTGGGACTTGGAAGGGGAACTTTTTGTTTGTATATAATAAAACTTGTTTTCTATATGATATTTGAATGGATTTGTTTCTTTCAAAGGTTCGATTCTTAAAATAACTCAATTTAAAAAAATAAAACATATTGAGAATGTAGGTAATTTAATTGTAATGCAATGAAACTAGCTTTCAAAGTGATTCTCGCATAAATTCGTTATAAAAATGATTTGCTTCTTTATGAAAGTCTATTTAAAAAGTACTAATTGTTTGGTTGATTTTTATTTTGTTCAAACAGAAAAGAAGATATACTTTTTTTAGATAATCTATATAATTTATTATTCATTTTACATAATGAGATGTATATGATTATTAGACTTGGTTTTCTTATCAAACCTCAAAATAAGCTAAATATAAGCCCTTTATTTAAACATTTTTTTATTATTTAATGTTTTTAAATAATTAATAAAGTTTAAAATTTTTGGTTGTATAAATATAAGTTTTAAAATCAATAAGGTTCCATTTTTAATTAAAAACATAAGCATATTGAATTTTATGAGCATACATTCATCTAAATGCATCCAATTATAAAAAATTGGAATCTATACCTAATTGTGCAAGTTTTTAATTTGTTATTTGAAAAAGAGCATGAATAACAAATTTTGCACATTTTATTTCAGCGTAGTTAAAAATTTTAAAATGCGAAGGAGGCAACATTTAAAACCTGTTTCTTATTTTAGGGCTGGAAGAAACCCTTCATTTTTCCTTTTCAAAAAAAAGAACAATTTTTTTTTCCAACTAAGACGTGGAGACTGTCTTTTTCTAAGCTTTATTTTCTCTTCGTGTAAAAACTGCCTTCCTCCTTGTAAATCCACCATCGACCTTTTTACCTACCCTCCGCTCTCATTTCCTCACCCCCCTTCCCCATCCAACCGTCACTCCTGACGAATACAGCGACGCTGATTTTCTTGGGCTCAGAAATTGCTCTGTTGCTACAATACAAAAGAACACCCTCCCGGCATCCACCCTACTCCCACGCACCCTTTTCCCCTTGTGTCTTCCTTCGCGTACCTCCTTACACGCTCCCTCATCGCTCTTTGCTGCGTCTTTGTTTAGAAGGTTGCCATTACTTTAATTAAGTCACTCCCCTCCTTTACCTTTAAACCACCCTACACTCCCCTTGTCGAGGTTTTCTCTCCGCAAAAAAAAAAAAAAAAACCACTCGTACATTACACCACATTAATCAATCATAATGGGACGCCTTCATTTTATGACACTCCCGTAACACACTTTATTTTAGTGACAAGACACAACTTTTTTTTTTTAGTTTGTTTTTGTTACTCTAGCTTTTTTTTTTCTATTTAAACTTTTTCATTCAATATTTTTTAATTAGAGGTTTCACTGACATCAACATGCCCAACCAAAACTGTGGTCGCGATGACTAAGGCGTCTACTCTCATAATAGACTATACTGCCACTGACAAGGATATCAGGTTTCAAATCCTGGCCAATGGGTACTGAGGGTTATTTTAGTAATGGTTCCACTCTCCTTCCATGCAAATTTGTAAAATGTCATACTATATGTCTATATACCACATCACCCTTCAATTAGTGTAAATAAATTAGGGATGCTCCATTCAAGAATTATTTTAGTATCAAGCTCATACCGAATCCTACCCTTGAGAATAGTTGAAATAGTGACCGAACAAAAAAAAGGACTAATAGTGACTTTTCAACAGAAAAAACAGAAAAAATAGGATTTGTTTAAAGTCATTTGAGATGAAATTATTCAACCTGCGTATATTAGACAAATTATTGTAGCAAGGAGAATTGCCTTAAAAAAAACATAGGTCAAGACTAATTTCCTGCGGATATGAAAAATTTAGGAATTGCTCAGAAACAAGCTTGAATGTACCCCCAATTCCATCAGATGATGATGCTGAATTCTGAAGTCAAGGTCTTCAGAGTCTAAATTATACCGTTCTATGTGAGATTATTACAGTACAATCTATTGTACGCCTAGGATAGACGAGATGTGCACACAGGGAATAGGTGAAGTCTTATTAAATTACGTCGGCTAGATTATATGTGCTGGAAGCAGGTGTTTCCTCTGCGGGACTGACAGCGTTAAGATGAAGTTGAGCTTAATTAGAGCGTTTTCCTTGTGTCTTCTAATTGCGGCATGCTGAGACAAACCTTGGATTCCTTTGATTGCACTAATCTTTGTGTCACAAACAAAGCAAAATACTCCATTGTCACTAAACATATTTAAACATTTGGAATAAAAAAATATCATTACAATCTGTTTTTAAAAGCCAATCCTTCTTAAAATTCCACTTCCTCATTGTAAAGTAAAAGAAAACATGTCAATATTTCAATACTCTCGCAAGCAGACGAACACATTCATAATGTTAGAAAAATTAAATCCATACAAAATTTAAAAAATATCAAGGGCTTTAATGACTGACATCTTATTTACCTGCTGACATGTAAGGGAATGCTGCGACAGCCTGGGTTATCAGCAGGCAGGAGCATATTCAATACCCTCAGATGTGCTTCATAGGGACTTCACAGTAAAATTAAATTACAATTAATCTGGACAGAAAAGAAATAAATAATTTCAACTAGTGATAGTAGAAAACGAGGAAAAGTTTGACTTCTAGTGACTTGGTAAAAAAAAAAAAGGGATGTTTAGTGACTTGTTAATAAAAAGTGACTTTTAGTTGAAAAAGTGACCTGGTGTGTATAAGCCCTGGTATCAGTCTAGATCAAGGGGGCTGTGTGTCGATTCAAGTAAAATATCGAGTGCATTGAATCGATATTACCAATACCAGTTCAACGAATGGTATAAAAAATTGTTTCTATTTTATAAATGTAAATGGGCCTATATTTTCTTTAAAAAAATTAAGTTTGGGCCAAAAAAATATGTATTTCAGATTTCCTTATGATTTTTTAATTGATTTTTGATATTCAATTATTAATCTATTATAGAGTATAAATAATTTAGATGTTTTCTAGAGTCAGATAAGTCTAAAATAATGTATTGCAGTATATATTGTATGTATTCCGGATTGAGGTAATGCAAAAATTGTTAAGGGTAGCTGGTAGTGTCAGCATTGCGTCTAATCAAGACATGGCTGAGAGCAACTATGTTGGAAAGCACACTTGTTGGCTGGCTCTTCTGCATTTTCACAATGATATCATTCTAGAACCCCCAACTAGTAAGTGAACGTTTTAAAAAACTAGCAAAAACAAAATGGTATGTAGATAACACTTATATCCTATATTTAAGAAATGTATTAAAATTTATTAAAACTAATGATTTGTTTTATTTATATTTATATTTATATTTATAACAGAAGTGCAGTATGATATTAAAAACACCGATATTGAGGGCTAAATTTGATTAGGGGGGTGAATCTCTCCCTCAGACCTTCTGAAGAGTCCGCCCCCCTCCCTTAATCTCCCAAAATAATTGCTCCCATGTAATTCCCTACCCTGACAACAGTGAGACGCTCCAAGCTGCCGATCTTGTAATCACAGGTCGCACACGAACCAGCACGAGGAGTGTGTTTGATGTACGAACAAGTAGGTTACTACTTTGGTATGCTCCACCCTTATCATGCGTATGCGATCCTGTAACACGAAAGAAGTGATGAATTAAAATGTCTGCAAAGCCTCTCATTCATTTTCAGCAGTCATTACTCCAATGAAGATTTGGAAGTCGTATCGCTTTTAATTCTGATTGTTTTTTCTCGCCTTTAAGGTGAGGATGTAAAGGAACTCAAGCAAATACATTATAATTTTTATAGTTAAATAGTGTCAGTTAAACCGAATCCTTGTTCATTTGTTTAGAAACAATACTATAAATATTAAATTTTTATTACGCGGTGCATAAACTATTTAGGTGGCCGATTAATACAAGGCTTCACTTTTACAATCACATAAATACCATTGATTATAGATATAGGTCCGTATAACCCGAATGGGTAGTAAGACGCGGTGCTTATAATAATAATAATAATGATGATGATAAATATAGGTTCAAATCCCAACTGGCTATTCTTTTTATTTTTTATAATTGTTTCCAGCATATAACCCAAACAGATAGTTTAAAATGTGCTGCTAAATATATATATATATATATATATATATTATATATACTGCTATCCCACTCTCCCTTCACACATATGTATTTGCGTTTTCTCTAAATTCCACCGCTAATATCAATATCATTTTTGATGTAAATATAGTGTAGTAGCTTCTAAAAAAAGTTAACATATTCCCCGAGAGCTTGACTAAATAAAAAGCACAGGAGCAATTTCTATGTTACCGAGAAAAATGTATTAGTAAAAAAATTAAACTTTGGTTCCCAGGCAATAATAGACAGTCACAAATTATGTATTTAATCCCGCCGAGGTATTCATCCACAGCTCATAATTTGTGAGATATCTAGGCCCACAATTTTTAAATTGTACTATTTGCATACTTCTCAGCTTGTTTTATAGTTAGACCAACTTTTAATGATTGCTAATGGGTTAATAAAAGCACTTTAAGACTGAAATCAATGTAGGATCAGTATTTCATATGTGTAGATCTAGAGTATTACATAATATTTAAAATTGAGGACTCATTGTCCATTTTGTAAGTTAATTGTGATTGGAGGAATACTATGAACCGCTGTCTATACAAGTAGTATTTAAAAATTTTGAACAAGTTATGAAATAACTCATAAAGAATCAATTTTAAAACACGTATATAAGTTGTGTATTGGTGCGAAACTAGAAAATGTGATAGATTGTCAACTATGAAATAGGTTCATTTACGCTTAAAAAATATCTTCTTACAAAAATTTAGAAAATATCAAGTATTAACTTAAAGAGAGTGAATAGGCCTAATTTAGACCTAACGGGACTGTACAATCTAGGCCTTAAGGGACTGAATATTTGAAGAATATTACAAATATTTCTAGCTTCTTATCTGTTTTACGGAACTATGCTGTCTCTCTTGTGATGTTATTTTTGGTTAAAAGAGTTACTTATAATAGAAATCTAATAATCAGTTGACTAAATTCTTCAAATATATAATATCGTTGTCAATTTTACTGTTTATTTTTTTTTTAAATTTCATTCAAAACTCCTAAAGTTTTGAATATTCATTATTTATTCATGTACAATTAAAATATATGTTATACATATAATCTACTTACCTTTATTTCACTATATTAAATCATCTTTCTTTATTTTTATTTTTATTCACAAACTGCCAACCCGCCATGTTTATTAATTTTATTGGTAGGTGATTTTAACGCTATCTGCTCCAGAGAGTGGTTTATTTCGGAACTATTCGATTCGTTTATTTTTATGTTCTTGGACACTTATAGCATCTGGCTGTCTCTTGAAACATTAATTGCCCCTAGCGGAAGAAATTATTATTCTCATTTTGTTTTTTTGTTTGGTGCCAAGTTTAAATTAATTTTTAAAGATGAATTATGTTCCTAGGTAAAAAATTATAATCCTCTTAATAGTAATACCCCCCAATATCTAAATAATTAAGATTGTTTGCTTTATTATTGCTTACAAATCCCGGCGAATGTTTTCTCCTAGGCCGGTGATTGTTTATTTTAAACAAAAAGAACGTGTTTGTGTTTTGTCTTACTTATTGTTGGGACTCTGAAATTGGCGTCGAAAGTGGAAGGAAGGATCCGATCTGCGGATCCTTCAATTATATTTTTAAAAGGTTCATAGTGGTTCTAATCATCTAAAACTTCTAAAAGAGGTATAAGCTTGTGAAGAAGGTTGAGGGGAAGCACTCAAAGAAGATTTTTGGTGGAAATTTAAGGCCGGAGAGTTAAATATTGACGGAGCTTTGATTCAACATTTTTACCAGAGCAAGGACATTTTCGGGTGAGATCAAATCCATCTGTAAACATCCTGTTATGGATGTAAATAATTAAGCATAATCCTTAAAATTACTAAAGAAGGACAAATAATTGTCAGTTTCCAAACTAGAATTAATACCTTTTGTCCACCTCAGAACCATATTTTTTTTGTTTATTATTGTTACATGTTATAAAGAATAAATTTTGTTGTTGAAATCCTGTTATTTGCTTAAGGAAATATTACTATTATACTCTCAATTAAAGTGAAAGTTTAACAATTTCAAGTATTGCTTAGCAATACTTTTATTAACATTATAATATGCGAGGCATGCCTTATAGGTAGGGTTTATTTAAGGATATCATTCACTACAATAATTAAAATCACTCTTTAAATTTAATTGTTTTATTGTAATTTACATCAATGTGCCTTGTATTTTCTTTTGAACTTGCATCCCATGTATACTTACTTAAGTCCAAACTTTAGGTAAAGTCCAGGGGTCTTGAGAGAAAGGGTTTTCGTATTACCGCTGAGCAGTTTATGGGGATAAATTTATTTAATAATTAAAAATCTACCTATCTCACAAAATAAAAGGGGTTGGTAGTTGGCGCCCAATAAAACACAATATTATATTATATATTATAGATTATCTAAAATTAAACTAATTCCTAAATTCATAAATAAAAATATAGAAATAAATACACACATATATATATTTTTTTTTTCATTACACTCTTCGTGTGAAAGCTAAAATAAAATACAAGATTTAGTTTAGACACAGTATCCTGAACATTTTGGCATACAAGGGAATGTACAAATTTAGATCAATATAAGCAATTAGTTTGGGGTATTCTTATTGTATAGCTATTACCCGTAAGCCTAAAATTAAAGCATTTGCAAATACCAACAAAAATTAAAGGTCTACAATTAAGTATCTATTTACGAATATTATACAATTGTGGTGACACTTAATCATGATTATTTACCTGACTTTTGTTTCTATTTAAAAGGCAGAAAACCAGAAGTTTCCACCTTAAACTCTTTCAATAATTTAATCGAATGATTTTGAAAGACATTTGTTTAGGCCTTAGGAAAGAACTTAATAAAGTGATTGTACTCCAATCAAATTAATTTTCTCACCACCGTAGAGCTTTAAATCAACGGTTATCTTGAATTTCAGATGGTTCTAAATATCAAAATACAATTAAAAATAGTCCATGTGGTCGGCCATCTTATAATTGCTGTTTGTTTACATTCGTATACGAATATACTCTACTCGTTTGTTGCGGACAAGATAACCTGTCCCCCGAGTACACGGATATCATACCCCCTTTCCCTTTTCCATTTCGTGCAGGCGTACCAAAAGCTTAAAACCATTCGACCTACGATCACGTGACATCTGAAGTCGTACGCGGACAATCTCCAGCATATGCCCTCAGGAAAACGTCGGATATTTACATAACTCTATTCCAGTTCTTCTAGAAGCGGCGCTCGCTCTACAGTTTATATAAAGTCGCAATAAAGTTTTCTCGTGGAGAATTACATTTCGTGTGACTCTCGAGATGTCACTTACTTCTACTTAAATAGGTTACACGTGGTGAGGTCCAAAAGTTCTCGAGAATCTCAGACAAATGATCAGTTCGAAAAAGTTGCTTTTAAATGTATTTAATAATATCGTATTCATTATTCTTGCCTTATATTCTTACTTACTTTTATTGTATTAAATCATTTAATTCCACACATGCAATCTGATTTTAATTTGTTATTGACGTATTTTAAATTATATTAATTAACTCATTAAATCGTTTTAATCAGTTAGAATAAAACTTCGTTTAAATTTCTCCAAAACTAAGGTGATATTTTTTGATAAAGACGGATCAGGAAATGATTCTCAGCTTGGTATAGATGAAAAAAAATATTAGAACAAGTGAATGCTTTCGTGTATCTGGACAGAATGTTCTGTAAAAATAGAAGAATATATGGTGAAATCGACAGACGGGTGAATTCTCAAAGAGTAGTTGGATGTATGTGGACTATTGCAAAGAATGAAGTAATATCGAAATAGGTAAAGATGGCAGTATATAGAATTCTGTCAACGCCAATAATATTTCATGGATGTGAAACGTGTGTTTGTCAGAGGAAACACAAGAGCAAGGTGAATGCTGTTGGAATTATATATCTAAGAACTATACAGGTGCAAGAACTATACAGGTACAAGAACTAGTATGGATAGTCAATAATGAATGGGTCCTGAAGGAGTGCGGTTTGAAAGGGAATACATTAGATCAATACGAAATAAGTGTATTACGTTGGTTTGGGTATGTAGACAGGATGAGCGTGGATTGAGTGTCGAAACAAATATATGAAGGTAGAGTGTGGATGAAAATGAAGGGGTAGGCCATGTAAGACGTGGCTAAATGCTGTAAACGAATGTGGGGGGGAAAATAGAAACGTTAAGAGTTTTAAGAATAAAATATTATATATATATCTTCGTGTATGGATATTGTTGAAGTGAAGAGAGTAAGTAAGGATAGGGAAGTGTGGATTAAGTTAGTGAGGATGGATTAAGTACGGAGTTTTTTAATCTATATTCACATTCACAATTTCTTGCCTATTTCGTTAGGAAACTTCATGATTAAGTATGTTTGTATGTATTAAATTAACCAAAACTAATAATTAGTGAAGTTATATAATTATTAAATTAAAAATACAAATAAAAAGTATTGTTATGATGTGTACGATTAGATGTTATAGAACAATTAATTTAATAAGGATAAAATTAACTTAAGTTACGGATACAGCCTTATCTGCATACTTCGTTCAATTAAATTAGATATAGTTGATGAATTACTTCTGTACATGGAAATCCAACTCATGACCTTTGGCTCAGCGTTTCAATACTCAGCTCAGCTAACCAGGCGTAAGTTTCATACCACGGTTGAAGCAAGGCAATATGGATAGGCTTCTCCGCTGTACGCTATGCTGATAGTGCATTGGTTCCCTAAGACAAATATCCCTGGTTCAATTCCCGTGTCCATGTGTCAATTTTCAACTTAATTAACTCAATTGAAACCATCAAATTAGTTTTAATGTATACAATCTATAAAAAAAATTAATGTACAGTACACATAATTGATTGTAATGAAAATACAAAACCTTAGTTCAATAGGTAGTGGCACTGCCTACTGAGCTAAGGGTCACGGGTTCAATTCCCGGCATTGCTGAAACTTTATTATTGACGATAATATGGGTTTACACTTTCAGATTGATAAATTAATGGCTGGGGACTGGATGATGTGCCTGTCCTAGTCTTAAGTTAGATTATAAGGCATATGAAGCTACGACAAGACTGGCAAGCCAGTAATGGAAAATATGACTTGAATAAAAAACTGACCCAGAACTCAGGCTAGAAACAGTAATGTGTGTAAGTAATTCATTGTAATGAAGATTACTTGAGTTCTAAGATTAAAATAATCTTTAGTTACATGCTATAATTATAAACAATAACAATTATATAACATAGAAGTAAGCGAACGCTTGTATAATTTAATATGCACGACCAGCGAAGCTCACAAGATGAAAAAGGATCATTAACTACGGATACAAACCGTAATAAGTATCGCAATCATAAATTTGAAAAATTACATTTGGACATGGGAATCAAACTCCGGAAGACTAGTTTAGCGCGCCAATACTCCACCAATGAGATATCCAGGTTTCGTCCGTTGTTCAGGGTCATTCTTCACTCATTTTTTAAGGCAGGGTTAGTCAGTTGACGATATTCACACGTTCCTCACAGACTCTGCCTTAATATATGAGTGAAGAATGACCCCTAGCACGGGATGAATCCTGAATAGCTCTGTGGTAAAGTATTGGCGTATTAAGCCAAGGGTACCGGGTTCGATTATCATGTCTAGATAGCGTTTATAAAATTTTACGAAAATTATGTAATAGTTTAGAATACCCAGTAATGGCACGTTATTAAATATATTGTATATAATTTGATAAGCCCGATTCCGGTAGTAGAAATTACGAGGAAATGGCTGAGCATATTTTGACAAACGACCACTCATTTTAACGGTTAGGAGTCCAGAATATCGGGAAAAATAGTATTTTTCTGCGAAAACTTTATTTTCACAGAGAATTTTCAGTTTTTCATTCTTTGTTTAGTCACCATGGAAATCGTTATTTGCTGCATGGCTGTAAATCTCTAAATAAAATATATCTCTTTGGCTAAAGAATAATAACTTAATCTTTATTTGTTGATCTGAACATATCATAATTTTCTCTCTGGATGCATATTTCTCTTTGAATGCTGGTCATAACAAATCTAAATTGAGATGCCTAAACTGGGGAAACATTTATTTTTTATTGAAATGTTGTTGTCGTTAATTCACATTAAATCAATAAGATTGAGCATCATAATTCGAAAATTAAAAAGTTAAGTTGTTAAGTGCATGAAACTATTGTCTACGTTTTGTTTCGCAAATGATAAAATGATGTTTAAATATGGGTTGGTATGTATTATAAGCTCAAAACTGATAAAATAATATTGAATAATGTTTAAAAATAGTCATTTTAGATATATAAATATGAGTTTTGGTGGGGTTTTTTTTTCAAATAATGGATTTTGATGTTCATTTTAGCAAATAGTAATACAATACAAATAGGTAAGTTAAGCTATGTTTTCATTTTACCGATTAATTTTGAGGATATTCTATTTAAAATTAATGTTTTGTGTACCACATCTATAGTTTCACATTCTTACAAATGTAGTTAAGTTCAGTTATGTTTCCATGTTGATAATTAATTTTGAGGGAATGATATTTCAAAGTACTGTAAGTTTTGTGTACCATATCTATCGTTTCACATTCTCTTTCTATCTGACACGCTCTCACATACTCTCACTCACACTATCTCGCCTTTCTCTCTCTCTCACACACACCATTTATAGCACACTCTCTATATAATATAATCTTCTCTCATTCTTTTTCACACAATTTATCCCTCTCTCACACATTCTGTCACATAATTTCATTCACATTATCTTTATTATTTTCTCTTTCTTAAGCCCTCACTCAAACGCTTTCTACCTCTCAAACGCTCTGTCTCTCTTAAACGTTCTCTCTTCCTCTCAAACACGCCCTTTCTCCCTCTCAAACACGCCCTCTCTATCGAACGTTCTATCTATTGAACGCTCTCTATCAAAAGCTTGCTCTCTCTAAAAATCCTTCTATTTCAAACTGTATCTAAATCACTCTCTCTCTCTTCATCTCAAACTCTCTCTAAATAACTCTCACTCTCTCAAACTCTCTCTAAATCACTCTCACTCTCTCAAAATCTCTATCTCAAACCCACCCTCCCAATTTCTCTCTATAACTCGTTCTAAAACACTCTTTAACTCTCTCTCACTCAAATTTTCTTTCTCTAAACTAATCTTTCCCTCTGTAACTTTTCTCTCTAATTCTTTCTCACACGCCCTCACATTTTCTCTTTCCTTCACACAATATCCCTCCCAAAATTTTACTCTTTTTCTCTCTCACATACACACTTTATCACGTATTCTCCCTCACATATTCTCTTTTCACACACTCTCTCAATTTCTCTCACAAACACACACTCGCTTTACATACACACACACACACACACACTCTCTATCTTTCCTTCTACTCCCAGTATTTCTCTCTCTCACACATATACACATACTCTCAATATCACTCGCTCACACTCACTCGATCTCTCTAAATTACTTACTCTCACTATCTTACACTCACTTTATCACACTCACCCACACTCTTACACAATCACACAATCACACATTCAAACACACTCTCATTTTCACTATCACATTTTATCCCTTTCTCTATTATATATTTATATCTTTATATAATTTGTTAAGTCCGCTACCATTAATAGAAATTATGAGGAAATGGCTGAAAAGATTTTGACAATCGACGTTTCATTTTAACTGTCAGAGATCCAGGATGTCGGGGAAAATAGTAGTTTCCAACGAAAGTGTGATTTTTACAGATAATTTTCAGCTTTTCATTCTTTTTTGACATCACCTTGAAAACCCTGATTTATTTTTGCATGAGCATATAATATTTAAATAAAATATTTTGCTCGGGTTTAAATAATACCAACTCAACTGTTTCTTCAGTGGTGTGGTACAACAAATAGAAAGGTTAAGGCAATTATGTGTTCATTTATCAAACAAACAAATTATATTAGGTTTTTTTGTATGGTTGATTTTTATCCGTCCTCTTCTTTGTCTTTAAATATTTGCCTCTGTTATTATGTATAAAACGATAAGATCTTTTCCATTAATTTAAATTAAAAAAATGATTGAACTGATTTTGACAAACGACCACTCATTTTTAAGGTTAGGGGTTTAGGATTTCGCCAAAAACAGTAGCTTCCAACGAAAACATTATTTTGCAAACGAATCTTTAGCGTTTGATGCTTTGTTTACATCTCCATGGAAACCTTGATTTGTGTTTAATTGAATATGAGTAGATAAAATATTTGTCTTTGGTTAAAAATAGTAACAGCTCAATTATTACTTGAGTGGTTTGGTGCAACAAATAGATAGCGAGCTGGGAGAGGGGTAGTTTTAAAGTTCTCATCGTGGCGTGAAGGGGGGAAATATAAGTTTTGATTCCAATTAGACACCGAAAGATAAATATCTATGTAAAGTTGATAGCTTTTGAGGATTAAAGTTTAATTAGAAAGTCGAATGAAGGTTTATTATTTATATTATATCGTTTCGAAATAAAAAGTTTACAATACATTTTAGTGTAATAATCTGCAGCCATCGCTGCAATGATCCAATAGTTTTTTTATAAGAGACACCGTGTTAGAATGGATTATATTTAGAATATCGGTTCTCGACTGATCAAAATTACTTATCTAAATTTAAATACCAGTAACCTGCTAGAGATAAAAACAATCTTGATGGTGTTTTCATAGAGTGGTGATATGAGTTAATAAACAAGTCGGGTTACGGACACCTTTAATTATTTCATGTTAGATAATTAAGGTCATGACTACACATATAAATACATCTATCCTCCCAGCTAAACTTCATTTTATGGTCTGCGTTTTATAGGATATAATTCCAGGCTCCCGTGTACCTTCTGCTCCGATTAACTATAGACCCCTACACTTTAAGGACGTGCCATAATTAATTCCATATATCCATACAAAATAAAATATATTTTCCTTCAACATCAGCTTATATTATCTCTGAAACTAAAAATAATACGGACAAGTCTCACTATTACGAAGTTTTTTATTTACCAAATGGATCAATGTCCTGTTTTGACTCAACCGTTTGGCATTTATTCTATTTGTTATTTCCGCGAATTGTCTGCCATATGCATGGACCGATTTTAACGAAATTTGGCAGGAACATTCTTTGAGCCGAGGCCTAACGAAGTATATACTCTTTGTTTACCCTGAAAGGTAGCAGTATTACCTTGACGGATTAAACTATGACTCTATATTATAAACTACGCCACAGTAGAAACAAGGGTGGCGTGTTGATAGCGCCTTTCGAAAAATTGGAGGTGTTATAGCACCCGTCTAAAACAAAATGTCTGTGTTCGCGCCCGTCGACGAGTCAACAGCCTTAATACTAACAACTGTAGGTCATTAAGAGGACGTATATGACGTTTATTTTTTGATCGGTCTTGTTTCATAGCTGCTAGAATGAAGGAAGGTTGGTAGGTTAGGTTAGGATAGGTTAGGATAAGTTAGGTTAGGCTAAGTTAGGTTATGATAGATTATGATAAGGCTGGATAGGTCAGGTTAGGCTAGGTTAGGTTATGATAGGCTATGTAATGATAAGTTAGGGTAGGTTAGAATAGGTTAGGTTAGGTTAGGCTAGGTTATGATAGGTTAGGATAAGTTAGGATAGGTTATGTTAGGCTAGGTTAGCTTATTCATTGACCTGATTTCTATATTCTGCCAGGGGAAAATAAAGAAAACATTAAATATTTTTGAAAGGAAATAGCATAAACAATTTTGTAAATACAAACATTTACCTTCCTTAGAACAATAAGAAGGATTTAAATATAAGTGGGCTCAATCACACAAAGCTATTTTTCGTGCAAAATATTTAGTAAAAAAGGGGGAAAAAATTAAATGTTTCCGTAAGTAAAGTAGGTGTGCGCAAACACACACGGACGAAAAAACACACGGACGCAAACACACACAAAGACGCAAACACACACGGACGCAAACACACATGGATGTAAACACACACGGACGCAAACACACACGGACGCAAACACACACGGACGCAAACACACACGGACGCAAACACACACGGACGCAAACACACACGGACGCAAACACACACGGACGCAAACACACACGGACGCAAACACACACGGACGCAAACACACATGGATGTAAACACACACGGACGCAAACACACACGGACGCAAACACACACGAACCCAACCAACACGTAGCCTAAACAAGCAAGCTAATCTCGCAAACTTATGGCCTAAACGAATTTTAGGCATAAGACGCAGATTACAGGAAAATATATGATGATAAATTTTATGAATTATATCCATACATCCATGTATGTAAGGCATATGCATGTAGAACATATATATGTAAAGCATAATTTTGATCTTCATATATTTTCCGGCTCTATGCGTCTTACGACTAAAATTCGTGTAGTCTGTAAGTTTGCGAGATTAACTTGCTTTATGGTTTATCTAATCCAAGCCTAAGTACCCGGCGTTTTCTGGGAGAAATGTTTTTTTTAGTTTAATGATGGTACCTGGAAGATAGGTAACTTAAGTTAGTGCCTTTAAAGCCGTGCGTTGCTATGGTGCCCCAACTAGATTTTTAATTAATTAAAACTAATCGTATCAACATTTTAAAATCCCAGCTTCTAGGTGCTAACGTTCATGCACAGTGGCTACTAATTTGTAAAAATGTTAAGACATCCTCTTGGGGTATATATCACGCTATACTCACGACAGAAAAACTCTTCATTTTATCAGTGTTGCTTTGCTTGCAACTCAAATTTTAATTAATTGGAAAAAAAAGTTAAAATTTAAAATTCTATATCTTCGAGGTTTACTTGTTAGTGCACCACAAGAGTTTTTTATTTCAGACCTCTGCGGGAGGAGGGGGGTAGATATCACCAATGCGCATGACAGACAAAAAAATTTTAATTTCAATAATACAGAAGATGAAGTTTTGGATACGATTAGCAAAACAATGTCTTTATATATATATATATATATATATATATATATATATATATTATACTAGCGGACCCGACAGACGTTGTCCTGCCCGAACGTTGGATTTTCGTTTGGGTGGCATAATTGATTTCGATAATAAAACAAATACTATGTTATCATCACAATTACAAATTCACAATGAACTCCAATTAGTGAGTAACACAAATATTACAAATTCAGTGTTTGTCAAGACAACATACAAAATAAAACATCTTTTCATTTTTGGCATTTCGCCCACAGCTCCACAAATATCAGCTGTATCGAAAATCAAACATAACTATGAATTATTCTCAGAAGTTCAATTATTCATGAACTTTTCAGAAGGTTTTAACGGTCAATTATTGATGAACTTATGATTTTTTAACGGTCAATTATTAATATTATATTCATTATTATAAATATTGGGGGGTGGTTGCTGGGGGGGTGAAATTTTGAGGTTACATGTTCTGATATGCAAAAAATCTAAAAAAAAAAAAAAATTCCCTCAAAAAATAAATTCCCTAAAAAATAAACAAAAATCCTAGAACCTGATTGCAGCGCCACCTACCGGGTACAATTGTGAAACTAAACCATCCACGGACCCATTCAAACACACACAAAAAATTTCATCAAAATCGGTCCAGCCGTTTAGGAGGAGTTCAGTGACATACACACGTACAGAAGAACTATACATATTAAGAAGATATATAGTACGATTTTGTTAGGAAGAACAGTAGAAGTTAGTTACTAAAGTTACTAAAACAGTTTTAATATATTCATACATCAAGTCATGTTATATGTATATTGTTGTAACTTTTGATGAATATTATTAATACATATAAAATAACACAAATCTCTATAAAGAAATGTTGTCAATGTTGGCCGCTTAGAAATGGGTTTTAATTATTCCTACTGTTCTTCCAACGAAAATCAGGGTACATATAAGAGTTCATACTGTTTTCAGAACACAAAGGTACGTATTGGCTCAGACCTTACAATTTCACATATGTAAACGTACCCATGATGCCTCAAGGATGGATCATATGAGAATGGAAGGGGGTATGTTTTATGTTTAGAGAGAAATTTATTCAAACTAGCGATATTAAATTTTAAAATGTGGTAGCACTTACTTGGGTGTTTTTTTTATCGTCTCGGAGGAAGATATCTGTTTAACTACCGGTATTATCTCACCCGGTTTATTGGTACAGTTGCCGTGGTTAATATTCCTGTGCCCTTCATTTACTGCTGGTTGTGGAACCATTAAACTATTTAATAACTGCACTTAAACTATTAGAGACCATTTCGTAACATATTAGAAACATTCGTGGTTTCGAACCAATAAATAGTTTAATAACTGCATCGGTGGGCACGCGGTTGAAGGAGGCAAGTTCACAATATACTTGATTTGTGAATGAGGGTCCACCTTTAAATTACGTAAGGTTTTTTTCGGGGGACGAGGGTATAATATTTTCTTACGAGTGGGGCAGAACAAATCCTACGTATAGTTTTTTTTATCAATGTTAGCAAAAAAAATTAATCCAGAAAAAATCTAAAATATTTAATTATCGTCCATTGATTAATCTCAGTTTAATCACTAATTTTTACTGTTTTTTCGATATTACTGAAATAGAATTCATATTTTTCACAAATATAATTAATTATAATGCACATGATAAATGACTGTTTTATTAATATTAAAATAAAAAATAATTAAACGTTTAAAATAATTATTTACTTAAGTTGCCAAATCGTAAATAAAGATAAAGTATAGAGTGTAGAAAATCATGAAAAAACCCTTTAAGTAATTTAAAGATACCCCTAAGGGGAGGTAAAGATAAGCTTCTCGGCTAGATGCGCTTGGGATAGTTTTCTACATGTCATTTATCGCTGAGGTTTTCCCATCCTCTCTACAAGCTAATTCAGATGAATTTGATCAAATAACTTACCTCACGCTTATCCCATTAATCAGACATCATTGTCATATCACTTATAAACGAATAATAAATAAACAGAATAGATTACATTTTCGTTTTTGTAATTTTAAAAAGGACTTGAGGGAGCAGCCTAGACAATCGAGAAATAGCTGCGCAGACTTAAAGTTCTTACACAATACTTAATTGTACGCTGGGTTATTTTAAAATTTTGTTCACGCCAAAATTAAGTAGAAAGATTCCAACATGACTTTTTACTTACCAACCCTTTAGTATGAGTTGTAATAATAGAAAAAGATGTGTGATAATATTGTAACATTAGCTCATTTTCCACGAATTTTTAACCATATTTACGAAACTATAAGACTAGGCTTGGTGAAAAAGTGCTCTAGAGTTATCTAATTAGTTAACTAATACAGTAATTTTTTTGTAGGCTCACAACAGTAAATGTTAAGATATTTGAGAATTAGCAGTGATATTTACTTCTACCCTTCTTATTGACATGATAGAGGATGGTTGTAGGTGAAGGGTGAAAGGGAGTATAAGCTTAGACAGACTAGACAAGTAGTTTCATAAAACTACAGACAATTGTATTAATTTAGGAAGTATGGCCTGACAGTGATTGATACTTTTTCTCTGACCGAGGCGGCCGCCTTAAGGGTTATATATGAATTTTGCACGGTAGCTAACAAACAGAGCCACTATACGTAAATAAAAAAATTATCCTAACAATTTTGTGCACGCGTAGCATTTCTAAATTTTCTTTTGACGTTTGAAACGATAAAGAGTAACATTATTTCAACTGTAGTCAAAATAGATTTTTTTTTCCCCCAATGAGTCCTTTCATGTTTTTGACATAACTTTATTCTAAATAATGGTCTTAAAGGAGCCGCTATTAAAGAAAGTATTTCAAGTGTATTTTGAAATTTGGCGTGTCGTCTAGAAATGTACGTAATTAGTTTAATGTAATTAATTCCGTACCCTTAAATGTCATTTTAGTTCGTAGTCTCAATTAAATGAGCTAGAGGGTTGTATTTTCATCTTCGACGACGGTGGGGTAAAAGTGGTTTGGGTGGCGACAGGGGGTGGAAAGAAAGGCTAGGAAAAGACGAGAGAGCGAGATTGCAAGGAGGTAGATTCATACAATCAAGTTTTAATCAGAAACTTGGAATAGAAAATCAACGTATATATATATATATTTACTTTCTCATATCAAGAGAACCAAAAGTGCTGTGTCAGACCATAATATGAACAACTAGGCAGGTTATTGATGTTTTTTAAAGAAAATTATCACCGCTTTTCCCTTAGTGGTTTTCCACTCTCCCTCCACACAAATATGGGTAAATTTCCCCTGGATTAATCCTTTCTCATCCCTAACATATTAACGTAATTATTGCATACATGTATAACCCAAACGACTAGTAAGACGTGGTGCTAAAAATGTTTTATCCTGATGGACAAGGTAGTTTATAGGGGTCAAAAATAGGATCCTGTATCGTTGCAATAAAGGACATTATATGTTTACTATATTTGTTAATGTGTTCGTCTTGACACGCGAGAGTTATTTCTTGGGTTAGGATAGCTGATAGGACATTAAATATTTGGCTTTTCTGGAAAAATATTTTTAAAATCATGTGTTTATAAATAATTGTGTCCAAAAGTGATATATTTTGACTTGCAAGGTTTTGACCCAGAAGTACATGATTTGATTTCCAGTAGGGCGCAATGGTTAAATATAACCTTAGATTTATGTCTAATAAATAACCTTAAAAACTATATCCAACTAATAGATTGTGGGAAATGTTTTTATAATTATGTTTCAACGATATAAGTAATATAATAAAAATAATTATAAGTCTACAGTCAGAAGATTGACCCTGGTGTGTTTCTTGTTGATCTGGAGCAGCGCACGTACTCAACCGTTCAGCTGGTTAGTGTCACCCGGTCACACCATCTGGGAGAAATGAACTGTGCAATACTAAGGAAGCAGTGAAAGCGCGGTAGTTTCCCGTTGATTTTCCCCACTGAATTTCTATGAGCGAGCGAGAAAGAGCAAATTTTGGTTTGGAGGTATCTTATATCATGCCTTTGAGAGATATTTTACATTCCTCTATTGACACAGGACCGTCGATTTTACTTCCCCTCCAAAGTAGGTTGTGTAAGGATTTTTTTCTCAAGGTGAAAATCCGTTGAAATAAGCCAAATCCATTGACCTCAGCCCGGTTCGATCTGTGAAAATCAGACAATGGGGCGAGGTCTTAACCCCAAGACCACCGGGTTGGTCTAAAAGTTATATGTCAACACTATTTTTACCAAACAAAAATAATCTGTCAATCACAGAAAATAATCAGAGATACAAATATTAAGTTAATTCAATGTTGGAAGATAAAATTAGAAAAATTACATTACCAGTAAAGTTGAAATCAAAGCGCATGTTGAAATTCACACAAAACATGTTCTGCCCCAAAGGTGAAACGTGAAACGAAATAGAGCGTGTAGAAGATAAGGCCACTGATTTCATTGTTCTCAAGGCTCACAAAAGGGATTTACTCATGTGTGTGTTTTTTAAATTGAATTAAATGTGAAAATATATTTGTGTGATTTACTTATATAATTTTTTGTTGAATTTATTTCTTAATACCGCTCGGAGCCTTTTAACTTATTTATGTTAAAGACTTACACATTCGAAATAAACCTCATATCAACGCACAATACAGACATATTTAGATCTACGAATATTTCTAATCAAATGAATAAAATTTCCCGATTCCAATAAACTCTGATCTCTAACTACGTTATAATTTAAAACCCTTTTATATCGTGGAGTGAGTTAAAAAAACATTTTTCCTTGATCAAAAGAAATATGATCCGTTGAGTGTAATTAACCTGATTCATCGCTAGGTAGTGCCTATAAGAGTTAGTATATATTTACTCATTTTATAGCTCCAATTTTAAAATTCTTGGCTCGTGTTGATGTTTAAATATTAACTTGTTCTCAGTGATGTGTTGCCAGGGCAAGCAGATATTGTTAAACTCTACCTGTGATATGTTCTTATCCCTAGGTCCCCATTTGACCAACCATACATGGGATCTGCCCTACATATTACATGAGTGTTCTATTGAAGGGTGAGTTTAACCTATATCTACATAAACTATACTCCACCCCAGGGATAGGCAATATTTTGGTTCCTTTATCGATTTTTACATTTATCAAATTTCCCGCGATCACCCTTCGTTTCTCCAATCTGATTTTAATTTTTTTTTCCAAATATCTTGAATTTCATTTCTTAAATTCAATATTTCCTCCAGTACTTATTGTCCCTGCTTTTATATAAAATACATAAAATAAATAAAATGTACACTCAATTTACCCTGAACGGTAGCAAGAAGTCTTACCTTGACGGATTACATTATGACCCTATATTGTAAGCTGCACCATAGTGGAATAATGCAAGGTAAGCTTGCCTTTCCATGACGATAATGACCTTTTGCCGGCATCTGCTCTACACCCTGCCTATGTTAGTTGTGTTATATGAGGTGAATCTCCATAAGTATAGACTTTCAAGTTATGAACAAAACATTTTACTGCATCCAAGATTAAATACAGAACAATATATAGCTTTCATAGAAATGTTTACGATGTCACTATCTGTCAAACGTGGCGGAAAAAAAAGTGTGGTTTTTGCGTATAAATGTATGAAAATATCTCTAGTAAATTTCGCAGTGTCAAATACCAACCATCACACAGTAGTTCCCCTATGATAACATTTTGAACTACTACAGTAGGATTTTGCCAGGAAGGCCACTTTATTGCATTACTAACATATTGTTTACTATAAAAATTGATAACATTTTACTATATTAAAATTATTATTATTAGTGCTGTTTTATAGGTACTAATAATAACTATCTAAGGTAAAAGTTTCATATCAGATTATTTGACTTATAAATACGTGAAATGGTATGCATATTAACTTTTCTAGCCGTCATATAAGGCTGTCTTATGTGAATCTGACTGTAAATATATTTCTTCTAGTGATGACCCAACCCCAGTTTAAAGTATTATGCTAATTGTCTTGAAATTAAAAAGCGCATTTTAAACTCCTCAGTATAATCATGGAAACCTGATTATTTAGAAGACCTCTAAGACATTTTTTTAAATAGTTTTTATCATACCGGTAATTTTTAAAGATTATATTCCTAAGAGATTTGATTTTTTTAATAACTCGTACATTTTAGCAAAAAGTTTCACAAATAAGTAAACATATTTTATCACATCGGTGATATTTTGAAGATTTTATTCCTAAGTGGTTTGATTTTTTTTAAATACCTCTCACCTTTTAGCAAACAGTTGCATAGAGAAGTAATCGTTACTAAAAATATACAATATATTTAGATTTTTTATCCAAGACGTTGAAAACAACAATAAAATCCATGCTACTTCAAACTTCAAATGTACAAAATTTACTCTTCATCACTATTTCTTTTTTTCTTTTTCTTTTTTTGTCCTCTCCTTTCTTTTACTGTTCTTCCAGAAAGTTGCCATCAATACACGTCACTTCCCGTTTCAAGTCATTTCCTTCCTTTTCTGAAATCCTTCCTCCTCTTCCAAACTTTACTTGGGATATGCTTTTGATTTCTTTCCTAGTAAACTTGAACGACGCTGAAAGGCTCTTGGTTCTTTTCAAAAGGTACATTTTTAAAGGGTTTTCTAGAGTACTGGCTTGTGTGGCACATGCATTGAAGTGATACAGCACACACATTATAATGAACTTGTTTGATTTCAATAGAAAAGTAACATCAAAAAGGTTGAGAAAAAGTAGTTTGTTACTTTCTTAAATAAATGCTACGGTGCACCCCACAGGATTTATCGCTTCTTTAACTCATAAAAATGGAGATATCACTGTTCTACAAAGAGCATAACAATCAATTCCCCATTTCCAACGCCTTCATTCATAAAAAATATATATTTTCATATAGATTATAAAATATTGATTTATTAAAAATGTATTTCAACTAAAAGTTTGTTTATTTTTAACAGTTACACAAATTTGCGATGGTAAATTACTTCATATCTCAAAACGTTCCGTAGATATGATACAAATTTGAAATGTGCGTTCAAGTAAAGTAACCTGCAAATCATTTCCCAGGAAAACGGAGATGCGCCATTTATTTATAAGATGTTAAACAGTTCCTTTATAAGAATTTCACCAAATTTGTTTGAGTGAATTTCGAGTAGATCAATGTTTTTCATTTTCGCCCTTAAGTAAATTACCCTTAATGTTGGACTTATATAGCTAATTCAAAAAAACTCCGAGGAAACTTATGAAAACCAAATATACCAATTTTTATCCCAAATAGTAAAATTTGTTTTATCTATGCCAAGAATCAGACAGATAAACAGCTGGCATCACAAAAAAAAAAAACTTTTCGGGTTTATGAAACGTTGACATCCATCAACATCTCGAAATCAATATTTTTTTACCATCACAATACTTCCTCTCTCCAAGAGTCCACGAGTAAGTATAAATATTGTAATATAAACACCATAGATAATAATAACCTAATCTAAGCAGTAGATACTAAGCGAGAAGCACACGCCTTAGCGTCTAGAGGGAATAAAAATAAAAATGATAATTCACATAGATAAAAATATCCAAAGGGCACCCGGGCGTGGTTTTAATCTAAGCCCCCACCCACCAGTGATTCAGTCTATTGCGAGACGGATGTCTTAGACCATATGAACAACTTTGCCTGTTTTTTCTACTCTTAATTTAAATGGTGACTATTTATTCTTCTCGCGATTCACAATAGGAATAATGCAGAAGTTTTTAAAGTGTTAAAATTTGGAGTAAATATTTCATTTTAAGCTTCAAATAAAAAAATGTAAAAATATATTTTTATTCCAAAGATAATTATGCTCATGAACGTGAAACAAATCATTGAGATTTTATCAACGCTGAATAAAATGTTAAGTGTATTATTAGTAGTTGTTTGACACATACGAATGTATCATTATTTTCAGGGCACTTAACTTTTGTTTTTTCTTTTAAAAGTGTTAGTCTTAAAAAAACTTAAAAATAACAATGATAACAGAAGATTTTTAAAAGATGACAAAAAAAACATTTTTTGAGCTTTGGGAACTCAAATTTAATTTTGTTGTTAATGTAGAGTAGAGATAAGTTTTATATTTTATAGTACTTAACACAAATTTATGAAAGCACCTCAATTACAAACTAACTTAACTTAGAATAGTACATATATTCCTAAAAATCTCTCTGGGCTTTGAATTATTTACTTTATTTCGACCCCTCGAAAAAATAAGCATTTGGATCCTAAAAGAAAAAAAAACTCGCGATCTTGATAAATATCGACGTTTCATGACCCCTTGAGATTGAAAAAGTGGTTTTCACGATGCTGTTTGTCTGTCCATATTTAGGTCTAGAGCCTAAACAATTTCCCAGATCGGGCTAAAACTTTGTATCCAGAGTTTCCATAAGATTACTACGGGAGGTTTTAGAAATTAGATATCTAGCCTTAAATTAGGGTAGTTTACTGATAGGAAAAAAATAATAATTGATTTTATTGAAATCAACTTTAAAGATTTTCAGTAAATTTTGTATCTAGACACTGTTTAATATTACAAACAAAATGACAATTTTCATTTTGATGTGAGAATGAATTTGAGGGTACGTTACATAAGCAGAAAATTAAAATTTTAGTAAAATCTTCCCAACTATTTTAAATATGAAATCTTTTAGTTGAAATATATTTTAATAAAACCAATAAGTTCTTATCTATAAGCGAATATTATATTTTTGTTTCTGTAAAAATTTATATTATTTCATTTATGTTCTTTGGAGAAATGAGACATTATTTTGTTTCACAGATATTATGGGTTTCAAGTAAACTAGTGGCTCGTTGCAGCGATATCTGCAAATTATCGCGCTAAATATATATATATATTTATATTTTTTAACTGGGAAAAGTTATATAGAACGAAGCCTCATTCGACTTTCTAGTCAAAGGTTTAATCGTCAAAGGCAACTTTCCATTGATTATGACCAGCATCCAAAGAAAAATATTCATCCAAAGAGGAAATTGTGATGTGTTCAGACCAACAAATAAAGATTGAGTTATTATTTTTTTAGCCAAAGGGATATATTTTATTCAGAGATTTAAAGCCATGGGACAAGTAACGGTTTCCATGGTGACTAAACAAAGAATGAAAAACTGAAAATTTTCTGTGAAAATCTGTTTTTCGTGTAAAACTACTATTTTACCGACACCCTGGAATCCTAATCGTTAATTGTCCAAATCTGTTCAGTTACTTCCTCGTAATTTCTATTACCGGAAACGGGCTTATCAAATTATAACAAAATGTGTCCAATTTTAGATAAAGGAGAGATATTCGGTACACATTAAGAAACCATAGCCAAATATGATATTATTTGAGGTACCATTTAGCATTGAACCATGAATCCCTAAGTTAATCATAATAGGGATCACGCGGAATTTATGATAATCGTTTAGTCTGGTTTCCTATTGACGAGTAAATTAGGCTTCGAGTCCAGTCGAGGTGTATTGAGGATTTTCTTTCTTAAATGGTTTACCACTCACTCTATCTCCCTCCTTCTCTCCACGCAAATGTAGGTACACTTCCTTTAAATTATATCTTACTCATACTTATAACATTAGTGTAGCTAGAACATGTGCGTATAGCCTGAACAGATAGTAAGACGCGCTGACAAGACGCGCTGACAAAAAATAATTATTAATCTAACGAGTATTTTTTAACATTTGTTTAGGATTTATTTGTTTACTATTAAGTAAAAATCTCATCTGAGAGCTTGAAAAGCTACTACAGTCCAATATTCATAGAAAGAGTCTTATCTGACATGTGTATTGTAGTAACATTTCTAGCTTTCATAAGAAGAGTCTTATCTGGTAGCTATAAACGCTACTACAATCCCATTTTCATAAGAAGAGCCTTATTTGAAAGATATAAAAGCTAATAGATCGACTTTCACGTATTACTACGATATGTGATGTGATATGAAGCTGCCACTTTCGATTGATAATAACACTTAAAAATTAACACTAATAATACAGTGTAGTGATACCACAGTTGACTGCTAAAATGTATGTTTGTATTTTTATAAGGATCTTTCTACGAGAATTATGCTGTATTTACAAAATAAATAAATGTTAACTCCTACGAACTTGAACACATCTGACACAAACAAGCAATCGAATGGTAGCGAAGAACTAGTTGGTTGTGTGACGAATAATCCACAACTTATTATTAATATTAATATTTTCAATTACAAAATTTCTTGCAAATTTGCCCTTGATCATGTAGGCTTCATAAACCTTCTCGGGCTTCTCGTGATCTTAAATTATTTTTTCTCAATAGCTTTATAAGCTCTTATAGGTCGTTGTATCCATTGCGCCAATTCTAGATTTGTCTTCTATAATAAAAGAAAAGCTAAACTCAGAGAGTTATTTAAGGAAATCCTATATCAATAATTTATCATTTAGAGGTTTTACCTATAATATTTAAATTTACAATATTCTGATCTATTTTTTGTATAGTGTTACTAGCTTTTAACCACATTTTAGATATTTTATTAATGCTATTTTTTATTCTTATCATTATTAATTACTTTTTTCGTAACTATTCATCAGTATATACCATTATTCAGCCATTTTTGTTTATCATATTTTCTCGTGTAAATATATGTATTTGTATGGTACTTGTGTACTTTTTAGTGCTGGCCTGTTATAGGTCTTACGACTGTTGGCCAGCACTGTAATAAAGGAAATTGAAATTGAATTGAAATAATAGGCATTTTGAGGCACGTCGACACAAGAAGGATCATTAACGCCTCACACCTAATCAATCCCCTGAATGATTAGAGTAAATAAGCAATATTCAGGTAACGATCATATTCAATCACGTGAGAGTGCATGTAGATGGCAAAATAATTACGACTGCTGTCATTTAAGGATCATAGCATCATTTATCACGTGTATGAAACGCATTCTCGTAAATTAGTGAACCTGGCTGAGTGAGATTACCGTTGTGAGGTGAAATTCCTCCAGTACCGTATGTGACAGTTACGGAAAGCATATGATCATCGGATTTAATCATGTACTCACATAAACGATGAGTATTCCTAGGGTGTATTAATATAGGGCTTTTTTTGGTTTTGTTTTTTTCAATAATTTTCTAATTTTAAAAACAAACTATTATTAGTAATAAATTCGGGATCAAAATACAATCCTGATATTCTACTCATAAAGCCAAAAAGACAGGTTCAAATAAAAATACCTAGTACAACATTTATTTGAAATGAAAAATTATTCCAACTATTGCAGATGAGTTTTTTCTAATCTAAAAAAAAAATGTTTCTATACCTTGATTTCCTTGCGAATTTAATTTGATAATTTGAGGAAACTTTAATAAAATACAAATATATATTTTGCTGTCAACATTAAAAACAATTTATTGTATTATTTTTAGGGGTGTCTGCGAGTAAGCATTTTTCACTTCAAGTCGAGTTTGAATTTAAAAAATCCAGTTTTTATTGAATTCGAGTAGTATGGAGTAATATTTGCACAATAATATTTGCACAATAAATATTGCCATGCCATGAACCATATTAATAAAATGAAGAGTTTGTTTGTCTCTTATGAGCATTGCATCCAAAGCAAGCAAAGGGCTAACATTTAAATATTAGTAACCTCTATGCTTGAACATGTGTACTTCGAAGCAAAAAATTTGAAATTTATACTAGAATTATTTTTAATTAATAAAAAGAAAGAAAGAAAATATATTAACGCTGCGAGAAAGTTCTACTGCGTTTCATACAATTTGTAATGTAGTTTGGTGGCCATGGAAATTTGGTTGATATGAGAGTAAACAAGAAGACAACAAACTCTTCTTCTCATGTCGCCATGATATATTAATTGTTAAGTGTTGTGATTTATTTCCAATAAATATATTGTATTTATTAATACGTTTTTTATCTGTTAAAATTTTTACCCTTCACCTCTGCAGTTCCCAACCTTTTTTCACTTGCGTACTCCTTGCAGCCCATTTCCATAAATTGTGCCCTTAATTTTAGCAAAATTTTAATTATTACAATAGTAGTTATTTCTAATTACTTGTTGTATCTGAAAATAAATGGTCAAATAATGGTATTAAAAAACAATGTAATAATAAGGTGAAATCTATTTTTACATTAAAAAAAGCAAAAATTTCAGTAAAAGCTAGCACATTTAATTTGTTTATTAATTTATTAATAATTATAAAACTATTTTTTGAAATTGAAATCTTTTTCTCAAGTTCAAATATAGAATAAAACCCGAACCGCTCCTTGTCATATCATTGAGTTCAATTTATAGCTTTTGACTGATCTTTTGTCTTACACTGCTGGCATATGTAGCTCTTTCCGCCATTATTCGAAATATTTTCGCATACCCCAAAACTTCCTGGCACGTACCTCACGTTGGAAACCACTGCTTCACCCTTGCCCTATATACCCTAAGCCCTTTTAACACTTTTTACAACTTTTTGTCCTAAAATATTTATACGGGGTTAAGCCGGATAGATAATATAAAACTAGTTAAAAAGGAGGGAGGAGGAAGCCCGGGAATGATAAAAATGGTCAAAGTAAATCTTATAAAAAATTAAATAAGACGAAAATGGCAGGAATTGCAAAATTATATACAAACAAAATGTCAAAAAAGGCACAATCAAGCAAAAATAGTAAAACAGGCAAAAAGAGTAAACATTATAAAAGGGACAAACATTTAATCATAGAAAATGGTATTAAGGTTAAAAGGAGTAAGAGAAGTAAAAATTGTTGAAAAGTAAAAATCTGCAAAAGGTTAATGTGGGTAAAAATATAAAGAAAGGATAGTAAGTTAATGGCGTAAAAGGCGTAAACAGGGTGGAATAGATAAAGCGGGTGAAAATGGTAAATAGAACAATATTAGAAAAAAAATAAAAAGTTATTTCTTTAGGTTAAGAGGGTAAAAAAGGCTATAAAGGAGTAAATATCGCAAAAAGGGTAAAGTAAAAAAATTGGGTAAAAGGGTTAAACGGGATAAAAATGTTAAATGGGATGAAAGTTTAAAGGGTAAATACGGTACAAAATGCTAAAATACTTTTTATTGGATTTAAAATAAACCCTTTAACAATCATATTATGTGTCCCTTTACATTAATTTAATTTTTATTAGCACCAACAGTTAAGAGTTCGAATTATTTTTATTGAGAAGATAAAACTTAATCGTCAAAATAATTGTCAGCTTTTAAAACATGTTCAGATAATAATATATCTATTTTGACTTTGTTATAGTCAGCGTACTTTCACATTTTGTATCACAAATTAAACCAATAAATTATTAATATCCAAACTTAATTTAAAATTTGTTACATTCCCAGGGGTTTATTTTATATACTTAAAATAACAAAACTATCTTATAGATTCACCGTGCAAAGAATGGGTACACCAGCTGGTAAATGATAATTACAAACATAATTTTGTTTAGAATAATTTTCTTTTGTAAAAACATTTATACTTTTATAATAACACAGATTCGAATTTTTGAATAAATTTTTATATAATTGTACGATTTTTTATTAGACAAAAGGAAATATTGAGGGACACTTATTTCCTAAGAACTTTTAAAATTGAATAAAATCAATAAAATTAAGAATTTTCTAGAAAAGATAAAAATTATGAGCACTAAAATTTGTCTTGCTTTGCAAAAAAATTAACGATTCGAGCTAACGAGCATTTACTAAAACTCGACTCGAGCTCAAATTTTCGAATACCTGGACACGCCTAGTTAATTTATAGCTATTGTTAATAATATATATTAAATAGGCAGTTGCGTATACATTATTTGGCGTATGAAGACGTGAAAGTAGATCTAGTGTCTTTTCTAGCGGTCACGTGTGATCATTTGTAATAAAAATGGAGGTGTACCTAGTTTAGTATACAGTTCTCAAGAGAGACATATTTTATAAAATCAGAACTGAACTGTTATAATATTATTTACATGACTGTGCGTCATCATGTTATACTACTTCAATTTATTGATCTTTATTCAAACATACTTTGAATAGTAAAGTTCAACTTTGTAATTAATTATTCTTTCCATTTTAAGTTTATAAAATCTATATTCCTCCCAGATTATTTAAATTCTATTCCTCACACTTTATATGCATTACACTTAGATCAATACAAATAAGAGAAAAAAATAGCAAAATAGAAACAGAATCTCAAATCAAAATGAAGAACACAACTACTGTTTTTTTGCTTACAGTAAATAACGTATATAATTTTGAATAATATCATGTTTGAAAGTATTTTTTTACGAACTATTTTATAATTATAGTGAGATTGGAAACACACAATTTTTAAAAAGAAACTTACAGAATAATTAATTGTGTGTTATCCCCGGGCCATAATTATTGATAAGTAAATACTATTTCTTGCTATCAAACATATAGTAAATTATGTATTCATTAATCATTATTAAAGGTCACATGACCAAGTAAGCCTACATCACTTTAGAGAAAAACGGTATTATAATAACTGCACTGCCAATACAGAATTAGAATCTATGCAAGGTATCCTAAGGTTTTTTTTTTACCTAAATGATTTCCCTTTCTCCTCCAACATAAATATGGGAACATCTACTTTAAACTATCCTTCCCTTCCTCCCCCCTGAGCCATTAGTGTAAATGTGCGGATTCTCCGGTTGAGAAGATACGGTGCAAACAATAAAAAAACAAGATGTAATATTAAGTAAAAGTTAATGTTGCGTATGTGAAAACATATTTTTTTTGGAGAATTAAATCAATAATTGTATCAAAAATTAATAAACCCTTGATAGTATAGTTAAAATATAATTAATCTTTGCTCTGACCAAGCTAATTCCTGTTTGTTATTTAAAAACATCGCATTATACTTATATGCCAATAGTCACTACATATATTTTACAAATTATGTTATAAGTTTAATGTTTGCTATAATCAACGAAAACATATTTATTTGATAGAAATATAGCAATCTTAAATCCATTAATTTATTTTTAAAGCAGTTTGAGCTCTTTAAAATCAGCCAATTTTATCCTAAAAATTCAATCTGGGGATATTTCAAACATGCTTACTCGTGTCAGACAAATTATAATATGACCATTATTTATTTATTTGAGTAAATGACCAAATCTAATGCATTGTAAATAACATTTAATAGCCTCCATCACTATTTAATGTCCACGATGATTTCAAATACATTTAGCTTACAATTGAAATATATAGGCACTATTTATTTATATTAATGTTTTCCTAACCACCTATTCAAATTATGCTTATTTTAATCAAGGTAATAGGATATAATGAAGAAGATAGAGTTTTATAAAAATGTATCCACGTTTGCCTGTAGGCGAATGAGGAAACTGTAGGGAAAAAAAAAATTTCATTCTACCCAGGAGGGATTCGAATCCCAACCTCCGTCTCACTAACAAACCAGACTTGATGAACCTGACTTATTTTTATTCGCTCGCCCACCAATTAAAGATTTTTTCCAACCCACCTCAGTGGCGTAGTTAGCTAACGCGCTAGCTTCCTGTTGATCTAGACTGCCAAGGACGGGGAGATCGAGGTTCGAATCTCGCTCGGGTGAACTGAGGGTGGTTTTCCCTGAGTGGTTTTACACTCTCCCTGCACGCAAGTGCAGATTCACTTCCTCTATATTTAACCTTCCCACTTCCTAGCCCATTAGCGTAATTAGTACTTAAGCGTATAACTCGAACGTGTAGCGGTGCTAAGTATTATTATTATTATTATTATTATTATTATTATTATTAATAAGAACTTTTTGCTAAAAGAATGTATTTATTAGAACCAGAATTAGCATAGGCCTACCTGCTTCTGTGGCAGCAGAGTCTAAGCTCTAAGGCATCACTCTCACAATAGGATAGACCACGGATAACTGCGAGATCGGGGTCGAATCCGAATTGGGTGTACCGAAGAGTTTTTTTTTTTCCTAAATGGTTCTCCACTCTCCCTCCAAACGATTTCTCTAAATTCAACCTTACTAATTCCTAACACATTAAAGTTATTAGGGCATAGGCGAAAATATCGAACGGGTAGTTTAGAAAAAGAAGAAAAAATCCACCTAAGACTTCGCGTATATGAATCCCTTCGACGTGGTGTGAATCTGAATCATTGAATTGTTAATAACTTGAATAGGACTGTTATTTATCGTCACTCTTGAGGTTAAAGAATGGGATGGTTACATAAGGCACACGAGAGAGAGAGAGAGAAAGAGGCAATCGTTGTGAAATATTCACACGCGTACCAAGAGGAGGAAGGAGGGAACTACCCTTACCACCGCTGTCTTCAGAACTCACAGCCCCACAGGTGATGGCGAGTAACGGAAGTGGCCCGCCGGATCTCGCTGCCGTCATCAAACATTCAGGGTATAAGCTTTGGCTTTTATCGTACACTCGGGTCATGTAGAAAATGGACCACGTCCATGGTCAGAACGCTAAGGGTTGTTTTATCACTTTTTTGTTTGGGCAGTATCTTTTTTTTTAAAGGAAACGCTTTGAATATTTGAAACAAGGAACATGTAAACGCGGGAAAACACTATCCTATACTTTATTATTTTGTGAAAATTGACTTAGTATCACGGGCAGCTCGTGGGCTGTGTCCAATTAAAGCAAGGCTTGACGGCACTGTCCTGGTAGTAGCAGACCGCCAGTAGTTACATCTGTTCATTATTTAATTTTCTGTTTGACTGGTCAAATGGATATCGGGGGGGGGGGGGAGAGTGGGTGGGGATGGAAAAGTGTACTAGCACAGTCCTGGCAAGAAAGGGCTTAAAAAGGGGGGGTTGAGAGGGTCCAGATCGCCCTGTAATTTTATGTAACCCCTAAAGAGGGTGGGATCCATATATGAGCATACTTAGAAAAACTTTTATTGACTAAAGGTTATGTAACTGTTTTAACACACCCGCTTTAGAAAAATTAGATTTCCACACTCTCTCACAAGAAAATAAAAAACGTAAAGGGTCCCATCTAACATATTTAGACACGGGCGTACGTGAGGGTGCCTTGGGGATCTCGGCCACTATCAGGTCCCAGTGTTTCTCCAACGCTTGGTCTCACGGGTGTGGCCCCTCGTGGCCCTTGATTGATGATTAAAGCACGGGGAGGAATGAACAAATTACTCTTAGTTAATGCGGCAACTGGCTCTTGAACGCGCGCGCGGCTGAAACAAAAACTCTCCTACATAAATTCCGCTAGATTGCGTCACGAAGGCCCGCTACTGATTTAAGTTCTCAAGGTTCTCTTCAACCGGTGTCCAGAGAATTTGGTTTTTATCATTCCCACAGCGTTTTTCAACCGGTGTGCCACGTTAGATCGGCAGGTGTGCCAAGAGAATTTGGGGGAAGATCAAATATAAGCTAGAAAAAAAAATTAAAAATATAAATACATCCTTTTAGATCCACGATAAACTTTTTTTTTAATAACACATTATATATTTAACTATTGAACTTCTAAACACATGGTGGTGTGCCTTGACCTTTTTAGTGCCTTTTTCAGTGTGCCGTGAGTTGAAAAAGGTTTTAAACCACCGATCTAGTATCAGGTATCACACACCTAATTGCATTTACACCCGACTGGTTTGTCCAAATATTCACACTACTAACGATGTAGGGATGGGGACGGTAAAATTCGAAGAATGTGTACCCATATTTTCGCGGAGGAAAACGAACACACTCATTATACTCGACCGGGATTCAAACCTCAACCTCCTAGTTCCCAGTAAAATCAGTATATTGTAAAAGTGACGTTTTAGATCGTACGACCACTGAGATAGGTAGCTGCTTAGCTTACGGAAAAACAAACTGAACGTGATAAATTTTAGTTTAAATCGCACTAGTATCTAATTAATAATTAAAGAAAACATTTTTGGGGGGAAATAAAATATTCGTTGTAATCAGTTGGGGTCTTTCTTCTCCCTCCTGAGTCGCAGGTAATCGTACTAACTCTTCCGTCTGACTGTGGAGGATTCTAGTTTGAAAAGGAACTTGCTAGAATTAAAAAAAAAAAGTATGGGGCTCTCTGTTATAAGGAAGTTGAAGGCTCTATTGACACATGTGTGCTTGTATTACGCATGTAAACAAACTACATGTCGACATATTCTGCTAGTGTGGTCTTTTAAGTCATGACCCACCTGTGGACATGAGGATAAAGATGGTAAGCTTGTTTGGTCTGATTTTCCGATGACGTGGAAGTCGGAGGTTGAACACCCGACAGACTTAATTGATGTTATTTTTACTAATGGTTTCTATTCTCCATCCATTCAAATGCAGGTACAATTGTTCTAAATTATCTCTTTAGAAATCCTTACCCAATCATTCTAATTATGATGATAGCACACAAATGTGTATTAGGACGTGGAACAGAAAAAAATACTATAGGCCTATAATTAGAGTAATTTTTTGAAAATTACTAATTCAAGACTTTAATATTTCGACATTTTACTTAGATAATAGTCTTAGTCAAAGATCTACATCCAAGAGTTATCCTTTTGAACAAAAAATCTACAAAAGTTTTAGATAATTTTGAATACAGAAGTTTGACCCTTTCAGATAAGTCATACAAGTTCAAAATGGAGGGTTCGGTAAATGGAAGCTAGAAGGGCTTGAAATTTCCAAAATTTATTGTTTGACAATTTTTTATTATTTATAATTTTCTTTTAAAAGATACAAGTATAGTTATAAAATATTTAAAATTCTACAACTAAAAATATTGGTCCAAGAAATTGAGAGAGGGAAGGGGAAGGGGTGGTCTCAAGTTTTTAAAAACTAATGAAAATAAAATTTTATGTGGTAGAAGCTTGAAAATTTGTAAAGGCATAATATGTGGCCCATTCACGTGAATAAATAGCTATTCTCATGTTTTAACATCAAATAAATGGGTTTTATTTAATCATTTTCCACTCATTGTTTCTTAATCTTTGGTAGAGAAAAATTATTTAATCAATGTATTATCTTTTTTTCACAAATTGACATTCGTAATTTTTTTTTTCTATCGTGAACTGTTTTACCAATAATTGTACATTCTACTATTCAATTTCTCCGTCCCCTTTTTTCTCCCAGTTATTAGAGCGAGATATAATTTAAATACGACCGTGCCATCTGTCGTCAAACAATAAGAAACAAAATATCGCTCACCCACCATATACGAAAGCTTTTGTGATGGTGGAGTACAATTAGGAGGTATTTCTATTTTGTAAACACAATAAAATACTAGGGTAAAGCACAAGACAACAGATAATGTCTAGTGAGTGGAGGTTGGAGGGGTAGTGTGGAGGGAGGGAGGGAGGGGAGAAGCCCATCAAATTGCCAAGATCACAGGCGGAGGGAGATGAAATGTTGTCAGGAATGCTAAGGGACAAACAAAGGGTATTGTTATCAGGGATTGGGAGAATTTCTCCCCCCAGGCTCTTCATTTCTCGCCAATAGTTTGAAAACACAAGGCGCAAAAGGACTTGTGTGTGAGTGTGTGTGGGGTGTATCTGCCGTTTGTTCGCAGCACAATACCATCTTTATTAGACAATATGTTCCTCATTGTTGGTAGCTTCGCTTTTACTCTTCAATGCTAACAACAATTGTGATAAAAAAATAAATAGCTTATTAAAATGAAAAAAAAATCCACAGTTTATTAGTACACCATTTTGTTATATATATGTTAAAATACCAGTAGTTTGTTGTGGAATGCTACCAGGAAACACAGAGATGGTATTTTGGTGTTTTTTTCCATCACATCTTACTACCCGTTTGGTGTATATTCTTAGGTGCTAATTAGGTTAGTGGCTTTAGAGATTAGGATGATTAAATTAAAAGTAAATATACCCGCATTTGCATGAAGATAAGGGGGAAAATAATTTTTAAAAACCACCCTCAGTACACCCGACCGAGATTTGAACTTCGATCTCTCCGTCATCGGAGGTCTAGTCTACTTCTATAGTAGCGTATTAGACCATACGGCTACCAAATATGGGTTTTAATTACCAAACGAACCACTGTTTTTTTAAATGGCTACTCATTTTAGATGTACAAAAGAGTCAGTAATATTTTAGAGAACACTAAATATCTTTAATTAATTTTAAATACATATTTTTTTAAATTGACTTAAGTTGTATGACATAATTATATAAATGTAATGTATATTAATACGTAATCTAATTTACTATAGATAGATATTAATTAGTGCTATATACAATCATATTAATGACATTATTATATATTACACAACTAACCATATGTACTTATTTTAAAGTGAAAATCAGTTGTGTAGTTAAAAACTATATTTATATATTCCTACAAAATTTATTATTATTTTAAAAGTTAAGTAAAGATTTTCAAGTTAAATATTTTGTTGAATTTTTTCACTACGTTTTAGTATCAATTCGCATATATATACGCATATATTAATTACGCGGTCTATACCTCCTTTTCCTACATGCCAACATTTACGGGTAGAGGGTGTCATGTGATCAGCGTGCGCTTAGATTATTTACGTTAATTGAAGATAAATGAGTAAGATATAATTTTAGAGGAAATTTACAGGTTTTTATGTCGAGTTAGAGTGGGAAAACATTTAGGAAATACCCTATCAGTAGATTCAACCAGGATTCTAACCCCGACTTGCCTGTTGCCGGGAATCCAGTCCAACGCTTGTGTGATGGGTTAGAACACATGGGCCACCTATTCGGGTTTTGGTCTCTCAACTGTATAGTCATTGAAGATAATATATATGTGTTTTGAACATAATATGCTTATAAGTGTGTTATTAATTAATAAAAACCCACTTCGGTGGCTGCGTGCTCTAAGTCACTTCTCTTGCAGTATAATAGACTGCCAATGACGGGGATATCCAGGTTCGAATCTCGGTCTGTGTACTGAGGGTGGTCTTTCCCTAAATTGTTTTCCACTCTCCCTCCACGCAAATGCGGGTTCACTTCCTCTATATTCAACCTTCTTCCTAGACCATTAGCGTGATTAGTACTTAAGCGTATAACCTGAACGGTTAGTAAGACGTGGTGCTAAAATATTAATAAAATGTGGATAGGTGAAAATATTTTAGATAACTGTTATTTACAAATATCTAAAAACCAATATTGATATAAAATATTTTCAACTCGAGAGATGATGTTAACTTAGTTTATAAATATCCATAAAATCAGTTTTAACACTACACTCATTGGTGGGCATGCGGTCCAAACGTCAATTTCATTTAGACCTGTTTGTCAGTGGCGTGAAGGTTGGAGTTCGAATCTCAGTCAAATGCACTGACGGTTTATAATTAAATAGTCCCTCCACGGAAATGCAGGTACATTTACTTTAAATTTTACATTATATTTACTACCTCATTAGCGTAATAAAATGCGTTTATCTCAAAGATTGCGAAAAACAATAATTTAAAAGTCATATTTTAAACTATTCAGTTTGAAATAAAATACAGCATTCAAAAAATAAAATTTAATCAAACTATTGTAATTTAAATTCTACTAATGTGATTAAAATCCACAGATACTTTATAAAAGTTTTGTTTCCAATGAGAAAACAAATATCAACCGACACCAATTTAAAAATCAATAGATTAATGTAAAAATAATTAGTTCCATAAGTAGCGTTAAGGAAATTTTAAGATACATTTCGAAAGAAATGAACAAAAAATAAAGAAATTGGTGAACAAAGTGAGCTACAGTTTATTTAATCATTTATTTTCCTTTCTCCTTCAAACAAAAGGAAAACTGACGAGAATGAAAACATGGAATAGATTGAAAAACAAAGTGTAGGTGAAAGAACAGATAAAATGGTGTGGGCGATAAAACGAAAGAGAGTAGAGGTTTTTTTTTCCTTGGAAAAAAAAAGTTGAGCCAGAAAAAGAAAACACGGCTCAAATACGAAAAGGAAATTGGATTATTGTAACAGGAACAACATGTAGATGGACGAAATAGAAACAAGAGAAAATAAAGATAAATTGAAGGAAACAATACGAATCTTCTCTCATTCGAGCAACAAAAACAAAAGCAAAATAGGTTGCGTTCTCTGTGAAAAGGTGCAAAAAAAGATTCAAACTGTATATTTAGTAAAATGATTGTGATAACTTTAAAACTATGAACACATTTTATTTAAATTGAATAGTTTTCATCAGTGTGTTGAATTTAAATGAGAATATACATTTCAAACCTTTTTATTTCCCCACCTTTGAGTTACTACTTGTCTAGGCTATTCGCATATCACTAAACTGAGGAGGTAGAGCTTATGAAGGTGTAATTTGGATAAAATGTACTGGCATTTGCATGAAGTACACTCAGCTGGAATTCAAACACAGAACTCTCTGTTACCGACAAACAGGCCCAAATGAGCCTATTACTTTTGTTACAACCATCACTGTTTCCAGCCTGTGGCCTGGGTCAGTTTTTTATACAAGCCATATATTTTCCACTACCGGCCTGCTAGGCCTGTCGTAGCTTCATATGCCTTATAATATAATATGAACAACGTTCAGTCCCCAGCCATTAATTCATCAGTGTGAAAGGGTAAACTCACATTTAATAAATGATACATTCTTCGGCCATGCCGGGAATCAAGCCCGGGACCCTTAGCTCAGTAGATAAGACAAAATACTGACTGAGTTATGGTGTCTGATTTTATCACCTATTCAATTTCCTTAATTTATACGTTTTCTTCATAGGGGATGTAAATATATACAGCGTTATTTGAAATTCTCTGTACCAATTTTAACGAGAGATAGAGAACCCTAGAACAAACCTTTTTCGTCGGTGAATGTATGTCCGCAAACGTCTCCCTTAGGATCTAGTGGGTGCTGTTAGTACATAAGTGAAAGGCAGAAATTGTAAACAACATTTTTATTTACAGCGTTTACAGCGCATGTTTACGTGTAAAGTTCTAGTTTCATACAGTTGCCAGTGCAAATGCGCGAATGTTTGTAGGTTCTGTACACGTATGTTAGAATACCGTTCGCGGTACAAAATTACAGCGGCTCTTTGGTTTCCATTGGCAGCTCCCCAATACGCTAAATGCATGTGAACCAGCTCAGAATCCGTAAATGCTTCCTTTTACACGTACGAAATACACGCTACGAGCATAAAAATAGCAATTTGACGCGTCTCCCAACAGCGCCCTATAGCAACAAACAGTGACGTCTGCAAACACATATTCACTGACGAAAAAGGTTTTTTTTTTTTAGTATTCACTATTCCTATTAAAGTTTTTGTACAAGATTTTGAATCACACTGTATTATTATTATTATTATAGTTGTCTCTATAAGCACACTTGATTGGACATCTTACAGTATGTTCAGTTAATTATCTTTTTAGATTATGGTTGATATCTGACTGAGTCCTTTATATTTATTACTTGATGGCAAATCTTTTTCCCAAAATTTTGATAACAGATTTATTTTTAATTCACCTTAATAATGATGTTCAATTAGGTTAGATACTCATGTTCCAGATTGTCAGTCCTAACATTGGAGTATATTATTATTATTATTATTATTAATAATGAAAAATATAATAGATAAAGATTGTATCATTATTATTATTAGCACACGTCTTACTACCTTTCGGGTTATACGCACTTACGCTAATTGGAAATGGTAGGGTGATTGTGAGATGAAATGGAGGACCTACAGTTTAACGTGGAATCCGAACCACGGTAGAGGCCTGGCATTCCTTACATTCACAAGTTGTGATTAATACACATCTTTTCAGAGGTGAAGGAAGGGTTTGGCAATCAGATAAATCTGTGCCGGGACCGAGGATTGAACCCCGGACCTCAGCACAGAAGTCTGACACCTTACCCTAGAACCACCAGTCACCTAAGATTGTATCAAAATATAATTTTAGAATGCCGTTTTTTTAAACTATTAAAGCCACACTTTAAAAGAGTAGCTTCATTTTCATATTAGTTTTAAATAAAACTTAACTTGAAATTAGTTTTAAAATCTAGCAATGCATCTCATTATATATTTGACTATAATGTATGAAGTGCCGTTGAAATAATTATCTCAACCAAATCTTTGATATAATAAAATACCACCAAGTATCAATGTTTTCTTATAAAACTTTCATAAAGTTATTTTTTCTATAAATTGAATTTTTTGTTTGATTTTATAGAAGTTAAGGTGATTGCATTTTAAACATAGGGTATTCAACTATCCTTATACTAAACTATGTCAATAGATGTAAAAAGGGGGAAATTATCTTTGAAAAAATATATTAAGGAAGAATGAAAAAAAACCAAAAGGATTGTAAGAAATAATAAGATCTTAAAATTGAATTGAATTGATGATACTAAATTCTATATTCCCAATTTCCAACCATTAGTCAATTCTTTACAAATAATTTTATCTCCTTCATTTATTTAAACATTTCTGTCATCTTATTTTAAATCAATTTTTATTCTACATTTTATATCTAAATTAGGAAAATATCGTCGAACAGCAAATCTTATCAACTTAATTTTTAGTCAGAATTTGGTCAAATTAGTTTTTATAAATGTCAATTAACTTTTAATGATTCAATCCATATTATTTACATAAAAACAATATTAGTATATTCAATTTTAAAGTCTTATTATTTCTTATTTCAACACTACTTACTTGAAATACTATTTTAGAATGTTTTCTAAAATTCCAAAAGGAATGTGTTCGTTTTTTAATAATATACTTTGTGATTAACTAATTATCACATATTTTTTAATCTTATACAGCTAAAAGAGACAAAATTTCAAGGATGATATTGGACCATTTACTTACATAATATTCCCCCACAAGGAATGTTTACGTTTTATTTCAATTAAAACCAAGATTTTAATAAATGTTGTAGAACGCGCTATGCAGGAAATATTTTCTTATGATGGAATGGAATTCAACGCACGCTGGATTAAATTTTTGCCGTCGGTTTTTATTATGTAGAATCACTCATGTGTAAACAGGGCGAACAATGCTCATTACCTGAATAATATTTAACTTTCAATACCTAATACGAGGAGTATTAAAAATATACACGTTATTCATATTCAGTCCTGACGCTTATCGCGGGTGGTTGCAGGGTCACACAAAACTTGACGGAACTGTACCAGGAAACTCTTTCTTCGTAATCACTTTTCTTCTGACTTAAAAAAAACTCCATAGCGTCATCCCACTATAAGAGCTAAACCGACCAAGAGGCCACCATCTGCTTGCGAAGATAGTTCCAACTTATCCTGATAGAGGGTGTCATTTGGTCAGCCTACAGAACCCTCCGGCCATTAATTTCAGTTTTCTAAACTAGAACCGCTACTTTTTCGTTCAAGTAACTCCTCTTTTGTCTTCACGAGGCTTAGTTGACCCCGTTACAGACCCACTGCTTCACAGAAAAATCTGTTAGCGCTGGGATTCGAGCCATGGACCTCTAGATTTGTAGCCAGAAACTCTGACCACTAGACCTCAAAGGCGGTCTTCATTTGACTAATCACACACCAAATAAAATAATTAATTTATGTCGTATTGCTTTTAAAAAATAAGCTTTATAATAAATGAAAGGAAACTTTATTTACCAGTACAGTCCCATCAAGTTTTGCAACAAACCACGAGCATGGAGTTTACTTATATTTGAACAGATTAACTATATTTTGAACATATTTATTGACATATTATTGACAACGCTTTTTATTTTTGTGAGCCTCTGACATCTTAAGTCAGTTGATAGCTAAATCTTACTAATGAGATCTCAGAATGTCGGAACGAACAAAAGATATATTATTGGGGAAATGCAAATCTTACTTTCCTCAATGATTGTTTGGTGAATAAAGTTACGGGCACGGTATAGTGTTAGTTTGGTTATTTAAGAAATGTACTGTCTTCGTTCATAAAGTACAATTTTAATATCTCAACTTGAAAAATACTTACGTCATAAATATATAATTTTAAAACTTTACAAGATAAAGAACTCAAATTGCTTTAGCTTTAATTACAGAATTTAGCAGGCAGGTAAATATAAAACTCCAGATAAACCAATAAATATGAAAATTTGAGTCAATAGGAGAAAAGGGTTTGGGATTTTTAAATTTTAAAAACTAATGGAAGCAACTAGTTTTCCGTGTTGTATAAAACTTAAAATAAGTGAGCTGTAAAGAACACTTAAAAAAACCATAAAATACTTAAGATTATTTTTAATGGAAAATATTGGTTGGGGAAGGGGAGGGTAGATAAAAAACTTTTAGGTAAGGCAGAAATTTTTAATTTTCCAGGAATGAACAGGGATTACTCCAATAACAAAATAAAGATAAAGATTTAATATTTAACTATTTAGAAAGGAGGCTGGTGAAATGGTGTTTTTCATAATCCCCAAAACTAAAATAATAAATTATTTTTAATGTGGTAGAAGAATTAAATATGTCAGGTGGTATAAGAACCACCCCTTTTAATTTTTTAATTTCAAAATTACTAAGTAATAAATGGGGATTCATAAAACAAATATAAATTACACTTTTTGGTGTGATATAGAATAAAAGTTAGATATGTAAGTCCATATTCAATCCTGGAGAGCTGAACTGAACGATGCCTGAACATATCAAATTTCCAAATTTAAGTCCGGAAAATCAAAGAACTCGAATTTGATACAACGATTATAGAAAATTACTTTTCTATGTAATTTTTTGACCCTTATAAATCTTATACCCTTTTTATTTTTATTATATTTACTTTTTGCCCTTTTTGCATTTTTTCCTTTTCCCTTATTATCCATTTTATCCTTTTTTCTCTTATTCCCTTTTAAGAATAATTTTGATTGGAATCAATTTGTAGCCTTTATGCTCTTTCTTATCTTTTAACCCTAAAATATTCATCCGGAGTAAACCGAATACTTCATATAAAAGGTGTAAAAGTGTGAAAAGGATTAAAAGTAAATCTCAGAATATTTTTTTAAATATAGAAAAAAAAGGGCAAGAAGAGTGTAAAAAGGATTAAAAGTGAAACATGGGCAAAATGGTCTATAAGGAAAAGATCAAAAACGTCAAAACTGACCAAATAACAAAAGGGGAAAGGGCAAAAAAGGTGTAAAATGTTCCAAAAGGGAAAAAGAGTAAAAAAAAGTCCAAATTTGCCTAAAGGTAAGAAAGGTGAAAAAGAAAAAAATGTGAAAAGGAAAAAAAGGTTAAAGGGGCAAAATGTGCCAAAAGGACAAATGTATAAAAGGGCAAATAGTACAAAAGGGCCAAAAAATTAAAAGCTTAAAAAGGACAAATAGGAAAAAAAGAGTAAACGGGCTGAAAAGGTCAACCTAAAAGATGTAAAAAATAGTCAAAACAATTGATTGTTTTTTTACCTTTCTTAGTCTTTTAATCTTTTCTACACTTTCTACACTTTTTTATTAGCATTTTTGGAAAAACTAATTGATTTGACCCTCTTTTCCCAAACTATTTCTCCCGGTCAAAGCCGGGTATGTCATGCTAGTTACATCTATATAAGAATAAGTATATAATCGTAGTTTAATACTAAATTCATAGCTTTATTCAGTGTCACAAAACGTGTTAAAGAATCTATTTATTTTCCTGTTTCCTTTCTCTGCATTCTCCTCTCTTTTCTTAGAAACGTGTAGAAACAAACAGTGCGGTATTGAGGCTATAATATTCCGAAACTCCACCCATATATTTCCAAGTGTTTTCATAGGCAAATGAGGAAAGTCCCTCGGGCAAGGTTACCCAGTTTAATATAAAAAACGAGAGGGGAAAAAAAAAACAGTGCGTAGTCACCTCTCACCATTGGACTCACACCTTTTTTTCTCTCTCTTCGCACCTCTGAACATAATAGTCACAACTTGGGTGGGTGAATTCTCGTGAGTTTGACAAAAAAAAAAGTTTATGAAATAGTTTAAATAAATATTGCAAAATTAAACTTTTGTTTTAATTGCCGCGTCTTACTAACTGTTCAGGTAAAACTGAGGTAATCTACCAGCATTTACGTGGAAGGGGAAAGGAAAACCATTTAGGGGAAGAAAAAAAACTTCACTAATGACCCGACTGAGATTTAAACCTCAAACTTCCCGTAATCTGTAGTCTAGTCTATTGAGTAGGTGTTGACTATTTTAATTGGGTAGCTACAGGCGTGTCTGATGATATTAGTGTTTTTTATTTTTTAAATTTATTTATTTATTTGAGGTATTTAACGTTCACTGTCTGCACCGATTGATTTTATCAGCACATGAGAATTTATCTGAGCAAGATCGAATGGGTTCACCAATTTTGCTGGGAAAGGTATTTTCACATACCTTCCAAGTTATTTAACATGCCACAATCGACATGGGACATACTCCTATAATTCTCCTTCGAAGAAAGATATGCTTTCGATTTTTTCGCTCAAGAAAAATCAACCGACCCCGGCTGGATATGAGCCCACGAACATCGGCTCCTGAGGAGATCACTTTACTCTAAGACCACTGAGGTTGACTCCTCTTTAAAATAGTAAGAGTTTTCAGTTTTATAGTAATTCAAATTTGTCTGACGAATAGGCCTTAATGTGTTTTTAAGAAGTTAATTTGTCTAAACTATAATTTAATTTGATACTTAGCAGTGAGCAAGTATTCTAAGAATAATATTTATAATAATATTTAGCACCGCGTCTTACTACCCGTTCGGGTTATACGCTTAAGTACTAATTACACTAATGGATTAGGAACTGGGAGGATTGAATTTAGATGAAGTGAACCCGCATTTGCGTGGAGGGAGAGTGGAAAACCATTTAGGAAACCCCCCCCAGTTCACCCGATCGAGATTCGAACCTTGATCTCCCCGTCCTCGGTGGTCTGGCTCAACACGACTAGCGCGTTAGCCAACTACGCCACCTAGGCGGGTTATTCTAAGAAGTTAGACTCGTAGTGCACTTATCAACCCAAATCCAAGCAAGGAATTAGTTTACCATACGTCATTTTCATTTCTCCGTATTATTTTCAGGATAATGCCAGAAAATGCCCTCTAATATTACCTCCTAATCTCTACTAATTAGATAAGTCGTTAATAAAACCATGATACTCTCACTGGTAAGTATGCGTGCACAAGCTCCAGTCTCGTATTGTCTGGTTTGTTCGTGATGGAAAGATCGTATTCTGCATCCCGGCCGTGTGAACTGTGAAATGAGGGTGTTTCTCATAAATGTTTCCTCTTCTCTTTCCACCAAAATGTGGATAAGTTTTCTCTATATTCTACCTTTCCTTGTCCATACTCCCTAGTGTAAATATGCGGATAGACCAGCCGGGTAGTAAGATGTGGTGCACACAAATTAAAAACCCTAAGTTCAACATAAAAAAAAAATACACTCCCTTGTCCCTTACGTATTATTCATTTTTGGTAGATATGAGGACTCCAACAGTTTACTGTATCGCCAAGTGAAGCGCCACTGTATACGGGAATACAGTAGTTTATTATGTTTACCGCTAGGAAGCGCGATGTAAGGGTTGTGTTTTGCAGCGCTGGAGAAGCAAGATGTAGCGTGGATGTTTCGCGAACCATTACGGGAGTTTTGTGAAGTTTTAGAGATTTAAAAATTAATGATTAAAGAGGTAGAAGAATAAATAATATTTTGTAATGAGGTGCGGATTACCTCCAAAAGACTGAATTTTAAAAATAATATGTTTTATATAGCATAAGAAAATACGGCTGCATGGGTGGATTCCAACCAGTTTATGTCTAATAATATATTCTTACAAGTTTTATAATCGTTTCTGATAAAACAGGACTGTAGTTAGGGAAGAGGGCGGGCAGAGTCAAATCCCTGAGCCTCTTAAAACTTGATAGAAATGTTAAAACTAATACTGCTTTAGACAGCTCTTAAGGTGGGAGTGTAGGGAAAATGTTTTAAAAGCAGTAGCTAAAACTTATTAAAACTTATTTAATCAAAAGAAGTCAAATAATTCCCTAGTAGAAACATAGAGTTTGATTTTTTTTTTTCGCATGGTGACATCAGCAGTTCTTGAATATCTGTCAAGGGTGTCCTGATATCTAATGAAAACTTTTTCTCTTCATTTAAAAGTTTTTCATCTAATGACGCTATATTCATGACATATTCTCAAGAACTGTTGAGGTAACCATATAAAGAAAATTAAATTATGTTTGTACTAGAGCAAGATTTGATTTATTTTGACAAAAAAGTTTTGATATAGTAATAATAATAATAATAATAATAATAATAATAATAATAATATTTAGCACTGCATCTTACTACCCATTCGGGTTATACGCTTAAGTACTTATACACTAATGGGTTAGGTCTTGGGAAGGTTGAATATAGAGGAAGTGAACCCACGTTTACGTGGAAGGAGAGTGGAAAAAATTTAGAAACCCCCCCCCCCCAGTTCACCCGATCGAGATTCGAACCTCGATCTTCCCGTCCTAGGAAGTCTAGCTCAACACGAAACTAGCGCGTTAGCTAACTACGCCACCGAGGCGGGTTGTTTTGATTTTTTTAAATGAGAAATACTCTGCCCTAAACTTCCACCTTAACACTAATTAAGAAAATATTAAGGCCTGGGACAGTAGATTATGAAGTATTCATAACCCCTCGTACCGCGCTCGATGCTACCCCACCTTAGTACAAAGTAACTTCGACCTGCCCAGGATTCAAATTAACAACGCTACCAGAAATGCCCTAGTTAAAGCATTATGGTATTATCACTCTTTACCATTGAATGGGGCCATTTATGAAATACAAATGTTATAATCAATATATATTAGTACATAATCAATAATGTTAAATTACACTTTTATTAAATTTAGTAGAACCAATAAACATTCTACAATTGTAGCCAAGACCATTTTATAAATATCAAATTTAGTCAAAATATCTCTAATTTTCGAGATAAAACGGATTTTAAATTATTTTAATAAACCGTAGCCTGCTTTGGTGGCCGTATGGTCCAAGGCGTTACGCTCGAAGAAGCCTAGACTGCCGGTGACAGGGAGATCGAGGTTCGAGTCTTGGTTGGGTGTTGGGTGTAATGAGAGTGGATTTTACAAAAAATAACAGTCCACTCTTCTTTTACGCACATTCAGGTACACTTCCTATAAATGTAACCTTCTCCATACCTAAAACCATTAACGTAATTAGTACATATACGTATAAACCGAACGGGTAGTAAGACGCGGTGATAAAAATATCCATAAAAAAATCAAATTCAAAAACCAATGCTACTTCATACATGGGGGTATGACTGGGAGGGCAGCTTATTTTAAATGCACCCACAATAGCTTAGAGGATAGATGAGAAAATTGCTGTGACAGATCATATGTGAACTGGTGTTTGTGAAAACAACGATTTGACCAACACATGATTGAGGGTAGATTCATAGTTAATTTAGTGCTATAGGAGTTTAATATTTAACTATGATAAAAACGCCATAGAGTCAGCCCCAAGCGAGCTATACAAACCGGCTCGGGCCGCCGCATGTTGGCGAAGATAGAGTTGACCCCGTGCCGGATTCGCTGCTTCACAAAAGGTTCTGAAAACGCCGGGGATTGAACCCGGGACCTCTGGATCCATAACCAGGAATTCTGACCACTAGACCACATAAGGGAAAAATATATGCGATATGATTAAATATATTTATATACTATATACTTTATATATGTACTGTGATTGGAAAGATAATTAGGTCATATTAATTTATTATATCGTTTATGTAAACCACAACAACAATTATGTAATAATATATGGACATAGTAATATTAAAAGTACATTTCTTTCAACGAGGAAAGGGTAGTAGTTCTTTAGAGCAAGTGCCATGAATACAAACAATAAATGTATTTTATAATATAATATATTAGGTGAATGTGCATAATATGACAATATACAAATAAATATAAGACACTGACTGAACGTGTTAGAGCAATTGGTTTACAGGTTTAATACTTTTAACTGAATATTTTAACTGTGTGAAATAAGAAATGTCTTTTTATAATGTTGTATCTGTACTCTTATCAAGTTTGCGAATGATTTGTGTTGACCATAAATGAGCACCATATCTATCGGACGCTACTATTTTGATAGAGTGTACATCGTCGAAGAGGAATTTTTCATGACGTCACATTCATTGATCATGTTATGTTACAGCGCCCGAACCGCTCTCCCATCTCTAGACGCGACTGGCATCTAGCGGGAGAATTGAGAATGAGAAATGGCGCTTCCATCTCCCCGTCTTCGCCACTACAGGTCTTCCATTTATGAAATTCAAATTAATAACTTTTCTATTTGAACTTTTCTATTTGAAAAAAATTATATATATCTTGGGAAACGAATGAAAATTAGCCATGCATAGCCTTGTTTTGCTCATTTTTCATATGCTAAATATATATTTATTTTTGAAAATGTTGATACGAAATCACTCATCTACTCATTATAATAATAACACAAGCACAACTTTTTTTTTGTATTAGAAAAAAAAAATACACTTTTATGGCTGAATCTATATTTTCGTTATTTTTTTAACTTTTTTTATGCATTTGTTGCACCACATTCTCTAGTATGCATTTTTTTTGAGAATGTATTTTATGAAGCACTTTGTTCTGACAGGAAGCATGCCTATAAGGAATTTGTAGACAGATCGTATTCATAGTTGGTTCTTCATCTGCCGAGCACAAATAAAGCACTGCATCGCCAGACATAGAATGGCATGCCCTAGAAATATTTTAACTCAATCTTGCATCTGAATATTGGTATTTTTCCAATAAACGCCTCGTCTATGACTCATGGCTTATGTCTGTTTTAAGGTGCTATTATTTATTAACTAGTTTTTTTTTCATCAATGGAACTTCTCTTCGTTTTTGATTGTCCTCTGAAACATTGTGTTATATAGTTCCATTGGAATCTAAATTTGATATTTTTTATTTTGATAGCATATCAGGTGAATGTAAAATGGAGTTATTAAATATTACAATGTTTAGGTGCAGTAATTTGTCGACTTTCTGTCGTAGTAGTTGTTTTAATCAAGTGGAGTTAACGTCTTATGTTATGTAGACTAAATATTTCATTTGAATGCCGTATTTGTAATTTAATATTTTCATCCGTAGTGTGGAATTGCACAACAATTTTACATAAAATAGTTAAAAGTATATTAAACTAAAAAAAAACGTCAAATTAAGCTATTTGTAGTATATAATCATATTAAGAAATTGAAATGTATTTGTTGGTTGGTATTACATATTTGGCTAAGGTAACCAAGTGAAATATTAGATAAAAAAGGTAATAAAAACAAGTTTAAAGATACATAAAAAAATCATTACTAAGAAAGATAGAATGTATTTCAAATCATAAAGTAATATCCAAATGGTATTTGTAAGTCAAAGCTTCCTTTAGTTTTTTAGTGTTTTATTTTATTCCACATCCAAAAAAACAAATAAGGTTTAGTAATCAAACAATACGAATTAAAGTTTTAAAATGGTAAGCTAATAACAAATTTAGTCAAAAAGTACTGTAGTAAGTCAAATTATATTCAGTTACCTATTAATTATTTAAAAATACTGAAAACCAAACAATTTAGATATAAGCTAATTTTCGGAAACTACTCTGAAACCAAAGCAACGTTTTATAGAATTCCGCTTTGAGATATAGATCATTACCTTACTATTTTTACTATTTTAACTCAATAGATTCCTACATCCTTTACACCTTCCAAGATGTTTACCTCAATTTATTTTCTAGCTTCCTTCCCTTTGAGTCAAAAAAATTATTTTTGGAAAACAACAACACTAAATATTTAAAGTAACTATGTCTAGTCCCTAGCTTCATTAACATAGTATTAACTTTGAATTGCATTTATGTAAATATATTATAACGTCTAAAATAGTAACAAATACTAAAATAAAACAGCAATGAGTGATTTTGAAAATTGTCTTCTTCTCTCTCTGTGGTATCGGTTATTTTATTGTTCTAGTTTCTCAGAGTTATATGGCTGTGGGATTTTGGTACGTGGAATTGAATGTTCCTTTCCCATCCTAATAAAATTGTAGTTTTATTTCAAGCAATTTCTCCTCTGGATCTTTCTCTGTATTGAACGTTGCATTTATAACATACCTATAAGGGGAAATATATACTATCAATACATTATTCTGACACCCTCCGCTGGTCTCATGGCGATACATTTGGGAAATTCACCTTAAAACGCGTGCATCATATTTTACTCAACGGCAATTTATTGACATTATTATTAACTTTTGTTCTTAGAAATATAGGTATCCGTTTTATAAAATATAGAATATTATCTTGCTTTCTATAAAATGTAATAAAGTAATATTTTATAAAGCTACATATTCAGAGGATTATACAAAAAATCTAATAATCTTTTTCATGTACTCTAAGGGGTTAAACAATATGTTTTTAATTTTAATATATAAACCTCACACATAGTTAATGCTTACTAAAATAATTCAGTAGGGCTCGGATCTAAAATCTTCGGATAAAGTGATCAGCCTGATAATAACCATATCACACAAGATTTAAGGTCAATTAAACGTTGTCCAATTTTTCCGAATGTAGTTTTAACTGAAAAGAGTATAACTCGAATGGGTAGTAAAACGCGGTTATTAAAAAACAATATATATATATATGTATATTACTTTAAGGAAATACGTTATCTAAGACAAAAAAGGTAAGAGTATTTTGTTAGCGATAATTTATAAATAAATGGTTAAAGAGAATAAACCATTAATGATAACAAACAAGGAAGGCACTATATAGTGAGATAATAATAATAGCTACACATATAGTCATCTAACTGCTTTATGTCACTAACATTACTTTCTAGACATTGGTTCCAAAGGTTTTAATTTGAAGTAAAGCTATAGGTAACAAACACAAAGCAGTTCTGTATCAAATTAATTCCTTACAAGTGAAAGTAATGTAATTACATAAATATAACTTTCTACACATACACATTAAGAGACTCACTTTGGTTACCATTATTTTTAATTTCCTTCTAATGTTTATTTAAATAAAACTTTAGTTGAGTCTCCTCAGAATAAGTTTGAATCGAAAAGGTATCATCCAGTTATTACTATTATTATTATTATTATTTATGCTTTTTTGGAGGTTTAATTTATCTTCTCGACAGTTATATAAAGTTGAACAAATTTATTGAAATGTTATTTTTTAGTTTACATAAGTTAAAATATATATCCCGAGGCAATGATAAAACCTGATGTAATACTGATTTGTCTAACTGAAATATTTGAGTTTATATTATCTCAAGCTATTATATTTTTAATATATAAGCACCATTTTATAAAAGGCTGGACATATTTTGTACAGAGCGGTTTTTGTAACAAAATTCATATAAAACATTAAATATGAACCTTTTAAAGACATTATTCTTTGTATAATAAATACAATGGTACAGTGAGCCGCACAAACTTTATCTCTCTTTTATTTTAAAGCAGACACATATAGTAAAAACTCGCAAGACTTGTGAAACAAAAAAATTTAAATTGTTGCAGAAATCCTCCACTAAAGAGCATAATTGAAATAATATACACTGTGACAGAAACAATGATAAAAAGGAAAAATTCTTTCCACAAAAGAGGATAACAATCATTATTTAATTTTCAAATATTTCCATTAGCTACATATAAAATATATATATATATATATATATATATTATTTATTAAAGATATTGATAATACCCAACTTTAAAGAGATACGCTATTTCATACCATCAAATATTTGTTTGGATTTGATCGAAAATATAAATTTCTGCTCGTGTAAATTTCCTCAAAATAATGATCATGGGTAAATGAGAAATGCCATTTTGTTTGTAGAGTTAAATTGTGGCTGGATATAAAATTTAATAAAAATTATTAAAGATAATTTTTAGAATTATTATTTTTTTTTTTCTGCTCTTCAATAAACTACCCTTAATATTAGGGTTGGATATCCTAACTCCAAAAACTCCTTGGAGGAACCTTATGAAAAATCTAGCTACCAAGTTTTAGATCGATCGGTAGAAACACTAAACCAAAGATCATTAATGAAATAATAAACACTATTACTTACTTACTCTATAGCATTAGGAACTAGGAACACCGTTAAGGAAAAATTGAGAAATGAGAAACATCTTTGTCCACCAAAGAGTATAAGAATCAAATTCATTTTCAAAGACCTGAATTCAAAAGTATTTATATTTGCTTATAGCTCAGAAATTGTTGGTTTTATAAAAAACATTTGTCACATAAAAAGATTGTATAGTTAATAGTACTACAATTTTACAATGATAGATTATTTCCTATCTCAAATAGGTGTGAAGAAATTATGAAAATTTCCCCTATGTAAAGTACCCTCGAAGTCGTTTTCATGAGCAAATGAAAATTTTCATCTTGTTTATAATGTTAAACAAAGAATAGATCTAAAATTGAATCAAAATCAGTAGAGCGATTTTTGAGAAAATTAATTTTTTCTCTTTTTACCCTTCAGTAAACTACACTTAATTTTAGAGTTGAATGTCTAATTCCTTAAACATCTCGGTGGAGCCCTATTAAAACACTAGATACCAAGTTTTAGCCCAATCGGTAAAAATTTTTCGGATCTAGCCGAGGTACAGAACAGACAGACAGACAGATGGCATTGCGAAAACAACTTTTTTGGTTTCGGGGGGTCATGAAACGTTGACATTTATCAAAATTTTGAGTTCGATTTTTTTGACGATCACAATACTTTCTCTGTGAGGTGTCAAGAGAAATTAAAAAGCTGTTAACATAAAAATAAATTACATAAAGCATCCAATATATCTAGACAGAACTAGCACACTGGCAAAAAGCCGGAAATGATTTATTCTAACATAAGATAAAGTAATACCAAACATAATATGAGAGATTTGTTGGAAGAGCAGAGACTAGAAGTTACACACGAAACCAAACTAGGTATAAAATCTGGCATAATAGGTTGAAAACTTTTTAAATAAAGATAGAAAGTCCCGGTCAGTATTCTCATGATAGAAATTGAAAAACTGTTGAGATTTATGTGCGTAGAAAATTAAAATAAATTTAATATACTGAAGCAACTTTAGCTTTATTTTGTTTCAAAAAGTTTTTTGTCATAAAAACTTAAAAAGATATGGACCTAAACTCGTGTTTCGTTCCATCCCATCTAAAGATCGTTCTTCTTAAGTGCTATAGTCCAATTTTCATAAGAAAGGCCCTATCTAACAACGACAAAAGCTAATAGATCTTCTTTCACTTATTCGTACGTCAGGTTATGTTATCTGAAGCTGTCACTTTCGAAACAATACCTATAAAATAATATTAATAATGTTTTAGAATTATATGATTGTTGACTACAAAAAAATATGATTGTATTTTATAAAAGGGAAAATTGAAATGTATGTAAAGTTTATAAAGCATAATTTTTTTAAAATTTGAACTCCAACACAATTATAAATATTCAAAATTTGAACTAACCACTTCGAATAGTATCTAGGCTAATGGCACATAATAAATTAATAACCTCAAAATAAAATATGCTACATATAAACATACACATTTCACATAATATTCTATGTAGAACATACATACACAGGTACAAGAAAAAATAAGATAAACTTAAAAACAAAATTAAAAAATTAAAAAATGAACATAGAAAATTACAGACTTAAATCTGTCCAAAAGGGCGTTACGTGATTCCAATGTCATACAAAAGCAATGAAAGCCAACGCATCCCCTATTTCTAGTAAACTCGCTCACCGTCGGGGGAAAATTCCCCATTTTCTCTTTTACTATGCTTCAGTAACTAACTTTATGTGACGTTCTTGGCATCTGGGGTGATTTAATAAAGATCGTTGAGCTAGGTTTGAAATGAGTACCAACTTAATAAAATTAACAATATATGGGCTTCGAAATTCGAACTATACACACATTTCCTTCTAAAATTCTAATTAAATTTATTTTTTTGCCATTGATTTAAATAGAATTTCATGGGATTCATGATGGGTTCGAAATATCCAATATTTCGAATTAACCAATGTCGAATTAGAGATTATACTGTAGTACCTTGCGGTAAAGCTCATTTTATGTAAACATGATAATAAAACTCTAGTAAATATCCGGCATACTATAAAACTTTATTTTTTACGTCTCATCACGTGAAACCTACTTTATTATAAACTATTCTAGTCATCAATGATGTCTAGATATATTTTAAAGTTCTCGATCCAGGGGAATTTGCCAGTTGGGTGTTCCCCTAGAAGACGATCCTAAAACTGGAGCTCAAGCGGGATATAACGTCTCAGTAGACGTATTAATTTACAATGTTTACTAAACTATCCACTTGCAGTATTTACATATCAAATTATTCATAATTATTAGTTTGAATAGAACTATGATCCATAATCTTATTTGCCAGTTCACATAAAGAGGAATGAAATAATGCATATTTTATGAGTCTAAAATGAGTATTAATGACATATTATCAGAGGTGTGACGCGGAATGTGACAGGGTTTGAAACTATATGTACTGACACAATTTTTCCCCTTCTGCTCCTTTTGACCAATCATACATACCTCACTGGGGATTTATTTTAGTTTATACCTGTCCAATGAATGTCCAAGGAGTGATAAAAAAATAAATAACAAGTAGAGTCTAAACAAGTTTTACTCACCATAGCAGTAAGCCGCGCAACTGTGCATCAGATAAGTAATATGGCAATTCCCGTAGTTTTGTTTGAATTTTGACGGACCTAAATAATCTCTTAATCCCCTCAATTTTTTTTTACAATTTAACACAAATGCTGTTTATCTTGGGGTGGAAGCTATTTAAATCGGTGGGTGCTCTGTAATTATAATGTGCGCATAATTTTACAGCGTTTTCTCATTTTTAGAACAATCCATTTAAAACAAATATTTATTTATACAAAATTAATATAGCACTGGTAGGAACGTAGAAAAAAGTGTTAATCTCGTCTTATCTGGCTGGATAGCTTATGAAGGGGAAATTTGGGGCTCGAAATCCCGTCAGGATTTTAGTGAGGTTTTTTCTTCTTCTCACGCATACTAGTGTAAACGTCCTCTAAAATTATATCCTAATCGATCCTAACTTGACCTTACCCTATTAGAGTTGATATTAGAATATTCTAGTAGGACGTGTAGCACTAAAATTTTAAATTAAATTAAACTTAAGAATAACACTATTTTATCCTTAGCAACTATGACTATGACAAATTTTATCGTTTGTTTTGATGTTAGGTTTGGTTATAAATATTAAATAAATATGTTACTTGATTAAGTATATTTTAGCATTTTGTTTTATCAAGCTGTTTATTCAAAATCTACCATCTGATATGTCAAGGAAACTCCTGGTCAAATAGATTATATTCTTAAGTTATGAATCAGGTCTATTTTTTTCTGTGTGCGAAACAAAATTAATCTCACAGGGAAGAGATTAAAGGTTTTATTAGAATTACGATTTTTTCTTAGTATTTTTATTAATATTTACACGGTGAAAGATATAAAACTAAGATGCCGTCACTAATAAAGTATTCCTTTTGTTGCTAGTGTACCAACAGGCTTTTGTCCAGTTCCAGAAAAAACCACTTCCAGTGGAAAGCGAGATTTGTTCTGTTTCAGGACCATGCAGTCTGCAGAGTTTCCATGTCAGCCTCTTTAGATAACTCAGAGAGTACTTGAGTTTGTGCTTGTAGAACGATACTCCGTGCACATCCCTTGGATGAGTGACAGATCTCATCAGTCCACTGACAGTGCTCGGCCATTTTGTTTCAGGACCATGACCGCGATCTGCTTCGTGTGCAACCTGCCAATCCTGAGCCACCAGGTGGGGTTGGTATGGCAAGGCGGGAACGGCTGGGACGACCTTGTCCGGGAGCAGGTGGAGGAGTCAACGCTGAGGCAGCGTCTCGGCGCGGGGCGTCGAGACTCTTCAGCCCAGATCACCACTATCTCTCCCCCGACAGAGACCCAGGAGACGTCCCCGCCCTCGTCGGGAAACGTGACCAGACGTCGTCGCTCCTCCTTGGCGCAACTAACAGACATCCTCCGGGAGTGGGGAGGGTCCGGGTGTGAACAAAGGATCGAGAGCTAGCAAGAACAACCAGCTCTGCCGGAGGGAGACCTTGGCGGACATCGCGAAAAGCCTACCGTGGGGGAGGGCGGCCACCACGGATTCGTCGACGGTCGCCGCCATGAGAAAAAGACGAGAATCCTCCGCGGATCCGGGTCTTAAAGGGGGTAAAGGACGTAGAGACTCGACGACCACCGCGATATCAGACTTCCGTTCGGACCTCGCGCGGCTATGGTCGTCTCGCCGCGGGTCTACAGTAACGGGGACAATCATCACCGCAAGAGAGCCTTCCCAGAGGAGGGGTTCGGGAGAATCGTCCAGGAGTGGACGGCGGGACTCGATGGTGGGTGGGGGCTCCCGCCGCGGCTCGGGAGAGAGCGCTAGGAGCGGGCGCAGAGACTCCTTGACCGCCACTGCCACCCCTTCTCCTCCCAAGATCCACCACCATCACCATCCCCACCACCACAGGAGGAGAGAGTCGAGGGCTACGGACACGGTCATATACTACAGACAGGACCAGAGACCCTCAACATCCTCGACGGCGTCAGACAGTGGACCGGTGCACACGAGTAGCGACAGTGGTACCCAGATGCTGCCACCACCGACCATCATCATGAGCTCCACCACACCACCAGCCACGTCTCCCATGGCTGGTCCCTCATCTGCGACGTCCATGACAGGGCCAATGGCGTCCACCAGCACAGCGCCAATGCCCTCCCCTCCCAACTCTACAGCGTCTACCAGCACCAGCACCCCTCCAGCCCCAACTGCTCATCCCCTGCTGGCCACCGGAGAGACTCCACCACTCAGGTCACATATCTGAAGTGACTTGTGAAGTTCAGCTTGAAGCACGTGGTCTTGACGAGCTCTAGTCTCACATCCCTCTAGATAATATTATCCGTACAGAGACAAAGATAATATATTTACTATTAATTTATGAGATTTGAGTTGTTAAATGGAAACTAAATGGTAGAAGACATCTACAAGTCCCCTCTTTTTAACCAGAAAGGTAAAAAGCTCACCAGATCCTATTCCGTGGTCGAATGGATCAATCCATCAGTCTCGCAATAGGTTGGACTGCCAATGAGGGGTAGATCAAGCATAGATTCCAAATAAGATATAGGCTACTAAGATTATCTATTTTCTTGATGGTTTTTCTACTCTATCTCCACGCAAATACAGGTACATTTTCTCTGAATTTTACTTTCCTCATTCCTAACTCAAGAGCGTAAACAGGCGCAAGACCAGAATGAGCAATAAGTCGTAATTCAAACATTAAAGAAAAACTTACTTTATTTAGTTCCAATATGGTGTATGCTATAAGATAGGACAATAGATTATTCAGCCAAGGTAAGATTTATTCCTTTCAAAGCAAATGGAATCTACATCTCGGTCAAGGTCAAGTCCTTCCTGCTCATATTTCACAAGCCAAATAATTTTTTATCATGTTTCAATAAAACATTAACTATCTTGTAGAGATAGAATTCTCGAATCCTCAATTATTCGAACATCTCGAACTTTATGGAATTCGAGAGATTCGAATAAGTAAGAATCTAAAAAAAAGTATCTTTAATGCAATTACGAGCAATGTTAATCATGTGATAATATAAACTGTATAGACTTGCTTATTTAGGATAATAACAAATTCACTAAAAAGAACAAAGTTGTAATATTAACTTACTAAAAAAAGTGTTAAGTTTTTTTAATGACTAATAGATTTTACAAACCAAATATCACTTATAAGTGGCACCAACCTTTAAACAACTTCTTTTATTAAAATAAATTTAGAATATTTAACTTTAACCAAAATTGTACATCTTTAAATATCCGATATTCAAAAGAAAATGTAAGATTAGGCTCAAATCTAAATTTATCTCATTTAGATATTTAAATTACCTTAGATTCAACATATTCATTTTTTTCATATTATTTTACTAGTAATACTAACTTGATAGAGCTGTAATATTATCTTCTGGGTGGAAGGTAAAATATTATATTTTAGATTGGTGCTAAGCCCTATTACACTATTCACAATAATAACTAATATATTAAGTTTCCGTTTTAATTTCGTATTTATAATGGCGTATAGCAATAGCAACATGATCTAAATGGTTGATCAGAAAAATAGTATTTCACAGGTAGAGCTAAGAGTTCATAAAAGTTGTTTTAATTAATGCAATGTTAATGTTTTATATCCCACTTGAATGGCCGAATGGTCTAAGGCGTCACTCTCATGATAAACTGCTCTGATGATGAAGGGGAGATTGAGGTTCGAGTCCTGGTCTGTTCCACTGAGGAGTATTTTTCCTGAACAGTTTCCCACTTTACTTCCACGCAAATGCTAGTAGATTATCTCTAAAATGCTTTCTTCCTCATCTCTACCCCGTTAGAATATTTATTATCATATATGCGTACAACCTGAACAGGTAGTAGGGCACGGCGATAAAAAAAAATTACCCTCCCCCACCCCAACACTTAGGATGAACCATAAATAGCCCGGGTGTTAATATGAGCTAATAAAAAAAAGTATTAAAGGGAAATTGAAAGGTTATTGTCCAAGCTTCAGTTTTCATCTTAAAATGCTTGTTCTGCCTCGTTTGTTTTACTGTAATTGAATGAGTTCATTCTTATTGGTCAAGAAGGTTCCATGGCATTTGACATTAAGATACCCATCCTAGTTCTGGACAGTGAAACAGTCACCATCTCCCTACCATGACCTAGTAGTACTCGGACATGTCCACTATCACCATCCCTCTCTCCTTGTCCTACCAGTGAATGTTGACTGTTACCACACTCCTTTTGTCCTAGTAGTACATGTCGATTGTCTGCTTGCAGGTGTACTACAAGAACCGCAGGGATTCCCGCTCCCACGCCTCTCCAGAACGCCGTTCCGGCAGCAAGGAACCGTCTCCAAGCAAGTACCCACGTCTGCCCCGTCAGTCCACCGCGATAGACGAGAGTTCACTGCCCCCAGGTGTATGGGGAGGTCGGCGGGGATCTCAACCCACCCTCTCTCCGGACCTCCCCTTGGAGGATGGGTCCGGCCGCAAGGCCCGCCGCGACTCTCTATCCCCGGACTCGGCGAGCTACCCTCGGGGGCGCCGGGACTCTCGAACCCACCTGTCCCCGGACCGTAGTGGGGAGGGCGACGTCTCCCCCGTCGGACGTGGCAGGAGGGGGCGGCTCCGCAGGCAGTCTACCTCCATCACCGGCAGCGGTGGAGGAGGTGGCAGGCCGGGGCAAGCCCCCAGGTCACCGGAATCCTCCTCCACGTGTTCCTCTCGCGACCCGTCCCCTTGCAACCGTAGCTGCCCAGCCCCTCAGACGCACGCGCCCGCCATCCGGAGGCAGTCGACGACGGAGGAGATCCTAATCGCGAGGGGTTTCCGCCGCCAGTCCACCACGGAGGAGATGATACGGTGCCGTAACTTCAGGCGTCAGTCGTCGCAGTCGGACGACACGACGCGTTCTCGAGGACGCCGCGACTCTAGCGCTCAGATAACAGATGGGACGTTCGCGACCATGACGGTGGAGACGACCAGCACGTTCTTCGACACCAGCACGCAGACAGGTAGGAACCATCACTGTGGATCCACACGTCCGACGAGAAATAGAGACGGGCAGGAACTTGCTCACGTGAGGAGCTCTAGCCAATCACAATATTTAGCGCCATCTGCTATGCTCTCTCGGCTTGACTTGAAATAGATTAATCTTGTTTGGACACGTTTTGGTTGTCGAGTGGTCAAAGCGTCACTTACGCAATAGACTGGACTGCCGATGACTGGGAGATTGTGGTATGAATACCGGTCGGGTGTACTGTTGTTGCTTTCTCCTACATGGATTTCCACTTTCTCTCATCGCAAATGGGTTAACTTCCTCTTAATTAAACCTTATTCATCTCTAACAAAGTATTGTAGTTATTAGATATACATATAACCCAAACGAGTAGTAAAAAGTGGTGCAAAAAATACGGCTCTTCCCGATAGCATTATGCTTGAGACACCCAATAAAATTTAAAAGCCAACCAACCCAATCAGTGCGCATGCCCTGTGTATTTATTCACAATCAGAAAGCTTATTTGCCGTGAGGAGATTCAGATAACAATCTAGAATAAAGGTGTTTAACGATTTATCGACAGACCTTAAATTTTAAAACATCAATAGTGACATTAATTTAAAAGATCTGTTCATTCACGCTTAAATAAAATATGTCTGTAATAAGTTGTATCTGGTGGGCATCGCAAAGTGTCTTTGATCCAAACAGTTTTGCTATAATGTTAATCATCCTATACTTTTGACGAGTATGTGACCCAAGTTTCATGCAGTTGGATGGATGCATACTCCGATGTTTCTTGAAAAGAAGCTCAAGAACTAATTAAAATCACGAGTCTAAACCTTAGGGCATATCATTATTTTAAACTACGAGTATATTAGTACACACAGCCCTTAGAATAATATATCCAGTAAATAACGGAGTAAAATTGCAAAGAAAAAACAAAATATATTACAATAATAAATCAAGATTATTTAGAATAGGACACACTAATCTAAATTGGGCGTATGGCGTCAATATATATAAAATATACTACTATAGTAAGGTTCTGTAGGAAGAAACCTTTAGAGATACAAACATAATTTTGTACAGTAAGTAATGATAATATTTTACCATATTATTGGTATTATTTCATCGGTATTAGTATTATCTATCAAAAGTGACCAGCTGTGCTTATCACATGACTTGAAATATGAATATATAAAATGATTAATTAGCTTTTATAGCTGCCAAAAAAATTTTATTTAGAAAATGATTGGTTGTGATCATACGCCAGGTGTATTATTAAATTGTCTAACAGGAGAGCATGAATGATCTTTTAAGAAAATACAAACTTTTTTGAGGACAGAATTTTTATCATTTTACTAATTTATTATTTTTGTTTTATAAGTATTGAGAATAGCTATCTAAAATACAGCTATAGATCACATGACTGACGTATGAACACGTGAAAGTAAATCTAGTAGCTTTCTATCTGCCAGATCGTTTTCTTATGAAAATTGAACTGTATAAGAAGACTTTTTTGTTTATTTATACTGTGTAAATAAAATACATTTCACTAGGGCAATACAGAAAAAAACTGTACAGTATATATTTTAATTATTTCACATAATATAAAACCAATCACACGTTAGGGATTTTAAATTAAATTAAAAATTATTTGAGCACGCCTTCATGAAAGCTGATTTAGGTAAATGTATAGCTACATCAACTAAAATAAACCTTTTTTCATTCAAAATAAGCTCTTAAGATGGCTGGAAAAATTAATTTAAGTGTTAAAACATTATTATGGATTTTGACATATTATTTGTACCCGAATTCATTAAAAGTGGCTCACATAATAATAATAAATAAAAATATTACTGTCTGTCTCTTATACCTGTTTGTACCTGGAGCCACAGCCAAAATGATTTGTTAAATTTCATTCAAACTTTTTATCAAGATGATACGTGTTTGAGGCTAAACCATAATTTTGACCCTAGATTTTTGATTAATTTAAATTAGAAATGTTTCAAAAAGGACTAAACCAATTTTGTTTAAAAATTAATCCATGAGAAGTGTTTTACATGATAAATAAGAATTTGTCTTCGTTTACCGAGAGAAAAATATTTGAGGTTAGTTTACTGATGACTTATTTTGGACAAAAAAACTAGATGAGAAAATATATATACGATTGTGTCATACCATTTATTTTTACACCAAACGCATTTTTTAATTAATTGTGTGAGACTTGCTTCGATGGTTGCAATGTCTATGTCATCACTTTATTGTTAAACTGGACTGCCTTGACAGGGAGATTGGGGTTCGAATTTTGTTTGGGTTTACTGAGGATAGTTTTTCCCATATGATTTTCCACTCAACACTCCGCGAAAATGCGGATACAATTCCTTCAAATTCAACCTTAATCATCCCTAACTCATAAGCATAATTAATACATATGCGTATAACCTGACTAGATGATGCGGTGCTAAAAATAAAAGTTGTATGCGGTGCGATTCATTTTATTACCTTTTGGGGGCATTTGCAGACGACGCCAAATTAATATAAGGAATCTAGATGAATAGTGAGAATATTGTCCACCCATAGATCAGTCAGTGGCGTGTTGGTTGTACCAGTTCGATTCCCGGCATGGCTAAAAAAATTATCATCGGTGAAATGTCAGTGTCCCTTTACACAATGATGAATTAACGGCTGGGGGCTGGATGTTGTGTCTGTTCTAGATTTAAGTTAGTTTATAAGTCGTGTGTTAATGTAATCATTCAGTAAACAAATTGTATGTTAAATACCTCATACATTAGAATTAAAATAAATAGTGAGTATTAAAAATAAATCTACCACCATTTGCGGGGAGAAAATAAAATATTTAAAAAAACACTGGGAGGGAAAAACAACATTCCTTTGGGAGAAGCCACGGCGTTCCGTGTGAGAACCAGGTGGGGGAAAACCCTTCAGTGATCCCAACGCTTTGTAAGGAAATCATGGAAACCCTTCCGTGGAAGTATCAACAGGTACCAGTGCGAGTTTCACACGTCTCTTTAAAACGTATCCGGAGCGTCTGGGGAAATGCTGATTTATCCGGCGGTCGACTTCAACACATACAGTCTAATATCCTTAGGAAGAGACTAATCTGATGTTCCATATATCAATCGTGTGATATTCAACTGTTAATTTTGATAGATAAATTAAATACATAAACTATTATACTAATAATATAAATATATTTTATAAATATTGGTCGTGAAAAATGAAAGTGTTTGTATTTTCTTTACGGCCCTTCCTATAAAAATGGTACTGTAGACACCCTTACCCATGGAATTTTTCATGGACTTTTATTTTGGTGGTGGATAAATCTGCTATCAGGGGACCAGTATCCTTTTTTTTTTTTTTTTTTTAAAAGAAAGCTCAAGTACCGAAAAGCATTGGAGAGAAAATCAATCTAAGCTCAAGGTTCGAACTGGACGTAGAGAGGGAAACATTTGGAACAAATATTCGTATCAGCCAAATTGTATTGATTTTAATTTCAAGTATATCTAACATTTACTGTGGATGTCCGACACCTTAGCTCAGCCAGTAGCAAAGTCTTCCTACCAAATAAGAGACTTGGGCTCAAATCCTGGCATGGACAAGAAAAAAATTATCGCTTGCGAAATGTGGGTTTTCAATTTTACAGTGATGAATTAAAGATCGCTGAGACGGATGTTGTGTCCGTTCTAGATTTAAAATAGTTTATATGTCGAGTGCTGATAAATCAGTCTGTTTAGAACACGTTATATAATAATATCCTTTATTTAAGTATATAATAATAATTGCAAGTCTGGACTACATACATCTGTGACCCAGTTTGTGGAAATATTAGCCAGTACTAATGTACGTTTCCCAGAGGGAAGCCCGAATGTACTAATCGTACATCCTTTTCCGTGGAGGCTCTTTCCATGTCCCAATGAGACGAGGTGATGGTGATAGTGAATATAACAGTGCGTAGCCAATGAAGATCTCAACCTAACTTATGTTTAATTAACAAAAACCTGCTTTCTGACCATGGTACTTATCCCCTTTTGAGAAAAAATCCCCCAGTACCAGTACTATATCTTAAAACGCATATGGGCTAACCACATAATTACAGTAGGTGACAGCTATCAAAAGGTTCCTCATTGCAAACAATGCCTGCCTATTAGTAAATAATTATTATTGCTTTAGTAATATTATATTATCGATAAAAAGTGTTTTCAAACTCTTCTAATGATTCTTTCAGTCAATGTTTGCAATAAAAAACCATCTGCTAGATTTCACCACCTTTCCTACCGTAGATAGAGTATAGTCTGCTATAGTAGTGTAAAGAGTTTACTAGTATAGTATCTCGCTTTGTGAGTTCTTGCTCATTGATTGAACCGGTTGGCTTAAAGCGCATACGCCTTGATTGTAACCGTTGGTTTATAAATACGATTGGGTCTCTCAAACTGATGTTGTCGCGCAGAAAGAGGAAAGCTGAATCTATTTTTAAAGTCACGCTGAGCAGACAGCGTGGATGGACCTGAAACCTTGTGAATGGCTTAGAGCTGGTCACGTGATCAAGTTTCTGTTTAGTTTTTTTTTTTTTTTTTGCGAAAGTGTAAATTCACAGTAACAATTAAGGCCTAGGCTGTTTCGATTGGCATTTATGTTGAATGTAAACCACGTTGTTTCAGTAAATTACAAATGGATCTAGTTTATTTTTAAATAAGCATAATTTTAATTGTGAGGAAAACCAATCAAATAAAATTGATTCAATTGATTTAATTGTATTAATCTCTCCTTACTAATCTTTCACAAATGGGTTTCAAAACGTATAAATTGTAATTATTATAAAAAAATAAGGTAGAAAATTTAGCAGACCTTGGTTCTTTGGACGTTCTATTGGGTTCTCGTTAATGTGTCTGTCACATCTCACACACTATTTCCTCTAAGGAATCATTATAATGGACACTTCAGAATGTTTTGATGGATACATCCCAGGAGACAGCCGAGAACTTTAGCCACATCACTATTGAAGGCAATATTTTGGTAAAGTTGGTAACAACGCGCTTGTCTCGTGTTGACGGGAGGGACAATCTGTGTCCTATTAGATAATCATGTCTCCCCACTCCTCACGCCCCCTTCAAACCCAATATTTTTCCCACCCGACTTGAGCGAACCCCTTTCCCAAAACTTATCTGGTAGCAGCTGTGGAGGATATATTTTTTTTCTCTCGCACCCTGAAACTGTAGTGTAAGCTTAAGTTGGTTTCCTCTACTGTTTGGTTTCTGTGTAACAGTTTTGTTGGGTTTGTTTGGGGTGATTTTAATTTGAATGTATTCGAAATATTTATTTGAAAAATATCACTTTGGTCAGGTACAGAAAATAATGTGTGAAAAACTTACAAACTTTGTCAAACTGCGAATATTTACACATTTGGAAACCAAATTATCAGAACCATTTTTAAAATATAGTTATCAATTTTTTTATAAATCAATCATCATTAAACCACCCTTAAACAATTTTTTATCCCCAAAAATAGCATACAGCGTCATTTGTCATGTCAAAAACTCACCATAAACCCATTTGTAGTCACACCTAAGAGTAATTTTTAAATTATTTCAGTTTTTTAGAGCAGTTATTTCCAAACCACACTAACCAGAAATGTTAAAAAAAAAAAAAGAATGTAGTGTGATTTTTCGTGTCGAATGCTGTTAAGATAGCCATTTGGTACCAAATCATTAGAAACATTTTAAAAATATTTCAAGTTTTTGAAAAATTAGCCATCAGTATACTACCCATTAACCGGTTTTCACCGTCAAAACAAGTGTACAGTGTTATTTTTCATACCACACAATCACCATCAAAATCGTTAGACCCATTTTTGACTTTTGAGTTTTCAAAAACCCCATCAATAAACTACCCTTCAACGAATTTTGACCAAATACCATTTATACAATGCTATTCGTCATTTCAAACAAATCCTAGATATACATTTTAAATAAAATCGTTTGAGCCATTTTTGAACGATTTGGAATTCAAAATAATCACTCATCAATAAATGAGCATTAATTTTAGGTTTAGGATTTAAGTCAAAAAATGTCTCGAAATAAACCTTTGTAAAATATAGATATCAAGATTCAAGTTTTGGATCCGTGGCCATGGACAGACAGACAGATAAAGGAACATACAGATGGTGAAATCAACTTTTTTGGTGTTCGGATTCACATAAAAGTAAAGATGTATCATTATCTCGAGCTCGAAATTTTCTCACGATTCCAATACTTTATCTTGTTATAAGAAATTAAAATTGTTATAAAACTATTCATTCTTTAGTTCCAACCAAATCTGTTTACGATTATATCTGACCAAGTGTTTACAGATGTATACTAATACTGTTTAAAATTGACACGTGGACTCTTTTGAAATTCATTTTCCGCCACTTCTTCTTTCGTGTTCGGACTATACGGGTTTTTATTATGATTATAGGGACTAGGAAGTTATAATTTATAGTAAATAAATAGGCACTTGTAATCAAAAATTAAGTGTAATAAAGTCATATGTAAATGAAATGATTACTTACATGACGAAAAATAAATCCTTATACCATTCTAAATAAAAAATAATATATTTATTATTTTTTTATAAAAAGGCAAAGTACTTTTTTATTTTGTTCTTCTTTGAACAAGAATAACATACAAAACAGCTTGTGGCAATATTAACTATAGTAATATATTTTAATTAGTTGTATACCGGCCATAAATGGAAGAAATAGTTTTTAGTTTATTTATTTTTTTATAAAATAATTATCAGAAGTACTAGACTTGGCATGGGTATCGCAGGAAAATCTTTTCTTTGCTTCAAACAGACAGAAAAAATTATCTTTATTTTATTTCTTCCTATCCAATTTTTTAATAAATTAAAAAACTAATACAAAATTTAAAATTCCAGTTTCAAGGTGCATATTTTTAGACACAGGAGATTCTAATTTTAAAATGTCAGGTCTCTATTTTCGGCAGATATCGCGCAATACTCATGACAGACAGACAAGCAGACATACAAATTCTTAATTTTATTAATATAGATAATATTTCTATAAAGCTTATAATACGAGTTGGTACAATTTTGCTATTTAACTATTTTTTAAATTATAGTAACTTTATACAAAAAAAGTTAACTATACTATGTAATAACAATTTAAATACACTTAACTTATATAAATACTAGATTAAATTTAACTTTTTAGTTATTTTGTTGGGTACACGACATAGTAATAATACCCTTACCCCCTAACCTACACCCTTAACATCATCCCAATAATCTTACCCCTCTAGCGTAATGTCACAACTTGCCTATATTCATCGAAGTGGGAAAAAAAACACTGTTTTACCCCCAACCTCCCCCTTTCCCTCCCTCTCATCATGCAACATTTTCTCGGCGAAATTTCATTTCCTTAATGGGTAGGTAACTGTAAATCAACCCACACCTTCGTAAGGAAACAAATACCCAAAATTAATGTTTATGAATTTAAAAACTTTTTCATTAGTAAAAGGACTTTATCGTCTTTACGAAATCTCATCATTGTTACTAACCAAACAAAACTTTATTTTTAAATAAATCAACGGACAGGAGATGTAAAGTTTTGTGTGTGGGGCGGGGCGTGGGGGTTATTAACTTGAGAATTTTTAAATACACAGATTATAATTCAAACACCTGATTCACCCCTATTCATGTTCTACGTGAATGAAATTTTCTATTTTACGACCTATTTATAATGATCTAAGAGGGGTAGGCCTACTTACAATAGTAAAATATATTTCATTTTTATTTATTTTACCTTTCTATAGTAAAAATAGTTTTAAAAAATACTATCTTTTATCCTGTTAATTAATTCTCATTTAGATTAATAGTCATCACTATTTAATTAACCGGAATTGAAACCTGACCTGTTGAGGCTCCTAACATGATTAGAGGTAAATTTTAAAACGATCCTTATCCCAACATTTTATCTATTTTTTTGCACCATAATACTTAAGTAAGATTTGAGTTATTGTTTCTAACCAAAGAGAACTATTTTTATTTACCAATAATCATACACAAATTAAGGTTTCCATGGTGATGTAAACAAAGAATGATTGAACAGTTGATTCACACACATTCATAGCATTATTATTACTATTATTATTATTATTATTATTATTATTATTATTATCATTATTATTAGCACCGCGTCTTACTACCCGTTCGGGTTATACGCACTCACGCTAATGTGTAATGGTAGGGTGATTGTGAGATGAAATGGAGGACCTACAGTTTAACGTGGGATCCGAACCACGGTGGAGGCCTGGTAGTCCACACATTCACATGTTGTGATTAATACACGTCTTGTCAGAAGTGAAGGAAGGGTTTGGCAATCAGATAAATCTGTGCCAGGACCGAGGATTGAACCCCGGAACCCCAGCACAGAAGTCTGACACCTTACCCCTCGACCACCAGGTCACCCATTCATAGCAGAACAGCTAAATATTTGCTAGTAAAGTCAAATTTTTGCTGGATTTTACCATTTGTGTCTTATATTCTTAGTCCCTAGCCTTTAAAATTAGTTGTGTTCATCAACGTTTTGTAAGATCCCTTACTTTGACATCACTTTGTAACCTCCCACTCTGTCATCTCGTTGTAACACTTCTGACAGAACTGGGTAAGGTTACTAGTTTTGTCTGGGTGCCCGGTAGCCAACCCTTCTACGCGCTACCGGGGCACCGTAGGGACTTACATGGTCAGGATGGACCCCGAGCGGTAGGGGTTGCAATGGATGGTCGTGGGGAGTGAAACTCGCAAGTAGTCCAAGAATTTATATTTATTAAGATAGTAAGAGACTAAACTACTACATGGGAATCTATTAAATATCCCGTGACGAGGGAGCCGGCGCGATAACGGTCTCGCAACCCTCCTGCAGACCCGCGATCGACCCTCCGTGGGGTGAACTCCACAGATCACATTAATATCATCACTACTCAGTCGTACACGCGACCGACACACATGCACACCGCATGGCGTCCAACATTCAACAACCTCCTTTTGTTCTCACACAACTCGCTGATCTCGATATTTCACCCGCCAGGAAGGTCCATCGGTCACTCCGTCTCGCTCGTCAACAGGATGCAAGCTATATGAGCTATTTGCTATTCTCAACAGGATGGTAACCCTACACTCTTGACTTCCAAGGAAATGTACAAGTTCAGGTTAACATCCTGCCAGAACAACCTTAAAATAATTATGCTGTTACAGTTTAGTCATTTTTTCATAATTTGAATTACCAAAACTGGGCTTATCAAATTATAACACTAGCAGAAGTACTCGGCTTTGCCCAGGATAGTCACGCAATACATTGCGTAGCTACTCAAAGCAACGCTTTTCTTTGCTTCAAAAACAGAAGAAATTATCTTCCTTTTATTTCTTCCATCCAAGTTTTTAATAAATTTAAAAAATCTAATCAAAATTTAAAAATTCGTGCAGTAGCTATGGTGCAATGATCATGAGAGACTAATAATCTCTTCATTTTATTAATATAGTTAGACGTTATCAATAATGTCTGAAAAAAAAGTTTTGTATATTGTAAAAGGTGAGCCAGAAGTATATTCGTAACTGAATCAAGGTGTACTGGATCCAACTTACACATAAATCTACAAATAGTTCATATATTCTCCAGACGATCCCATAATGGAACCAGTCCCCTCTAAAATTGTGAGTTACTTCTCTAACCCATTTGACTTGGAGACAGCTAAGCATAGGGGATAGTTAAGAATTGTATAGTAAGATAATTTGTCTTGCATTCTCCTACGATAAAATATTCTGTATCACAACAGATTATACAAAAATCTATTTTATGGACAAAATTGACAGCATGGCTAGAGCCACGAAGTCAGCTGGTCTAGTTAAATAGTTTATGTCACAAGTAATTAATGACTAGCATATTAACACTAGAAAAAATAAACCATTTTAATTTATGCTTGAATTGTGTCCTATTAATATAAAACATACAGAAGGCTCACGACTATCCGGTCTAATGTGGCGGCCGGCCGGTCCGGATAGCAAACAAAAAATCCAGATGAATCATTTTCTGTGCGGTCAACACCCACAGTGTGTAACTGTATATTAGTAGCGTTCCATTGCATATTTAAATTTGGTTTATCGAGCTTGCATACTTTTCAAAAAAAGATTTAAAGGTGAATATTCAATTTTACCTAAGTATAAAAGGAAAGTTAATTAAAAAATTTAATTAATCTTTACAAAACCTTGAAATTTATTTAAAGAATTTGACTGAGATTACATACATCAGACACCTTTTAAATTAAAGAGAGCATTGAATACAGGCCTACTGTACTGCATAGAAAAGTACTGTACAATATTAAAATAAACAGTTTTATACACTCGATTTGTGGATCCATATTACTGTAGTATAATAAAGTACTGTGATTACATTTGAGTCTCGGCCAGATAGCCGGGGGCCAGATATTCGCGAGCCTTCTGTATTTTTAAACCTAGATGTTCTTAACCAGCAAATGAGGAAGTGCACCATCATTCTTAAAAAATAAATGGTACGGCGCACCGCACAGACTTTCTCTCTCTTTCTATAAACTCGTAAGATTTCTGAACGGAATAATGTACATTGTATCATCACCACTCCACATAAGAACACGCATAAAATAATATACAATGATATAGAATCAATGAGAAAAGAGGCGCATCTTTGTCCACCTAAGAGCATTTCAAACAGTTTAATGTTTTCCACAAGGGTCAACACTTCGTATTAAAATTTCGATTTCTGGTTAATATTTTAACATTTTATAAGGTGTTGCAGATCTTCAAGTCATCGCATTGATATTTAATTATTCATTTATACATTTTGACCAATAAAAAATGTAAATATGGACTATTGAGTCTAAAATGGAGATAGATCAATGCTGTGCAAACATTTCTCCTAAGAGCTTTAAGGAAAAATAACATACTTTTTTTAGATACTTACTTATATTTAATTACTCTATGGCATTGGAGAATTATTATTGCGTTAAGACTTAAGTAGTATATGTTTACAACTAAAGCTCACAAAATTGTATTAATATATTTGCAAATATCTCAGAAACTGCTGCTTTTATAAAAATATATGTCAAATAAAAGTTTTTTATTTCTAATAGTCCTACAATTTTGCAATGATAAGTTGTTTAGTTTATCAAATAGTTGTGGCGATACGGAAATTTACGCTTCTGTAAAGTACCCTAAAAATCATTTTCATAGGAAAATGAAAATAGCCAGTTTATTTATAATCTTAATCAACGCCTAGATACGAATTTTAATCAAAATCGTTTGAGCAGATTTTGAGAAAACCAATTTTTTTCTCTTTTCGCTCTTCAGTTAACTACCCTTAATTTTAAGTTTTTATAGACACACAGACAGACGGCATTGCAAAGACTATTTTTTAGGGTTCGGGGGGTCATGAGAAGTCGACATCCATCAACATTTCAGGTTAGTTTTTTTACGGTCGCAATACTTAAGGTTTAATATCCAAAGAGTTAAAAATATATATAATTGCGTATAGATTGAAAATGATTGATTTTATAAAAATATGTTTCGAATAAAATATTTGTATTATAAATATATATACATATTTGTAATGCTAAGTAATTTTATATCTCAAATAGTTTCGAAGCTATTATAAAAAATGTTAATTTACGCATCAGACCGGAGCCCTTAAAGCCATTTTTCCGAAATATTGAGAGTAGCCATTTTGTTTGGAATATTTATTAATGTTCATAAATGAAATTTAATCAAAATCGTTAGAGCCGATTTTGAGAAAATCGACTTTTTCTGTTTTTTACCTTCAGTAAACTACCCTTAATTTTAGGGGTAGATATCCAATTCCAAAAACTCATCGGGGCAACCCTATGAAAACCCTAGATATCAAGTTTCAGCTCAATCGGTAAAATAGTTGAGGCTCTAGTTGGAGGTACAGACAGACAGACAGACAGACAGACAGACGGAAATTCAAAAACCACTTTTTCGGATTCAGGAAGTCATGAAACGTCAAAATTCATCAAAATCTCGAGTTAGATTTTTTTGACGATCACCATACTTTCTCTACCTGTAAGATAGAGAGAAAGTAAAAGTAGGAGTCTAGAAAACTGAAACTAAGTTACGGAGGATTCATCATGCTGACCACGACAGCCTTGACCTGCAGAAGTTGGAACTATCTTTGCCAACAAACAATGGTCAGTCAGTCAGTCAGTCAGTCAGTATAGTTCATTAGTGGGCTTACGCCATAGAGTTTTTGATTTGGCTTAAGGTCTGGTAAAATGTCCTGGTGGATCTCCACCCCCTCCCTTCCTAGAAAAATCATCTTTCTACGCACTTGAAAGTTACGATTCCCTCAGCGCGTCTTTCATCTTGCGTCTGCGACCGGACTGGTCTCCATAGTTTGTTATGTGGCCAGTCCCTTCGAGGCGACTGCGACTGGCGACCAGAATGCGCGTCCCGCGTCTATACATTGCGTCTGCGTCCACACTGCTTCGAGAGCACCGTAGACGCAGACGCACCACCGAGCAAGCGTGTGTTTTAGTGGAGTTATATTTAGTGTTGTCATAATTGCTTGCTGACACAGGAAATAAATAGAAGATTTACAACAAATACACTTAAAAGGAACCGCGCTCTTTGAGGAAATCTTAGGTCCCAATCGGTCTACGCTTACAGTGATAATAATAATAATAATAATAATAATTTTATTATTATCTTTATTAACATGGTGAAATTAAAGTATAAGCCTTATTTTACATTTAACCGTGTCTTAAATTAACATTACACTCCATTTATCAATTATTATCATTAAATTAAACACAGTAGACAAGTATTTGAGGAAAACATTATTAAGGTGGTGTTTACAATTTAGGGACATTTAAATATTAAGGGGGGTCTTCATTCCATGTCACAGTTTTATATTTGATTGGGCTGGTTTTGAAAATGGTCCAAGATCTCTCCATAGCAGAGGAGGAAAATGTAATTGTTGGGTTGGAAAAGCAACCATAAATTGTTGTCATAGATTCGCCAGTGTACCGGAACCAACCTGTGTAGGACAACACATGGAAAGAAATCTCAGGAATAGTTGGTTGATCAAGTTAGTATTTTTATCAACACTATTCCAAAATAACACGGAATATTAAATAAAACACTATTTAAAAACTCAGATAACTGAGGAACGAATTGCACTACACATAAAATCACCCACGAACTGGCGACCAAGAGACGCATCTAGGGAAACGCTTTAGCCCGCGTCTGCGTCTCACCACCGCACGGCTCTGGTCGCAGACGCGAGACGCGCCGAGGGGATCTCATCTTTAAGGTTTTTCCAGGCTTGGCCTCCCGAGTCGCTAATGCCACTCACCATTGGAATAGACTCCAAATACGGGGAGATTGAGGCTCGATACCAGTCGGGTGCGATTAGGGTATTTTTTCCTTAGTGATTTTCCTATCTACTTTCACGCTAATAAACATTCCTAATCCCTAAACCATCTGTGTAATTAATACATAGGCGTACAACCCAAACGGGTAGTAAAACGTGGTGCTAAAACAATACTTATCTTTTTTTGGATTCACCTTCCATACCACTTTACTAGATTTGGTGGCTGTATGGTCCAAGACGTCACTCTCGCAGTAGACTGAACTACTGATGCCAGGAAGATCAGAGTTCGAACAAGAGTTGGGTGTACTGAGGTTGGTGATTCCTAAATGGTTTTCCACTCATGTCCGATGTCAATGCGGTTACACTTTATCTAAATTCAACCTTCCTCATCTCTGACACATTAGTTAAACTAGGACAATGCGTATAGGAAAAAACCATTGACTTAACTGCAGCGTGGGGTACTGTTCTTGATATAATAATAATAATAATAATAATAATAATAATAATAATAATAATAATAATAATAATAATAATAATCATTAGTATTATTTTAAAAAGGATGAAGCCATTCGATTATAATGAAAACATTATACAATTAAATTTAATTGGATACATATCCCTGACATGATATTATTATTATTATTATTATTATTATTATTATTATTATTATTATTATTACTATCATCCTAAGACCTGTCCAGGATTTTCAAAATTAGCTAATCTAATGGGGTGTAATTTATATGAATTGTGTTCGCATTTGCCGAGAGTGAGAGCTAGTGGAAATCCATTAAGGAAAATTATCATGATTACAGTCGACCAGGATTCGAACACCTCCTATACGTCACAGAAAAACAAGACCAAACGAACTTGACATTTAACTCCACGTGCTCATTGATGTGAGCTTTATGTTACTACGCAATTGAATTTTTTTTTAATATATGTTTTTTATTCAATAAAGTATCGTTAGCCTTTGATAAAAATCCAATTTAATATTTATCAGTTCGTTTGCACTCAGACTGACAAATTGAAGTTGTCAATCAAATAAAACTTTCAATTTAGTTAATACAATTTACTAAAATAAAGGATTTTTTTATTGGAAGTTGTTTTATTTATAATAATAATAACTTGTGAAAAAGATCAATAATTAAATAGCATATTTTGTGTATGTCCATCGACGTTAGATTAAAGTGGAACAACTTTCTCAGAAATTGTTACACGGTCTGGTTGGAAGCTTTTAGTAAAATTCTAGCCGGTACCAAAAAGCGTGTGAACCAAAATAAATGTAAAGCTAATCTATGTAGTTTGGTTGGTCGGTAATAGGGAGGTCGGGGTTCTGAAACCTACTGGGTGCATTAAGGGTGATTTTAACTAAATTATTTCTCACTTTCCGTCCAATCAAATGCGGTAATATTTACTCCATCCTATATATTATTTCTGTTGTCAACGTCCCTTTTTCTCAACTAATACAAAGCCTACGGCGATGAATAAGATATCAGTGGATAGGATTTTTTTTACCAACTTCTGACATAGCATACTCAGTTTACGTTAAAACACATTGTTTGTTTAAAATTTAAGTTAAAAGAAAAATCTAACATTGCATTCTGACATCAAATATTGTATACAAAAAGGTATTGTATATACATTCACATTAATAAACTCTCTTTGCTATTTTGTGTATACACTTCGCTGATTATTTAATTTCAACAACAACAAAAAAAGATTAAATAATTCCATTTTTTTGTGGGGGAGGGGAAGATTGAATGTGCGAAAGTTTCAAAAGGGTTTACTGGTATTATATCATCCTCATTCTTATCCTATTAATGTAAATAAACACACTTAATCCGGATGAAGAAACAGGGCAACAGATTAATGATAAAATTCAATAACTATATTTTTGTTACATCCATTAATGTTTCCATCCTGTTTCCTGGGTCAGTTTTTTGTTCCAGCCATATATTTTCCACTGCCGGCTTGATAGGCCTGTCGTATGCCCTATTAGCTAACTTAAGACTAGGACAGGCACAGCATCCAGTCCCCAGCCGTTAATTCATCACTTTGAGAAGGTAAACTAACATTTCACCAATGATAAATTTTTCGGTCATACCAGGAATCGAACCCGGGGACCATTATCTCAGTAGACAGACGCGCTAACAACTGAGCTAAGGTGTTCTATGACTAAATATATTTTAAATATTTAATTAAATTTGTTTACCTTTAATATTTCCTCACAACCCCTCGGAGAGTGGCATTATTGTGATCCTAAAAAAAAAATCTATATTTTGATGGATGTTGACGTTTCATGATCCACTAAATACGAAAAGATTGTTTTCGCCATGACACCTGTATGTCTGTATCGCGGTCTGGAACCGAAACAACGTTACCGATTGGGATAAAACTTGGTATCTTCTGTTTTCATTAGGTTTCCCAGAGGGGTTTTTGGAATTTGATGTCCAACCCTAATATATTAAGTCTAATATACTTGAGTATGAAGAGAGGTAAAAGCCATTTTCTCAAAATCTGCTCAAACAGGTCCGGTTTAAAATTAAAAACAAAATAGCGCATAATATTTTTGAGGGAAAATTACCAAATAGGTGTTTTAAATAAGCGTAAATGTACTAATTTGATTATATCCCCGCAAATATTTTAGATGCAAAACAACTTATCGTTGCAAAGATATAATTAAAAATAAAATTTTAATTGAAATATTTTTTTATAAAACAGAGGTTTCAAGCTACAATTATATATAATGAAGGTCACGGGGAGATTATTATCACCCTCTTTGGTGGATTGATGTGTTCCCATTTTCTTACTGTTTCTGTAACAGTGTATATCATCTCATATGTGCTATTTGGTGGAATGTGATTATAATGTTACCACAATATTTATGCAACAATATGTATTATTTTGTTTCACATACCTTACTAGTTAAATAATGTGTCATATGTAAAGAGCAATAAATAGTGCGTACACGTACCATTACTATATAATAAAATGGAACCCACTCGTGGTATTGTAACGCGCAGTCGTGAGTCAGACACCGAGAGGGATCAAGTTCGATTCAGTCGGGACTGGGCGTTTTCCTAAGTTCACTTCCCTCTACCAAGCGGTCATCCCTAATTACCTCAATCCTATCATTAGTTATATATTAAGATAACCAACGGTGTAAGAGATGTAAAAAAATTGAGTTTGTCTAGTTTTCATGGGCATTGTGATATCTAACGCACGCAGAGGTCAGAAATTAAAAAAAAATTAGATGCTCTTGTGCACGAAATTGTACAAACCCGCAAGACAGAATTTTAAAATTTGATTAATTTACCCTTTTAACCATTTTAAACTTTTATCTCTCGATTTTACTCTTTTTAAAATAATTATTGTATTTTATATATTTTTATTAGACCGTTACTACCTTCGTTTACACTCGCTAATGTTAGTGTATGATTGTGAGATAAATGGAGACCTCATTAACGTGGAATCGAACCAGTAGAGGCCTGGTTCTACTTCACAGTTGTAAATCTTGTCAGAGATGAAAGTTTGCATCATAAACTTGCTGAGAGATTGACCGGACCTCAAGAAGTTAACTTACCCTGACACAGGTCACAATATATATTATTAAAGCGTTCATGAATCTAGTTATGTATATATATATATATAATACTCTGTTTTAAACACCCATTATTTTGTAGTCCTCTTTTCATCACATTCTTATAAATAATAATTATAATTCATTGATTGGTAAAAAGAGAGGGAGTATTGTAGGAAATTACTTATAAATAAAACATGGGTAAGAGATGCAACTCAAAACGAAAAAAGTGAGATTAAAGAAAAAAGAGCTGAATGTCTTGGAAAGATGAGAATGGAAAGAGACAAGAGTGAGGAAGATAGATAAAAAAAAAGTTTTGTTCAACAGAAACGTGTATAGAAAAGAAATAAAAAGAAGGAAGTATAAAGGTAAAGTAACAGAAAGAAGGGTTGATATAAATGATTGGGTATGGACGCCATGTTTCGGAGGTAGATAGTGTGGACGTTGCCTAGTGCCTAGTCCTGATGATAAGCTGGGATCTTAACTACTATCCTTGCCTATAATCTGAACAGTAGTAAGATCCTTTGCTAAAATAAAACTACGACATTTCTCCTCATTAGTATGCTCTTGGTGACCTAGTGGTCTAGGGTAAGTTGTCGACTTCTACTGCGCGTCAGGGTTCAATCTCGGTCGGCACAGATTTATTAGATTATCAACCCTTCCTTCACCTCTGACAAGTTGTGTTTAATCACGAATCTTGGTGAATGGAGGAATGCCAGGCCTCCACCGTGGGTTCGGATTCCACGTTAAACTGTAGTCCACGCATTTCACCTCATAATTTACCCTACCATTCACCATTAGCGTAAGATGCGTATAACCCGAACGGGTAGTAAGACGCGGTGTTAATAAATATATATATATATAGTATGTCTTTATATAATTACTAATTAGTGCTTTCTTTCTTCTTTATCACAGTACAAAGAGGAATAATAGGGATATGAATGTAAATGTTATTTAGATTCTTTAATGTCAGTTTATGGGATATCATTAACTTAAAATTATTTAAAATAAGATAACTAAATTAATGGCTTCAAGGCAACACATAGCCATTCCCCTTTATATAATATTATAAATACCTTTGGGAGAAACTACTTTACCTCTTTCCCTTTTTACAATGTACCGGAAAGGAAACGAACTCTAGCCTTCTGACTGAATGGTTACTCTCTTCCTCTGTTTATAATACTCTCTACCTTTGGGCATATATATATATACGTTACTGCTCAAACCCGATTCCAGGACAAACTAAATCAGACTAGAACGAATTGATACATCCTTAGAGCCTCAGGATGTTCTAGTTTAGCCTAGTCTAAATTCGTTAATCCTGAAATTTTGGCCTAGCTCATAGGATAAATTAGTATAGCCTGCAATGTTATTGGGCCAAACCAGGTTTATGCTAGGTCAGGTTAGGTTAGGTTAGGTTAGGTTAGGTTAGATTAGTTGACAACATTTGCACGCGAGCTGTGAATGATGAAACCTGTCCAAGGTTGATTCATCGTGTGGATTAAGAATAGCAAAAACTAGTAGTGCCTAAAAATATCAGGCTATATCGGTTTATCCTACAAGCGGCAGGATGTATCAATTCGACATAGTCCGAGCTAGTTTGTCCTGGAAATCGGGTTTGGGCGGTAGCATATACACACACACTCTCTTTGTGTGTGTGTGTGTGTGTGTGTGTGTGTGTGTGTGTGTGTGTGTGTGTGCGCGCGCGCGCTTGTATATATTTACTCGCTTCCTCTTTGTTTATGCATACACAAACATTATGGCTAAATAATATCTTAAAATAAAAGTAACAAATCTTTAAATACCGGCTTTAATCTAATTAAAACTATCGGTCAATATTACAATATGTACGTCACTTTTAGAACAGACTAAAATTGTAAGACCATTCAAATATAATAATTTTAAATAATTTTGAAATATGCTTGGTAACTGACGAGTGTATCCCTACAATAACTTAAAACAGTTAAAGGATAACAAACAAACGGTCAAAAGGACGCAACTAGTTTTTTTTTCTCTCTCTCTAAATGAAACGTGCTCAAAGCGCTTGGAGAGTCCCTTCTTGTCATGTGCTAGGGCGCGAATTAAATTGAAAGCTCTGAGAACACATAGAGCTTCCAACCATGCGTCTGACATTTATATAATTATTTCGAGAACTGGAGCAGACATAAGCTGCCATATCTCCCGCGTTCGCTCCGTGAAGCAACCCTTTAAATCGTTTGTACACCCGATACGCCCTTTTTAACAGCTCTTTTCCCTTTTTTCGGATACTTTTTTTCCGTCCTTTATGTATAGCTTATATATATCCCACATCTGTTTTTATAGTCATAGGGGCAGCATAGTGTTTAAAGTGAGGATGTATAAAGTGCCAGAAATGGCCAGGGTTTTTCCAGTTTTTATAGCATTTTTTTTGTCCAAAATAAATAAAATATTGATTAAGTAGAAACATCGAGTTTAATTTTCTTTCAATGGTGACACCAAGAGTTGTTGAATATCTATCGAAATCATGGCAGCATTAGATGACAAACATTTTAAATGATGATAGAAATTTGTCACTTGTCATTAAATTCCAGGACACCCTTGAAAGGTATTCAACAACTGTTGATATCACCATATGAAGAAAATTAAATTCTAGGTTTGTACTGGAGCATTATTTTATTTATTTTTTATCAAAAAATGTTTTGCTATAAAAATTGCAAAAACACTGCCTTTAAGGCTCGTCCATATATCCCCATATTAAGCATTATTTTTATTTTATCTGTCCTGGGCTATGTTTTCACTCGCATATCTATGGCAGTCATTCTCAACTTACATTTAGCTCGGACGTAATGGCCGAGAAATGTTAAACTCCACACACACTGGTGATGTTTCCGTATTCAATTAAGTAGAGAAACTTGTTCAGAAACCGCTATGGCTAATATTACAAAATAAACAATGCACATACACACGTTCATTGTTTTGGTACTTGTTTAGTGAATAGTTAATGTTACCAACCAAATCAATCTGATCAATTTTTAAAATTGGTTCTGTATCGAAAACTACTACTTTTTTAATACCTCACAACTTTTCTTTTTAGCTCCATGTTTTACTACCCGTTTGAGTTACACGATTAAATACTGGTTACGATAATGTGATAGGGACGAGGAAGTTTGAATTTAGAGGAAGTGAGCCCACATTTGCATGGAGAGAGAGAGAGAAAAAGAACGTGGAAAATCTATCTAAGAAAAATCGCCCAAGTAAATCCGACAGAAATTCTAACCATGATCTCACCGTCATCAAAGAAGTGAACCCATATTTGCTTGGAGAGAGTGTGGAAAACCTATTTAAGAAAACCTACCTTTAGTAGGGCCTACACATGACCGAAGTTCTAGCCCCGACCTCCGATTCCTCAGCAGTCCAATCTTATAGTGAGTGTGACGTCTTAGAAAATGCGTCCACCATAGCGGGTAAAATCAAAGCTTAAATCACATTTTTAAAACGACTATCAGTGCACCTGGAAAAGATTCAAAGCTCGGACTGCCCGTACATTGAGTCTTAACCCCTAAAGACTACTTTTCTACCGTTCCGGGTGCATAAGATTTAAGCTACTGCACGCTCAACTCCGGATGGATAGAAATCATAAGAACACAACCTCCGGGGTGTTGACTTAAGAAGAAGATATTCATATTATTTAGTAAAAAAAGTGTTTCTTGAGCAAATAAAAACTATAAGGGTGACAACGGCTAGTAAGACATGGTGATAAAAAATAATTTAATCTTACATTTACAAATATATGTTTTCAGACTAATCAATGACTAATCTAATTTAAAGGTATCTTGAAAATAAAATAGTGTGGGAGAATACATTGACAGAGAGATGTTTTAATGAAAGTTTAATAAGGGTCTCAGGGAATCTCTTTGCCTTCATTTGTGTATTCGGTTCATCAGCTGAACTTAAGGCGGCCACCTCGGTCAGGGAGGAAGTATAAATCGCTTTCAGGCCACACTGCTTAAAATACACTGGTCTTTGTCTGCATCTTCTTCTCTATTATAACTAAGCCTATACTCCCTTTCGCCCTTCTTTTACAACCAATAAAGAGGGAAAAGAAAACTATGAAACTTCTTATTTAAAGGTAAAGAGGAAATCTCACTGATAGTTCTCAAATATCATAAAATTTTCTGTTGTGTGCCTATCAACAAATTACTGTATTTGTTGGAGGAAGGCTGAATCCATAGCTTTTTTTTTATCAAACCTAGTCTCATTGCTGCGGAAATATGCTTGAAAAATTGTAGGAAATGAGCTAATGTTAAATTTTACACATTTTTTATATCAATAAAACTCAAACGATAGCATTTTTAAGGTAATCTTATGACTTTATTTTGACGTAAATCATGTTTTAAAAAAACTCATCACATAATTAAATATTTTGTTAGAGATGAACGTCTGCACGGCAATTTTTCGTTTACCAAGGTGCCCCCCTTAAGAAGCTGTGAGAAACTTTATTTATTTGGTGTCTTCACAGATGAATTTGCCATGAAACGGGGTGATCATACTTCTTGAGGTTTTGATTGTTAAAATTTGTCTCTCCGAAATGTATAGAGCATATTGATCGTACAGGGCAGAAAGTAGGACGACTTTAACTTTAAGAAACCTCCACATAACTTTCCGGAACTCATCCAAGATATGTCTGACATAAAAAAGGAATAAAAAGATTGCAGCATCATGTATTTGATGTTGGAGGAACAACAAAACTTGCATAAGGATTACATTGAATGATGCAACCAAGGCCAAATAGCTAATATTGGGTGAGTCAACCAAGGTTCCGAACAATGCACTAAATAGAGTCAATAATTTGTTGCAGAATAGGCTATTATTAATCATCCTTTACTATTTGGGATGACTTCAGGTAACGTTTAACAATTCTTCCGCTTGCTCATAATATGACAGCGATCACCCAGAGAGGTATTAAATACCCTCAAGTGTGAAAGGAGTTTAATATTTTCAAGTTAAAAAAATAATTTAAGGGAAATATACGGTATATTACGTTATTGACCAATGCAAATGGAAGATAAAAAAGTGAATAAAATACATTTTGAAAGAAAATATCAAAAAAGTGTCAGAGAAATATTGACACACGGCTAGATAATTCACTAAATATTTGGAAATAGACTGATATTTCGAATGGCCATTCTATGTCTATGAAATAACAAGATTGCTTAAATAAATGAGGCGGTATTGAGTATTTTATAAAGAGAGGTACAAGAACACAGCCACACTATTTCACAAATATACTGTTTAGAGGCTATTTAAAATCTCTTTTAGTTTGGTTGCATCGTGTAAACATGGCATTTGTTTTTTCATCTAGTCAATTTGATGAACTTGTCGCGAAAGAAGCACAATGTTTTATAATATTTGTTCAGTGTGGGTTGTGGATTTATTCACAACACAACGAGGGACAATAGTGACTACGTATTATGTTTTCAAATAAAAATACCGAAGCTATCAGTCACCTCAAACTACATGTAATTTTTGAATAAATACAAAATAACACCGAAAAGTGAGATTTTAAAAAACGAGGTTTAACTAAAAATGCGAAAATTTTTACGGGGCTCTAGTAATAACTAACAGAAATATACTTTTTAACAGACAAAGCCCAGCCTTCCATGAGCTTATCCATTAAAAGTTAGGTTTTATTAGGTTGGTTAGTAAACCTGTCGTATAGACAGGCCTATAAACTAGTAAGTAAATACATGTCTAAATAAAATTAAACTGTATTGACACCTCAGGTTTGTTGTAGTGAGTTTACTCTCTGGCCAAGGTATCAGATTCGGTTCCCGGCGTTTCAGAAAATTTTATATTTAGTGAACTAAGGGATTCCCCTTACACATTGATAAATTGTAGGTTGAAGGACTGGGTGTTGTGTCTACTATAAAATATTTATCTTATAAGTAAAGTGCTGATATGATCAGTCAGATTAGAATGTGCACGTTAATAACCCCAGTGTGTCACGATCCCACTCAAGGTTCAAGGTCACCACATAAAGGTTTTGTCCCTAAGAAGGTATACTGGTAAAATAATTTCCTTAAAACTTCCCTTCTTTTGTCTTACATTGAAAGCGAATGAAATATTAACACGATCCTTTCAGTTAATAGAATTACACTAAAATGGTATTCTCTTTTATTCAAAACAAAATAAGTTCGGAAAAAGTATTTTGGCTGCCACCTTATTAATGAAAGCTTTGAATATAAAACTTTGAATTCAAACTAAAAAGGGAATATTATTTCAGTTTGAAGGAAAGAATTATTAAAGGAGATAAGCGTGAGTTTAGTAACTAGGCTTTTGTGCGATTAATTTTAAACTTTTTCTTTATATTTTTTTTAATAAGTCAGCTTTAAAATGTATTCCTTTGGTATAATTCTGTCAAAATACAACCTCAACAGATTTTGAACGTTTAAACCAAAAATAGGTTACTTTATAAACGCCATTCTTTACTAACTTAGAGGGAATTAACAAATCTCGTCAAAAAAATAAAGGTTTTGCAAGTTGACATATCTTAGGAAGACGCATAAAATTAAAGCATCTTGGATATTTTGGGTGTTAAATGTGTATGTTCTAAACACTGAATAATACGGCTTACACACTAGTTTAACCCTTGACACCACTATAGAAATAATAAAATATCGTATCCTGAGTTTAATTCAGGAGAAACTTTAGACATGTATTTGATTAGTCTATTTTGGACACAAGCAAGGATCAAACCATTGGTCCTTAGAGTTGGAATGGAAGCGTTCAAGTAGTTCGGACACTCCTGAGAGTTGCTACTATAATCATATTATACAGGAAGAAAGGTTTTCAACAGTTACCAAAGATACTACAGATATTGCCATGTGTTCATACATCAATTCCTGTGATCTGTGGCTTTCAATTTTCCTAGATAATATCAATAACTCAAAATAGTAGAATGTTATCAATGTTAACTAAAAAAAAAGTGTGTTCATATTATCTAAGCCTTTCTTCTTACCAAAATTATTTTCTAATAGAAAGATACCTGAACGGGAAAATCTGATCAATCAGAGCCCTGGCCTTAAATGATTTATCCCTTTAAACCCCACAAACGTGGGTACATTTACTATATTCTCTAAAATACTCATTTCTACCGCTTTAAATGCGTAAAGACAGGCTGGTTGTACTTAGGTGTATTTTCTCTAAGTGTCCCCCCGTTCTAACTCTCAGAAAATACTAGTACATTTCCTCTAAATACTACCATAATAATTCCTGCCCCCTTAAATATGTAAATACTGGTTGGGTGTAGTAAGGGTGTTTTTTCCTAAATGGCCCCCCCGTCACCCTCTACCTCCACGAAAATGCAAGTGTATTTACTCTTTGGTGACCTGGTGGTCTAGGGGTAAGGTGTCAGACTTCTGTGCTGAGGGTCCGGGGTTCAATCCTTGGTCCTGGCACAGATTTAGCTGATTGCCAAACCCTTCCTTCACCTCTGAAAAGACGTGTATTAATCACAACTTGTGAATGTGAGGAATACCAGGCCTCCACCGTGGTTCGGATTCCACGTTAAACTGTAGGTCCTCCATTTCATCTCACAATCACCCTACCATTACACATTATCGTAAGTGAGTATAACCCGAACGGGTAGTAAGACGCGGTGCTAATAATAATATTTACTCTAAATTCTATTGTCTTCATACCTATCACTTTAAATGAGTACATCTCGGACGGGTAGTATGAAGCTGTTGAAGATTAAAAAAAAAGGTATGTTTGTTAAAACAATACTGGTGTGTACGGCGCGTAGAGAGCCTCGAGGTTTTAGGGGTATTTCGCTCCGTTGAGATGACCAGATTCACGTTCGTCGATATTTCCTGCGCCTGCTCACCGCCCGTCTTCAACCCTCAGATTCTAGCTCCGATAATTTGCATGAGGGAAGTTTCACTGCGGTCACTTTTTTAAAACAAATGTTACGTTTCAAAAAAAGAGTAACAATAAAATATGACTGTGCTCTTCACAACTTAAATATGTCGAGCTTTGAGAATTTGGTCATCCGCTTCGGTGGCCGCATGGTTTGAGGCGTCATTATCCCAACAGATTAAACCGCCCAGGACGGGGATATTGGGGTTTTAATCTAGGTCGGGTGTAATAAGGGTGGTTTTCTCTAAACGAGTTTCCTCCCTCCCTCCACGCAAATGTGGGTTAACGTGCTCTAAATTCAGCCTTCCTGATCCCTTACATATTAGCATAATTATTAAGTATGCATACAACCCGAACGGGTAGTAAAACGCAGTGCTAAAAACAATATCAGTATAAACATATATTTTTTTTAGCACCGCTTCTTACTACCCGTTCGGGCTGGACGCATACGTATTAATTACGCTAATGTGCTAGATATGTTAAAGATTGACTTTAGAAGGAGTGTACCTGTATTTGCTAGAAGGGAGAGTTGAAAACTATTTAGGAAAAAATTCAGTACATCCAACAAGGACCCAAACCCCGATATCCCCGGTATCTGTAACTCAGTCTACTATGAGAGTAATGCCTTATACCATGTGGCAATCGACGAATGTTTGTTCAATTCATTTTGAAACATATCTTGTATACTGATCAATATGTTTCAAATTGTTTTTCCTGAATGAACAAAATGTGCTCGAATTTGAAAAATTACGCTAATTATCGCCAATTTTAAAGAACAAGAGTTAGAATTATTCTAAGTATTCAAGGAAAAAAATATATAAATTTTTAAATATACGAAGATTGCTCCCTTTTGTTGATTCCATTCTATCGAGGCACTTTGCTTTCACTGAAAACGTGTCTTTGGATTATTTCTATTAGTTTTATTTGAAGGACACAATCTATTAATCTTGTCTTAAGGTGGGATATAAGGTGACGCGAGGAAAATCCAATGATTTTGTAGTTTTTATGCCAAAACATTTTTTTGGCCAAAATAAATCAAATATTGCTCCACTACAAACATAGAATTTATTTTTCTTTACATGGTGACCTAACAGTTCTTAAATATATATCAAGGGTGCCCTGGAATTTAATGACAACATTTTGTCTACATTTAAAAAGTTTATCATCTAATACCGTTATATGATCTATTGGTCAGAGTTCCTAACTTTTAAATACAGAGGTCCGGGGGTCAATCCTCAGTGATTCCAGAATTATTCTCTGTGAAACAGTGGGTATGAAACGGGGTCAAACTCAGCCTTATGAGGACAAATGAGGAGCTACTTGAATAAATAAGTAGGGGCTAAGGTCTAGAAAACAGATTAATGACCGGAGGGTTCGTTGTGCTGACCACATGATATCCTCTTTCCTCAAATATTGGCTTTATCAATGCTAAAACCGCAGCCACTCGATCGGTAGATCTCGCTTGTGGGATTACGCCATGAAGTGTTTTTTTTAATAAGAACTTTTTTTATAAAAATTGGACTGCAGATTACTTCTACAGTAAATACACCACCAATTTCTTCCATCATTAATTCGCCAATTAGAAAAGAGAAACTCTAATATCACCAATAATAAATGTTTATTAATGCGGAGAAACTGATATGAAAATCATTTTCTCAACAGGTAGAAGCGCTTCAAGAGCGATCAAGAAGTTGGGATGATGGAGAATAATGAGGCCTTTCAATCTAACCTTCTTTGAGTCATTATCTATCTTATTTGCAGCATTTTTTAAATTAACCAAAAATAATGAAGCCAGTATTATGTTTAACTTTGCAATTTATCGATAAACAAAGTTAACTAATTTTCTGTATGGATTAGTCAATTTCATTTATTTCCACCGGGTAGAAATATTGTTTGTTTCATTGCAAATTTATTTTTATCTCGTCTTAGTAACCGTTTAGGCTATATGAATACATGAATTACTCTGATGGAATAGGAATGAGGAAGGTAGGATTTTAGAGAATATAAACTCACATTGGCGTAGTGGGAGAGAATTTGAAAAACAACCCTAAGGAAACCCGAAAGTGATCCGGACTGATTCTTTCCCTGTGACCAACAATCCTGCACAACACGATAGTGAAGTTAGACCATGCAGCAACTGATACTAGTCATTGGATGAAAAAAATTTTATTTTAATAAAGTGTCAATTGTCCAAGTATGTTAGTGTTAGTGAATTTTGGTCATCTATTGCATTTGAAAGTCTGTAAACTTAAATAGTACGTCACACATCTCTATCTTGAGCTAGTTCTATCCAGTCCACCTCATTACAACCTATCCCTATCCTTATTTTGAGTTAGTTCCATCCAGTCCACCTCATTACAACCTATCCCTATCCTTATTTTGAGTTAGTTCCATCCAGTCCACCTCATTACAACCTATCCCTATCCTTATTTTGAGTTAGTTCCATCCAGTCCACCTCATTACATCCTACCCCTATCTTGAGCCGGTTCTATCCAGTCCTCATTACACCATAGCTATATTTTGAGTTAGTTCTATCCAGTCCTCCTCACTACACCATAGATCTATCATGTGCTAGTTCTATCCAGTCCACCTCATTACACCCTATCTCTTTCAGGTCCATTCTAATGTTATTCTCCCATCTGCGTCTAGGTCTTCCCAATGGTATCTTCCCATTGGGTTTGCCAGTCAATAACCTGAACAAGGTTCTAGCCCTCCTATTTGCCTGCATTTCCTGCCTACCGTAACCTGAGATATTTGATTTCCCTAGCAATGTCTGGTGATAATTACATGGTGTGTAGCTTATCATTATGTGATCTCCTTCAGTCTACATTATCTTCAACCCTTTATGGACCAAATATGTTCTTAAGTAATAATTTATTTTCCAACACCGTAAATATATTTTCGTCTTGTAAGGTTTCACAACCTTAATTAACAATGGCTGAAAATATTGCTATCGAAGTCTATATATACAAAATTATTATTATTATTTTTATTATTATTAGCACCACGTCTTACTACCCGTTCGGGTTGTACGCACTTACGCCAATGTGTAATGGTAGGGTGATCGTGAGATGAAATGGAGGACCTACAGTTGAACATGGGATCCGAACCACGGTGGAGACCTGGCATTCCACACATTTATTTATACAAAACATTAGTTTTGTACTCAAATTATATTTATTTGCTGGAGCAGTAGATAGTGTTTACCAGGTCTAGTATCATGATTCTCTTCGCAAACATAGTAAAAAAAAGGTCCTTGTTGGTTTGTATTCCAAGGGCTACATACCAAATTTTAAGTGCCTGGAATATTCGGAGACACCTTGAGGTACATCTAACACGAATTGACTCTTGAGTGGGTGGAGTTACCTTACTCTCGAGGTCAGGGTTCAAACTTTGCCTACTGCACTCTCGTGGTTTTTCTACAGAAATGTTTCCCAGCCTCTCTAATAATTGTTTTCATTTGAGCTATTCCTGTTAATTACTTCTTAAACCCTCTCATTTCTTCACTAATTAGGATAATAACCCTTGTGTTAAAATGATAAAGTAAAAGTAAATTTTTTTGGAATTAATGTATTTTTAGTCTGCAAGTAGTTGTGTATATATATGTTTTATGTACATATATATATATATATTATTTTCTTGTAAGAGTACGTCATACAATAATTCTAAATACCCTCTGCCATCTTCACTATCAGGGGAAGCGTTGATCTTCAGATGGTGAGGAACTACTTATAAGAGATTAGTTCAAATCCCGGTGAGCTCTAAATTGATGCTAAAGTAGGTGAGCTACGAAAGATTCAAGGTTCACTTTAATCTACAACAAACCAGCATCGGTGGTCACAGGGTCTAAGGCGCCGCTCTCGCAATAAACTGGTTTACTGGGTGACAGGTGGTGGCGGTTATTTACACGGCCGAATATATTAAGGATGTTTATACTATTCCCCACTCTTCACTCAAATGCAGGAACAATTCCTATAAAATTATACCGTCATCATCCTTTATCCAGTCGTTTAAAAATGCAAAATTACCGGATGGGTGGTAAGACGTGGGGCTCACAGATAAAAATGTTAGCCCAAGATGCTGGTAACTCCATTTATGCGCTAGGATCATATAAATCGTTGATTAATATAATATTAGTAACTATTACGTATTTTGAAAGAAGCTAGCTATAATCTAGTGACAGTTTTGGCGCGGTTCTCAGTTGGCTCCCCTGTCGCGGGTTGGAAAGGGAGGGTAGAGCTAAGGGGAGGGAGGTAGAGAGGTGGAGCTCGCAGCTCAGCTGTTAGGCATGGCTCGTAGGAACGGACCAGTGACACGGGGATTCTGTTCGGTAAAAGCTATACGCGCGGTAGCCGCCATCTGTAAACACCCACCACAAAACTTCTGACAAGATTAGGTTATGTTCGCCCCTTCACGACAGCACGCGCCGTCGATACAAACATGAGACCTTTTAGGTGACACGGAGGGGTGTACATCTTGTGTTGTTGCTTTTTTACAGGGGTGAAGGGATCGTAGGCTTCAACTTGTGGTTTAAATGTGTGTGTTTTTTTAATACTCCCCCGAATTTAAAACGATGGTTCATGTGGCTTGGAGATTAAATTTTGTACCCAGATAATTTTTATCAATGTACGCAAGTAAGATACTTTTTAATAGCTGTGTTTTTGTATACGTTTTTAGAAATAATAACTTAGATTTTAAATGCCATTAAAGAAACAGCCAACACATACTAACTTAGTAAAGTAATAATATAAGTATTGGTGTACCATTCCTAGCATAACTGTATAACAATGGTGAAAACATTTTTTTTTAACATGTGCATGTTATATGTGTGTCACTAACGTCGATAAAGAAATATGTATTCTAACAGTGGTATACTGTTTATTCCATTGATCCGTCATGGATAAGAAAACTCACTGGACCCCCGATGCTCCAAAACGTGTTTATGATCGCCCAAATTGAACAGATGTTGGGGGGTTAAGAATCTCAAACAAAAAACAAAACCACGCGAAACCTATCGTTTGAACGTAAACTCTTACCGTAAATGTTTCCCAAAGAATGTTGTGTGCTTGGGAAGACAAGTTTCGTAAATATTTGCACCTACGTCATTGATGTGAGGACTTTGTTTGTATCTACTACGGTCGTCATTTGTCTCAAGTATTCTTGGTGAGTTTGAAATTTTGATCTTTTAAAAAAATGTATCTTTACGGAGAGTGTAAAATACACAGCTATCACATGATGGAGCGTGGTAGATTGCGTCCGTTCTTTACAAGCTACGCTAAACTATAAATATCTAAGGTTAAAACTGTACCTGTGATATGTTCACCTACTCGCTCCCTATTTTACGAATCAATATATAGGATATACCTCACACCCCTCACATTGGTATATGTTCTCTTAAATGCCTGGACAATGCTCTAATGAGTGATGAGAACATATCACAAGTATCGACTAAGTTAACTCCGCTAAACCTAGGAACAGTCCACTCCACGCTAATGCTTTGTAGAAGACTTTCAGTTTCAATAGGAGTTGTACCCGCGCCGGGGATTGCCGATGAAGTGGAAACCGTGCTTATATCACCAGTTTGGTGTTTCTTCCTAAATGGTTTATCATTCATTATCCACGCAAATGAAGGTACACTCCCTATACATTCAAACTTCATAATTCCTAATACATCAGCGTAGAACTTCAACGTTAGTTAAAGGTAGTGATAGAAAAAAATACAAAAAAAATCACGGGTTGTTTACGCTCTAATAGCTTTTAGTCGTGGTTTGGTAGCGGATGTTAGGTATTTAATGCATTTAGCAGTCATCCCCTTGGAACTAGAAGTACCTATTAACGTTTTGTAAGAGGTTTTAAAGACAATTGATATAAGGGGTTTCCAACTTACGTGTCCAAGGGCCACAATTGAATCCACTATTCAAGTGGGGGACCGTATCATAATCAGATAATTTTTGTCAAGTTATGAAAAAAAAACTAAAATAGGTATTTAACTGTGAATTAAATATAAAGGAGAAATTTAAAAACATTTAATTATATGTTTAACAATTTTTCAAACTAAAATATACTATCTTAGATACGTCAGATGTAAACACACACAGCACATGTATGCATTCCCCCCTCCCCCCCCCCCCCCCACCAAGTCGGAACTTTCCATTTCTCGACTAAAAACGTCAATTTTTCAAAAGTAGATTATTTTTGCAAGAAACTTCGTGGGCCTCAAAAAAGAGGCATTGCGGGCCGTGAGTTAGAAAAACCCTGATTTATATCGTTCAGATGTATCTAATATACATTATATGGGGAAGGTATAATTTGTCTGAAATGTACCAGCATTTGTGAGGGAGGTGAGAGAGTGAAACCATGTAGAAAAAACTACCCTCAGTAAACGTAGTCGGGACTTGAACAGAAACAGAAAATTTGATATAATGCTAGCGAGATAGAAGTCTTAGACCAAGCGACCACCGATCGGGGCTTTTAATAATTATTATTTGTAGTGATCTGAGAGTTTTTTTATCTACTTTACAGTCCTACACTCCGCCTTGTTAAGTCTATTTTCAAAATGTTTTATTTAGAACTTTTGAACTGTATTAGGTTTCTAGCTAATATAATCACTTTATGAGGACTTGTATATTAATTATTTGCCTCTACTTCACATGTTATTGTGGTTAAACTTTCCTTTTAAAAAAAGTACACCATATCTTGGTAAAATAAATTATCACTTCATGAGTTCTCTATTATTGTAAAGGTTTACAAGAACTGCCCATGTATGACTAAAGGTTTGTATATACAGTACACAAAAGTTTTTCCTAGACAAATCATTGATGAAAAAAATAAACAATTATAGTACACTTTTTACCCACTTCGGTGGTCAAATGGCCTGAGGCGTCACTTTAATGTCGGACTGGCCTGCTGATGAAAGGGAGATTGAGGTTTGAATACCGGTTGGGACTATTTATGGTGGTATTTCCTGAATGTTTTATAACCCTACTTTCATGCAAATGAGGGTAGGTTACCCTAAAATGCTTTCTTCCCTATCCCTAACACATTAGATTAATTATAATACACGTTAATAACCTGAACAGGTATTAAGACGAGGTGATAAAGAAAAGGTACATATTTGCAATAGTAGATACTTTATGGAGGGGGAATCGTTTTAGCAAGACATGTTGCATAGTTTCCGAGGAAACTTACAATAACAGGTGAAGGAGTAAAGGCAAATGTTTAAGTCCCATTGACTGGCATAGACTTCACAAGATGATCTTTCAATATTAACACACTTTGTAAAACTAAAAGTATGTAGACTTGGGTATATTAAAACTGTTGTATTTTATTTTTGATACAAATTAGAACGTTAGTTATTAAAAATATTGCCGTGCACTCGGGTAAAATAATCAATTCCAATATGGATTAGTTCTTCGTAAGTGAGATAGTCCAATGTAAAAAAATAAACGCCTAATTTTATGTTTTCTTAATTTTCTGTTGTATCTTTCACAATTTTGTATATTTGATAAATAATAAAATAAGAGCCAATCTGACTTTAAATTATTTGGCAGGTTATTTAGAGGTGTTAGATATCGATTATCAATTTATATTGCTTTCCTTTGAACGTATTGATTTTAAATTGTGATTTTGTTTCTTTATAATTAAAGTGTTTTCAATTTACTGAATTAGTTAAATTATAATATTGATTTGTGATTTCAAAGGTGTATGTCAAAGTACATTAGGTCATTTTGGTTTATTAAAACAATATAATAAAAAATATGTTCATGCAGATTGTTTGTAAAAGTACAACATGAAAGTAGAATAATATCAAAATCTAATAATATGACTAAACTTAAAGGAAATAAAGGATAATCATTTCTAATAAAATATTAATCACGTTCTTTTAAATAATACGTAATTAAAGATTGTTATTAAATATTGAGTTTTCTTCAATTCCTTAAAAGACAATAAACATACATTCGTTCATTACAATGTTTTGTGTGTAGTCAGTCAAATAGAAAGCGAGAGGGAAAGAACAGATTGCTAGTACAGTCCCATCAAACATGGCTTCATTTGGCAACAATTTAAACGTATATGTTTACAATTTCCTAAACTAATAACTAGTCAAATTAAATACTAAAACTTATATAATCTGTTGAAATTATCCCTTAATTGTATGCCTTAAAAGCAACTACTCCAAACGTAACCTTATTTTTCATCGTATATTAGTGGATTTAAAATATACTTCCGTTTTTAATTCTTATCCAAACCACTTTTTTAAATGCAACTTTATTATAAAATAAACTACTTTTCCAAGCCATTTAACTACAATAGATATAGCAAAATGCAATGTTTCTCTTCAATTAAATTGGGCGGTAAACAAATTTCTAATTACGTCCATATTTCCTTTTAACACTGAAAACGTTTTCCTTGCTCTCCTTATTTCATTTTAAGACTAACATATTATTTTCCCAGTAACACAATATTTTATGAATCTACTAAAAGTGTTATACGTCGGTCGCCTTTTCCTTATACCAGATGTTCAATTGAAAAATTTCTACCAAAATATCTCGAAAAATAACGCATTGCATAAAAGAATGTTTTAAACAAAAGTTGTTTGGTTCTGAGGGGAAAGTAACGTGGTAAGGCTTGTATGACCTTGGGTGGCGTTCTATGAAAGTGTGAGCGACACCTAAATTAGATAAGATAAAACACTTAAGTCCATAATAGAGATTTATTTGTTAAATTAGATGAGTCGGGAAGGAACTCGTTAAATTCTTATAGAGGAATGACAATAATAATAGTAGTAATAATAATTCATATTAGAGGGGACCTGGTGGTCTAGGAGTAAGGTGTCCAACCTCTGTGCTAGGGGTCCGGGGCTCAAATCCCGGTCCCGGCACAGATTTATCCGATTACCAAACCCTTCCTTCACCTCTGTGTCAAAGTGTGTGCCCTCACGCTTTGTGAATGTGTGGAGTGCCAAGCCCCCGCCGTGGTTCGGAACCCACGTTAAACTGTGTTCCCCTCTGTTTTCCGCCATCATCATTCTCATGTATCATCCTAGCATCTGGGGATAATAGAGTTCACCTTAATTGTGTCCCCACCCCAGAAGTGAATTCCTCCATACGCCAGGTGAGTAGAGATAAGGTCGAATTGGCGGATCCATAGCATTAAACAACCCCCATAATTCATACTAGGTTTATTATTATTATTATTTGTTATGTCTCTCAAAATATTCGTTTCCTTGTCCAAATTGAGGTCTCATAAGTCATAACATATAGAAGTCCTTTTTTTATATCCTGAAACTTCAACTTTTTTCACTTGTTTGAGTTCATTCATCAGTTGCATTCTCTGGTATATTCACCATAGGAGTGGTGGTAGCTGACAGTAAATTTACCAGATCTATTCTTAATTATCATGTATTCATTCGTCAAGCCATATGATCTTCAAGACCATGTATTGATTTGTTGTCACTTTTAGGCAGTCAAAATTTTAACAGCTAACAATTTGCTTTTAAATTGGTTTTTATTTTAACAGTTTATTTTACATTTTTTGATAGCTATAAGTTATCACCACTCTTATGGTGAAGGTAATCTAGGTATTGTTCCCCTTCTCCCTTCCGTCTTGCCTTCTACAACATCACCCAATTAGACATTTCTTCACATAATGTGACCCAGCCGGAAAGACTTTTACCGTATAATCGTCTGCATTAGGGTTCACTTTTTCATTTACTCTTCTTTGAACTCATTCATTAAACACCTGATCTATCATCTTTATACTCATTACTCTTCTTATTTTCTATTCTGACCCCTTAGCTCATTCGGTAGCGTGTGTGTCTACTGAGACAAGGGTCCCGGGTTGGATTCCCAGCATGGCCGAAAAAAATTATCACTGGTGAAATGTGAGATTTACCCTTTCACAATGATGAATTAACGGTCGGGGACTGGATGTTGTGCCTGACATAGTCTTAAGTTAGATTATAAGGGATATGAAGCTACGACAGGCCTAAAAAGCCGGTAGTGGAAAATATATGACTTGAATAGAAAAACTGACTCAGGCCGGAAACAGTAATGGATGTAAATAATTCTTATTTTCTGTCTTCTTATTTGATTATATGTGCGTAAAATTCTGGTGAAATACTCCCCGTTCATATGCACTTGATGACGAGTTCCAATACATTATAAATAACATTTGATCATATATGTATAGTGTATAGATTATATATATATATATTTATTATATACACATAACATTGGAGTTGCGTGGAATATTTTCAGATTATTCAGAACTTGTTAAAATTGTAACTGTAACATGTTCTCACACATTTCGTCCCAATTAGACCAATCATACATAGTTTCTAAATCACACACTTCCCATAGTAATGTATTCTCGTTGACACCTGACCTATGAATATTGTACTGAGTGATGATAAACATTCACATGTAACAGTTTAAACAAGCTCTGTTTCTGTGTGAACACTCCACGATATGTCACTGTATGTATGTGTTTTATGTAATAGCAACCTTGACGAGAACATGTCCTTAAAAATCATACATTATCTTTTATAAACTTATTAGACTCTTTCTGTTAATTTAATCATTTTACAAGGTATCAAACTTTCTTATCAAAATCAAACTATTACATAGTTTAATTGGGTACTTCCTTGTGCTGTACTTTAAAATATGTCGGAAATAAATCATGAGTTTAAAACATATTTAATTGTGAAATATTTTTTTTAATATCGCTTTTCATACTGCACATCCGGACTACACGCATATGAGCTAAATACATTAATGTGTTTAGTGATGAGGAAGGTCGTATTAAGAAGAATTTTACCCACATTTGCGTGTAGGGAGGGTGGGAAACCATTTGAGAAAACTACCCTCAGCTCTGCGACCGGGATTTGAACCCAGATCTCCTCGTCATCAGTAATCCGGTCTATTGTGAGAGTGACGCCTTAAACTATTCGATCACTGAAGCAGGTTCAATTTTTATTTACAGATTAAATGTTCCTCCTTACTCTCATTAATGCGCAGTGGATACATGGTAAATGTAACTTTCAGTATTTTTCTGCTAATCCTAGTTTTTATCTACTCATTCTAATTTTTATCATACGTTTTCCCACTTATATTACGCTGCAGGAGCTAATTAGCTTGGGAGCCAACCAGAATATAAAATACATATGTAAAAGCAGCACCCTTGTACTAATTAGAAACTCAATGATTTATCTCTGAATATTACTATAAGGTACTTAAAATAAAACATTTGAAATCAAAAAGTTAAATAGTTAAAAAATGTGTTTGTAATTTATATTACGATGTCCTCTGCCTTAACTTGGTTGATAAAGTATCTGCCTATTGAGGTCAGGGTACTGGGTTAGATTCTTGGAAATGCCGATAGTTAATGTGTCACTAGTTACATTGGCATCTCCCCTTTCAAAGTGATTAATAAACGGCTGGGGATCGAGTTGATGTGGTGGTTCTAGAATTAAGTTAGTGTGTGAGTCGTGTGCTTATGTAATCAGTCGAGCTATAATTTCCATGTTAAATACAATATATAGATATATATTACAATTGAAATATATCTTACAGTAAAATTTTCGGACTAGAGCTTTTAAATAATTAATCATTCACTTGTATGTGATTTTTACTTAAATAAATTAATTCAATGTTGTTTTAAATAATATTGTTATATTGTTAAATAAATTATTCGTCTTATCTTCAATCATAAATTTACTTCCATTTCTACTATCGAGAACATTTTCATAATTTTAAGATGGTACGGTCTTTAAAGGGGCTAAGAACCATTAAAGATTACTTAGAATTGTTTTTAAACTCACTTAATCGGCAACTACTTTTTATTTAGTAAGTTCATAAGAGTATACAAGTATTATGAATATTTAAATAATGTAAACTCATTAAAAATATATATGTGTGTGTGCTTGTGATCTAAATACAACTGTAGCTGAGATTGTTTAATTTTTGCAAAAGTACTGTTTCGGTTGTATTGGTTGCATTGAGATTATAGGTGGTTCTTCAATTTCATATTGTTTGTAAATACAAGAGTTCACCAGCTTTAAATAAAATATTACATTTTTCTGAGCTACTTTATTTACTTATAGATACAATTTAAAACACTTAATTTTGAAGTTTCGATTCAACCATTTACAAAGAAGATATTATATTTCGTTCTGACATTTTGTAATGTAATATTATTGTATAATTCTCGGGACCATAAAAAAATTTCAAGGCTTTAAGTTAGAAAATTAATTTTATTTTCTGTATGTATTCGGCTTGTGTTAAACATTTCAACTCGTAAAAACCAGGACAACCGAGTACTTTGTAGAAGAGATAGATTACATAGAGACTGGTTCCACGTGTTCTTTTTTTTTTTTTATGTCGCATCGTAAACTGTAAAGGAAAGAAGGGATGCTCACAGATCTTATTTCTTTAGCAAGTCAAACATTATGTCGAGATCTGAACTCCACCAGAAACCAAATCATGACTCAAATAATGATAAGAATATCCTCCTGGACACGTAGTTAAACTTGGATAGTTCAGATGAAACTATACTCGGTTCAGGTTAACTTTATTACGTGTACAAATCAGAGGTTAGTGGTAAATACCAGTGACAGTTCAGATATTTTGTGATCTTTGTGTAAACTTACATCTCATTACCTTATTTAAAATAAATCAAACACGTTTTAATAACATCGTGAACCGTGTAAAAATAACTTCCATACATTCTCGTATCAATTTAAATTACCTAAGGATATTATCCAACTGTTCTGGGGTCTATTTTGATCTAATAACACAGTTTAAAGAATGAAAACAAACCATCACTTTATATTATCAGAGAAAGTTAAGCTATCCAACCTTAAGAAGAGCGAAAGAAAGGAAGGAAGGAAAATTGGAAGAAAATTACTCCGTATTCGGTTGTATGAAGAATAAAAACTGCAACATAGGAAAAGCACCCGATCGAGATAAAAAATTACACTCTCCTGAGTTAAGGAAGCTGTTCTGGTTACTGAGATATTGACTATCAGATGTTGCGCTTAGGTCAAATAATAACAAAACTCTTAACAAAACACAATAGACTGATGTAATTAAACTGGGGGCTCACAACTCAAAATGTATTGAAATTTTTATTTAACTCCTTCCCTGTTTGTTCTCCTACTGCAAGACAACTCCACTATGGAACGTTATAACCCCACTTTGTTTCTGGCATTTATGAATTTCTGATCGACTATTCTAGCGCCTTAATATTGGGATTTAAATCTATTTGGTCAAAACTTTTGGTCATATTTCAACCCAAATGGGATTGAAATATTATTGATATTAATATGATAGACTTTACATCTTTAGTTTTTTTTTTTAATTCTGATTGAAATTATGACTATTATTTAAGAAATTGCCGTTCGACCCTGTAGGGCTGTATTCAGGATAATTTGACCTCTTAGTTTTATAATCCACCTCTAAAGAGCGTGCAGCACATGCCCATCAGCTTTGAACCACAGTCGTATCGAAATCGTGAATTTATATAAACACTATTACACGTGGATCATTTCTAATTAAACATTAATGGAGATAAAAAGTTAATCCTGAATATTGTTGAAGTATTAAATTACATTTGGATAAAAACTGCGTTGAAAAGGCCGTTTTTTTGAGCATTATAGGATGACTTTACAGCAAAGCACTGTGCACAAATCTTTATTCTGTCTTAATAGAGATACACCGTAGTTATTAACAAAAAACTTTGTCGCTATATCCTCCATAATCACCGCGGAAAATGACGAGTAATCATTCAAATACTAGTGCACTGCACTGCACACATTTCTGGCCTATTGTAGGTGTTTTATTTTCTCTTTAACTTCCATACCTCGCGCGAGTCGGGAAATGTATTGGGCCCTGCTATGATGCACGTTCTTAAACGGAAATACATTTGTTAACATTTATTTTTAGATACCAGTGCAGTTAATTTGTCTTTGCATAACTATTTCATTCATATCTAAAAACCTCCATATTACTAAAATAAAGAAACAAAATAAGGTCACGTTATATAACTAATTTGTAAAAGAGAGATTAGTCTTAAATTCAGAGTAGAATATTTATAAATCCTCTTTTGTTTTGCATGTGTTTGTGTGTATCTGTTGTGTGAGTCTGAGTTTTTTCCCCAAACTTGTAAACTAGATACTGTAGAGCCTATGTTTAATCTATCAACACCTCATTCTTGTCATACACATGGAATCTAATTATTTCATTGAAGTAGATCGCAGTATGTGTTTGGGAATCACTTTTCTGTGATAGCCTACCTCCGCTTATCACTAACGAGCGTTCCCCGCTACCCCCTAAGCCCTTATCTATACCCCCCTCTTCACTCGAGTGGTTGTTGGGTAGTATGACAATTTGAACACATTGATTTGTTGTTGCTCGGCTGGTAATCCTCACAATAAAACGTGGGGGTGGTGTGGGGGGCGAATTATCGAAGTCGGTAAGGTATTACCAGCGTGGTTTAATCCCTAACTTGACAAGATAAGGTACGTGGCTCTCTCTTGTGGGCGAGATAATATAGTGTCACCACGTGCTCAGCCACACATGCCACAAGCGGATAACTTGTCATCGGAGGGGAGGATAGAAGAACGATCCGATAAATTTAATAAAGGAAGTGGACAGTAATATCTAAGATAAATGGTACGAGACAAAATCGTACATACTTTCTCAAATATGAATTACAAATTTTCAAAAATCAGTTCAACTACCCTTAAATCAATTTTCCTTCAAAAAAACATTAGAGCCTGTACGCTTGTTATTTATCATGCAAGACACTCCTACCCCACTTCAGTGGCCACATGGTCTAAGGCGCCACTGTCACAATATACTGGACTACCGAAGAGGGGGAGATATAGGTTGGATCTCGGTTAGTTGTACTGAGGCTGGTTTTTTCTCATTGTTTTTCCTCTCTCCCTCCGCGCAAATGCGGGTACACTTCCCTCAAATTTCCAACTTTCTCATTCCTAGCCCATTATTGTAATTAGTACATTGGCATACAGCTCGAACGGGTAGTGAGAGGCGGTGCTAAAAACTCTCTTTAGATATCCAATTTGAACAAAATTGCTATAGATTTTTCGAAAATTGAAAAAAATCACTTATCAATGCGTTATCCTTAATTTTTGTTGTTATATTCATAAAAACGAGTTGGTCTTGATGTATATTGATCTAAATATTGATTTTGAACAAAATCCATTTAACCGTTTTTATCGTAGCCCCGGGGACATACTTAATTGTAAGACCAATATTTTTTACTTTCTCTCGACACTTCGGAGAGAAAGTATTGTGATCTTCAAAAAAATCGAAATTGAGATTTTTATAATGTCGACGTTTCATGACCCCCCCTGAAACCAAAAAGGCTGTTTTCACAATGCCGTCTGTCTGTCTGTACCTAGGACTAGAGACGAAACCATTTTACCGATTGGGCTAAAACTTGGTATCGGGGGTTTTCACAAAGTCCCCCCGAGGGGTTTTTCATAATATTGAGATCGATAGTGCTCATGATTACAATACTTTCTCTATTCGAGAAAGTAAAAATTGAGCTAGTCTTAATTATTTAATTCTCAGTATAAAAGGAAGACAACCAATAGTATATTAATTTTAAACAAATTTAAAAAAAATTGGCAGTGAGACATAAGCACTATCAACTTTGTATCATCCAAATCGATAGGTACATGGGCTAAGGCGTATGTTACGTCAGCTTTGGTTTGCTGTTGACTGAAAGATCTAGGTTTGAATATTCACCCGGTTTACTGAGGGTGGTTTAACCAAAATGGTCACCAGCCACGTAAACGCTGATACATTTCTTCTAAAAATATACTTTCCACTTCCCTATCCTATTAGTATATTCAAATGTGATTATTCCAAACAGGTAGTAAGACGCAAAACCAAAAATTACTTTGTCATACTACTTTAGTTTATTAACTCAAAATTTTACATGAATTAACTTACTTGAGTAATATTTATATAATTATTCAACTTATATTCATATTGTTTTTAAATACAACTAATTCGTAAATTCCATATCAACTCCCACAGCATTTTATTTTCGTACGCTACTGGTCTTACTGAACTTTCTTACCCTCTTTGTCTTATTCATTTAGGTAAGTTAAAAGAATCTTCACCAATATTCAAATTTATAATGGACGAAACTTTCATATTATGATCAAAAAATTACCCGTTTTGGTGGCCACGTGGTCTAACGCGCTACTCTCGCAGAAGACTACACCACCGATGACGGGTAAATCATGATTCTAATCTCAGTTGCGTGTACTGAGGGTGGTTTTTCTAAAATGGTTTTCCACTCTCCCTCCATAAACATATTGGTACAATTCCTATAAATATAGCCTCCCTAATCCATAAAACTTTAGGGTACATAAGCGTATAACACTAACGGCTAGTAATAAGAGGTGCTAAAGGTGCTAAAAAAAATCACAGTGCAGCAGGTCGAAACCAAACCCAGTACTCACGAGCCATAATCAATGCACACACGCATACATGACATTATTATGTACGTCCCATTAATACTGTTCGTTAATGTTACCGTTATATGAAAAGTACGATCTTATTACAATAAATGTCAACTGTATAATGCCCAATATTTTTATTGCACATATCCATGATTTATATTTTATTAAAAATATATATATTTTAGGTGTTTGATAAAATGATTTATTAATTAAACCTAAATTGCCCTTTTCCGAATCTCTATCATTTGTGGTCAACGTAATTACAAGTAATTACAATCTACAAATTAATTTCTGTGTCAGACAGTATTGACTGTCTTTTTCCATCACTATTGGGGGATTATAATTTAATTAATTAATTATTGAAACATTAAATTCAATCAAACTCTTATTTTTCCTTTAAAGTTGACTGGTTAAAACAAAAAGAATAATATTTTAATTTATATATTTAAAAAAAGTAAAGCTATTATTTTCTACAATAGTTTCTTCTATCAAACCAATTTTCATCATTATGTTTTTATATCAAGGATGTGCTCAAAAATGTCAAAAATATTCAAAGGAGAAGATAAAATTTTAATAAGCAACCATTTCTTTTGACAGTGAGTTCTAGAGTTCTACCGAACTTATATTCGTTTTTTTATTAAAAAATAAATAAAACCATTTACTTTGAGGGGGGGGGCTCACATAAATGTTTACAAATAATCAATAGCAAAGCCACAATCTATATATTATTTAAGTTAGTCGATGAATTTAGGACGCTGTTGAAACAATCCTTCTATTGTCATAAAAGGTGGTTGAGGGGTTGAATCCACTGGACAAACTTTCTCATTCCTTTGCCTAAAAATGGTGATATATACTTAAAACCTGTTAGGTATGGGAAACAAAATATTATATATTGTTGCAGAACCAATGAGAAAAAGGAACACATAAAATTCCGCCAAAGAGCATAAATGAACTAATACACTGTCACACAAACATATCGAGAAAAAAAATTAATTTCCTCGTCCTCCAAAGAGCATAAGGACCAACTCATTTTTCAGAACTTCATTTAAAAAGATATAACTCATGCTTATGGCTAGGAAACTATTAGTTTAGTAAAAATTTACGTCAAAAAAGTTTTTTTTAATTTTAGTAGTCCTACAACTTTGAAATAACCGGCTCCATGGTGTAGTGGTCAGTGCAACTGGCTACGAGCTTAGGGGTCCTGGGTTCGATTTCCGGTCGGTACCTTGGTAGTTTTCCCAAAAGGGTAAATACCCCAATAGTCACCATGGTTTGGTTAGTTAGGTTTAGGTTATATTTAAGTGTTTCCATTAGTTCCACACTCTCATACTCACTATCACCATCACCTCATATCATCGGGACATGGAAAGAGCCTCCACGGAAAGGGTGTACTATTAGTACATTCGGGCATCCCTGGTCAACGGTATATTAGTACTGATTAATATTCTCACAACTGGGCTATGAATTATGTAGCCCATGGGTGTAATATTGTATGTGCCTTGAATTATTATTATTATTATTATTATTATTATTATTATTATTATTATTATTAGCACCGCGTCTTACTACCCGTTCGGGTTATACGCACTTACGCTAATGTGCAATGGTAGGGTGATTGGGAGGTGAAATGGAGGACCTACAGTTTAACGTGGAATCCGAACCACGGTGGAGGCCTGGCATTCCTCACATTCACAAGTTGTGATTAATACACATCTTGTCAGAGGTGAAGGAAGGGTTTGGCAATCAGATAAATTTATGCCGGGACCGAGGATTGAACCCCGGACCTTCAGCACAGAAGTCTGACACCTTACCCCTAGACCACCAGGTCACCTGCCTTGAATTGATTAGCTATTTCGAATCTCAAGGAGTGGTGGAGATTTGATCAGAATTGGAACTATCTGCACATGTAAAATAACCTCCAATTGATTTTCTCGGTAAAATCACATGCATTATTTTGTTTGAAGTGTTAAAAAATGCCTAAAAACTAATTTTAGTCAAATAATCAGTAGATTCCAAGAAAAATTTTTTTTTTCTTATCATCCATAAGTAAAATACCCTTAATTTTGGGGTTAGATATATAATTCCAAAAATCCCTCTAGATAGCCTTATTTAAACCAAGTTTTAGGTTGATAGGTTAAATATGTTCGGCCCTAAGTCGAGATACAGACACACACACACACATATGGCATCGCGAAAACCATCTTTTCGGGTTCGGTGGGGAATAAAACGTCGACATACATAAAAATCTCTAATTAGTTGTGTTGGTTTTTTTTTTACTATCACAAAACTTCATCTCAATTCAAAGTAAAATGTATTGAGAGGTTGATATGCCTAAAAATCACACTTCTGTCTAGGGATTACGAACCTTTTTTCTTGGGAAAGCAAGAAAGTTGACTTTAACGCTTTTCACCTGGATAGGACTCATTTATTTTAATTATTGACAATTTTGGCACTTTTCGTATCCAAGTTTTCATAGAAAACTATAGTTTTTTAATTTAACGCTATATGTTTTTAATAAATTATCATAACAATGATTTAGCACTTAATTAGTCATATAACCCGCCTCGGCGGCGTAGTTGGCTAACGCGCTAGTCGTGTTGAGCCTGACCGCCGAGGACGGGGAGATCGAGGTTCGAATCTCGGTCGGGTGAACTGGGGGTGGTTTTTCCTAAATGGTTTTCCACCCTCCCTCCACGCAAATGCGGGTTCACTTCCTCTATTCAACCATGCCCAATTCCTAATCCATTAGGGTAATTAGTAGTTAAGCGTATAACCCGAACGGGTAGTAAGACGCGGTGCTAAATAATAATAATAATAATAATTAGTCATATACAAAAGATTATATACTTAATAAACTGATTATTTCAGTTATTAGAGTATTGGTGTATTATGCTCAGGTTTCAGGGCTAAAATTCAGGTTTTTTTTTTAGCATCGAGTCTTACTACCCATTAGGGTTTTACGCTCATGTACTAATTACGCTATTTGGTTAGGGATGAGGAAGGCTATATTGATAGGTAGTGTACTCGCATTTGCGTGGAGCGAGAGATTGGGTAACCATTTAGGAAAATTCCTTCAGCACACCCAATCGGGGTCGAACAACGATCTCCCTGTCATCTGTCATCTAGTCTATTGAGATAGTAGCTATTTAAATCCTGTGGCAAACGCGGCGGGTAAAATTCTAGTGCCGGTTACATCTTTTAATATATAAGGAAAAACACTAGTATTAGTATTACTTGTGGATGATGACTAGTCACTGTTCAGGTTAATTGATGGGTGTAGGAAAACAGTTTATTACAGTAAATGACAGCAAATTACAGATTTTATAGTGTCAAGATTGTAAAATGCTGCAAAGCTCTGTAGGAACGCCGTGAGATAGAATGGAATGCAACCTACATGACAGCTACGCTCGAATGTGTAACATATCTTCAAGGGGTTATTGAAACCTTAGCGTATACATTTAATGTGTGTCTAGAACGTTAGATGAGACTATGTATTTTGGAAGAAAAAAAAACTTGACCAGCCATAACAATTTACACTAATTAAATAGATTGCTGTAGGATTTAAAGTGGTCCTTAAATATATATTTGGGCTTTTAGCTGTAAGAATTTTAATTTTTATTATTATTATTATTATTATTATTATTATTATTATTAGCACCACGTCTTACTACCCGTTCGGTTTATACACACGCTAATGTGCAATGGTAGAATGATTGTGAGATGAAATGGAGTACCTACAGTTTAACGTGTAATCCGAACCACAGTGGAAGCCTGTAATTCCTCACATTCACAAGTTGTGATTAATACACGTCTTGTCAGAGGTGAAGGAAGGGTTTGGAACTCAGATAAATCCGAGCCGGGACTGAGGATTGAACCCCTGACCCTCAGCATAGAGGTCTGACACCTTACCCCTAGATCACCAGGTCACCCTTTAAGAATTATGATAATATTAAAGTTCTATTAAGCTTTGCGATATTGGGTTGCTATATTCAAATCCACTTAATTTTGTTAACTTTTTATAGATAAAGCTAAAAAAAAAATTTTTCTTGAAGTTTAGATATAAATATATTTAATGCCTAGTAATAATAATAATAATAATAATAATAATAATAATAATAATAATAAATAATAATAAATAATAAAATAATAATAATGATATGTCAAAGAGAATATAAATATATCTATATCTAAATAATATTACTGACACTAAAATATTCAAACATTTAACTAAATCCTTTCAATACCTCGGTGCTTAGTAAAAGCTCCATTTGACCGTTATTTTAATATAAAATGAATGAAATACATATTTCCCTCCCTCCTTCAAAAGGCCATTGTCAACACCCGACATTCAACACGATATTGAAAAGCTGTTCTTTCTATTTCTTTCTTTCAAGGGCAGTAATTCATTTATGGTCGGGTGGCTCTGGCATTCGGTACAGCCTGAAAACAGATTCGAACATAAGGTTCAATTGTTAGACGAGCCATCTGCCAATCACATTTTTATAAAACAAAAATTGCCATTGAGACTCAATAGGTGCCTGTCGAGTTGATGTCACAAACAGTTGACGAAAAAAACAAATAGTTTGGCGTGGGAGAACTATGAAGCAGTATTTCATGTTTTTTTGAATTTTTTCTATTACATTTACATTTATTAGTTTTTAATACAAAGTAAAGCTCCTTTAGTTCAAAACCCCGGTAGTCCAAAACTTCGGATAATACAAACACAATTTCAGGATGGTGGAGAAAAAGAGATTGAAAAACGCGATATATTGATATTGATATCAAATACAAAGTTAAAATTCAAAATGAAAGAAACAATGATTATATTAGTACATAGAACTACATAATATTACCCACCTCAGTGGCGTAATTAGATAACGAGCTAGTTTCATGTTGAGCCAGACTGCCGAGGACGGGGAGATCGAGGTTTGAATCTCGGTCAGGTGAACTGAGGGTGGTTTTCCCTAAATGGTTTTCCACTCTCCCTCCACGCAAATGGGGGCTCACTTCCTATAAATTCAACATTCTCAATTCCTAATCCATTTGTGTGATTAGTACTTAAGCGTACAACCCGAACGGGTGGTAAGACGTGGTGCTAAATAAAGAAAATCCACAATATTTACAAGTTGTACTCAACATAAATTGCTTACTTTTAAATAAAATTAATAATCACAGTATTATAAAAATATATACTGCACTTTGAGTGTAAAATTACAATAAATATTACGAATTATCATTTAAATTAATGTAAATTTTATGAATATGTGGAACGTGCACTTATTGTATATCTGCAGACACATCATTATTATTCCGCTGAATCAGAATTTGAAATATTTCGAACAATTATTTCGGACTAACAAGGCTCTTCTCTATATGTAATTGTATCTTATCCTAGGACCTAGTATAAAACCACCAATTCCTTAACGATGCTTTCCTTTCTAATGAATGGCGGAAATACGATTTGATGTGATAGATGAATCGAATTCACTATTTGACACCGGAAATTTTCATTTAATCCAATAATAACGAATACAAATCTTATAAAAAAAATAGTGAACATGGGTAACATAGTAAAATAAGGTTCCTGGTGTGATTCCTGTTTCCAGGTAGTCACTTTTCACTTAAATGAATTTGATTCAGATTTCAGGGGTGACCCTGTATATAAACATCACGTGACAGTTTGTGACACACATGAATTAATCATATCTAAGTGCATGGGAGTGTACTGTCAGTCACGAGTTACCGTGGACTGTGGTTGAGGATAGCTCCGAGTGGCCACTACTTTCACCAATCACCATAATTAGACTTAACACAATCAAAGAAAGATAGCTCTGTATACAGAACGAACAAGGATGGTCAGTGGAAGAGCACTGGCGCGCAAATCCAAAGGTCACGGGTTTGATTTCCACGTACAGGCCACCTTTTTTCACACTTAATTGAAGAAACATAAGAGGTTGTAATTGTACATTAGGCAACATTAAGCCCTTCCGAGTCAAAGATGGCTGTGTTATCTGATAGCTCGTGATCTTAATTGATCGCTCATTTGTAGCTGAAGATTTCCACACGTCCCTTACAGAATCTGCCTTAAAATACCCTTGGCACGGGACGACTCGTGGATAGCTCGGTGATTAAAGCATTGGTGTATTAGGCCAAAGGTCCCGGGATCGATTCCCGTATCCAGGTGTCATTTTTTCAATAAAAATAATATAGTAAGAGGTTTACTGTACTGCAATCATACTTAAGTTGCAAAAGAAAATATAAAAAGTAGGTAAAGTTTAAACATTTTTGTCGTAATACTTTTATTATAGCTATCATGCATTCATTTAAGTGGTAGAATAACGGTCTAGGGTTTGGTTGTTGAGTTTTTCCTATAAATATATCTTTCTTGACCACTAATGCATGGGTGGTCTAAGATGAATTATAATTCAATATTTTAAAATATTTTTAATCTATATAGTTAATGATTCTAATATTTGAATATCCTTTATTATAATTTTAAGTTAGGCTACTTTAATTATACCTTTTACTGGTGACATTACTTAATAGAAATTCAAGATCCACAAGCTTTATTACATTTAATATTTACGAATGAAGAGTATGCAGGGTAAAAAAGGGAGAAAGTCCTATTTTAGCTCCAATTGAGTTAGTGCTGCCACCTGTGAGAGAACTATGAGATATTTCTAATGCACTTTAGATTATGGTTAAAAGATGTCTTCGTCATATCTAAATTAATTAAAAGAGTATTTGTTGGGGTCCTTATGGGGTTTGAGATATAAAATCTGTCCTTGAAAATATGTGTAGTGATACTTTCGTCATATTTCCCCTGTACCTTTAAAATAATCTGATTAATGCCTCATTATAAACAATTGAAACTTTATTTAAAGTGTTAATATATATATATATCTTAGCACACACAAATATTAAATGAGACCTGATTGTTAACTGATGAGTTAAAAAATGTAAGACATAATTATTTCTCTTTTACAACGGTCATGAATGAACAATGAAACGATTATCTTTTATTTGATGAGTAGCTAAATAATTGAAGCCAATAAATTAAGTATTGTATTCAACTAATACTTTTTCTTTTACTGTCGATAAATTAATATTGTATTTCACCATATAAAACTAAATCGTTAGTATAGAGTCGCAATTAGCATCAACGAGAGACAGAATGACAGAATGAATTGGACAATGAAATAAATAGGTCTAATAGATCAGTAAAAATTCATCTTGATGACACAACAGCTATTTTATAAAATACATTTAAGAGTACAAAAATTATTACCTACAGCCTATGCCTAGGTACAGATTTTTTTTATAATACTGATGGTGAAATTGTTTTATATCATCTATTGTATTTTAAATAAATATGATAAATTATTACATTTAAATACTACGGCTAAATAATTGTTTAGTTTATATTCATCTGTATTATGAACTTTTTGTTTTTAGTTTACATGTAACTATGTTTAATCCTAGCTACTTTCATATTATTAAACATTCAGCTCAGCTTATTGCAAGTTTTCTGGTTATGAGTGACTTAATTTAATTTAATTGTATATTAATATAGCAGTCTAACCCTACCAAATAACACATACACTTTATTAGATTAAAAGTACCCAAATTCCCAGGATATATATTCAGTCCGCGGCGATGATTAAACCTGGGACATTTAGATTGAGGGGTGCTCATGGATTATTGCCAAGGAAAGCAAGTATCATTTTAGAAAATATTCGAAATAGAAAACAGTAAGGAGTGATAATTAATGTAGCTAGGACTTAGACAAGAACCCAAGATAAGCACCAAGTTATATTATAAATGAGTTAAAAAGATAAAATTAAAGAAATATTAAGAATGAAATTAAATTACTTTAGATTATAATATCTGGTTACATTGTACTTATAATTCATAACAAAATGTCATATAATAACATACATTAAAATAACATCGTCAACACAGTGAATAAAAAACATCATTTGACGACAAGTCTAAAAGGTCCATAAACAAACCATTTAAGAAATACACTATTAAAAACGAAAAATTAAAAAATAATGCTCAAGTTTATAATACAGCCCTGTGAGTAAATATTTAAAATAATTAAAAAACACAAGTTAAGTCAACATCCAAAGTTTTAACAACGGTAGTTAAAGTTCATGTTATAACGAATAAAACAATATTGAACAATCAAAGTGAAGGTTGGGTAAGAGTTCTAAGTCCAGTCTTGGTTATTTCCCCGTTACTCCTTTTAGCAAAAAACAGCGGTTAGACGAAAGCTGTTTTAGATGTTGCCGACATGTTTCGGTAATCTAAATACCATAGTCATGACTACAAAATCGTTGAAACGTAACACAAAGTGTTACAGTCGCTAACAACACTTCATTTTACGTCTCAACGACGACTCAAAATACATGCATAAACTGGTTCACTTCTTATTTTTTCAAAATTTTCATTCCTTTCCCCTTAAATTAAATACATTTTCTAGTTATCCAATGGAAAATAAACTAATTCTCCAACAAACTATGCAGTTGTTGCATGGGATCCGAGTGGATTAGGATTCCATCGTGAGCAAGGAGGTATTCACAGAGTGTCTGGATTAGTAATAAGTTCGAAACAGTATTTGGCGATGGTCCCACAGATGCATCAAGGGCTCAGCGTGTAACCAATATCCTGGCTATTAACCAACGTCCCATTTCATGAATAATTGCGTTACTGGAATGCCCCTTCTCCGCCAACTGGCCACCGCTCTCCATTCTCCCAGAATCCCTCACCAATATTGTATATAGAACATAGTATACTCTTCTCCTAATAACATCTTATTGACAGAACCATTTAAATTGATGATTCTCCTTTCCCTGAACTAAGAGACCGGGATTTAATTCCAATAAGCTACGAAGGCTGTATTTAAAGCATGGATCATTTTAACCCGTTCCCTTTGGGGGATAGTCCAAGCTGCTAATATCTCGTATTGGTACTAGAGCAAACTTTGAGTGGTAAATAAATACGACACTTTAAAAAATGGCAGAATTTCATGTTACAGAAATAAAAAAATAGGGCATATCATTGATATGTGTAAGCTTATGTTAAGCTGACTTTCAAAGCATTAATATCATACTGTTTCCCATACCAGGCGAAATATCATCCAAGTGAACTTATTTTCTTGTCCAAATCACCGTATTTGTAGTAAACTACCACATCACTGTCATTCACATTAAACTCTTAAGTCGGGGGTCGAATGGTCTAAAACAGGCGTGTCAAAATTGTTTGATCTTAAAGGCCACCAATACTGAGGGGACTACATTTAAAATAAATGGTACGGCGCACCGCACAGACTTTCTCTCTCTTTATATAAACTCGTAAGATTTCTGAACGGAATAATGTACATTGTATCATCACCACTCCAAATAAGAACACGCATAAAATAATATACAATGATATATAATCAATGAGAAAAGAGGCGCATCTTTGTCCACCTAAGAGCATTTCAAACAGTTTAATGTCTTCCACAATGGTCAACACTTCGTATTAAAATTTCGATTTCTGGTTAAAATTTTAACATTTTATAAGGTGTTGCACATCTTCAAGTCATCGCATTGATATTTAATTATTCTTTTATACCTTTTGACAAAAAAAAATGTAAATATTGACTATTGATCTAAAATGGAGATAGATCATTGCTATGCAAACATTTCTCCTAAGAGATTTAAGGAAAAATAACATACTTTTCTAGATACTTATATTTAATTACTCTATGGCATTGGAGAATTATTGCGTTAAGACTTAAGTAGTATATGTTTACAACTAAAGCTCACAAAATTGTATTAATATATTTGCAAATATCTCAGAAACTTCTGCTTTTATAAAAATATATGTCAAATAAAAGTTTTTTATTTCTAATAATCCTACAATTTTGCAATGATAAGTTGTTTAGTTTCTCCAATAGTTGTGGAGATACGGAAATTAACGCTTCTGTAATGTACCCTAAAAATCGTTTTCATAGGAAAATGAAAATAGCCAGTTTATTTATAATCTTAATCAACGCCTAGATACGAATTTTAATCAAAATCGTTTGAGCAGATTTTGAGAAAACCAAATTTTTCTCTTTTCGCCCTTCTGTAAACTACCCTTAATTTTAAGTTTTTATAGACACACAGACAGACGGCATTGCAAAGACTATTTTTTAGGGTTCGGGGGGTCATGAGACGTCGACATCCATCAACATTTCATGTTAGTTTTTTTTACGGTCGCAATACTTAAGCTTTAATGTCAAAAAAGTTAAAAATATATATATAATTGCGTATAGATTGAAAATTACTGATTTTATAAAAATATGTTTCGAATAAAATATTTGTATTATAAATATATATACATATTTGTAATGCTAAGTAATTTCATATCTCAAATAGTTTCGGAGCTATTATAAAAAATGTTAATTTACGCATCAGACCGGAGCCCTTAAAGCCATTTTCCCGAAATATTGAGAGTAGCCATTTTGTTTGGAATATTTATTAATGTTCATAAATGAAATTTAATTAAAATCGTTAGAGCCGATTTTGAGAAAATCGACTTTTTCTCTTTTTTCCCTTCAGTAAACTACCCTTAATTTTTGGGGTAGATATCCAATTCCAAAAACCCCTCGGGGCAACCCTATGAAAACCCTAGATATCAAGTTTCAGCTCAATCGGTAAAATAGTTTAGGCTCTAGTTGGAGGTACAGACAGACAGACAGACAGACAGACGGAAATTCAAAAACCACTTTTTCGGATTAAGGAAGTCATAAAACGTCAAAATCTCGAGTTCGATTTTTTTGACGATCACCATACTTTCTCTACCTGTAAGATAGAGAGAAAGTAAAAATAATGTCAACTTAATCCCAGTTTTAGAATGCCTCAAGTGCAGCGCTATACTAAATACAAGAAAACACCTGCCTAAACTCTAATGGAATGTGTCAGTCTCGCATATGAATTTTTTTATTATCCAAAAGAGTCTTTCTTTGAAAATTGGACTATATTCTAACTTCTGTGTTTACTGAGGATGGATCGAATACTTTGCTTACAGCTATTACTTGCACTAGAAAAATATACCGATGATTATCATAAAAGCAACAGTACATAAATTATGAGCCAGATATTATAGCACTATAAGAGTTTAGTATTAGTTTTAACGATTGGAATTCAATATAATTACCATCTGATAACCTTTTACAAAGTTAAAAAGTGTAACGTGGAGTTTCAAAGATTGACCCAAGGTCGCCCGCTTCCCATATTGACCTTACAACTGTCAAATTGGAAACAATATAATAAAATTGACAGCTACAAAGATATATTGGATCATGAATGAATACACATGTCTCTTTTCTCTATGCTGAAGCCAGACTGAATGTTTAGATGTAATACAAACTACGAGTTGGTAAAAAAGATGTATTTAGAAAATGAAAGTTAAACACCTTAGTAATATATTTAACTAGAAGTTCCCAGCGTTTCCCTGGGTAATCGCATGATGAATTGCATGGTCACCCCGGGCAAAGCTTTTATTTGTTCTAAACAGAGAGGGGGGAGGGAATCTTCATTTTGGTTATTCCGTTTCAGTTTTTAATAAATTTAAAGCACTCTTATAATGTTTGTGCACTAATCTTTTAATTTCAGACCTCTACATGTGGTAGATACCACGCAGTGCTTATGGCAGACAGATTAATTATTTTTTATCAATATAGATATTACATTACTGTAAATGTTCACATTAAATACACATGAAAAGAAAGTAAAAGTGTGACAACATTTTTCAAACATTCTAAATTCTCACATTTCTCGCATCTGTGCCAACAAAATATTTCGATAAATATATATTTATATAATATGTGAGTTTATATTTGTATTTTTTTAATATATTCAATAAAGAAGTAAGTTTTATGTTAACATTGAAGTTTTGTTTTAAAGTTTCAAGCCATTAATTTCCATGAATTTTACGACTGAACCGTTTTCAAATATTATTTATAACCTAAAGTTATCGGTCCTTTCAATACATTGAAAAACAAATGTCCTTTGGTTTTATAACTAAAATAAGGCACAACTTTAACTTAGAACGGAATATTTATATTAATAAATTCATACAACTATATAATATATTCAACGATAAATAGGTTAAACGTATTTTATGGACATTTTACACAAGGATTAGAAGTCACACGTAGATAATTATTTGTAGGATTAATAAGCTACGTATTTCGTGTTGTTAGTTGATTTTATTTTATTTAAAATAAATACAGGCTATAAATTAAATTTTAACTAGACGCAAAAATCTATAGCAGCAAAATAATACATTTTTGAATTAAAGTTAAAATCCAAGTGTTCCTAATACATTTCAATTTCTTAAATCTGGATCCTAGTAAATAATAGTAAGTTTGTTTCCTTAAAAACATCTCAACTTAATCTTGGATTAGAAAATCTGAATCAATAATAACCAGTAATAAAAAAAATGTGTTGCTCCCATGATAGTTTTAACAGACTACTTATTCCTGATGATAAAACCCCTGACGTCGTTTACAAAGAGACCTTGCCTTATGTTTTATTAATTATTTTCTTCAATCGATATAAATACTCTGTGTGTCTGTGCTTAAGACAGAAATAATTACACTGCAATGGATTTTTTGACTTTGGAGGTATATCTTTTTTTTATCAACTCCAAAGTTTTTACCATGATGAGCTCTACTTAATACGTTTCGTGATTTCTTCTCCACGCAAGAAATTAAAAACTCTGAGATTAAAAATGTTACGGTTTTAATGAACATATATTTTAAACTGACATGTACGCGAGCGAAGTTGCGTGCAAAAGATAGTTAAAAATAAAATGTAGTTATTAATAAAAATAGAATATATATTTATTTGGTATAAATATGAACAAACATCAAAATTTGTAGGCCTACGTCAATTGTGAACTCCTCAAGTCCTATTTACAGGATATGGCCCAAACAAGAAAACCAAATCATAACTATTAACTATATAATTATAATTTTTGTCGGCCGCTTTTTTTTTCATAAGATAAATAATAATGTAATAATGCATTTGCTATAAAAAATAATCATTTAAAAACATTAATTTTTTATTTCATAATTTAAATTTAACTTTTCAAAAAAAAAGTTAAGAAAAGATTAGTGAAAATTTAAAAAAAAAGTTTTATTTTAACATAATCAATTATATCTAATTAAAATTAACGATTAAGGAGAAATTTACTAAATAAAAAAGGGTATTTGACTTTATGAAGCTAAGAGGAGAGTTTAATTTTGACTGTCTTTGAATTTTTTGTGACTTAAACCAATTTAACAATAGGGAGTAAAGGTAAAATATGAATTTTAAGGCAATAAACCAGCACTTGCCTGGAAAATGTCAGGCCGGAACTACAATGAAATTCTTATTTTTTTTAGATAAAAGTGTTCACCTGTTCGAAATTCTAACCGAATCCTGTCCTCTCGAGCTAGAGCCAAGCACATAAGTACTGAACCAACTCTACCGATAGTCTCGAAGTTAATTGGCAGTTGAAGGAGAGGGCAGAGGACGTGCACTCTAGGTTTAATACAATGTTTAATTCAGAAGCTGGGACCACTTGTAAGTAGGTTAAACTACACTATTAAAGGGAACAGGAAAAGGAACGGTAAGGTTAGTCTAGGTATCTTTCCGCTCCTGATTCTTAATCCAGGAGAGCTCAGATTCAATTCTCGATTAGGTATAATGTGGGAACTTTTTTTTTTATCATTTACTGGTTTTCCGCTATCCTGTTCTACATATTCCACTTTTTTAGGAAGAATATTATCCGACAGAAAAGTTGCTAGATCTACTTTCACGTATTCATACGCCCAATAATATGATTTTCAGTTGTCACTTTTGATATATATTATCAATACCTATAAAGTAACAATAATAATTTGGTAAAATATTAAAAATACCTATCGCGGTAAAAATATGTTTATTTATTTTCTTCCAACCAAAATCCTACTATAAATGCTAGTGCATTTCACTTTAAAAAAAATCTAATTTTTTCCTTCAAATATAAAGTGTCATCATTCAAGTCCAAATGTCCCAGGTTTGATTCTAATATCAAAGCTATAATTTTTCACTTACCGTGACTGAAAATTGATCCCAGCCTCAGAACGGATCTTGCGGACAAACACCACACGGGTCACTTAGTCTTTCATATGAATTAATTAATGAATCTTAGCTTCCGATACCCTGATCGGAATGTAAGTCGTAAAACACTAAAGATATAATGGGAGAATGATGGATGCTAGTGAACCCCAAGAAAGTTGAAAGATGACATTTCTTAAAAACCACACAGTCAAAATCACTAGCGATATTTGCTGTACAAACAACACCACCGTACCTGTATCGGTGTGTATGCAGACAAAGGCGTCATTCTCGTATTGTTTGGTTTGTTTGGTGACAGGAAGGTCACGGGTTTAGAATCCCAGCTGGAAATACTTTATTTTTATTGGCCCGAATTATTTTACCGCCTCCCTCCACGCAGGTACTGATAAATTTAATCTAAACTATCCCCTTCCTATGCCTACCCCACTAGTGTGATTATCTGGATCTCCTGGACTGGTAGTAAGACGCGTGGCTTGTCAATAGTCTAATACTGGCGTGTCCCCATGGTGCGGCACAGTGAATACCACCGCGTAATCTAGAGGGACTTTAGTTCGAACATTGGCGCTACATGATTTATAATTAGTATTTGATTTGACTGTGGTTTCTCCTTCTCTCTCTCTCTCTCTCTCTCTCTAATATATATATATATAGAGAGAGAGAGAGAGAGAGAGAGAGAGTGTGGTTATATATATATATATATATATATATATATAGAGAGAGAGAGAGAGGAGAAACCACAGTCAAATCTCTCTCTCTCTATATATATATATAGAGAGAGAGAGAGAGAGAGTATATAGTATATATATAGTATATACATATAGTATGTATAGTATATATAGTATAGTATATAATATATATATTAGTATATATATATATACTAATATTGGTGGTGCTTTAAGGTAGGGTAAAATGGGACGTGAGAAAACGCCACCATGCTAGCAGTTTTTATAGCAAAATGTAATTTTGGTCAAAATAAATAAAATAACTCTCCAGTAGAAACAGAGAGTTTAATTATCTTCACATGTTGATATCTACAATTGTTCAATATCTGTCAGGGGTGTCGTGGAGTTTAATGAAAACTTTTTCTCTTAATTTGAAAAGTTTCTCATCTAATGCCGTTATGCTCATGACAGATATTCAACAACTGTTGATATCACCATGTGAAGAAAATTAAAACCTCTGTTTTTTTCTGGAACAAAATTATATTTATTTTGGCCACAAATTAAGTTTTTATATAAAAAAACCTGCAAAAACACTGGTTCTTTCTGGCGTTCTCTACACTCCCACCTGAACGACGGATGTATAATACCAGGTGATATCATGTCGAACTGAGTTGGCTTACATTATTATTATCACCACCTCTTACTACCCGCTAATGTGTAATGGTAGGGTGATTGGTAGATGAAATAGAGGACCTACAGTTTAAAGTGGGATCCGAACCACGGTGGAGGCCTGGCATTCCCCACATTCACAAGTTGTGATTAATACACGTCTTGTCAGAGGTGAAGGAAGGGTTTGGCCATCAGATAAATATGTGCCAGCACCGAGGATTTAACCCCGGACTCCTAGCACAGAAGTCCGACAAATTACCCCTAGACCATGCGGTGCTACCACACTTTGCTCATAAAGTGCTGGTTAAATTAATTGGTGTAGTCACATGATACTAAGTAGAAGGCCTTATTGCATGTCCCCGTCGTCGTTTGTTGCAGAACCCTCTCCCTTGTACGACAACAACCACTACCACGAAGAATGCCTGCGCTGCAACTCGTGCGGTTTGAACCTGACGGGCCCCAACCAGAAGAGGGCGCGCCGCTTCAAGAACCAGATTCTGTGTGACCTCCACTTCGCTGACGTGGCCCTTATGGAATGCTCGGACTTCATGCAGCAGCTGCGCAGCTTCAAACCGCAGAGTCTTGGCTGCGCAGTCGCCAGAAGGAAGAGCTCCACGACGCTCATATTCCCGCTGCCTCCTCAGGCCTGCTCTGGTGAGCTCCACGTCATATTACTTTATTTTACCAGACAAATACGCTAATGTTGTAGTGACGAGCAGGGTGGAATTTAGAGGAAATGTACCCGCAGTTGCTTGGAGAGATAGTGGGAAACCATTTTTTAAAACCTTCAGTTCAACCAACCGCTATTTGAAACCCAATTTTCTCGTCATAGTCAATCCAGTTCATACAAATAGCGACGTATTCAACCAGTGATCTACAGCCTACGGCCCACGGGCAGGATCCGGCCCACTGACTGATTTAATCTGACCCACAAAAGATTTAGCAAATAAACAATTGTGTTAATAAAGATATATTAAAAACGAATCACTATATGAGAAATATAAAAATAAAATTTGAACTGAATATTTTTTTTTCAAACCAGCTGACCAAATTTTTTAAACCCCATTTGGCCCAAGATATCAAAAAGGTTTCTGACCCTTGCCTTAGACCATGCGGCCACCGAAACGGGCTAGTAACTTATTGAAGTATTTATACCCAAAAAAAATTAAGAATCATATAAATCCTCTCTCCTCTTAACCCACGCAGGGCTCTAAATCACAGCACAATACATTTCCCGCCATTTATATCTGTTGGTAATGGTTACAGAATGTTCTGACACCGAAAGAGTTGCCCGATTCGATTTTCTCTCTGGTTTAATGTCTGTTGTAATACGTGTGCTAAATACAGATATGTTGAGAAATTCTCGTAGCTCTCTCAAATAAAAATGTCGCAAAAAAAAATAATTCAACGCTTAGCTAGGACTTTTTCTTTTACTCGTGTATGGGTTTCCCAAACATTAGTATGTAAAGCTAGCGTTCATGTTACAGATCGTGACTTGAAATTAAAATATGGCGTCATATACATATTCCAAACTCATCGATATTACGTCGTATTAACGTCTGATATATTTTAGTGATTCATATAACGTTAGTGTTTTAAAAAAAAGTGTTCAAATAGAACGTAATTATTTATGAAACCTCTTCCTAAAATTTCGAGAAAGTCACGGCATTTCAATTAAAATTTATTATGTGTGGTGAAGTGATCACTAATGTATCTCATAAAGTTTGTTCATTCTAGGATTTTGTATGCTCTTTATAAATTGGACTGATTCACCCTCTATTTTTGGGATATGCAGTTGTTTGTTGTGGAGTTTGTAAACACTAAGGGTGCTATTATTTATTTATATTCACCCAGGGATGGCCATTAGGTGACCTTGGCTGTCGCCTACGCCATATAGATCATAAGGCCCTATTAAAAAAAGTAATGTGTTTAAAATAATTATTTAATTTAAATTAAACTAATATTTATTCCTAGATAATTAAATAACATCTTAATATTAAAAGAATTTTTTTAAATAAAAAGGTTGACTAACAATTTAATTTCGTTTACGGTTTTATGTGTGAGAGAGAGAGAAACATTGAGAGTTTTAAGAATAAAAGAACATGTATGACTGTGTATGAATGTTGGTGAAGCGAAGGAAGTGTGCTTGTAAGTGTGGGGAAAGTTAGTAAAGATGGATTAAGTACGGAGTTGTATTTTGAGCTATATGCACAGTTTATTGCCTAACCCATAAGGGAACGGCATTATTAGGTATGCGTGTATGCGTGTATGCGTGTATGCGTGTATGTATGCATGTATGCATGTATGTATGTACAAGTCATATGATCTACAGCTGTCACTTTTGATATACAATATCAATATCTATAAAATAACACTAATAATATAGTGGAACGTTATCTCTGTTGATCACAGGCAAAATGTTTGTATTTTATAAAGAGTGCTTTAAATTACCTTTCATTAGAAAAGAAAGGTATACTCACTCACCTTTGTATGACAATCACACTATAATATATATATATAATTATTAATAAAAATCAGTACAAAATCCCATATGCAAATAATAAATATATTAATTAGCAGATCTGCAAGAATTTAGTCACTCTATCTAAGCAATTGGAAAAAAGGACTATAGTTTGACTTTTAATTGTTTGTATTGACTTGCTGAAGGGACTGCACATTTCAAATTACATAAACTATATACGTATTCAGTATAGATGGACTATTACCCAGGCATAAAAGAAGCAAAAACCGTAAAATTGTATAACCCCTTTCGTCCCCGCATTTCCCTCCCACCCCTTCCAAAAAAAGGAGGGCTTTACAATTTATCAGTAGCAGATGGTTGACAGTATTGCTATCTTTTTTTTAAGTTTAGCATCTTGGATCTTTAAATGTGCATGCACACCCAGCGTTAAATAATACAAACAAATAAAAAGCTTCAGTTATTATTTTACGTTTTTTGTCCTACCAGAAATTATTTTTGCATATGCAACTTGAAAACTAAATTTATATTATCTCAAACATCGTTTTTTTTTAAATATTAAATGTGCATAGTCCAGAAGTTGTGCACCTCTATGATTATATTCCTTCTATTTTTTTTTATTTTTACAAAAAAAAAACCGAAACGTGTTTTTGTATCGTTATTGTGGGAGGCGTTGCACTGGGTTATCTGGTATGAGTTACGTCGCTCCGGTACCCGTGGGTGGTTAAGATGGTTATCAGGGCGCCCAACAAAGAGCCAACAACACGCGATAACACAACCACACGTTTTGGCGTCAACATCAAAGCCTCGTGCACACCACCCAAACGGCACGTTCCTGTCTGTGTCTCCACAGGATAGTCATAGTTCATGCGCTCAAATACTTGCGACCAGCATAATTTAATTTAGCTGCGTCGCTATTCTATCATCTTTAAAAATAAAAAAGTCATAAATGGCAAATATATAAATACTTGATATATAATAAAATTGTAGTCATGTCAGAGCTTAGCAATATTTCTGCTTGCTAAAAGTTGTACAAGCCTGACGTAATCCAAACCAGACATTGTCAGCAGTTAATATATCAACAGTCTCACGTGAAGACAATAATTTGTTGTTGTCATCTTGTATTGTGGACACTTAGAAACGAACTATTGGTAATAAGGACAACGTCAGAGAGGTAATACAGGAGGATTGTAGTAAGGATTCCTTCTTCTACCACTTTATGGCCTGCCACTGCTTGACCGATAGTCGGTCTGGGAGAATATCTCGGATGTAGGTGGAAAAAATGTACGCCTACGTGGAAGGTGGTGAAGGTGCTTTCTAAGTAGAGCAACTCAAAACTCTGGTAGTTTTCAAGTCAATGTATATATATATATATAAAAATTTAGCACCACGTCTTACAGTCCGTTCGGGTTATACGCTTATGCACTAATTACGCTAATGATTTTAGGAATTAGTAAAGTTATATTTAGAGGAGGTGTACCCGAATTTGCGTAGAGGTATAGTGGAAAACCATCTTGGGGAAAAACCACCCTCAGTATACACCCAACCAAGATTCGAACCTCGTTCTCTCCGTCATCGTAAATCTGGTCTACTGCGAGAGTAGCGCGTTAGACCACCGAGGGTGGTCAAAGGGGTGTCAAGTCAAGATATAATAGGTGCGATGTGAACTCTCGCGAGTTTTTTAGACGGAACATTTTAAGTTAGGTCAGTGCGAGGACTTTTGAGGCTTATATTACAAAGACAGTAACTGGTGACCCCTCTTAAATATCCCTAAAATTGGACTTTTCAACCAAAATAAGACTCAGTACATTATAATTAATATCCACTTTCCAATAAACGACCATTTAAGAAATCGACAATTATTTATCACTACTCAACCCCAACCCACTAAGCCATCCTGATAGATTTGCCCATGGGGGGGGGGGGGGGGCGTGGGTAGCAACAGTAGAGATAATAATAAATCGCCCAACCTGATTTTTTTTTAAATGTCACCTTCACATGTAAATACATCTATTGAACAATTATTTACTCAACTAGCTTTCTATTAGATTACCAGGTAACCTGGTGGTCTAGGGATAGGGTGTCAGACCTCTGTGCTGAGGGTCCGGGGCTCAATCCTCGGTCCCGGCACATATTTATCTGATTGCCAAGCCCTTCCTTCACCTCTGACTAGGTATGTATTAATCACAACTTGTGAATGTGAGGAATGCCAGGCCTCCACCGTGGTTCGGATTCCACGTTAAACTGTAGGTCCTCCATTTCATCTCACAATCACCCTACCATTACACATTAGCTTAAGTGCGTATAACCTGAACAGGTAGTAAGACGTGGTGATAATAATAATACTATTAGATTACCAAAAACAGGCTATTCAACGGTTCCAGGCTCAATACAGCTTTTATTTCCAGTGATGGAGAGTTTAGGTTCGAATCATGGCCAGGTGGTTCTCACATACGATTGTTCACTGTAGATTTCCCGTCTTCTCTCCTTACTAATATAGGTGAACCTACTGACAGCCTTACGTGGCCCAAATATTGGTGTTAAAAGTAAACATTAAATTAGATATATCAGAGCTAAGCTAACTGATTTAATTACAATAATATAATATAGATATATTAAGATGATTAACATTAAAGAGTAGAGAAGCTAATGATTCACGAAGGTTATAGATTATACAAGTTGGTATAAAAAATCCAAAAGTATTATATTTTCGAAGCGTTTTTTAACCAAGATAACTAAGTGTATATCTAAGATTAATTGAATTATGACTAAATATTTTAAGTCTAAACATGGCACTTGTACACGCAAACCAAGAATGTGAAATTTGACCTATTACTAAAACCTCTTATCTTTGTGATGTCCAGGATCGTCACATGTTCATGTCATTTAAACTCTTAATGCATTTTAATAGTTTTATAATTGATTCAGGAGCTCTCTCATGTTGTATTTTAAGTGTTCTTATTAAATGTCTAATCAAGATTCAAAAACAGATTATCTAGAGGCCTCTGTACGTTAATAAAATGTCTTACCTCACCCAACTTTAATATGGAATAAACACCACAATTAGATCCAATCGGGGCTATGAATTATAAATGTGACATTTCATGAGGTATTTCAACTAGGAATCTTTTCCTTTTACTAAAATTCTGGTGCATTTAATTTAATTCTCACTCCACAACCTTATCTGTTAGATTAAACCATTAATAAATCTTCCGTTGAATCTACTAATATTAAAATCCCAAGCTAAGCAATCTTAAATTCACCACTCATTAAAAGGAAACAAATCTAATTAAAGTAAAAATTAAAAAATTGGCTTTTGCCCAGAATCAATCCGGCAACCAGCAACTGAACAATCTACCACTTAGGAAAAACCTCAATGACTCAGAGAAACTAAGTAAGCGCTTATGAGCTGCGTTTTGGTTTTTTCTCTCTGGCTGTCGTATATCTTACATAATAAATTAGGGTAGATATCGGTATTAAATACTTGGAAAAATCGGAAGTATAAATCCCTTTCGTTGTTTTTGTTTTTTGTACAAAACTAAAGACCATACAAAACTATTTTATATAATAAATTTTTATTAAAAACGAAACTCTAATTTATTGTCAAACAATTTCCATGGAGGGTCTATACATCGACGAGAAGTGGGATTTTCTTTAGACCTGATTAATAAAAAAAGGTTAGAGTAAAAACATATCAACCAAGTAGTATAGATAAATAAACTATAGGTATAACTTAGCAAGAAATGATAATTTTTGTTGAACCATTCAACAACAACAAAATTGTCAAAATAAAAAATATATCTTCTCATTATTCAATCCACGTGTTTTTGTAGGTGTGTACATCATTAAATTAAAAAATAGCTTTTTTTATTTTTAGACACAAGCAGCTGTTTATATTTGTGTTTTTTTTACCATAAATTTCGGGGGTTCTGGCCAAATCTCTAGCTCGCAGGCCAACACCCATTGTATTTATTTCACACTTTCACCCTCTTTTTTTATGGCACAGGGGTACGCCTGAAGTGGCAGCTTGCGTTGACTGATTCTTCATTCCACCCACACCCACACCCACAATTTTTTTTTTTTCATGTTCCCAAAGTTTAATGAGCTATTGAAAATGATATTAGCGTCGCCCGCTGACCTCGCTGGCGTGTCAGCCCCTCTTTCGTGATAGACCTGGGACCCAATGAGAGAACTGCTACACACCACTTCAATAAAAATAGAGCACATGTCCTGTCTCGTTAGCGAATACTAGGAAGAGGGGGTGATTTACTGAGGGCTATAAATATGAAATAAACAACCTTCTCAGATGAAAGGATGTATTTAAAATAATATAAATTTGATTTGTTGCCATTTAAAACAATAATTATATTTGATATTAAATATCAATAAAAACTTTATTTTGTCATCGTGTCTTACTACCCATTCTGTTTATACGCATCTTTACTATAGTAGGTTATGGATGGGAAAGGAAACATTTTAGAGGTAACCTATTTGTACTTGCGTGGAAGGAGAGTGGGGAAACCATTTAGGAAATTCACCCTTACTAGACTCGACCGGGATTCAAAGACAGGTCTCCCCGTCATCAGCAGGCCAGTCCAAACACTAGAGTGACGCCTTAAAACGTTCGGCCACTGATGTGAGTGGCACGCGAATTAAACGTGAAGCTCGTCCGGTCTAGTTAACCGGTGAGGAGAGGGTTGTGGTTCGAATTCCGACCTGGGGTAGCGAGGGTAGTGGGTCTCCCTTCAAGAAATTACGGCTTTATTTCATCTTTATCTTTATTTGTTTACAACGTTAATGTGATGAGGATAGCCCCAAACGAGTAGGGAGATGCGATACACGAAAGAAATCACATCAAAACAAACATGTGTTGTGTTGGTATTATTTTGTGGAAAGTGGTAAAGTCACATCAAATTCGATGCAAGCCTCTATCTAGTTTTCCACCGGTGTTGGTAACCTTTGCCCCACTTCAGACAACCATAAAATATTAAAGTGTATTATTTAAAGGACCCCTTAATTATTTAAGTCCAAAGAAAAATGTCTTATCACTATTTCAAAAGCTCACACCGAACGTTCAAACGAGATTTCTCACGCATATGCTTGTTAATTCCTCCTAAATTCATCGTTTACCACGTGGTTTAAGGCGTCACCCTCGCAATAGATTGATTTTCAGGTGATCGGGAGCTATAGGGCAGGGATGGCGATAACTTTCCGAACAGTGTGCCACTTAAGTATTCTCTTCATTTTGAACCGATTTATTGGGCCATCTCTTATTTACGGTTTTTTATGAGTATTTACATTCAAAACTTGTTGAATAGGCCTATTATGAAATATAATGAGTGACTTAAAATCAAGCTGTAAATATTTTAATAAAACTTGAATATTAAAGAAGGAAAATGTATTCACTTGTCAAAATGTGTTAGAAAATGTCAGCAACTTAAATAAAAACATTGAAAGTAACACATTCAAGGCTGTAGAAATACTGTTGAAGTAAAAAAAAATCTACGACGTTGGTTAAAGTTTTATTATATGTTTATTTTTGTCCATGTCAGCGTGACACTCATTGGCACGTATACCATAGATTTGCCATCCCTTATATAGGGGATGTTTTCCCATTGTAATTTATTCCTATGGTTTTCCTACCCCCTCGAAAATGTGGGTGTATTTATTAACATTATCTTTTTAATTAATTAAGACGTTATAAACTCTCGATTTAAAACGTATACGGGGCGCGAGGGGGGGAATTGAGTCTTCCAGCTCGGCCATTTTGCCAAAATAATCCTACTACTGATGCAAAATATTGCTTCATCAGGGAAAATAATCTTGTATGAGAAATTTTCGTCAACATACTATACATTATACTAAACATTACAACACAAATATCAATCTGATACTAAACTCGTTATGTTGTTTAAAGAAGTCAAAATCCAAAATGTAGGGCATACTACAGTAGTGAAAACTTTAACTAACCTCCGCCAGCTAATATTTTTTCTAAGATATAACTGTTTTTCTTGAAAGAATAATTTTGAGGTGAACTGGAAGTGAATGCATGTTATTCGTTGTGTAACATAAATTTCTGGATTCAAACTTCAAGTTTATAATGGATCGTGACGTTTATTATGTGCCCCCGAACAAAAAAAAAGTTGTTTTAAATTCTTTCTGTCTGCCTGTCTGTCTGTATGTATATGTGTATGTCTGTACTAGGGACTGCAGCCAAAATGGTTAATGGATCTAATTCAAACTGGAAATCTAACTTGTTATATTGTCACACCCAGGGGTCAAATAGTGATTATAATTATAAAATTAAAGGTAATTTACTGATAGCTGGTATATGAAAAAGATTTTTTTAATAACTTTAAATTTTTTGTTAAAATAAGTTATCTGGGGAATGTTTTATATTATAAAGGCAATGTAAATTTGTATTTTGAAAGAAAAAATCATTTGAAGCTAGAATACCGATTTTCGTAAGATTCGAATTTTACACAAAGAACGTATTTACAGCTTTTGTCATCCCATTTATTCATTTAACTACCTCGGCGGCGTAGTTAGCTAACGCGCTAGGTTCGTGTTGAGCTTGACTGCCGAGGACGGGGAGATTGAGGTTCGAATCTCAGTCGGAGGAACTGAGGGGTGGGTTTTTCCTAAATGATTTTCCACTCTCCCTCTACGCAAGTGCGGGTTCACTTCCTCTAAATTCAACCTTCTCAATTCCTAATCCATTAGTGTAATTAGTACTTAAGCGTATAATCTGAACGGGTAATAAGAAGGGGTGCTAAATAATAATAATTAATAATAATAATAATAATCATTTATTCATCCTTACTCTTTCTCAGGTATTATTTTGACCAAAAGAAACTTAAACATCCAGAGTGAGATAAGATAAAATGGATGAATTGTAAGGAACTACAACGACACATCTTTAGATAGTTGGAAAATCTCACACTGTCATTCGACAAAAAAGAACCCTTAGGCGTGACGTGGATTAGAATCAGGTACACCACTACCAACACCTCGTGTAACTTTGGCTGGTCAAGGAATTAATTAAATTAAGTTGCCAGCAACGTATTTTACAACAGGACAGTTGATTGCTCTTCTAGACGTGACTCAACCAAAGTCAACACATTATTAACTAAATTAAAAGTAACCAAAAAACTCTAGCTATCAAAACCACTATTTTAAATTAATTTTGATCATCAACCGTTAAAAAAAAAAAAGGGTGTATTTAGAGTAGACTATTCATGAATTATCCCCTCTTTCCCCTTTTTAACATACTAACACAACGATATACAATGTATCGAAGTGTTTTTTTTTTTTTTACATAATGAGACTTGTACAACGCTTAGATGTGTACATAACGAGTTTAATAAAGATTACAGCTAATACCAATGTTTGCGTCTGTCCGACATGTTATTACACCGGACACTTTGCCGAAATACGCGCGTGATTCAATTTGTATGCAAATGGTAAACGTGTGTGTGTGGGAAATATATGTATGTATGTGTTAGTCACGTGACGTTGCGTGTAGAGTGGTAATCACCAAGGGGTCAGTCGCCACCCCTCCCCTCCTGCCATGCCAACCAACTCACCCCACGTGTAGGGAAAGGGGGGTTCAGGGTTAGAGGGTAGTTTTGAAGGTTAAGTGATGGGGGTGGGGGTGGGAGGGTCCCTTAGAATTACTCCCCTCCTTTCCGTTCCTTTCAAGTGGCCTCGGGGTCTATTGTTAATAGTAGAGTGCAATTACGTGATCGGTTTACCGACTCCGTTTTCTACCGGTTCCAAAAACAATCTTGTGAGAAAAGTTTAATTATGTGTTTTACTAGTTATTTCGGGGAACCTTCAAACCACTATTTCCCGATACTTGCTTAGTTTACAAATATATATCGATAGATATAAAGAGGGGAATAGAAAGAAATATAGAGAATAAGTAAGTCGACCTTGGTGGTCTTGGGGTAAAGTGCTCGCCTCAGGTGTTGATGTTCATGGGTTCAAACCCAGCCTAGGTCAATGGATTTTATCTTGAGAGAAATTAAAGCCGTCGGTCCCTTGAATATTGTGGTTTGTAAAAAAAAAAACTGGAAGGTATGTGAACATACATTTCCCGGCAAAATTGGTAGGTTCTTTTACGCTCGCTCATAAAATTTAAATGTGGAAGGCAACAGGATTACCCCCCACACTTCCTGAATTAATTTATTACATGAACTTTCTCCCAGATAATGCGGGTAGCACTAACCAGCCGAAAGGCAAAGTGCGTGCCCAGCTCCGGATGGATATAAATCACATAAAACCAACCTTCGGGTTGTTGACTTAAGAAGAAAGAAAAGTAAAGCGGGAAAATGATGGAAGGTAGAAATAAAGCGAATGAGAGGGGGAATTGAATGCCTTGTAAGCCTAGTTATGGTTTTTTCAATCAAACATATCAGTATGATAAACAAAACAAACCGATTCTTTGATTTCACTTTCCTTTCAAATTACATCCCTTTATTTTAGTAATAGGAATTAAATATCCACATGAGGACTAAACGTAAAGCTCGCGCAGTCTTGTTTTACAATGATGGAGAGGTGACATTGATATAATATTGCCTATATGTTTAGCCAATAAAAAATAAAATATACACCCGGTGTTGGAAAAAAAAACTATAATAGATAGTAGACACACAGTGACCTTAGCAATACGTCGGGGTCCGAATCCCAACCGTGGTATTCTGTGGGTGATTGATTCCCACTCTCCATCCACGAAAATGTTAGTAAATTTTCTTTTAAATTCTACCCTCCTCGTTCCTACCCTATTAACATAATTAAATGTGGAGAGCCCGAACCAGGGCCAAAATAAATCAAATATTTCTCAGTAGAACATAGAGTTTAGTTTTCTGCACATGCTAATATCAACAGATCTTGAATATCTCTCAAGGTTGTCCTGGAATTTTGTCAAAACTTTTTCATTAAAGAGAAAGTTTTGACAAAATTTCAGCACCCTTGACAGATATTCAAGATCTGTTGATATTAGCATGTGCAGAAAACTAAATTCTATGTTGGTACTGAGAAATATTTGATTTATTTTTGTCAAAAAATTTATATTCTATAAAAACTGTATAAATACTTGCGCTCCCTTCTAGTGCACCACAGCATGCCAACTCGTTTTACTGGTTCGAGCTTAATCTAGTAGCTTATATCTCATTTATCATATACATCGGGGGCCACGTGGTCTAAGGTGTCACTCCTTCCATAGATAGACTGACAATGACAGGGAGATCAAGGTTCGAATCCCAGTCCGGTAGTTTTTCCTCAATGATTTTCCACTCCACCTCCATGCAAATTTGGTTACACTTTCTCTAAATTTAACCTTCCCCATCTCTAAATTATTAGCATAATTAGAACATATGTGTAAAAGTTGAACAGGTAGTAAGATGCGGTATAAATACACATAATTTATCAGTTATTCTGATGTGAGATTAGGGTGACCACAGTCAGGGAAAATATGGAAAACCTGGTAAAGTCAAGGAATTTCAAGCTGCCAAGAAAATCAGGTAAATGTCGGGGAGTTTCTTAATCGATTAGGGAAAATAGTTTATTTAACTATCTAGGGAAGATAAATATCTTAATTGCATCCTATTCAAACAATGTTTCCAACTAAGTCAAAGTAGATTAAATTTTGAGTGTGTTTTAATTATTTGTAAAAATGAAGTTTTGATAAAAAAAAATTGACACTTTACCCCGTAAATCCAAACTTGGGTTTTAGTTAAATAAATTTGGATTTTTGGACCAGTAAAAATTAAGGGGATTTTTCTATCTGAGATTTTGTGACCACCCTGGAGATAGCCTATTAATCGCATCATGCTTGCCAACAGTAACGTCAGTATTAAAGCATAGACTTTCATAAGACTCTCAGGGAGTCGTTAGCTATTAAGTGTTATTTTAATGTGTTTTTTTAGCTCTCTCTTTGCAAACACACGTACTATTACATCCAGGGTCACCCAAAGGTTTAATGGGGCCTGTGGCAATGAAATATAAAAGGGCCCTTTCACATTAAATAATTAATTGTAATCTTTCAGAGTAATAATTTGACCTTTTAGGGTAAACCGAGCGTAGCTGAAGAAAAGAAAGATAAGTGGTTTTTCTTTTTCAATATCAAGCTACATTAGTCTTATCTTTACAACGCTCATCAGCTTTAAAATATCCGTGTTCGTAAATTCAGCAATCAGTATTTTATTTGCGTGTGTTTAGTACCCGTGTAAATAATCTTTCCTATAAAAAAAATAGATGTTTAGGTTCTTGGGGGCCCATCGAAGAGCGGTCAGTTGAGATAGGGCATATATTTTACCCATTTTCTCTGCCAATTCTTCTGAACAGCCCTGACTGTGTCAACTCGAAACATGCCTTACAAACTCTCAACTAGGGAAGGCAGCTTAAAGCATGACAAGGCCTAGCGCTTAGTTACAGTCCAGTGTATCTAGGAAAAGCTTTACATGAAAGTAAGATAATTTTTTCTAGATCTACTTTCTTGTATTCATACTTGAAATAATCTGAGATGACGCTTTTGACATATATAGTCAATAACAATAAAATAACACTAATAATATATGTAGTCATATTTTAACTATTTTGGCTGCAAAAAAAGGCTTTTTAAAAAGCCCTTTTTGTGGAAATTTAACTACAATTATTAATATTACAACGGTATCAACCCATATACAAATACTGTAGCATCTTCGTCAGTGCCACCAGGATTTGAACCAGGGTTCTCCAGAGACACGCTTGACCTCACTCAATTTATCAGTTCTAGGAAACTCTCTACGTACGAGTGATACCAAAGATTTCATAATAAGGAAATAGCTAGAGACATTCCATCCTTCAAAAAACAACAATTAAATACAAATATTTGCAACCGTACGAGGAAGTAGAACGATAAAGCAGGCCACAAAGGATATAAGACATACCGGGTCAGCCAAAGTTGGAAGACACGTCCGCCAATATTAAATTCCTCTAGGGGGGGAGAGCGCGCGCCACTATATCCCGATCTACTATTATTACTGTTACTGTTAGTGGTATTCATGACGTGTTGAATTATTTCCCCCAAGTGCAGGTGCCTCATCTCATCACACTCCACGCCCCCCCCCCCCCCCCCCACAAGTTAATCACACAACACAACAAGACTGTTCCATTTGCTCCTCCTGCTATGTCATAGTCGCCTGTTACCTTCGTGCCATCTCCTAAGAGGGTTAGTTAGGGGTCTGGAGGAGATAGCTAGATTATCTAGCTCTTTTTTTTTTCTTCCATTCTAGTCTAGTGTCTCACTCATCCTTTTTTAGCACCGCACATTACTTACTACCTGTCCGACACCTTACCTCAATTGGTAAGGGTCTCGGGTTCGATTCCTGGTATGGTCAAAAAGTTTAGCATTGAGGAAATATGGGTTCACACTTTTAAAGTGATGAATTAACGTCCTTGGACTGGATGTTGTGCCTTTCCTAGTCTTAAGTTAGATTATAAGGGATATGAAGCTACGACAGGCCTAGCAAGCCGGTAGTGGAAAATATATGGCTTGTATAAAAAAAAATTGACCCAGGCCACACGCTGGAAACAGTAGTGGATGTATGTCACCGCCTCGGTGGCGTAGTTGGCTAACGCGCCAGTCGTGTCGAGTCAGACCAACGAGGACGGGGATATTCGAGGTTCGAATCTCGGTCGGGTGAACTGGGGGTGGTTTTTCCTAAATGGTTTTCCACTCTCCCTCCACGCAAATGCGGGTTCACTTCCTCTAAATTCAACCCTACCAATTCCTAATCCATTAGAGTAATTAGTACTTAAGCGTATAACCCGAACGGGTAGTAAGACGCGGTGCTATAAAAAAAAAGTGGATGTAAAAAAATATATGCCTATGGTGGAGCTTGAATCAAACTCGGGACCTCTAGATCAATAGCCAGGGTTCTGATCACTCTACCAAGAGGACGGCCTTGTGTCCATTAATTTTCCCGTTGTCAATTTAAAGCTTCTAAACTGGGATATAAAAGTTAATGTTCGTTTTACTTTAATTATCCACTTTGTGCTCATGCATGTCAATATTTTCAACACTCGTATGTTTGTAGATTGAACTCTATTGCAGTATGGGTAAAGCTTGATTCACAAGTTCGCAGAAAATAGAAAGAAGAATCTTCTAGAGTGGCACAGCAATTCACACGATGTATTTTGACACATGATGCATTGCAATGCTAACTTAAAACAGATGATTATCAACATATTTTATTTTATAGTGGATAAACCTATATCTTAAATCATTATTCCGATGGATGTTTTCAAATTACAACGCTGTGTCGTAGCACAATTCAATACATCGATACACACGTTTTACATTAACGAGTTATTTCAAATCTCCTCACAACGGCCAACGAAGTTGTCTGCTTTCTTCTGGCTGTAGAGCGCGTGCGTTGTCAAATACGCATACCCACTGATTTAAGATAGTTAGTTTTGAGATTTGATTGGCTTTCCAGTGCTGAACATCTTGGACAGAGCGGACAAAGTAGAGATTAGTTGAACTTTAGCAGGACAGCTCGCACCGATGAGGCGGAAGTCTTGTGATTGGCTTATAGCTCGTCACGTGACCACGTTTCTGTTCCGCGCTTGTTTTTCGGCGAACGTGCAAATCCACAGTAAGCGATGTCCACCTTTTCATCTTTCCTCTCTTTTCTCTCTCCATTGGATGGATATTAGAGGAGAGGAGGGAATCCTCGCTTACTCCTCAAATGTATTTCACCCGCATGCCACGAGGAGTACGAGGTGATAATTTGTCTGCCAACACTACAGCGGATAAGACCTCTTCTCCTCCCATTGCTTTGGCGATTGTCTTCAAACCAGCCAGCCCCGGTCTTCATGAATATTTTAACAACCCCTTTCCCCCCTCGTCTGTCCCCGCAACGCCTAGCTAGACGGAGATAAGCGTGTCTGGGTGGAAAAAAGACGACAGGAAAGAATGAAGGAAACGGTAGGAGTTTTTTTTTTTAAAGTTCATTCAAATCCCGTGTTACAAAGTGAGAAATATGAATCTCATTTCAGGTGATACTTCCTTCGTCAAGCCCAATGACTTATCTTGTTATTTAGTTTGAATATAAAAAGGAAGCAAATCTTATGTACACACTTTATTTTTATTTTGGAAGGCTCTGACGAAAATGTGTTTACATATACAGGACTATTCAGATATCGATGTTATTTACACAGGCTGTAGGTAGTGAAGGTACAAGTATTTACACTCAGTAAAGCTGGGATCGGCGACGCCAAATGGCGACGCGACGAGACGTTAAATTTGGCGCTGTATTCACGTAATACGCCTCACATTTTGAGCGTGTCAGACATTCAGTGGCCCGTCACTGCAACTTATGTATCAACCAAGGTGGATACCGCTCTTCATACATATGTCCTACTGCCCGTCCGTAGCTCCCAATAAGAAGCGAATCCACTTTTTTGAGTCGAGATGCTTCTGCTCTCTCAATATTAGACCTTTTCAGGGCCAGCAACCAACATACCGTCAAAAAATCAGCGATTCCTTATGGGTACTTGTAGTCAGGTAGTTCAATCCATTTTACTAGTTATAATGTACAGTACACTCCTCTTATGTGCTGAAGAATGATACATTCTCAACCCCCTAGGGGCATACAGCGCCAACTTGGACGTCTTGTGGCACCGCCATTTGCCGTCGCCAACCCCAAGTTGAAATACAAGTTGGAAACGAAAATACTTGTAATTTCACCTCCTACAATCTGTAGGAGTATTTACACTGAATATTATTTAAGATATTTAACGTCACTTTTTTAGGCGTATATCCCGACCGGGTAGTAGGATGAGGGGCTTAGCAAAAAATATCACCTTTTAAACTGACTGATTATAACCAACATACGATTTATAAACTAATTTAAATCTAGAACAGACAACATCTAATCCCTGGCCGTTAATTCATCAAATCAATTCACTAATGAAATTTTTCGGCCATGTAGGGAATTGAAACCGGGACCCTTAGCTCAATAGGCAGACACGCTACTAACTGAGCTAAGATGTTGGCTCTCTAATATGACAATCCCGGGTTGCAGCAGTGGAGAAGGGTGAGTTCGTGGAGCTTTTGGCAATGGTCGCACTAAATTCAAGGTCGACCCAGGAGAGTTTTGATCGTTGGGCGCTAGCTCTTTGGCGGTAATGAACATGAACTATAACGAGGAATTCGTTCATTCGCAAGATGTAAGTTTGAGTATCAACACTACCCCTAGTAAGGCAGACCCAGACTGATAAGTGACCGGTCGGACAGGGATCAACTTCAGCCCTTTACTTAAACCACCAATACATATTGCCCCAATAGGCCTTAATATGTTTACCATCATCGAAACTGCAAAACCTGCTAATAAACAATGTAGACTAAAGTTTATACAAACCATGAAAATATTTCCCGAGTGTTACTGCAATAATTCACAAAATGAAAATGACTCATATAAGTTAGGAGTATCTATAAAAAAAAGAAGGAAAATCAGAATAACTATATTGTATTATAAGGTTACTCCTCAGGTCAGGTATTCTTCCCAGCCATTATTAAGTATCCATCTTTAACCACTCTCTAAATTAACAATATTGGAAGCTTTAATCCTAAGGAAATTAGAAGGAAATTCAAAATTAATCAAGGGAAACTCACATTTTATTACAAACATTAAAGTAGTTCTAAACAACTTCAAAACTGTCTGATTATTGATCTGGTACACAAGTCTAATTGGCCAACCATCGGCAACGCTCATAGAGCTTTCACTTAAATTTAACACTTAGCAAAAATGACTTCAAATTAAATAAATATAAAACGTTGAGAGCCCATACTTTGGTTGAAAGGGATTTCCATTGGCCTGAAGGCTTAAGATAATAATAATAATAATAATAATAATAATAATAATAATAATAATAATAATAAATAATAATAATAAAATCAACACTCTATAACCCATCATCCTTAAGAACTATAATATTGATAATATTAATAATAGTCCAATCCTAATAACTAACCAACAAGATACAAATACAGGTTACGATATATAAAACAAATTGTTAGCTGCGAATGACCACTGCGCTGAAAGAACCAGATTGATGTGCACATATAAGTTAAAGCTAACACTGCCTACAGTAGGCATAAGAGTCATACGGGTTCGACGACAGTCACTAGCGGTCACTTCCTTAGATAGTTCCACCTAAAGTCAATCTTCATATGTCGGCATCCTTGAAGTTAAGTTTTAAAAAAAATCTAATGTATCACTTATCGGTCTCTGTTATTCTTGCGACACGCGCGACCATCCGTTCCACGCGGAACCTCAGGGGTATCCAAGTTGGTATGCGACTCAGCAAAACTTCACTCGTGAGTGCCTCATGCCAGATCACGATCAACTTAACTTTAATTTAACGTAACGTTTACTTAAAGTTAACTAAATGTATGTTTGATCACGATTCACGTAACTTAACGTAACAACTCGAGCCAAACATCTTCATTTCGAGTATGATCTGTGAATTGTTCTAGTTTTACAGTAATTATTATTATTATTATTATTATTATTATTATTATTATTTAGCACCGCGTCTTACTACCCGGTCGGGTTATACGCACTTACGCTTATGTGCAATGGTAGGGTGATTGTGAGATGAAATGGAGGACCTACAGTTTAACGTGGAATCCGAACCACGGTAGAGGCCTGGCATTCCTCACATTCACAAGTTGTGATTAATACACATCTTGTCAGAGGTGAAGGAAGGGTTTGGCAATCAGATAAATCTGTGCCGGGACCGAGGATTGAACCCTGGACCCTCAGCACAGAAGTCTGACACCTTACCCCTAGACCATTTTACAGTAATAATATGTGAATGTTTACAGTTTTCACTCAATATAATAAATATATATTACAAAATATTTTGATAAATTTAGCTTTCCTATTTTAGTTTTATTATTTTATTTCAATGTCTGATCACTATAACTTTTGCTAAAAGTAAACATTGGTCATAATACCAACAAATGAGTTACTAAATAGCCCCGTTGACGTCACTCGCATAATGATTAGCTGGCTAGATCACGTGATACCCTTCAAGTAACGTTCACTTAAAGTAAAAAACCTCCCAGGACATCTCTTACGTTAAGTTAACTGCAAATCAACGTTACGTTAACTGCATCGTGATTGCTTCCATTTAAACACACGAGGCATAACAACTGACATTTAGGTAAATAGTTAAAAATAAGTAGCGTGCAAATAAAAGATTCTGACACAATTATGTATCTATCATACATGTAGTGATAATTAGGAAAAATTATAGGTGATCAATCTAATAATACTCCATTGTAATAACTGATTGATAAACCAAATAGTTGACATCAAATACTGTTCCCCAAAACATTGCCACATATATTTCCATTATTGACACAAATTAGTCAAATATCACAGTATAGATAGAAAATTATGATCATAAATAACAGTTAAGTCAATCAAATTAAAGGTTTTTTTAATATTAAACTGTCTTACGCAACGTGGTTTTCACCCTGCACGACCGGTCAATTATTTCATTTTGTCCCATTAGAACTGTTGAAATTTGTAAACATTACGAAAAGTAAAACAACTTTGAAATTTGTAATAGACAGTGCATATTATAGTAATTAAATAACATTAAAAGGACTACCTTACCACTGCCACTAAATTTTAGCACCAAATCCTCCCAACGGAAACAGAGGGTCTTCCCAGCACAAGTGTTCAAGTCCAACACACACTGACTAAACCGTAACGCCGGACAGCCGACACAAAACTAGTCTCATTTGTCTAAATAACAGCCCACCGATCATGTTCTGACGTAGGTCACAGATAATTCATCGCACCACTGGATTTTCTGTAGCGCCCTAGTGGATGAAGTAGGCAATGTTGACGTCAAAGCATCACTGGAAGTATCAGATTATTGTGGTAATGCTACCACAATAAGTAAATCCACCTTTAGCGGGCCAGGCTAAATATCTGAAGAGCGTTCCATGTGACAGGAAACGTTACACTAACTGAAATAACTTTCATTTTGCACTCTTAGCTTGGAACGTGTTGTGATTAGAAATAAACGTATAAGCTTATACTTATTACAAGTGCTAGCTTTTTGAGATAAAATATATTATTTCATTATAGTTAATATCCTACAGTCAAAATAGAATTGCCATTGTATTTTTTTTTTACGTATTTGATTATAATTCTATTAATTAACAAGCCCAACATTTTTTTTATCGAAGTTATTAAATATGTATCAAGTCAGTTGTATTCTGAAAAAAAAAAGGATATGTTGATAGTTTAAAACGATATTTATTTTGTTAAATTCCTCTGATTAACATTTTGTTTGAACATATTCGACCGCAAAAAGCTTATTAAATATTTAATAATGAACTTTATTACTCTAAAGTGTGTAGGTATGTCGAAAGTGTAACCACATGTATTGCCAAATTATGTTCACATCGTAATTAAATTCGATTGTATTTAAATAATCCTCACAAATAAGATATACCTAAATTGGCTAAATATAAAATATAATATTTTGAGGCTTTTTTTTAACGCTTACCACTCTTTCATTATGATCCGCGCTAAAAAAATTACGAAATAAAAAAGGACTTAACATCATTTAAGTAATTGGTGCTGCAGCATTTTGGACAAATTATTTGCTTCTGGGTGTAAGTTTTTGCGAATTTCATTAGAGCTATATTCGGAGGCTATAAAGTAGGAAGAGTTTGAGGAGAATAAACTTACCATGTCAATACACAGTACGATATATCATCATGACACTCACACATACCCTACTAGCTCTTAGAGGATTGCTTTTTTATACACTCACGCAAGGTTCTAAAATGAGCTCCACGCAACAGTAATGTGCATAAAACTGTCTAACTACTTATATATTTAAAACGATAATCTATCTTTTCCTACAATGGTTCTAAGATCCCTAACAAACAAATTTTAATAATTTAAAAAAAACATAACAAAAATTACGCACCTGGGATATGCAAAAAATAAATAGGGAATTGTTATAAAGACACTGAAAAAGTTAAGAGATTCCTTTGGATAGAGGTTTCCAGAATTCTTCCAAACAGATATTTATGTTTTTCATACTATATTTAATGAAGGTAACAGCTTGGATGTGCCCAAACATTTAGATTTAAAACAAAGTCAGAGTAATATTTTTTAATTTTGTTTTTTATTAGAATAGGAATATATATGAGTAAATATATACATATATGAGTAAATATATACATATATATGAGTAAACATATACATATATATGCATATATTTACACGTATTTTATAAGTACATGTAAATATATATATTTACATATATTATACTTATGTCATATATGTTAATATATTTGCATATATATATTTGTACATTAATGTACATATGCATATACATATAGGCCTACAAGTATATATATAGTTAAATATATAAGCTAAAGGTTACAGTGAATAGCTGTTATTGTAAAGTTAGCGCGTAGTGCGTCAAATGGGCCAGATAGTATTTATTAAGGCATGTATAAATTAGTTCCTTTAAGTTGTTGATTCAATAGTTGAAACAGAAAGCTAAATTTGGGATCAAAGTAAAGTTTGAGATACTTGATCAATACAGGGCCGTATCAACGTGGGGTATTTTGGGGTTCAGCCCCCCTCCCTTCTTGTCCAAAGTATTTTTAGTATGACCCACCTCGGTGGCGTAGTTGACTAACGCGCTAGTCGTGATGAGCTCTACTACCGCGAGGATGAGGAGATCGAGGTTCGAATCTCGGTCGGGTGAACTGGGGGTGGATTTTTCCAAAATGGTTTTCAACTTTCCCTCCACGCAAATGTGGGTTCACTTTCTCTAAATTCAACCTTCCCAATTCACAACCCATTAGCATAGTTAGTACTTAAGCGTATAATCCGAACGGGTAGTAGGACGTAGTGCTATAAATAAAAAAAATATTGTTAGTAACGTATTTTAAATAACCCTCCTCAACGCCTATTCTAAAAGCTTATCGTAGTATTTTATTATCCATAGCGATTATATTTTTTTAAACTTTTTTAGAGAGAGATTCAAGCTAAAAATATTATTGATATCTCCAGTTGGATAACTTCACCAAGAGCCACCAAATGTACGACCCCCCACAATCCCACCCTTATAAAAATCGATATGGCCTTGTGATAGCAGTAAATTCAACGACTAATGAGGACGCATCTATTGAGACAAGTAAATGTGTGGTCTGATATTAAGGTGGAATGGAAGTAACGAGAAAAATAAAGTGTTTTTGCAGTTTTTATGGCGAAAACTTTTTCTTGGCCCAAAATAAATAAAATATGGATTCAGTACAAATATAATATATAATTAGCAGCGCGTCTTACTACCCGTTCGGGTTATACGCTTAAGTACTAATTACGCTAATGGATTGGGAATTGGAATGGTTGAATTTAGAGGAAGTGAACCGCATTTGCGTGAGGGAGAGTGGAAACCATTTAGGAAAAACCACCCCCAGTTCACCCGACCGAGATTCGAACCTCGATCTCCCCGTCCTCGGCGGTCGAGCTCAACACGACTAGCGTGTTAGCCAACTACAGTACAAATATAGAATGTAATTTTATTCACATGGCGAGCTCAAAATTTCTTGAATATCTGTCAAGGGTGTTCTGGAATTTAACGACAACTTTTTCTCTTCATTTAAAAAGTTTTTAGAAAATGCCACCATGCTCTTGACAGATATTCAACAACGTTTGTTATCAACATGTGAAGAAAATTAAATTCTGTGTCTGTACTGGAGCAATAATTTATTTATTTTGGCCATTAATACTCCAAAAACACTGGCCTTTTCTCGCGTTCTCTTCCATTACACCTCAAGATATTGTTTAGCACCTTTTTTTTTCTAACCGTTTGGATTGTACGCTTATAGCCTTTTAATTACGCTAATGGCTTTAGGTTTGAGGAAGGTTATTTTTAGAAGAAATTACCGATCGTTGCTTTAAGGGAGATTGAAAATACATTTTGTAAAAATCACCCTCAGTATACGCAACAAAGATTCGAACCTGATTCCCCATCTTCGTCAATCTAGTCTACTGCGGTAGTGACGCCTTAGATCATGTGGCCACCGAAGCGGGTGGTAAAAAAATAAATTGACTATAACTAAGGATATATAAAGTGACCTAAATTATTTTAGATGCATCCGATTTGATTACAACGTATTGTATGTTCCATTTTATTTTGCTCTAGTTGATTAACTATGAATATGGCGTTTTATGGAAGTCTAAAAAGTAAGTTAAACACAGAACGCATTATTTCACTTCACAAATTTTTTTTTTAACTTAAATAAAAATTTGATCTCTTTTAAAAGTGAAAAAACATATTCACGCGCCATATGAATACAAACCCGTTTTTTAATACCTATAACTGTCACAAAAGGAAAAAGTTACCGGGCAGCAAATACTGCAAACTGCTATTTATTTTATTCTACAACGCTTGCTAGGTTTATTGGAAAGTTAGTCGCAAAAATAAAAAGCTTTTATTTCCTTAACAGATGATTTACACTCAGTAACATATTAGAACGTGTTATAGCACAGGTTCTTTAACCGAGTGTCATGATCACGTGGCTCCTCCAGATTCTGGGGGTCACAGAAAATATTGACAAACGTGAGTAAATTAAATGTTTAGTAGAGAAATATAAAAATGTATAGTACAAGAAAATCTTTCATTCAATATTTTTTTAATTTTGTTGCTGAAATAAACGTCACTCTTCATGATCACACGAGAAAATTTTAACAATCATTTGTTTAATTAACTAAGACCCACTTCGGTGGCCGCATTGTTAAGGCACTACTCTGCAGTAGAATAGACTGCCGAATGACGGGGAGATCGAAGTTCGAGGTACTGAGGATAGGATTATTAAAAATTGTTTTCTACTCTCCCTCCATGTAAATGGGGTACATTTCCTCTAAATATAGCCTTCCTAATCCATAAAACCACTAGCGTAATTAGTACATAAGCGTATAACGCGAAGAGGTAGTAAAACGTGGTGTTAAAAATATTAATTAAAAAGACCAATGGTTCCCAATGGTTATCTGAAGATTAGGCTTATTTAATCTTTTAAATGAAACAGTTTAGTTAATAATATTAAATATGGAAGCATGCATGAATTTCTATTTATCATTTTATCCAAAACTGCTCAAAAATTAGCAATAAATTATAAAAATTCCAAACCGTTACTGCCCGGGGTCACTGATATTTTTTTCTTGTGAAAACGGGTCACGATTTAAAAAAGGTTTAAGAACCTGTGGGTTATAGGATATCATTTATATGCAAATGGAGAAACATTTTTTTTAATGGAGAAACATTTTTTGTTCATGCTCAAAGGAAAAAATCTGAATATTTCCTTTTCCTATTCTACTTTGTTTGGATCAAGTTAAGAGCTCTTTCGTGTTTATCTTCGTCTATCATCTTTATAAGTTCCTCGACTAGGGTAACGGAGTATCGGAGATTAGTTCTCCACAAAGTATCAGTTTCTTGACGACATATAAAACATGAGTGCACGTCACACATTGTTCACTTGTTTTTCCATTACTTTGTAGTCATGGCGACGCCTTGGAAGCAGCGTCGCTTTTGGGGTGACACACATTTTCACTCTGTAGGGACGTCCCCCGGGAAAGCCAGGCTGTTGTTGGTCGAGGCACGTGTTTACAACACAAGTCTGGCCAACCTAGTGAAGAAAAAAAAAAAGTAATTTTCTCTCAAGCCTCAGAGGCTCAGGAGGAAATCCATTTATCAGGGGACCCCATGTTTATGTGGTGTTTTATAATATAACATTAGTATTTCTGTGTGTATTAGGTCTTACTCCTTCAATACTTTTTAGTTAAGACATTTTAACTTAAGTTAATTTTAAATTTGTCTTTAGATTTATATTGAAATTCATCCTATAAAATCTTTAAATTTGAGAATGAAATTTTACTTGATGATAAAGTTAAACAGGAAACCAATTAATACCCAATAGCAGGCCTACATTATATTGTTAGATAATAGCTGCTGTTCCCATGGTTTTAGACTTCAATATCACAGTATATGTCAAAACTCAATTAAACACGCCAAACGTGCTCAATCAGTGGTACTTTGAATGTGCTAGTAATAAAATACTTTGGCTGACATCTTGAATTGGAAACCAGAAAGTAAAATCATATATTTACATAATTAGTGAAAGTTAAGACTTAGATAAGTTATAAAATTAATTTATAAATAAAGCAGTTAATAAAGTGGTTAATGTATTGCGTGAAATTTGTAAGCAATAAAATGTACAATTTAAAGAAAAAATTTAAAGAAATTAAGTGTATTATATGAACAATTAGATAAAACTACAATTCATAATCAACTAAAAATATAAAGCTCAAACGAGTTGATGAATAGTCTTAAAACATAAGTTGACACATTAAAATATTAATACAAAACATACAATATAATGTGATATGAACAATTTTATTAAGTCCAGATTTGTTTGAAATTAAAGAATAAAAATTAAGTTAACATCTGCTACTATTTAGAAAATTAGTTGAGGTATTTATGTAATGTAGAATGATCTAAGTCTTATCTGTGTTTATGTCTCATGACTCTTTTTTGACATTTAGCACTGCAAAAGGTCTGGATTACTTCAAGAGGTTTCATACATTGGTCTATTAGTTTGGGTTGATGGTTTGCATTTTTAGATGGTCTGTAAATTTTGATTTTGTTCTACCGTATTTAAAATCAGAAACAGGATCGTTATAACGAACCAGTCAGTATTGCGTCTTTACCACTCTGTTGTCACTTTGAAACAATGTACTAGCTTAGAGACAATATTTAACTTTATTTTTCTGTTAACTTTTTTTTACCACCACGTTTTACTAGTAAGCCCCTAAAAGAAGTATTTTAAATGCCTTTAAAGTAGGGCAAAGCGTTTAGCCCAACTTCTATGAATAAAAAAAATTTATTCTATTAAAAGTTTATCAATCATTACGTTTCAATATAAACTCTTTTATTTTACTATCTATTATGAGCTATTAGGTGTGCGTTATGCGTGAATATTAACCCTTCCTAAGCAAATTATGTCAAGTGGTTGTTGAAAATAAGCGGGGGTTGCAATAGGCTACTTCTCCGCGTCATTCCAAACTGATTGGCTCCTTTCATCTGGGTGGCAAAGCGCCCGCCACCATGCCACGCGTTTAGGACAAACCTCTTTACGGAACCACATCACACGCTTTGAGGGTGAATGTGTTTGGCAGTGTGTGGTAATGAGAAAGTTAAAAAAAAATTGGCATAAGAGAGGGTAAAACCGGTTATTAGGATTTAAGCAAAGCTTTGGTTAAAAGGTAAATACGTAATCACTATTATAAAATATAAAATAGCACCTAAATGGATAAAGTAATTTTAAATATTTTTTAGCACCATATCTTACTACCCGTTCGGGTTATACGCCTATGTCTAATTACACTAATGTGTTATATAGGAAGTTTTAATTTAGAGGAAGTGCACTTACATTTGCGTGGAGGGAGAATGGAAAATTGTTTAGGGAAAACTACCCTCAATGCACCTGACTGGAATCGAACCCCCACCTTCCCGTCCTCGACAGTCTAATCCAACACGAGATTAGCGCGTCATACCGTGTGACCACCGAAGTGGGACATATTATTTTAACCTCTGGCCAATGATGGAGATATTGGGGTTTGAATCCCGGGTGAGTGTAATGAGGGGGGTTTTCCTAAATGGTTTCCCACCCTCCCTCAACGCAAATTTGGGTACACTTACTCAATTAGTTTATCTTACTCATACTTATTCCATTAACATTATTAATGTATGCGTTTAACTGGAAAGGGTACTAAAACGTGGCGGGGGAAAAAACGCCTGAACTTATATCAGCGATATTTTCGCAACAATATTAGATATTTTTTCATTATGTAAAGCGTCAGGAAGGAAAAAAAAAGTATTCATAAAGAAATCGAAATCGACGTTTTGATAAATATCAAGGTTTCATGTCCCCCTGAAACCAAAGAAAGTGGTTTTCGCAATTCCGTTTGTCTGTCTGTACTTCGGGCTAGAGACGAAATGATTTTACTGATTGGGCTGAAACTTATCTGGGGTTTTCATAAGTTCCCCCAGAGGTGTTTTTGGAATTAAATATCCAACCCTAAAATTAAGGGTAGTTTACCGAAGGGCAAAAAGAGAGAAAAAAATTATTCTCTCACAATTCCTTCTAACGATTTTGATTAAATGTTATATCTAGACATTATTTATCATCTAAAACTAGATGGAAACTCTCATTTTCTTATGAAAATGAATTTAAGGGTACTTTACATGAGGGAAATTTTTCAATTTTCATCATTTCTCCCCTACTATACGATATATATTATTATTGTAAAGTTGTAGTACTATTAAAAAAACAAATCTTTTATTAGAAATATATTTTTATAAAACCAACAGGTACTGAGCTATAATCAAATATACATACTTTTTAAATTTAGGTTATTGAAAATTAATTTACTTCTTATACTCTTTGGTAGACAAAGAATTTCTCTTTTATCACTTTTTCTGTAACAGTATTCCGAGCTCCTAATGCCATAGATTAAGTAACAATGTATATTATTTCATTTATGATCTTTGGTGTAGTTTTGTTACAACAAGACCTATTATCTCGTTTCACAAATCCTGCGAGTTTTTAGTGAAAAAAATTTACATTTTAAGATAAAAGCAAAAGAAAGTCTGTGTGGTGTACCGTAACATTTATATTTTACTTTTCACGGAACTAGAGGCACTTTTATTTTAAAATAAAAAGTATGTTTGAATTCTCTGACCTGGAAGCCGATATATTTGTGAATATGGTCAGAGCGACGTTCTCTTTAAAGAAATGTACACCAGAAGAGGACAGGTTATTAAAAAGAATAGATGATTTGACTGACTTGTATCTCGTCATTGATTGCGGACGTGTTTTTCTTTTCCCTAACTTTACAAACATCTATCGATTCGACTCTTTTCTATTCTAGTAGAGGAAGGGGTTGTGGGAAGTCTCATCACTTCAAAAAAGAAGGACGGACCCTTATTTTCACAAACAACAAAATGCAATTACTGCTAACAAGAGAGAATATAGATGGCTCTTGAATGAATCGGTTCGACGTTCAGAAAAGTATATGAAAGTATTGCAATATTCCATAATAAAGTTTGCCTACTGTGAGAAAATGTGGGTTATTAAAAATGTTTATAGTAGAGATGGATCGAACAGTTGTTTATTTAATTCTTAATCTTAATCTTACCTACGACACCCGAGTCTTGAATCCGAACCTAATGCATAATATTGGTATGATTTTTTTTCTACAATGCGTATTTTGATCACCTTAAGTAATAATTAATGGTCTTTATATAGTTGTTTTATTTTTAAATATTTTTATGTTGGGTTAAATTACTAGAAAGTATCAGATTAGCTTTGAAAAATTGCTTTGATTCAAAATTTAAAAAACTAATCTCTATTTCGAAACCTTTTCGAATCCTCGAATCTTAAATATCCTTAAGGTTTCGAGTTATTATAGGATTAGGAGGGCCAATTTCACCCCCATTTCAACATTGATATATTTTCAGCCATGATGGAAATCGAACTTAGGACCTTTAACTATGCAGACCCCTTACAACTGAGCTAAGATATTAAGGAAATTAAAGCCGTTGGTCCCATGTCGATTGTGGCATGTAAAAGAACCCTGGAAAATATGTGAAAATACCTTTCCCGGAAAAATTGGTAGGATTTTTCACTCTCACTCATAGAAATTCTCGCGCGCTAATATAATCAGTCGGTTCAGAAAGTTCACATTGAATACATCGAATAAATGGGGAAAAATGTTAAATTTTTAAGACAAAACTTTACTAAAATATCTTTTTGTGAATATAGTGAATTACAATTTAATTTAAACACATTCAACTTACGTATTTACTATTTATCACTTGAACATAATAAAATAAATGGTACAATGGATCGCACCGACTTTCTTTCTCCTTTATCTAAACTATACTCAAAGCTCGTATGAAATGTGAAAATAAATAATACACATTGTAATAGAAACATATTATTTCTTCAAAACATTTTCAACACCCCATTAGCCAAAGCTCTACTTGAAAAGAATATATATATATATATATTTGTCCAACTCTCAGAAAATATTGGTTTTATAAAATATTTTTTCATTTAAAATTTGTTTAATTTTAGGGGTCCTACAACTTTACTATGACAAGTTATTTCGTATCTCAAAGGGTCACGGAGATATGATCAAAATTGGAGATATCCACTTATGTAAGTTAACCCCTGAGTCATTTTCATGGGAAAAAGAGATTCCCCATTTTGTTTGTAATGCCCAGCTATGAATTTTAATCAAAATAGTTAAAGAAAATTTAGAGTAAATCGATTTTATCTGCCCCTAAGTAAACTATCCTTAATTTTGGGACTAGATATATGGTTACAAAAATACCTCTGGGGAAGCTTACAAAAACCCTATTTAATCCAAATTGTATCCTAACCTGTAAAAGGAAAGTCTCAGTAACAGACAGACAGATGGTAATGTAAAAAAAAAAAAAACCTACTTTTTCGTGTTCAAGGTAGTCATGAAACGTCGACAGCCATCAAAATTTCTAGTTAGATTTGTTTTATGATCACAATACTTTCTATTTCCTAGGAGTCACGGGAGAGTAAATAAAAATAATCCCCCTATCCTGATAGATAGCACGGATATCTAATGATTTAAGGCTCCCTATTCTCAAGATGGAGGACAAATGAAGATGAATCAACAATTGGGTGTTGTGTTATTTCTAGAACTAGCAAACCCGCACGGCGTTGCCCGTGACCCTCTGTGGTATAAGAATTATATAAGCCCACCCCCCATGGTGCCCGATTTACCATGAGAATTTGACTATCAGATAAACAATATTTTCTTCAAAAATTTGTAAAAAAAATAGATTAATTAAAAAGCTAACTAAAAGTTTAAAAATCCGGCTTAAAGGTGCATTCGGACCCCCTTCCGTCCACCTATGTTAAGAATTTTAGATCTCTGCGTGCCGTAGATTTGGCTGGGCATCGCACACAAACAAACACACAGACAAACACTTCTTTTTATTTTAGTTGTGAAAAAAAAAATCTCGCGTGAAATGTCGTTGAAAATTAGATATCTTCATATTGTTTTGATTTTTTTAAATATGATACCAAAAAAGCTAAGGATTTTAATCCTTTATAGAAAACCTCACTTTTACATCAGCCATATTTTGAAATAACAAATAACTTATTAAATAACGCGGGGTTTCTAGAAGTCTGCATCACATCTCAATGTTTGTGTAGGCGGCCTCCTTAAAAAGGGTTGGTTCGGGATGGGATGGGAGTTCAATTTAAATTAGATTAAGTGTTTTTTTCTTTTAGATTACTCGTAGAGCTCTTCCCTTACATTAACCCGGATACTCGAGAAGGCATTCGTCTTTTTTATAACCTCATTGGAACTCCTATCTTTAAGCCCGGTAAACCCGGATATTCGGATATATATTATTTCTATGAAATCATTGGAACCCCTGTCTTTCATAAACCCGGATAATCGAAAGTGTACTAGTATTTTAATAGAATAACATCATAAATCCTCCTTTTTAAACCGAATAATCGAGAGTGTATTCGTATTTTATTAGAACAACGTTAGAAAAACTCACTTTCATCAAACCGGATAGTCAAAAGTGTATTAATATTTTATTAGAGTATTGGAAAGCCTCCCTTTGATTAAACCAGATAATCGCGAGTGTATTAATATTTTATTAGAGCATTGGAAAGCCCCCTTTTGATTAAACTGGATAGTCGAGAGTGTATTCGTATTTTATAGATACTGATCGGGACTCCAGTCTTTCATGAACCTAGAATCATTGAGTGTATATTATCTAGTTATGACGGTGTTACTCTCTCCAGAGATAAGAAATGAACTCAGGACAACCTGTTTCCTGAGAATCCATCACTTTAGCCCCTATAACCCCGCCTTAGACGGCCCTAGTATAAGAAATAGCTCTGAACGCTCGGCTATTTGTCCCATTGTGTGTGTGTGTCTGTTGGAGGGGAAAGGAATACGTCATGTGAAATATTTACGGGTTGAAGGGAGGTTGTATAGTTCAACCAGGAGTATCGATCCAAGATGCTGACTGTTGTGATGGTAGTTTGAGGGGCAAGAGAGGAGTGAGGGCGGTAGATGGATGCTCTTTATTTTCCCGTCCTTGTATCCCCGCACCTTCCCCCCCCCTTTTCCGTCCAACAAACCACCCCCGCAATCTTGCCACACTGATGACAGTAACGGCCCATTTCCCGCAGCTTGCAGTGTCACCGCTGAGAAAGTGGTAAATTACTGAAGAGGTTGGTATGAGTTAGTTACAAAGTTCTCAAGTTATTTTTCTACTTGTGAATGTGAGGAATGCCAGGCCTCCACCGTGGTTCGGATTCCACGTTAAACTGTAGGTCCTCCATTTCGTCTCATAATCACCATACCATCACACATTAGCGTAAGTGCGTATAACCCGAACGGGTAGTAAGATGCGGTGCTAATAATAATAATAATAATAATAATAATAATAATAATAATAATAATAAAATTTCTACTGACCCGCCTCGGTGGCGTAGTTATCTAACGCGCTAGTTTCGTGTTGAGCTCAACTGCCGAGGACGGGGAGATCGAGGTTCAAATCTCGGTCGGGTGAACTGGGGGTAGTTTTCCTAAATGGTTTTTGCACTCTCCCTCCACGCAAATTCGGGTTCACTTCCTGTCAATTCGATCGTCCCCATTCCTAATCCATTAGCGTAATTAGTATTTAAGCGTATAGCCTGAACGGGTAGTAAGACGCGCTGCTATATAATGATAATAATAATAATAGTGTTTTTTAAACTCTGTTTTACTTACTTTCTGTATATTTCTATTAGAAACAAATTCTTAAGCACATTCACACAAGTGGTCAAACAGACTAAGACGTCACTCTCACAAAATAATGTATTGCCGGTAACGTCTTGGTTTTGGTTCGGATCCCGACCGGAATAAGAGAGATTTATTGAAGTGGACCCTCCCTCTTCCAACGCTAATACGGATACACTTCCTCTAGTTAAGCTTTTGATCCGTTTTCCTTAGATTCAGCTGTTAATAAACCTTGTAATGAAAGTAATGATTAAAAATATATATTACCCGCTTCGGTGACCACATGCTCTAACGCGCTAATCTCGTGTTGGACTAGACTACTGAAAGACGGGGAGAGCGGGTTCAATTCCCAGTCGGGTGCACTGAGGTTTTTTCCTAAATGGTTCACCACTCTCCTTCCACGCAAATGTGGGCGCATTGCCTCTTAATGAAGCCTTTATTATCTTGAACACATTGGTGTAATTAGTACATAGGCTTATAACCTGAGCAGGTATTAAGATGCGGTGCTAGTATATATATATATAATATATATATATATATTGAAAACTTAATTTGTTATATATATATATATATATATATATAATTAATATGAAAACTTAATTTTGATATATATATATATATATATATAATTACAAAATTAAGTTTTCAAATAATACAGAGGCTAGAACTTGCAAATTACAGACGTAAATAGCCGACATTACTGTATTAGATATATATTATTATCTGGGGCTCCATGCATATTTACACTGATTCGGTAGGAAGGAAGAAGGTATAATTTATTAGTATAGGTAAAATAGGAAATCTTATACAGTGTGCCTCTTAGTTTCATAGTTAGACTCGCTTTGCTCGTTGGGGCCTTTGACCTTAAACCCCCAATGAATTGTCTTTTCAAGTGGATGTAAACTAATGTAATTCCAGGGCCTTTTTTGATAGGTCTTTCCGTTTAGCCACAAGAGACCTCCAAAGAAAGGTCCGCACCGACTTTAAAGTTGCTCCACCATTTTGAATTTTTTTCGGCGGTTATAAAATTATTATATTTTTTTAACTTTTTAGGATTTTCCCCTCGGTGACAGGCTAGAAGCTATAAGTTTGCCAAATTTCAAGTTCTAGCTCATCTGGAAGTGGGTAAACATTAATGTCAGTGAGTCAGCCATGTGGCTTTATAGTAGTATAATTGAGTACGCCACATATGCGGAGTTATACTAAATACAAGACGACACCTACCTAAACTCGAATGAAACGGGTCAGTTTTGAATGTGAAACCGGCCCATTTTATTCTGGTCTAGGTAGGTGTCGTCCCAAATGTATATAGCCCCGCACTTGAGGCGTGCTCAGTCTGACTATGAACCTGGTCCTTTCAGAGAAAATTCACTCGTATTTTCGCGGAAAATAAGTGTAAAATTATTTAGTAAAAAAAATATATAGATCTCTCCCCTCCCTCCCCATCATTGATAAACCAGGCAAGAGGAAGTTGAAGCCTTAATCCACGTAACCGCAGATGAGGATTTTAATTTTGAAACTATGTTAAAACAGAACAACTGAAAGCGCTACATGTCAAAAAAGGACGCATCAGTTGTTGAATGGCCCAATGCCTCACTCTTTTGTTGGACTGGATTGCCGAAGACGGGGATATCGGGGTTCGAATCCTGGTCGGTTTTTTAAATGATTTTCCAATCAACCTCCACGCATAGGCCGGTGCGTTTCCTCAAACTTTTACATTTACCCATTTCCATATACCATTAGTTTAATAAATCCATGCTTATAGCCCAAACGCTTAATAAGACGCGGTGAAATTTGTTTTTATATAGATACACATACACACATATTTCAAAACCATTTATCTTAACTTAACAAAGCATCAAAACAACAAAACAAGAGTAGAATGAAAAGAAAGTGAAAGCACAATTTTGCAACATCAAAGTTTCATGTCATTGATATATTAACTTCCTAGTGTTCGTCGGTGACCTGGTGGTCTAGGGGTAAGGTGTCAGACTTCTGTGCTAGGGGTCCGGGGTTCAATCCTCGGTCCCGGCACAGATTTATCTGATTGCCAAACCCTTCCTTCACCTCTGACAAGACGTGTATTAATCACATCTTGTGAATGTGAGGAATGCCAGGCCTCCACCGTGGTTCGGATTCCACGTTAAACTGTAGGTCCTCCATTTCATCTCACAATCACCCTACCATTGCACATTAGCGTAAGTGCGTATAACCCGGACGGGTAGTAAGACGCGGTGCTAATAATAATAATAACTTCCTAGTGGCTTAACCCTAAGAGTAATAATTTTTGAATTTACTTTTTTGTTATTTTGGTTGAGGCGGAAACCTATTAAAAGTTTTTTTTTTTTTTTTTTCATCGTAAGGAAAGAAATGGGTCGTCCACGCTCTGGTTTTATTGGCAGAACGGGGAATGTAAAGATCAGGGAAGTGTCCATCTACGTGATGGTTATTTAATAGATCTCTGGACGAAGTTTGTCCGATTCCCACGGGTGGGTGTCAAGAGAAGGGTTGAGGTTAGGAGAGAGAAGGGAGGAGGGAGGGGGTAGGAGAAGGGTTCTGTGGCTGAGTAGAAAGTGCTTCAGGATGAGATTGACTGACATATCATCTCGAATTGAGGAATTTGTCAGTGTCATCCTTTTTTATTTCCTTCCCCATTTCTGATGGGGGGAAAAAAAATTCTTAAGACTACAGGATGCATAATGTATCATTTTTCTGTCAAACGTAGACTTTTTTCATTTTATTTCAAACTTATAGGACTATATATTCATTTCCACCGGGACCGTCCGTGCTACACGCATTTTAACTACTTAGATGGTGTATGAATGAGGAAGGTATAATTTAGAGGGAATCTACCTGTATTTGCTTGGAGAGAGAGTGGGATAAAATTTAGGAAAAAAACTTTCAATACAATTAGCTGTATTCAAGCGCCAACCCCTCGAACAACGGCCAACAAGACTATAATATGAGCCTGACATTTAGTCCACGTGTCCATAAATGCGGGTGAATCAATTTATCAATCTAATATTTGAATTAATTGTAAGAGTATAGAGGTAAGTAACATCACACACATTTTTCAGTATAACAACTTTTATATCTCAAACCCAATAAGAACCTCAGCGAATTTTTTTAGAACCACTCTTACTACCCGTCCGGGTTATACGCTTTATGTATCAATTACGCTATTGGTTTTAAGATGAAGTAAGGTTATATTTGTAGGAAGTGTACCCTCATTTATGTGGAGGGAGAAATCTTCCTCAGTACCCCGACCTAAATTCTAACCTTATCTCCATGTCATCGGTAGTAAAGTCTGCTGTGAGAGTAGCGCCATAGACATGCGGCCACAGAAGCAGTTTTTAAAATTAATCTAAACAATGATCTAAAAAAAACATTAGAAAGGTATTATGCATAGTTAACAGATGGAAGCATTAACTCAAATTTGAGATAAAACCAGACCTTCCCCCTTTTTCTCCTGTACTCTATATGTTTCTAAATTGTTACTTAAGCGAGAATCCAAATATTATAGGTTGAAAGTCAATAAATCATGTTTAATACAACATTTATTTGAAAACTGTAATGAACTCTCTTGTCCGAAACCTTAGCTCAGTCGGTGGCATGTCTCTTTACTGAGCTAAGCGTCCGGGTTCAATTCCCAGCATGACCAAACATTTATTATTGATGCAAATATGGGTTTACCCTTTCACGATGATGAAATGACGGCCGGGACTGGATGCTGTGCCTGTTTTATTCTTAAGATGGGGTGCTAGTGAGCGTGAGTTTAGGGCAGTGTTTTCGAAGTTTTTATAGCATAAACATTTATTTGGTCCAAAATAAATCAAATATTTCTTCTATAGAAACATAGAGTTTAGTTTTCCCCACATGCCAATCTCAACAGTTCTTTAATATCTGTCAAGGATGTCCTTGGAATTTAATGACAACTTTTCTCTGCATTTAAAAAGTTTGTCACTAAATGCCGCTATGCTCATGAGAGATATTAAATAACTCTTGAGATTACATGTGCAGAAAGCTAAACTCTATGTTTCTATAGAAGAAATATTTGATCTATTTTTGCAAAAAGTTTACGCTATGAAAACTGCAAAATTACTGTACTAAACTGGCGCTCACTAGCACCCCACCTTAAGTTAGATTATAAGGCATATGAAGCTAGGACAGGCCTAACAACCGTAGTGGAAAATATATGGCTTGAATAAAAACTGACTAAGGCCACAGGCTAGGAAGCAGTAATGAAGATGAAAATGTAAGTAAACTTGATTAAATTAAGGGATATATTTTTCGAGAATTATATAATAACATTCGAATAAAGATAAAAGAGAAAAATAATATACTAGTTTAACGGACAGTTACAATGCAAATAGTTTCGTAAAAAATATTTTGTTTTTTAAAAATGTTGTGCAAACCATTTTAGGGACCCACTATAAATTCACTACTATATATATAACATTATATATATATATATATATCAGCTTCCTATTTTTATAATAACGTCCCTGGCTACATTCCATTATTCAGTAGAGTGCGTAGAAATGATGATTTTATGTGGGGAAATTTCACTGGTATTTCTTTCTTGGCCGTATTGATTTCTCATCAACTATTTATTTTTTCAAGATATGTGATCCATTTTTTTATAGAGGAAAGGTCCATTTCTATTGGATGTAGGATTGTGGTTACACTTCAAATGGCAGCCGTAGAATATATCAAACATACTCAGGCCTTCTTACTGTATCTATATTCCAAAATATAAATGCAATAATAAATCAGTTTTGTGGAAAAAAAAAGGACTGATGACCAAAGGTTAGCGCCACTGGTCTTTTTTAGATGAAAATAATGAAAGAAAAACCATAAAAAATAATATAAAAGTTTTTTATTTAATTTTCATTTATTTGAGGTATTTAACGTACACTTTCTTAACAGACTAATTATATCAACACTAGAATTTCTATTAGCGAGCGCGAAAGGGCGTAACAATTTTGACGGGAAAGGTATTTTCATATACCCTCCAGGGTTCTTTTGCATGCCACAACCGCCACGGGACCGACTTACTTCTCTCCGAAGGAAGTTGTGCTACGGATTTTTATCACTCAAGAAAAATCCGCCAAATTTGGCTAGATTTGAGCTCTTGAACATCGGGACCTTTAGGCGAGCACTTTACCCAAAGACCCTCGAGGTCAGGTGTATATAAGTTTATACTTATTCAAAAAATTCATTTTTAAAAGCAGGGGGTTTGATTTAAATATGTTGAAAAAAATATACACACATAAAAAAAGAAACAAAATATATATTTGAAATAATCAAGTATTCATGTTTTTTATACCTATGTTTTAAACATATTTGTATGTATAAATGTTTAAAATATGGTAATAGAATGACAAAAAACAACATTTATATATTTATATAAATAATAATTGCTTGTCTGGGCTAAATAAATCTGTATCTCAGTTTGCGGAAAGATTAGCTAGTACTAATGTACCGTTGCTCAGGGGACACCCAAATATACTATCGTACATCCTTTCCGTGGAGGCTCTTTCCATGTCCCGATGAATTAGGGGACGATGATGGTGAATACGAGGGGTGAAGCCAATGAAGATCCTTACCTAAATTTAGCCTAATTAACCCAAATCCCGTGTGAGCATGGAATTATTCATTTTGGAGAAAAATCCTCCAGTACCAGCCAGGAATCGAATCGGAGACTTCTAGGTCAGTAGCCAGAGGTTCTGATCACTACACAAGGAGACCGATTATAAGTTAATATGTTGTCAGATTTTTAAATTTTGTATGCATATTTAAAAAAATCCTGTCTCATTTTTTAACCAGTGATGTAGTAATTCTCCATTAGATTAAAGCAATATATCTCCTTTGATAAATGTACTAGAACACTAGATGTTTCTTTGTACTTGCCAAACATACCAAACATAATTTAGTTTATTTCGCTGCGTTTAAATAACCATTGGGGTTGTACCCATACCTTATTGCGCTATTAGAATAGGAATGAGGTAGATAGAACTTAGTGGAAATAATACTCGCCTTTTCTTGGTGAGTTAAAATGGGATACAATTTAGGAAAAAACAGACTTTATACTTTCTACCGGGATTCAAGCCCCAATCTCCCCGTTCCTAGCAATGTAGTCAAACAATAGAGTGACGCATTATTACGGGGTCCTAATACGGGTAATTTCGTGAAATTTTCGCGCATCTCTGGTTGGATGATATCGAAAAGGTGACACACATGTGTGTGGCCGAGTTTGATAGACATTTTTCAATTTGTTTGAAAGTTATTCTCAAGGTTTGGATGTAGGGGACGCGAGAAAAGGTCAGTGTTTTTGAGTTTTTATAGCAAAACCTTTTTTTTTTTTACCAAAATAAATATATATTTATATTTAGCACCGCGTCTTACTACCCGTTCGGGTTATACGCTTAAGTACTAATTACGCTAATGGATTGGGAATTGGGAGGGTTGAATTTATAGGAAGTGAACCCGCATTTGCGTGAGGGAGAGTAGAAAACCATTTAGGAAAAACTACCCCAGTTCACCCGACCGAGATTCGAACCTCAATTCCCGTCCTCGGCGGTTGAGCTCAACACGACTAGAGCGTTAGCCAACTACGCCACCGAGGCTGGCCAAAATAAATAAAATATTGTTTAAATAGAATATAGAGTTTAATTTTCTTCACACGGTGACACCAACAGCTGTTGAATATCTGTCATGAGCATAGGGATATGATGAAAAACTTTTTAAATTAATAGAAAAAGTTGTCATTAAATTCTAGGACACCCTTGAAAGATATTCAAAAATTGTTTACTTGAAAATTAAACTCTTTATTTCTACTGGAACACTATTTGATTTTTTTTAATGTTTTGATATAAAAGCGCGTTCCCACCCGCCTCGGTGGACGTAGTTAGCTAATGCGATGGTTTCTTGTTGAGCTAGACTGTCAAGGACGGGGAGATACATGTTCTAATCTCAGCCTGGTGAACTGGAGGTGGTTTTTCCTAAATGGTTTTCCACTCTTCCTTCACGCAAATGTGAGTTCACTTCCTCTAAATTCAAACTTCCCAATTCCTAACTCATTAACGTAATTAGTACCTAAGCGTATAACCGAACGGGTAGTAAGATGCGGTGCTAAATAATAATAAAAAAACTTGCGTTCCTTACACTCCTACCTTAACACCACACACACACACACACACACACACACACACACACACACACACACACACACACACACACACACACACACACAAAAGACAAAATCATTCTAATACCTTTTTACTTTCTCGTTATCTAACAAGTAGGGAAAGTATTTTGATCATCAAAAAATCAAACTTGAGATTTTGATGAATTTCGACGTTTCATAATCCCCCGAATCCAAAATTATTTTTTTTTATTTCCGTCTGTCTGTATCTCGGACTAGAGCCTAAACTATTTTACCGATCGGGCTGAAACTTGGTATCTAAGGTTTTATAGAGTTTCCCCGAGGGGTTTTTGGAATTGGATATCTAACCCTAAAATTAAGGGTAGTTTACTGAATAGCAAAAAGAGTAAAAATCGATTTTCTCAAAATAGGTTCTAACGATTTTGATTAAATTTCATTTCTAAACATAGATAAATATTATAAACAAAATGGCTATTCTCAATATTTAGGCAAAATGACTTTGAGGTTTTTGGTCAGATGCGTAAATTCTTTTTTTTTCTTATAGTTTGACAAACATAGCAAAAATAGGAGAGTTATTGTTGCCCGCTTGTAGGAAAGTCGTGTCCACTATGACTCGATAAATGGAGATATAGTATCTCTATCTGAGGCACATGATCTCTTATCCCCTCCGACTAATCCTGAAGAGTTTCTTCTCCTGTTCTCTCTTTCTCTCTCTCTCTCTCTGTAGTTACGCGTCAGAGTCGAGAGGGCGGGAAACCACTCTCTGCGATTACTCGCCTCTCGGGAATAGAACAGTCTCATAGCCAATACTCTTCGGACTACTCGGTCTCTTTGTTGAAACGGGGCAAAACTTCAAAATCGTCGAGACTTTTCAATGTCTAGCAGCGCTCGTCTACGTTTCTGTCGGCAGCCTTGTGGCGTACCTCTCTGTCTTACTCCCACAACTCACAGAAATATCACTCTATGAGTCTCCCCATCTTGTTCGTCGTCAAAGGAAAACCATTTAGGCCTATTTCACAATGTATCGTTAAACACGTAGCTTAATCAAGCCTGTCCATTTGGTTAGATATACTCCAACTTTATTAAGAATGGACATTTCTGAACGTTAGAAAAAGTTAATAGATATTCTTTCAAACATTTATACTTAAGGTCTTGTGATCCACAACAGTTAATTTTGATAGATATCATCAATAACTACAAATTACACTGATAATAATAATGGCGAAATGTTATCAATGTTGACCGCGAAAAATGTATTTGTTGTTCTAAAACGTGCTTTCGTAAGAAAATCAACGTATATTTATGGTATTCGATCACAATTAGAGAGGACCCTGGTTGTTTCTAGCTGATACTTAAGGCATTTAATATTTATATAGTGTCAGATTTAATACCAACAACTAAGGAAAGTGTTATAAATATTAACCTAAAAAAATAATGTATTTTATAAAAGTTAATTCCTACCATAATCCTACTATACAAAGGCGTGTGAGGACATAATAATTAGAGAACAGTGGGGTTTTTTGTAGGGGGGGTAAGGTGGCAGAAGTAATCTAATGATTCTTTTACCGACTAAAATATTCTTATTTCATATTATTTGTTTGTTTAATTTTACTGCTAGAATCCGGAATACGCAAATTTCACACTAAAAGTTAAGGGCTTTAAAGGATTAGGGGGTATATGGCCCACCAAGCCCTCCCCCTTTCACCCCCAACAAAATCCATCAAACTGCTTTCGATCTGTGGCTACAGAGAGACAAATATAATTATAAAATACAAATTTTTATGTTCATACACAAATAAAACGTAAAGATTCATCATAATCTCGAAATCGAACATTTTTCACAATTACAAAACATTCTTTTGATATGAGAAAGTAATAATACGCTGTAGTCTCAGCTTTGGTACATTATAACAGAGTCTTGACTGTACCGCGGTGCCACTGTGGTGGCGAAGTTTTGCCAAGAGATGTTGCCAACTCAACATCATTTATAAGTTCATAATACTGAACTGAACTGAGCCAGAATCCTTCCTTGCTCTCGGAGTCTAAAAAGTGAATGACTTCCCCGTTGCAAATCTCAAAACATGAAAGTGAAGGGAAGTTCTAGAATATTAGTGTGGTCTCAACCGACGTGTATTAATCGATTATCTCGAAATATGAAGCCGCAGGGATTGAAATTGTTGGTAGGAGGGTTGGGTACATTGGAAAACAATGGAAAAGAGGTCATATTGTGCTAATAGCTCTCGAGATATTTATAGAAAATGTTGTGTGTGAGAGGGGTGGAGGGAGGAGGGGTGGAGGGAGTAGGGGTCGTTCGCAGTCAATCATTGGAACGTGAATGGCTATAAGCCCTATTTATGGACTTTTTTTGTAATTCATTTAATTACAAATCTATTGCAACATCTATCATTCAATTATCACACAATTCAATCATTTAGTCAACAAGTAGTTTTTTTAATTAAAGAGATTAATCTAAGTATTTTTTTAAATAAACATTTTATTATTTTTGTAATTTATGTTTCATAGAAATTGAGGTTATTTGAAAATATTTTGTTTTCAATTATTAGCAAAATAGTATTATATATTTTACTATATTCCCATTAGAAATTCCAACAGAAAAGCGATTACAAAATTGTATATGAATATTGCGTTGTTTTAATTTTTTTTGGTAATATTTGCATATCAGTAAAAAAAACTATAAACATATATTATTCGAGTTATAGAGTATGTTTTGCAAAGGTGTTCGTAAAACTATTAATTTTTTACTTTCTCGTGATTAAAGATGATTTGAATACAAAGGATAAATTTATGTTTTGTTTTATATTGTAATGGCTATATTTTTCTCCAATTTAACATTTATATTCACGTTTTGCGTGAGTTTAATGAGTTGTTTTCAAATGTGTGTGCATTTTTATTTATTTTTTATTTTTGCACTACAGCCACCATTCGATTACAGTAATGGATTAAGTATAATTTTTAAGTAATGTACGCATTTTTATTAAGGTGGAGTGGGAAACATTTTTTTTAGATCAGCTTCAGTTCACTCAACCGGGGCTTTACACTTAAAAATTAAAGTTTTAATATTACTATGTGGCTTATTTTGCATGGCTTGGTGGCATATGGTGAAAAAAGTAAGTTAAATAATGTATGTTTAAATGTTATAAGGGCTCTAAGCATTACAATATAACAAAAAAGAGAAATATTTAGCCAATCTCGTATACAAATTCTAATCCAATTTTTACTAATTGAAAACGATCTCTTTTAACTAAAAACTTGTATTTTCTTGATGTCAGTGGTTTTTCTTATGGTTATATAAAAAGTGTTCCATTTTTTACAACTTTTGTTATAAAAAACTTTGGCTTTACAAAATAGATGTGATGACTAGCAAAATATATATTTATATATATTTAACATAATATATAAAATTGATAACCTATATCTCATCATCAATCAATCAATCATTAATCTTTCGATTAGTTGGTTGCAGCTCTCCACTTCTAAATTGAGTGTCAATTTTTTTGCCTGAAATATTATTTTAAGAGGTTTCTTGCTAGAACGTCCATATAAACTAAAGATATTTAAATTTTGGTCCCAAAAACATTACTACAAATCTACATGGTTAGATTTTTAGTTACTATACGAAAAATTAATTTTTTGTTCTTTATGGTATTTTTTAGTTGTATTTTTAATGACGCTATAAAATTAAATGGCTTTAATTATATTCATATTTTATTTAATGTCAAACTACTTGTTTTAATGTTTAGTTCGTAAAACCTGTCTCAACCAAATATTCAAAACTAATATTGTTTTTTTAAGGAAATTTTTAAGTAGAATATGCAAACTTGAATTCATTTTGCAACGTCACTATTGACGTTAGTGATGGCAGACAGGAAATAAGGAAAGTTGCCTCTTGACATTGTCAATTCCGTCAAAAACACACTCTAATATTCAGGACACATAGTTTTAGCTACCTTTTGTCAAGGAAATATCTTGCGTCAGTACCATTATTACAAAATATTATTACAAAATATTATTATATATATTTTTTTTTAGCACCGCGTCTTACTACCCGTTCGGGTTATACGCTTAAGTACTAATTACACTAATGGATTAGGAACTAGGAGGGTTGAATTTGGAGGAAGTGAACCCGCATTTGCGTGGAGGAGAGTGTAAAACCATTTAGGACCCCCTCCCCAGTTCACCCGACCGAGATTCGAACCTCGATCTCCCCGTCCTCGGTGGACTGACTCAACACAACTGGCGCGTTAGCCAACTACGCCACCGAGGCGGGGAAAATATTATTATAAGTGTTATTATTATTATTATTACTATTATTATTATTACTATTATTATTATTACTATTATTATTTATTATTATTATTATTATTATTATTATTATTATTATTATTATTATTATTATTAGCACCGCGTCTTACTACCCGTTTGGGTTATATGCACTTACGGTAATGTGTAATGGTAGGGTGATTGTGAGATGAAATGGAGGACCTACAGTTTAACGTGGAATCCGAACCACGGTGGAGGCCTGGCATTCCTCACATTCACAAGTTGTGATTAATACACGTCTTGTCAGAGGTGAAGGAAGGGCAATCGAACCCCGGACTCCTAGCACAAAGGTCTGACACCTTACCCCTAGACCACCGGGTCACCCAATTACTACAAAATAGAAAGAAGGGAAAAGATATAAATAATTTTAAGAAATAAATTATTTGAAGTTTGTTACCACATGAGAAATAATTTGAATATATCATTTTTTTCAAATTTATCCACTCTTTTATACTTTATCATTTAAGTTAGTATTGTAATATTATCCATATTTCATTTTATTTCATAAAATATGTTAAAGATACTATGTATTTGTTGGGCGAGCTGGATTAAAAACTTCAGTGATCCTTCCTAATATGTCATAGTATTTAATCGTGAAAAATCTAGGCCTCGATATTATGATTCCCCCGAACTCAAAGTTTTTCTTGCAATTTTGTCTGTCCCTGTGTCTGCCTGCCAATCCTTCTGTTTGTATGTATGTCGATCCTTATGTTTGTATGTCTGTCAATTCTTCTGTACGTATTTCTGCCAATCCCTCTCAATGTCTCTCTGCCAGTCCTGTGTGTTATGTCTGTCAATTCTTCTGTACGTATTTCTGCCAATCCCTCTCTATGTCTCTATGCCAGTCCTGTGTGTTATGTTTGTCAATTATTCTGTATGTATGTCTGCCAGTCTGTATCTGGGGTTCAAGTCGAAATGGCTTGATGGAGTTTCTTCAAACTTGATATTTAAATTTTATATGATCATACCTCGGGGATTTTCTGATTTTTATTCTAGCCCTCAAATTAATGGTAGTTTAATGATAAAGAATTATTTTTGAAATTTTGAAATTGTTTTAAAATCGATAAACTAGTTTGGTTTTGTATATATAAATATATATATCTGGGGAGTTTTTGGATTGGGAAATAGCACTGTATACTTGTTTTTCGGAGAAAAATTCGTTTAAGGGTAGTTTACTGATGAATCGTTTTTGAAAACTCACAAACTAAAATATATAAGTTAAGAAAGTTCGTACAGTTGTGTTGTCCCATTTATTTAGTATAATATTGTATTATGGTATGAGGTGTTTTTACACTTTAATATTTTTTCCAACCACATTGGCGGATATACGCACTAGGCATAAGTCTTGTCTGGTTTGCCGATGACGAGGAGTTCAGAGATCGAATCCTGGTTAAGTGTATTTTGGCTGGATTTTTCTTTAAAGGGTTTATCAATCTTCTTCCACGCACACACACGTCCATTTTATCTTCAAGTTATGGACAATAAGACTTGGTGCAAAAATTAAATAAAAACAGGTAAATCTTGATGGATACATCAATCTTTTTTTTTAATTGTTGCTTTGTACTATTAATAAAAGAGATTTAAAAGGAAAATGGCGAGACCACACTCAATGTTGCGTGCTTGTTTGGAAGACACACTTTACATTTTCAGTTGTTTTATCTCGCCATGCTAGAAGCCTTTAATTAAATATTAATTATGTTTAATTACCCAGTTATGTTCGCAGTTTATGACACAAATTATTTCACTGTTTCGTTGTTAAACGATGAGTAGGAACGCCAATGTTGTTACTACTACTAATTTACATTTACGTACAACGTCGGAGCTAAAACACAATTTAGACCAGGGGTTCTTAAACTGGGGTCCATCGACCCCTAATTAGTCCGTGGATGGGCTTCAGGGGGTCCGTGAACCAAGACTACTCCACAATTTCAACTTCTTATTCAAGCAAAACAACAGCACCTTTTTCATTGACTTTATACATTTGAACACTTACTAAAGCTCACTTTAAAGATATGCACTCGAATTTATTTCACTTTTATTCATGAAGTTACTATTAAATTTTGCATAAAAAGGAAAAGTGAAAGACATAAATCGTTGTAAAAATTGTTTTTATATTATTCCCCTATGAATGTAATAAATTTACACTGAAATAAAGTAAATTAAAATTTTGTTACTGGAAGCCGAAATAAGGGTTTACGTAATCATAGGCGCAATTTGTTAGTTTAATGTTTTTGAAAATTTAGATTCTTGCTTAAAAAATTAAAAAAACTCCCGGTATTTAAAAAATTGTAACCTAATTGTATTAGCTGTTGCACATCTTCAATTCATCGCATTGCTATTAAAGTTCTCATTTGTAAATTTTGACCAGTAAAAAAGGTCAATATTAGGTTTACAAGGTTAGACACTTTTTATTAAAGAGAGGATAGTAATCAAAATTCTCTGAGTTTGTATTTACGTCCATTATTATAGGAAGGGGGTCCATTTCCTTTGTTAGATTCACATAGGGGTCCGTGACACAAAAATGACAAAGAACCCCTGCTTTAGACAATGTGTATGGTAGTTCCATTCTAATAGGAATCATCTTATATGATAATTACAAAAATTACTAAAGCAATTTTCATCTAGTCGTAACAACTAGTAATGTGGTGTGCAGCTGTCACTTTTGATAAATAATAAGCATAACTATAAAATAATTATTATAATCTAGTAGAATGTTATAAATGTTGATAGCAAAAAGTTTGTTTGTATATTATAAAAGTCTTCATATCCAAGACATACTAAAGTCAGCTTTCTGTGATGGGTGTCCGGGGTTCAATCCTTGGTCCTGGCACAGTTTTATCTGATTGCCAAACCCATCCTTCACCTGTGACAAGACGTGTATTGACCACAACTTGTGAATGTGTGGAATGCCAGGCCTCCATCATGGTTCGGATCCCACGTTAAGCTGTACTTCCTCCATTTCATCTCACATTCACCCTACCATTACACATTAGCGTAAGTGTATACAACTCGAACGGTTAGTAAGACGCGGGGCTAATAGTAATATTAATAATAATTTAAACAGTTTTTATAAAGCGCCTGGTCATTCATCATTGAGATACATCCAACATGGCAGTTGTACTCAAGAATGTATTATTCGGCTTACTGACATCTGAAATAATAATACTTGTGAGTAATTAGATGTGGTTCACACACAAAAGCTTGAGTGTTAAATTACATAATTTAAAAAATTACAAATGGCGTACCGTGGAGTGTTGCCAGGGTAAAGCAAAGCTAGTTAAAACTGTACCTGAGATATGTTAGCCCACTTGGTCCTCCATTTGACCATTTGACCGATTAAACAAAGCTCTGCTTAACATATCTCACATGGGAATGTATCTAAGTTTATACCTGTCTAGTGAGTTTTCTTCTGAATAATGATAACATATCACAGGAACAGCCACGACATTGAAAAATACAACTCTACGTTCAGAGAGGGGTAATTTCAATAACCCTTAACAAATAAACAAGTTCTGAAAATTGAAAATGACTCCTGGACACGGGAATCGAACCCGGGACCTCTGGCTCCAGGTTCGATTCCCGTGTCCAGGAGTCATTTTTCAATTTTCAGAATATGATATCTAGATGGTGTAATTCCCATTAATAAGCATAAATAATAGCTCTGGCTATTAATTTTAAATAAACAAGTGTTTAACTTTTATTATACACACAGACTACACATTCAATCCATAGCAAGTTTACTTTCATAACATAAATTAACAAAAACCAATCAATCAATGGATTTAAATTCACAAACACTCTTTTAAAAAAAACACTAGTCATGGATACTGGTACTATACATTATTGAATGTAAATGAAGAGTCGATGCTACCTTCCATTACAATCGACGTGGCGTGCTGACGAATATAAAGGTTGAAAGGGGGGGATTTATGGGGGTTAATGCCTAGGAATACATTATTTGTAGTGGTTTACGGACGGCTCTGCGGTTCACTAGCCAAACGGGGGTGGGATCTCTTTGGGATTCCCTGAAAGCCCGTGGGTTTCGCTTCAACATGGCCTCCTAAACAGTCGCACAAACTTTACCTAGAGTTGAGCCCTTTGTGGATGGATGATTAGGCGGCGTTGTATTATTACTTGAGATATTATTTCGGTTCCTTACGTTAGGATGAAAGTGAATGCGAGTTAAACTCCGTATTTTACCTTTACCTTTAAAAAACAGATATTAATCTTTTTGGGTAAAATAAATTAAGATAATAAACAAATAAAAAACCAAACAAAATCTTCAGATGATACGTTTAGCTTTATTTTCTAAAAATGGTAATCTAAACAGTTACTAAATATTTGTCATGTGTATATTGGCATGTGAATAGATACTTTTTAAATGAAGATAAAAGTTGTGTTATCCACCTCGGTGGCCTAATTAGCTAACGCTCTAGTATAGTGTTAGACTAGGACAGGGTTATCGGGGTTCAATCTCGGTCGGGTGCACTGAGAGTGGTTTTCCTAAATGGTTTACTAGTCTATCTCCACGCAACTGCTGGTGAACTTCCTCTAAGTTAGACCTACCTCATCCCTAGCTAATTAGCCTAATTAGTACATAGGCGTACAGCCCGAATGGGTATTAGTAATTGACATTAGTAAATAGTATTACTAATACAACGCAGATTTAATATATTTAGTAAATAGTATTACTAATGTCATCAAATGTAAAGTCATGATATTATTCCAAATCATATTTTATGTATATCTTATAGCACTTAAGTATCATGCTTAACATTTAACAACTTCTACAATGTATGTATCAGAGAATGTAGAAATAATTTTTAAAAAAATGCTTTTATTTTGTTTCAAGTTTATCATAAAGCGTTTATGATGTATATTATATTAGTGATACTTACAGCTACTTGCCCTAAATATTCAAGTGAGGTTTGAGTTCAAAGCTTTTGAGAACCCCAACTCTAGGATAATATTTGTGTAATTATTTGTTTTTAAAAGAAGAGAAGGCTAAATATTTTACACAATGTTCCGCGAGTATCCATTTAAATCACGACTTATATTTATTTCCAAATAAGTCACACGCCAGAATAGGTGCAATAGGTAACATTATTACGTATTAAATTTGATACAGTTAGTATATTTTATTAATTAATTTAAAAAATGAAAAAGCACATATATATATATATATGTGTCCATGTGAGGTTGTTTGCTATCACAAAGATGGTTCAGATCGGAATCTATTTTGGTGAAATCCAGGTGAAAGTAATTTATAATTGCCAGTTTATTTCTGAAACTCGATTGGCGTCATTAATAATAAACAAAGTTCATATGGATATGTGGAAGTAAACAACTTAATAGTTTGTGTAAAATGAGGGAGCTATGAGGTAATATTCAACCAACCCTGTGTTTAGAAATGTCCATTTAAATATTTGTTTTAATATACGTATGTTCTAGTCATTCATTCGCGTAGCTAAAAACGTATGTTCAATTGAATGTAATATTTATTATTATAGTAACAAAACTCAATATTTGTTATATGCTTATTGATAACTTGTGAAAATTTGTAATGTGAAGATTGAGTGTTAACTTACGGAAAAATATATTTAAGTGCCAAGTTTTTCCTAAGGCAGAACACACATCCTATTTTTTAGTATTCTGTGAGTAAGAAAAGCTTTTATAAAATTAACGTATTTTTTACGGCCAATAATGATAATATTGTTACTATATTATTAATATTATTTTATAGGCATTGATAATCTCTACCAAAAGTGACATATGCAGATCAAACCAATTGATGAATGAGTACATGAAAGTATATTTATTAGCTTTTCTACCTATCAAATATATTTCTTCCTATGAAAATTAGATTCTAATCACTTAAACCTAGTTAATTAAACTGTTTTTATGATAGTTGTATTGCAATAGCCTAAACCTGGGGAAATAAACAGTTCTTCATATGATAATTGTATTGTAATCACCTAAGCCTAGGGAAATAAACAGTCCTTCATATGATAATTGTATTGTAATCAACTAAACCTAGGGAAATAAACAGTCCTTCATATGATAATTGTATTGTAATCAACTAAACCTAGGAAAATAAACAGTCCTTCATATGATAATTGTATTTTAATCACCTAAACCTAGGAAACTGTTATATAATATTATACCCTCGTACAAGAGAATAACATGTAAGAGCAACCAGACATTACCTTTGTGCTCTGTACTAGGTTTACCTGACAGGCTGGTCACCAAAACTTTGGTCGTGGTAATGAAAGGCCACTAATTTGAGCACACAAAAAAAGAGATAGAGAGAGAATACGTTGGGCTGTACCGTAGCGTTATGTTAATGATTCAACAAAGTAACTCATCAAAGTATCGAACGCACTAATTAGCTTTACTTACTCGGAACTGAAGGGACAAATTTATTTGACATTTTTTTTTGTTTTTACAATTTCGTAGTTGTTGTTGACATGACGTGGGGGATACGTGCGGAAAGGGATGGAATTGTGGGGGTGGGGTGGGAGGTAGGAACGCTAAAAATTATTCACGCCAATAATAATTGAAAATGTAAGCGTGCGTACTGAAATTATAATTATTTCAATTTATTGCCAGACCACGCGGATGTCAGTATCGTTAGAAGTAAATTATTTTGTTTTAATTAGTATCTCTTTTTACCTAATTCGGTGGCCTCGTGTTATAAGATGTCACTATCGCAATGGAATGAATTGCTGATGAGGGAGAGATCGGTGTTAGACTCTGGCTTGGTGTGTTGAGAGTGTTATTCCCTCGAGGATTTCCCTCCCTCCTCGTAAATGCGGGTATATTTCCTCTAAATACAGCCTTATCCATCCCTTACTCGCTAGTGTAAATTGGTAGCCTTAATGGGTAGTAATATGCGGTGCATTAAAAATTAATAGTTGTTCAACACGCCAGAGTCTGTGATAAATCTTAAATTATTACTATCATCATCATCATTTAAAGAGAAACTTTTGTTCACTTTTGAACTACAACAAATCAGATTAACTATTATTTAAGTTTTTTGTAAGACCTTTATTTCTTTTTGTTTAATGTGTATAACACCATTAGAAATGGCCTTACTAGAAGCATCGGTAAAAGACGAAAATATTTAATGGGCCCGAAGAGTAGAGGGGTATATGTGCAGGGGGGATAGGGGAACTACCTCCTGAAGTCGTGTTTTTACATTTGATGTCTCTAGAAGTTATGTTTCAATAGAAAAGAGAATATTGAACATTTGATTAATACTATGAGATCATTTAAACAATATTAATATAGTACTCATATTAGTTATTTATATACCATATCATTATTAATAATATTTAAAATACAAATCAGGGTATTAAAGATAGGTCAAGCTAAGGAAGATATATAAAGATAAAGGAAAGAGGGCATTTTTCAACTTGAATTGGAAAGATTTCAATTAATTAAATTGTTTTTTTGATACGTAGAAATTAGCAAGTTGATACTACATGGCTTATAACAAGCCAAGCAGAGCAATATTGGTCTAACCTTGGTCTTGGTTGTTCCTTCATTTCTGCTTTGAACCTTGATATTATTTGAACAAAAATATTTATTTTTTTAATGTTCAAGAAACGTTTTAAATATCGTGTGCTATAATAGTATCTTCGATGAAAAAAATTTAAATAACCGTAAATTTTCTGTGGACATTTTAAGTGTCACGCCTTAGATTACTAAAAACTGTATTGACAGAGTTAATTTTATTTTAAAAAGAGTTTTATGAATCGATGTATTCAATTATTACTGTTGTACCCGTTTACACATAAGTATAACACTCATCTGCCAGGTATCAACGGAAATACATTCTCCTGAGACGTATATAAAGTAGGGCCTACGTGTGATTAGTCAAATGGAAACCAATAAATTAAAAATTGCTTCAGTAGAAATATTTAGTTTAGCTGACTAAGCATAGAAATTTCAACAGTTCTTGAATATTTGTCATAGGCATTGTCTTTATTTGACTCTGACTTTTTATTTGTTTTTAAAATTTTTCTGTTCAAATGTTACGAACCTTATGACATATATCCAAGAACTATTAAGATTACAATAAATAACAAATTAAGCTCAAAAAATGTATCTAATCAATATTTTATTTATTTTTGCCAGAAGAGTATTTGTTCTAAAAAAAATGCGAACATACTGGTGGGTATCTCAAAATTCCTTTCATCCCTCATTAAAATTCACCATCCTCATTTAAATGATAAATTTTAAGCTAATTTAAATGTTAGGTATCTGCATATTTTAAAATAAACTAGCGGACCCGACAGACGTTGTCCTGCCCGAACGTTGGCTTTTCGTTTGGGTGGCATAGTTGATTTCGATAATAAAACAAATACTATGTGATCACAATTACAAATTTACAATAAACTCTAATTAGTGTGTTACACAAATATTACAAATTCAGTGTTTGTCAAGACAACATACAAAATAAAACATCTATTCATTTTTGGAATTTTGCCCACAACTCCACAAATATCAGCTGTATCGAAAAAAGTTGCGAATCTTATTTACAAATTTGAATGCCGGGTACAGTTAATTTTATTTTATTGATCCCCCAAAATCCCTAAAAAATAAAAAAATCATAGAACCCGATTGCAGTGCCACCTACCGGGTCCTATTGTGACTCTAAACCATCCACGGACCCACTCAAACACACACAAAAAATTTCATCAAAATCGGTCCAGCCAACCAGCCCAAAAATCCCTAAAAATAAAAAATCATAGAACCCGATTGCAGTGCCACCTACCAGGTCCAATTGTGAATCCAAACCATCCACGGACCCACTCAAACACACTCAAAAAATTTCATCAAAATCGATACAGCCAACCCCGTCCCCCAAAAATCCCTAAAAAATTATAGAACCCGATTGCAGTGCCACCTACCGGGTCCAATTGTGAATCTAAACCATCCACGGACCCACTCAAACACACTAAAAAAATTTCATCAAAATCGGTACAGCCAACCCCGTCCCCCAAAAATCCCTAAAAAATCATAGAACCCGATTGCAGTGCCACCTACCAGGTCCAATTGTGAATCCAAACCATCCACGGACCCACTCAAACACACTCAAAAAATTTCATCAAAATCGGTACAGCCAACTCCGTCCCCCAAAAATCCCTAAAAAATTATAGAACCCGATTGCAGTGCCACCTACCGGGTCCAATTGTGAATCTAAACCATCCACGGACCCACTCAAACACACTCAAAAAATTTCATCAAAATCGGTACAGCCAACCCCGTCCCCCAAAAATCCCTAAAAAATTATAGAACCCGATTGCAGTGCCACCTACCGGGTCCAATTGTGAATCTAAACCATCCACGGACTCACTCAAACACACACACAAAATTTAATCAAAATCGGTCCAGCCGTTTAGAAGGAGTTCAGTGACATACACACGTACAGAAGAATTATATATATTAAGATAAAAATTTATGTTTATATGTCTTCAATCCAGTTTTGGTAAACACCGTTTAAGTTTATAAAAACATTCTGAATTATTTCTGGAATGCATTGTTTTTTTAAGCAAAATAATTAAGTTTTTTGTTTGGTTTTTAAATAGCTTCGCAATAAATTACCATTTAATATGAAATTATTTCCAACCCGCCTTCTCTACTGCTTCTTATAGTTCAACAACAACAACAACAACAAAAACAAAAATGGCCGGATAAAGGAGCTTACTTATTTATACTGAGCCTCATTTAAAATATCGTCGGGGTTGAAACGCCACGCTACAAGATTAATGCGCCTGGGACCTCTGAGCCCTTTCACGATCAATAAAAGAGTAATCTTGCCTTTTAACGATGTAACCAGTAGCTGGTACTTAGCATCACAATTAATTTACAGCCTCGGCGCATACTCGCTAATTCCACTCTCTCCTGTTATCGCATGTGTTAATTTGAACCCCATTGTGTGTGTCGCTACTAGATAGTTTCTCCTCGTGTGGACATTTTAATAGGTATCATATCAAATAAAAACTACTGTCGCCGCCCCGTCCTGTGTGGGCCTAAAGTGTCAGGATGGTTTGCGGTCAAGGATAAGGACGGAGGCGAAATAGATGTTTGGGTTCATAATTTATAGGTGGATTTGGTTTCTAGGGTTTATTATAGTACCACGCACTACCACAAAATGTGATGTTGTATAGATGTTACAAAAGGATAATTATAAAGACTTTGACTTAGGAACCCGTCACAAAACTGGTTTGATAAGAAATGCTTAACCGATGGCCTGAATGACACACTCAGTGGTCCTACACGGATACGAACCACGGTACCTCGGGCACGACGGTTGCCCTTCAGCACAAGTACCCGATTACACGACGTTCTAACCAGCGCAGCCCCCAAAACGGGCAGAGTGACTCCTCTGAATAGATATTATTTTGTCAGCCTCGATAGCTTTAAAACAAAAACATTTATACTATAAATCGGTGACCTGGTGGTCTAGAGGTAAGGTGTCAGACTTCCGTGCTGAGGGTCCGGGGTTCAATCCTCGGTTCCGGCACAGATTTATCTGAATGCCAAACCCTTCCTTCACCTCTGACAAGACGTGTACTAATCTCAACTTGTGAATGTGAGGAATGCCAGGCCTCCACCGTGGTTCGGATTCCACGTTAAACTGTAGGTCCTCCATTTCATCTCATAATCACCCTACCATTGCACATTAGCGTAAGTGTGCATAACCCGAACGGGTAGTAAGACGCGGTGCTAATAATAATAATAATAATAATATACTATAAATCGGCCTCAATGTCAAGAACAACGCTGAAACATTGTTTTGAGTTGTCAGCTGTTACGTCCTAATGTTTAAAAACTCATCAAGACAAGTTTAACCAGACCAGATCTGTTGTCCATTTCCTTCGACACTACGCCTCAGTTTAGGGCAGGGTGGTTACACTATATTCTTAGCAAGTCATATATATTACAAAATATACGTAATGGTTATTCACAGTATCAGTCCTGATAGCTCAATCGAATTCAATTCATTCCCACAGCTGCCACACTTAAAGGGCCAGTTTTATTATTATAATAATAATATTTAGCACCGCGTCTTACTACCCGTTCGGGTTATACGCTTAAGTACTAATTACTCTAATGTATTAGGAATTGGGAGGGTTGAATTTAGAGGAAGTGAACCCGCATTTGCGTGGAGGGAGAGTGGAAAACCATTTATGAAAAAAAACACCCAGTTCACCCGACCGAGATTCGAACCTCGATCTCCTCGTCCTCGGCGGTCGAGCTCAACACGACTAGCGCGTTAGCCAACTACGCCACCGAGGCGGGTTGCCAGTTTTATAGAATTAGGGCCAGTTTCATATTCAGATTTAGTACGCCTCAAGTGCGGCGCTATACTAAATACAAGACGTCACCTACCTGAAATTGAATGGAATGGGCCAGTTTCATATGCGAAACTGGCCCATTCCATTTTGTTCCAGGTAGGTGTCGTCCTGTATTTAGTATCGACTCGCACTTTAGGCGTACTAAATCTGACTATGAAACTGGCCCTTAGTCAGTTTCATTATCAGACTTAGTAAGCCTCAAGGGCGGCGCTACACTAAATACAAGACGACACCTTCCTAAACTAGAATGAAATGGGCCAGTTTCGCATACTAAACACACCCATCCAACTCTGGTCTAGGAAGATGTAGCCTTGTATTTAGTACAGCGCCACGTACATGCATGACTAGCCTACATACGTGCATAACCACGTCATTCTCTTACGGGGTAGGCAATAAACTGTGCATATATCTCGATAAACAATAACTCCGTACTTCCATCCTCAATAACCGTCCACGTCCTTGCACACTCTCTTCGCTTCAACAACATCCATACACAGTCATAAATATTCTTTTATTCTTAAAACTCTCTGTGTTTCTATTTTTCACATGTTCGTTTATAAAATGTAGCCACGTCTTACTTGGCCTACCCCTTCCTTTTGACCCACACACACTCTTTCATATATATATTTTTGCTTCATCACTTGATCCACACTCATATTTTCAACATTTGAGGCTTATTCGGTCTGACCATGAAACTGGCCATTATGCTCAAAACACTAACAAATAGTGAACGATGTCAATGGATACGAGACAAACCTGACGGCTGAGTTGTAGAGCAGTGGCACGGACAAGCAAAAGGTCAAGGGTTCAATTCTCGTGTCCAGGTTTTCATTTTTCACTTAATTGAAAAACTATATTGGTTTAACTGGAAGCAAATCGCGTATTTTCAAATCACATTCTGATGGAGTGATTGTATAAATTCTCATTAACCACGTAACTACAATTTCTGGTTCGTGACCGACTAAGCAACAAGTTGTGGTTCCTCCCTAACTGAATTTGGTGGGGTTTCATTTAATTCTCCCTTAACAAGTTCCCATCCTTGTTCTTTCAAATTTTTTAAGTCGATAAGTTGAAAGTAGCCATTGATGACACACAACTGTATGCAACAAAGGACATTTCATTTTATTACTATAGCAATTTCATTCTGATCTCATATTAAAAAAGGTCAAAGGTATAATGAAAGGTTGTGACCAGGTTTTGTTATAGCCTATAGATAAACCCTTATTTTTTTATAGGAAGTCCACTTTCATCCACTAAAATTGAGATAACGTCACTAATTTTGGCATTCTAAAAATATGTCTTATTTGATTTAAAATGTATACAGTTCATCTGAAAAGTTATCAAAAGCTGCCAATAATTTTTTTAAAGCTCCACGTCTTACTACCCACTCGGGCTATAAGCCTACGTACTAATTACACTAATGTGTTAGGGATTAGGAATGTTTAATTTAGAGGAAGTGCGTCCACATTTTCGTGGAGGGAGAGGGGAAAAACATTTATGAAAAATCACCTTCAGTGCACCCGACCGGTATCAAACCCCGATCTCCCAGTCTTCAGTAGTCTAGTCTGACATGAAAGTAGCGCGTTAGACCATGCGGCCATCGAAGTGGGTCCAATAATATTTCCTTATAGATTACGTTATAATCTATCTTTACATTATTAATAAATGGACTAAGGATGTTTATACAATTGTAAAAAAAAAGTCCATCATTGTGTAAATATAAAGTTCCATATTGAAAATAACGTGCTTCTTATGTATTATTATTATTATTATTATTATTATTATTGTTATTATTATTATTATTATTATTATTATTATTATTAGCACCACGTCTTACTACCCATTCGGGTTATACGCTCTTACGCTAATGTGTAATGGTAGGGTGATTGTAAAATGAAATGGAGGACCTACAGTTTAACGTGGGATCCGAACCACGGTGTAAACCTGGTATTCCACCGCTTCTTATGCAAATCAAGACATTTTGCAACCCACACTAATCATAGACAGAAGACAGGAACACGAAACATTGTGTTCGCAACTGTTATTACTAACCAAACATCACCGACAGTGACGCCATCGCCGTAGACCTCCCAGTCAAACTCTCGGGTCCGTCCACTCTAAGCTCGAACACCAAGCCTAGAGCTTTGTATCGCTTGGTGTTCTACCTTACAGTGAGCGGACTCGAGTAGAAAGCTTCGTGACGACCCCGCACGACCGCACTGACATCTGTGAGCAGAAGAGGTGAACTACCACAAGAGGAGGAGGTTTGACTACTGCTCTCTTCAAGGGAAACATTGAGAACAACCCCATGTCCTCTACAAGATACAATGTAGGCCTATCTTCAACTTTGTTTCACCAAAGTTGTTGGGATAGCAAACTGTATTATTATATAATCCAATAGAACAATGGCATTCAGCCGCGTCTTATACGGGTTTTATTTATTTATATTTAGCACCCGTCTTACTACGTTGTTATACACTTAGTATAATTACTAGGATTAGATTGGGAGGTTAATAAGAATGACCCGCATTGCGTGAGGAGAGTGAAAAACATTAGGAAAACCCCGTCACCGACGATCGAACTCGATTCCCGTCCTCCAGTCGAGTCAACACGACTAGCGCTTATCAACTAGCCACGAGGGTGGTCTCTTATTGCTAACCATAATTTGGCCCTGATGATTCAATGTATATCATAAATAATATGTTTATATTTAAATTTTACATGCCCGCTAAGATGTCTTAACGTACTCTAGGCTGTCCCCCAAAATGGGTTGCGCATGATGATCCACCATTCGCGGGATAGATTATATTCATCTCGTTTTATTTGAATTTAATATTTGTTTGTTTGTGAGAAATATTTTATTATGTACCTTTCATTTACACTGAAAGGCATCAAGCTTACCTTGTTGTTTCCATAGGCACTTAGATAGGAATGTAGTTCATAAAGGTTAGATTCCAGCTACCGTTAAGTATAAACGGAGTGTACACTCCTTTTATGATGTGGCAATTTTTTAAAGCATTTTATTAATTAATAAAACTTTGAAAGCGAAATTTGAAGAAGTTGTATTATGGTTTTTACACTTTTACAGTGAAGAAAATAGCTCAATTCAACAATATCAACTTCTCTCCCACACCCCCATTCACCCGTTTGGGGTCAAAGGTTGGGAATTATTGGCACAAAGGGGATTTAAAAAAAGGGTTTCTCGATTATGAAATATGTTTAAATAGATCAAAACAAGAGGGAACAGTCTTCGTGTAAGAATCCGAAATTTCTCCTGTCGGGAACGGGAATAGCCCCTACCATTATATATATATATAACTGTTTGAATTCACCCTTTAAGTCGCCTCATTGAGCCTGTTAGAATCTCAGCCAGTAAGTGAGAGGTGCATTATGGAGGTTCGTCTTGTACTCGTGGTATACAAAGGAGATTAGGGGAAGGAATGGAAGGAAGGAGGGTATGAAGAAGCAGCGTGCCTATGGTAGGCTGATAACACACGTATGCGATCTTCTCTGGCTCGCGTGGAATCCTACGGTACATAGTCGGATTTGGGTGGACACAAAAACCGGCTAAGTACCCTTAGTTTACTGTTTTATTATTTATTTATTTTACAATCACGTCTTACTAACTGTTCAGGTTATACACAAGCATGATGATTACTCTAATGGGGTTGTAGTGAGGAAGGAAGCATTTTAGAGGTAATCTACCCGCATTTGCGTAGAAGTAGAGTGGGGAACTACTTAGGAAAAAAAAACACCCTCAATAGTTCTAACCGTGACTCTAAACCTTATCTCCCCGTCATCAGCAGGCCAGTCCAACATGAGAGTGAAGCCTTAGACCATTCGGCCTCTGAAGTAGGTTTTATGATTAAGTATCATTTATAAATATACATTTATATATTATATGTAATGTATTTTTTATTTATATTTAAGTCATTTGACAAGTCTGGGCAGTTGGCACCTAAATGCTTCTCATTCTAGTAGGATCTCTAGCACTCGTTCCCTATCTGGTAGATCTTAATTTTATAACCCCTATACGGAACTCAAACAAGGAACCCTTGTGAAACCTGCATATATGATCATACATAGGAGGTTAGAAGGGCGCCTTATCGTACCTGGTCCCAGTGGGTCACCTAAAACACACCTTGAGATTAAAATATCTTAGAAATTATTTCACGTGAAAGGGGCAGTAATATAAATATTTTGGAGACGTATTTATATATAAACAATATATAATCTATAATATTTATTTCCTGATAACCAAACAAATGCACAATAACGTATTTAACCGTGAACAGGGTCATTTAAGTTTCATGGCTTGGACGGCACCTAATCATCATTACTTTTGTTTGAATACTTGTAAAGTCAAAGATTAAGTCTTTATTTGGTGCAAGCGGGCTACGAATTATGCGAAATTTACCCAGCTGCAGTACAAAGCGCTATTAGCCTTCTTTATTTAAAAAGAACACGAAATAAACATTTTCCCTTCAAAACTTTAGCCACACAAATACATGTTTACAGTAAAAAAATAAATGGCATGACACAATCACACCAAATTTCTCATTTTGTATATTATACTTAAAAGATAATTTTCAAAAATAAGTTTTCAGTAAACTACCTCTAAGTAAGTCTTCCTCGTTAAAAAAACACATTACGTTTATAAATACTCTTTATATCTGATTTTAAGCCAAATTGTTCAAACCTTTTAACTAATTTGAAATTTTCATTAAAAAGTCATTGTCCACTAAACTAAAATTATTTTTAATTTTTTAAAATAAAAAATAATATTATTTTAATGAAAAACAATTCCCAGATACCCAAGTTTGATATCAATTAACATAGCCAATTAAGAATAATGTCAATTTTTTTTAATAATTTTCTTAATTAAACTACCCTTAAATATATTTATTCTGGAAAAATAAGCACACACTATTATTTATCACGTAAAAAAGTCCCTCGATACCAATTTTGAACAAAATTGTTGGATCTATATTTTTTATTCAAATTTTACAAAAACCAGTCATCAGTAAATTATTTTAATTGATATTGTTTAGAGAAACAAATATATATGTATAATTATTTATAATTTAAAACACTTAACAGATACCCATTGTAATGAATTTAATAATCCCCTTATTTTTATAATTCTAACCACTTTTATTTAATATGGTAAACATTTTTTAAGTCTTTCTGTGTAGTGTCATAGTTGGAAGACAGAGCACGCTTAGACGGCAATTAATAGGGAAATTTGTAATTAATTGTTTAAAATGGTTTCCTGGCTTACATGTAAATAAAATAAATAAATACTTTTATTTTTGCTTTATTTAATATTCTTAACTTCTAGTCATTCGTTTATTTCTTCACTCGTCAATCTTTTATTTTTTTCTTCTAATTATTTCAGAGGTTTCTCAGGAAGACATTTTGAGCATGTGTGAACGCGCCTTATCTATCCTTTTACGGAATGCTGGTTCATGCTGCCGGGAAGAGGGAAATGTAAAATTGGAATCTCCGTCTTTTCGATGGATTGCAAAATTTCTAGCTATAAAAATAGTAATAAAATAATTTGAGGAATTTTGTAGTTTTTGGCGGCCCACCGGGTACCATCCAAAACGTTAATTATGATTAATATTTTTGTGTTTGGTGGGAAATATCTATATTAAATTTAAACTTAATACAATGTTTTAGTTGTAGTTTTTCTAGGGCTAAAATCTGTAGATTAAACTTTTGAGGGGAAACTTGCCGCCTTTAGGGGAGGTTCTTAGGGATATTTTCTGCAGGTTTTGGAGAGAGTTAGCCGGGTGAGGGTTAGGTGTTTGTTTTTTCCTTTGAGATATGGAGGGGAGAGGACGTCCTTATTTTTTAGTTCGTCTTCATCCAAGACAATTTCCACTTATTTCAAGATATTCTTGTTTGTTATGAAGATGAGGACAAAAGTAAAGCTGGGCAAAGTGATTCTAGAGATTTGTTTTCTTTTACACTCGCCGAAATAACACCTAGTTCGACGGGAGTGCAAGCGTGGGGTTTTAATATCCTTGGAGATTCTTCTGACTACAGCAGAAACGTAAATGGTGAGCTCGTTACTATTCAGGACAGATTTTATTTTAATGGTGGCAATTTTACTACTTTATGTGCTTTTTTTTCTTAATGGCCTACAAAAATAAGTATAATCTTTCGCAGTAATGGCAGCAAAAGTTATCAACCGCTAAGCTACTCATCAAGGAGATATCGACATTCAGCTTTTCGCCTTCATTACTGAGGACCATATTTACATTACTCAATCTAGAACTTTAATATATATATTAAAAATATATATATAAATATATAGCCTATATATATTTTGTTTGTCATAGGTAGCCTATGTGGAACAAATTCTTAATTGTTTATGTGATTGTAAAATGAAGATAAAATTTTATATATGATTATATTTTGATTGGACTGTACTTGGAAAGCTCTCTTCACTGTTGATTCCACTCTGTTTATTATTAGTAGTAAAATTGTATGAGACTTTAGTTTTGTATATTACTGGCCGGCTGATAGGTAGGGTATAATACTGTTATTACATATAAATAAATCCACCATATTTATTATTCCATTATGTACATTATTTCTCCATTAGTTTGTTCACATATAATATACTATTTGAATACCTCTTTTTCTTTCAGGGCAAAGTGTATTTATTACAGTTATGTTTATTTGTTTCGTGCCCTCCGTAAGCTAAGCTGAGGTAATACCTTAACAGGTACATTATATTTTCTTTTGAATATCCCAGAACGTCAAGGACGCCATGATGGGTCCAGTAAGGCTGTATCGGCTAAATTGTACTTTGCCCCTATTTTATGGTTAAGCCCCCCAATTCCATCCACATACATCCTGCAGAAGTTTCCCCGAACCACCTAGTAATATTATTTAATGTTTAAAGTTTAGTTTTGTTCTGGTCTTTATCACATTTATTCGAGTCGATAATTAATATCAGAAACTTACACAATTTTGAACTAAATTGCTAGAGCCAATTTTCAAAATATACCAATTTTAATAAATCCAGTAATTAGTAAATTACGCTTAAATTAATTTCCCCAAAAAATTAGTATACAGTTTTATTTGTCATATCCAACACTCCCCAGATATACATTTTAAACAAAAACGTCATAGCTATTTTCTAAAAATTTGTAATTAAAAATAATTCATCAGTTTATGGCTAAGGTAAAAATCAAAATAGCATCCCGAGGTATTGCTCTATAAACAGCGGTTCCCAAACTGTGGTTGTCTTACCGTCAGTGGTACGTACAGTTATTCCCACTGGTACACCATGATAAGCAAAAAAATATATTAATTTAAGTCTTATAAAGATAAGGCCTCATTAAATCTTATAAAATGACCAAGTCCAACCAAAAGTAAAATAATTTAAACAGTGATTGGAGGGATGGCGACATTTATTCAAGCTCAGAGAGAAATAACAAATTTACCTAAAAGTATTCTGCACCATCTTGGTGGTACTCCAAACTACAAAAATTTAGGTTGTACGCCATTCAACAAGTTTGGGAACCGCTGCCCTATAGCATCTCGATATCAGTTTTGAACAAAATTTATCTAGCGGTTTCAGATATATGGCCAGGGACATACAGGCATACATTGGGTCGGGTAGAATTCTAAAATCCACTCATCAAAATCTCGAGGTCAAAGATTTTCACGATTACAATACTTTATTTTGATATTAAAACGAAAATCCAAGATTAGTTGATGATACACCCCGCATTGTACAAATGTATTGAATGTTGCTTTACAACTTTCTCAAGGCGTTTGAATATTTTCATCGTCGTTCTTTTATCAAAGGATTCGAAACGTTATATTGGAATTCATATGAATTATTGTTATAGTTTTAGTTTGATCTTTAATGATTTATTGTTGGAAATGATAAACATAGGACTCGCTTATTATAATAAAGAAAATCTTTTCGGTTATGACTTTTGGCCAAAATAAATAAAGTATATTCAGTTTACCTTTATACATAAATTACATTTTTTTACATACTCTACATTACTGTTTCCAGCCTATGGTCTGGGTCAGTTTTTTATTAAAGCCATATATTTTCCACTACCGGCTTGCTAGGCCTGTCCTATGCCTTATAAACTATCTTAAAACTAGCACAGGCACAACATCCAATCCCGGAGATTAATTTCTCAAATGTGAAAGGGCAACCCATATTTAACCAATGATACATTTTTCAGCCATGCCAGGAATTGAACCCGAGACTCTTAGCTTAGTAGACTGACACGTTGCTGACTGAGGTAAGGTGTCAGATCTGTTTTATTATTATTAGCACCACGTCTTACTACCCTTTCGGGTTATACGCACTTACGCTAATTGGAAATGATAGGGTGATTGTGAGATGAAATGGAGGACCTACAGTTTAACGTGGAATCAGAACTACGGTGGAGGCCTGTCATTCCACACATTCACAAGTTGTGATTAATACACGTCTTGTCAGAGGTGAAGGAAGGCTTTGGTAATCAGTTAAATCTGTGCCGGGACCGAGGATTGAACCCGGACCCTCAGCACAGAGGTCTGACACCTTACCCTAGACCACCAGGTCACCGCGGATCTGTTTTACATGAAACATTTTAATCATTTTTGAATATTGGTCATGGCCACAGTAGCATTGGAACAGATTTTTTTTAAATAAAGATGAAATGTCGTGTTCAAATTTCGTGATGCCTATGAGAAGATATTAAAAAAACTGTCGATTTTATTAAATGTGGAAAATTAGACTAAGCGTATCAAGTGAAACAATATTTTATTTATTTTGGCCATAAATATGTTGTTTTTTATAAAAACTGCAAGAATGATTACTTTAACTCACGTTCTGATATATCAACCCTAAATAGTATTTGTGAAATTTGAGATCGCAAGGGGGCTTACACGAATAGACCACTTGTTGAGCTTTTCTTCTCTCGACACGGTGAATACTTTTGGAGGGGTGTGTACTTAATGTAAACAGAGTAAAGCCGGCACTCAAGCTGTTGGATTTCATCACACTCGTACCGATGGAGGTGGGAGAAGGATTTAGCTTGATGACTTAGGGAGTTTTAATCTCAATCTTATAGAAATGTTTATATAAAAGTTAGTTTCCAGTGTGACGTGTAATGAGGAGCTTATATATTGAACTTGGCATATTTACTATTAAAACTTTACTGAAGTTTATTTTATAAAGTCTAAGGCGTCACACTCGTGTTAGAATGGCTTACTGATGACTGAAATATCGGGGTTCAAATCCTAGTCAGAATTACTGAGGGTGGTTTTCTTTAAATAGTTTACCACTCTCCTTCCACGCAAATGCAGGTAGATTCCCTCTCAAATGCTTCTTTCCTAATTCCTGCCCCATTAGAGAAATTATCATATTCGAAAGTGCGTGTAACCTTAACAGGTAATGGTTATGGGGGAAAAAATATACAATTTCAGTAAACACAATTATAGTGATTTAAAAACTAGTCATATTTTTTATGTACTTCGCTACGTATTGTACTATTTGTTTATAGGGCGAGTGAGTAGACACTTAGACACTTCAGCAAGTCCAACCAGAGTTCTAACCTCGTCCTCCCCTTTAAAGGAATGCTTGACTAGACGATACTGACGCCCTTGTCCTCATGCCCACTGGCATGTGTATTACTCCTGTTTAAAGTGTACATATGTTGATGTTATTATATATTCTAATTAGTTGTTCTTAAATCTGGATTTTTCCAACATTAAAGTTAATATATAAAAAAAAAGAGTCATTTTAAAGCATGCGTATGATTAGACTTGAGATATTTCGGACCCAAATTTTAATCAAGTTAAAATAGAAAAAAAAAATCTTTAGAGGACTTTTAGAGGACTAAAAGATTCATGTAGAAGTATTTCCTTAATTATTCTTCCAGCCTATTTCAAAAGAGTTTTCCAAGTTCAAGAACAGCCTGGAATCTAGTTTTAACGCTTCCTCATTTCTCATTCGTGGATCTGAATAGTTCTTGCAATCAGTTCCTATTCATTCCAACTTCTTATCTTGTAGAATCTTTCTTCTTCCAAAATCTCGTTTTGTTTGAACTCCTATCTCCTTCTCCATATACCCCCTCTCTCCCCCCTCCCATTATTTTCTTTCCCCTATTTACTACCTTTCATCTAACTTCTTATCCCATTAAATTCATTTTTATTTTCTTGCGCTCTCTCTCTGTATTTAGATACTCGTCTCCTACGACTACTATTGTGTTTTATTCAGCTATTCTCTTAACCCTCCCCTCTCCCTTGTTTTTTAAAGAAGAAAGTTCCAGCAGTTAAGGTCATTTTTACACTCTTGTACCTTGGGCCCGATAATATTTACAGTAGGGCCCCCGTATCCACTGATTCAGTATCCGCGGTTTCAGTTACCTGCGGATAACCGCTGACCAATTTTATTTATTTCTAGTTAAAGGAAATAATATCTTATAAGACACAATGCCTACATCATTACCCCACTTTATCTCCTCATTGTGGCCATTGTGCTATCTTATCACCGTCATCATCATTATCATCCTCATGATCATCATGTGATCGTCTCAACAAGAAGAATGGAGAATATTAAGTACAATGTAGAGTATAGTACACATTATTATTATTATTTACTTTATTTAATGTTGGTAATGTCTTACTGTGAATAATTTATCAATTAAACTTTACTGTATTTATGTGTGTTACATGAATATCACGTTATATCACGGTATTATATGCAGCTTCACGTAACCGCGGTATATCTAGGAACGTATTACCCGTGGATATGGGAGTCCTACTGTCCTTTTAATAAGATGAAACTATTTTATAGACAAATAAAAATATATTATAACACAAGGTAGGACTGTTGTAACGATAATAACATAAGGAGCGAAATCTACTGTTCACAGAACCACTAGTGATAGACCAAAGATAATTTTATTTATTAAAGCCCCCTCAAAGGTTCCCTAATGACACCACTGACCATTTATAAAAAAAATTATCACCCCATATTACTACCCGTTCGGGCTGTATGCCTATGTACTAATAACGACAGTGTGTTAGGGATTAGGAAGTTTTAATTTAAAGGATGTGCACCCGCCCTTTCATAGAGGAAGAGTGGAAAACTTTTTAGAAAAATAACCTCATTGCACCCAACCGGGATCTAACCTCTATCTCCCCATCTTCAGCAGTCTAGTACATTGTGATATAAGTGCCTTAGACCATGCGGCCACCGAAGTGTTTTTTTAAAAGTTGATCAAGTATGTAGTAATTGATAAAAGCTTGTATAGAACAAACCAAGCTTAAGAAGAGTTGACTATCTGAGAACTAAGTACTACACGGGTGACCTGGTGGTCTAGGGGTAAGGTGTCAGACTTCTGTGCTGGGGGTCCGGGATTCAATCCTTGGTCCCAGCACAGATTTATCTGATTGCCAAACCCTCCCTTCACCTCTGACAAGACGTGTATTAATCACAGCTTGTGAATGTGAGGAATGCCAGGCTTCCACTGTGGTTCGGATCCCACGTTAAACTGTAGGTCTTCCCTTTCATCTCGCAATCACCCCTACCATTACACATTAGCTTAAGTGCGTACAACCCGAACGGGTAGTAAGACGCGGTGCTAATAATAATAAAAGTATCACACCGTGTAAATCCTCCATACTCATTGGATTCACACGGTAAAATAAGGTAACCAATTGGTTTTGAGATATTTTATTGCTCCTTTACCAGATAGATTTTGCAAGCCACTATAAAATTGGGTTTAGAGACGGAGATTTCGTTGATTGGATTTCTGAGAGAGATAGACAGCATTGTGTTGTTATAACCTAGTTATTTTTAATGAACAATTTACTTTTCAACACCAACTGCCCGACGTTACAGTCTATAATAAGTGTCAATCAGACTTTGTTATGTGTATTCTACAAAAGAACAATACAGCTGTATCACTGGAACATTATCAGATCCTTTTTACTTTTTCATATCAAGAGAAATTATTGTGATCGTGAAAAAAATCCATCTCGACAAATCTTTACGTTTTATGTGAACACGAACCCCAAAGAGTGGATGTTAACTTACTGTTTGTTCCCATGTCTGTCTGTCTGTTCCTGCCTACGGATCCAAAAAAGTTTGATGGGTTTTGTTCAAACTTGATATTTAGATTTTATAAGGCTATAAGAAAAAAACATTTTACCCTAGGCATTTAATTAAGAGTATTTTACTGATGAGCTATTTTTTTTGTTTCCAAATTTTTCAAAAATAGTTTTAACGACTTTGTTAAAATGCATTTCTAGGATTTGTTTGACATGACAAATACAATTGATTTTTGGTCAAAAATTCATTGAAGGGTAGGTTATTGATAGAACAATTTTGATCATTCCAATTATGATTTTATTCAAAATTATATCTGGAAATTGTTTGGTATGACAAATAGCAACATAAATAAATGTTTGTTTTGATGACTTTTTTACTTGAATATTTAAAAAATTAATTTAGCAATTTGGTTCAAAATTTGTATGGGAGGAATATTTTACAATATCAATAATAAAGTATCTTTATTTATATTTGAAATAGATTAACTTAAGGGTAGCTTACTTAGGATAATATTTAGAGAATTAGATTTTTTTAAATTGACATTGAGAATTGAATCCAAAATGGGAATAGTTTTTATTGATAAATAATAATACATTTTTAGTATAACAAATAATTTTAGGGTAGATAACAAATAATTTTTTCAACCTTTTTTTTTTAAATAGAATGGAACAATTCAGTTTAAAATTTATATAGGCCTCTATGAAGAGTGATTAATGTGATTAACCTTCATTTTCTTGAATAGATAATAGAAAAACATTTTGGATAAACCACCCTCGGTACACCCAACTGGGATTCTAAACCTGACCTCGTCATAGGCAGTCTAGTCTATTGCGAGAGTGATTCATTAGACCAGTCTAACTATGAAGCAATTCATCTGACCGCTCAAATGTAAATTACCTATTTTTAAATTGCGATGGATATTTATTGACAAGGCCTTATATATTTTAAGAGTTTATTCAATCTTTATTATTACTGACTGAGAAACCGATAACCAAAACGTGTCTCAACATCATACAATGCTATCTATGTGTCAAACTAATAAACACACGTGCATACATACGTACAAATATACCATTTCACATTATATGACAGTTTAGCCACAAGTCAATAAAACTCTTTTATTAATTAGAATTTATCAAAAATCATGAAAAGTTTTTCCAAACATTCAAAATGATTTATTTGTTTTACATTCCTATTATAATAAAAATATTGGCTTTCAATACCTATCCTTATTTGACGTTTAAAACTTTGTTTTGAACCAGAATATTTGTTTCCGTGACCAAATAGACAAGAAAGTTACCTATTTCTAGTGAACCATAGTTTGAATCAGATCGCTGCTTAAAATAATTAATAATAATAATAATATTTAGCACCACGTCTTACTACCCGTTCGGGTTATACGTTTAAGTACTAATTACGTTAATGGATTAGGAATGGGAAGGGTTGAATTGAGAGGAAGTGAACCCGCATTTGCGTTGAGGGAGAGTGGAAAACCATTTAGGAAAAAAACATAGTTCACCCGACCGAGATTCGAACCTCGATATCCCCGTCCTCGACGGTCGAGCTCAACACGACTAGCGCGTTAGCCAACTACGCCACCAAGGCGTGCCTTAAAATAATTAAAGTATAAATGTGAGGCCTCCTTTGACGACTTAAATAGAATGAATTCTCAATAGAGATGGGTGTTTGGTGTTATAATTTAGATAAGTTTATAATCCAAGTGCTAATACGACCTTATTTACGTATGATTTACAAGATAAAGAATAGACTTCTTTCTATTGGTGAAGGGGTCTAGATATTTTCTATATTTTTTAAATTTTTTTAGTACCATGTCTTACTATTTGTTTGGGCTATAAGCTTATGTACTAATTACGCTAATGGTGTTTGGGATTAGGAAAGTTATATTTAAGGAAATGTACCCACATATCCGTGGAGGGAGAATGGAAAACAATTTTGTAAAAACCACTCTCAGAACACCCGACCAAGATTCGAACCTCAATCCCCCCGTCATCAGCAGTCCAGTCTACTGCGAGAGTAGCGCGTTAGGCCACGCGGCCACCGAAGCGGGTTTTTCTCTATTAAAAGACAACAAAGCCTAGACCGACAAAGGTGGATGTGCTTAGCTCTGGATGAAGAGGCCAAAGTTTGATCCCCATTCAAGCTTTTGATGGTTCCTTGTATCTCTATTCATATTTATTTATTCCTTTCTAATTCCCATTCGTGTTTGTTTGTTGAATTTTAAATTCCCATTCGTATTAATTGTTGTGTATTTCCTCTTATTGTTATTGTTTTATTATATCATCATTTTTGTTTATTGGTTGGTTTTATAGCCGCATTAATTTTTATTTGTTTTTTTTATATTTCCATTTTTGTTTGTTGTTGAATTTATCCAAAATGGGGCTTGGGTTAATTTCTATAGAAGGATTTGATTTTTTTTAAATATTAGATACACTCTTTTAATTTTGTTTTCTTTGATGTTTAGTTACTAATAACCAGAAAACTTGCATTTAAAACACAACAGAACCAAATAAACCTCTCATTGTTTCAAGATATGCTCTTTAATTCTAACCCACTCTCCTCTTCAGGCCTGTAATTATTTACGGACTCTACAAGAACTCGTGTCCTGAAAACTTAACGACCTTCTCTTTGCACCCCTCCCCCCCTCTCGTTTACCCGGCATGCCCTTCCCTCCTTCCCTATCCAGGTTTCATTACTTAATGAACGTTACGTCATTCTATCTGGGACACTCGGCTGTTCCAAAGCGTCGTCAGCAGGACCCCGTGGGCCCTTCGAAAGGACAGCGGGAAGTGGGGTGGGGGGCGCTTAGTTATGGTTGATTTAAACACTTTGTTTACGGATTTACCTGCCTACCTTCCATGGATTAGTGGCCCGGGAGGCGAGGACGAGGGAGGTTTATAATGAACGTCACCTAATTGTATCTGTGGGAGTTGGCCTTCCCATTCACTGGTGGTGACACCTGCCAGCCTCGACTAAACGAAGGAAGATTTACTCTGAAGTAATTTAAACACTTTGTCTATTGATTCACCCGTTTTTTTGTTTTTTTGTTAGTGATTATATGAATGAAAGCCTTGTTCAACCGTTTTGAATACATTAGTTTATGATCTATTGAGGTTCATCTTTTTTTCCTCCATTTATTTGAGGTATATAGCGTGCACTTTCTGAACCGACTGTTTATAGAAGACAACTATTTATAAACTAACTTAAATCTAGAACAGAGACAACATTCAACTTCCGGCCGTTAATTCATCACTTTGAAAACTCATATTTCGGTAATGCCGGGAATCAAGCCCGGGACCCTTAGCTCAGTTACACTACCGACTTAGCTAAGATGTTGGAAATGTTTTTGTTCTTAGTTTAGCAAATATTAGGGTATATCTTCTGCTATAATGTGACGCTACATGTGTTAGTGTTTAGTATAAATATAAATTTTTCTAAACTTTTGAGTTCTTTGGTTGAGCATATATTAAAATTTGTCTACTTAGTTTATAAATTGTCAGGGGGTTATTTCCTTCTGTTGTAGTCATGATTTGGGGAGGATAGGTTCCCAGATACAATAACACGCAATAATATTTTCTAGATGAGGATTTATGTGTTTGTCTTGGCTAATCTGGATTAACAGTAATAAAGAGATCTGAAAACCTTGGTCAGAGATTGATGTAACTTTGTAGACTCAGGGTGACTTCACGCGAGAGGAGATTCTTGTAGATCCTCACACAAGAAGACCACAACTCACACGTGGCAGGAGATGATTGTATATTCTCATGCTGGGAGATCTCGTGTCTTCCCTTTCTCTTGGTGAGAGTTGCGTGTAGAACCTTAACCAGGAATACTACGTGTCATCACTTCGAGCGTGGAAGGAGATGCTTATATGTGCATCGTATTGAGAGGAGATCCTATGACATTACTTCTCGCGTGGCAGGGGCTGCTTGTACATCCTCCTTCTGGGAGTCCACATGTCATTGCATAACACCTGCCAGGGACTGCTTGTAGATACTCCTACTGGGAGACCACGTGTCATATTTATTTCACCTCCATTACTCGACTATTTTGCCATTGCAAATTTCTCAAATTAATTTCGGAAACATATTCCTCTGCGGCAACACACATTTCCCTTACTCTAACAATGATGCTGTGCTTTTTTTATTATGTACATATAACACTAAAGGTGTCAATGTCTTAAACTAAAAGTAACAGTTGATTATGGTAGTTTAAAGGAAGTAGTACCACGCATTAAAGGAAAGAGTGGATTGTTAAATTCAAGAAAAATATATATTTAAAACTACTCTTTCAGTGCACGAATGGGAATCAAACTTTGATGTTACTTATTTTTTATGTGCACCGCGTCTTATTACACGTTCAGTATATATACATCATCACACTTAATGGAGAGGTTATGAATAAAGTAAATTTGGGAGGTTATAAACCCAAATTGGTCTGGATCGAGAGTAAGAAATAGTTTAGGGAGGTACACTCTTAGTACGTCCAGCCGAGACACCAACCCCGACCTCTAAATAACCGGCCACTATTTTATATCGGAAGCGTGACGCCTTTGACCGATGTCAGTTGAACTTCGTTTCGTCAACTACCAAATTCAATACGTCATTTAAACTTGTGTCCCTAAATCATTTACTAGATAATTATTTCAAGTATTCGTCAAGAAATTATATCACTTATTTGCTTTCGCACGATGAGTTCCTACACATATATTTTTTTCATATAAAAAATGTTAGGGGTTTACTCGAATTTAATTGAAATCAATTACATTCGGCATTGAGTTATTGCCTTTACTTTAGCTTCAATCAAATTAGTTATTTCCCACCGGCAGTGCATGATGAAAGAGAACTTGGTCTATTTTGCTCCGTCACAACAATACTCGCGACAGACGAAAGCAAGCTTCAAAGGGAAGTTCATCAACAATTAAAAGCGTCCCCTGGTGAAATTTAATTATAAGCCGGATGTCCTGTAATGACATGGAACTCTGTTGTGTTCAACCGCAGTAAAGGGCTTGGCGGGAGGTATCGGGTAATGTTGCGTGCTACCAGGTAGAGAATATTCAGTTCATAATAATTAATAAATACCGCGGTGTAGGTTGATATTGTGAAGGGTAGCATGGAATTCGATCCATAACAAATGTTTTATTTATATTTCTACTACAGAAATACTATGCCAACATTTGGGAATATATAATATGAACACCGCCAAAATTTAATTAGCTACGTAATATAGAATATTGTATAATAATCTGCATAATTTGTTTTTCTGTTGTTTAATTATGTTTGCGTCGTGTCTTATTGCCTGTCCGGGCTGTGAACTTATTTTTAGCACCGCGTCTTACTACCCGTTAGGGTTATTCGCTTATGTACTAATTACGCTAATGGTTTCTGGGATTAGTAAAGTTATATTTAATAAGTGTACCAGCATTTTCGTAAAGGGAGATTGGACAACCATTTTGGAAAAACCTCCTTCATTACACCCGACTGAGATTCGAACCTCGATCTTCCCGTCATCGGCAGTATAGCCTATTACAAGAGTACCGCGTTAGACCACGCAACCACTTAAGTGGGTTTATAAACTTTTAATTGAGCTGAAGGGTTAGGGATCAACAAGACAAAACTCAGATAAAATGCACCCGCATTTTTGTGAAGGAAAAATTGGAACCAGTTTAGGAAAAACACTTTCTTAGTACATCCGAATGGGATTCATCCGCAGAGGTTCTTGTCGGATTCAATATTCGACTTGTTTATAGCTCCGATGTCGTTTATATTATTTAGGTTCTCGATTACCGTTTATAAATTATAAATTTCACTTAATCACAAAACTAATCAAAAAGAAATTTGTTGTTCATCGTTCTCGACTTTCTAAATTATTAGCAGTTTCAAAATGTGACATCCCGCCGACTGTTAGATATCAAAGGCGCATAAAAATCATCATATATTTACGTTAGAAACTATTTTTAGAATATTAACTAAAAGGTTTATTGCATATATGTGTTTATCAATTTTTTTTAGCTTAAATAGCTAAAAATAGAAAACCTAATTTCTAAAATAAAAATAAAATGTTCTGATTCTTAAATAAAGAAGAAGTTAAACCGAATAACACTAAAAATTCATCCAGAATATTTTGATATTTCTTTTAACTATTTTTTTCTCTGGAATTTTTTAAGAATTTTTTTATCACAGCGTCTTATTATCTATTAATTTGTGATAAGATAAGTAATATAATGGGGTGGGGATGAGGTAGGAGGTATTTTACCATTATTTGCATGGAAGGGGGTTGGGAAACCGTTTAGGAAATCCACCCTCAGTGAACTCTACCAAAATTCAAACCCAATCTCACTGTCACCAGCAGGCCAGCCCAATACGAGAGTGACGTCTTAGACCATTCAGCCACTGAAGCGGGCTAATTTATTACTAAAATACTACTAAAACATAAGGAAAGCCTGTGAAATAATTTCAAATTAATGTATAAATTTTATGTTCAATTATTGTATAGGCTACATAGATGTTTTGTTCATAAACAAATTAAAAACCAAATGTATCTATTTATTTATTTACATATAAGAAAAGAGTATACATTCTTTATTTATGGATTTTTGACCTTTAATAGAATAATAACTTTTATCGAAAAAAAATATTTCCCGAAAATTCAATAAAGGTCTCATTTTATTTTATATTTGTTTCAAATAAATTGTATTTCAGTTTGGCAGCGCCAACCAGATACGCTCGAAGTAGCCCTGTGGAGATATTCTCCCATGCGTGAATTTTCTCTACGACCGACGAATTGGGTTTTCGGAACCGAGATATGTTGAGTAGTCGTTAATGCCGATTCGAAACAAGATGAATACGAAATGTGGGAAACAGCCGGTGATATCCTTAACCAGAGTGAAAGAAAAACTCTGCCTACATTTCTTTTTTGCCCAATTCTCCAATTGAGTTTATTGTGTTGTGATAAGCCTATATATTCTTGTTGGTTTTTTATAAATATATTATTTCTTTGTGGTCTTAGGTTGGGTAAATGTATTTTTTTTTAGCTTGCATCAAGCGTATATCTAGTTGTTTTTATTTACCACCCGTCTTACTACCTGTTCAGGTTATATACATAAATGATAATTACTCTAATGGGGTAAGGACGAGGGAAGAAGCATTTTAGAAGTATTCTATCCGCATTTGCGTAGAAGGAAAGTGATAATCCATTTAGGAAATACCACCCTTAGTAGAACCGACCAAGATTTGAACCACGATATTCCCGTCATCCGCAGGCCAGTCTAAAGTGAGAGTGACACCTTAGACAGTTCGACCACTGAAATGGGTAATACATCTGTTTAAATGTTGGATGATCATTTGTTTGTATTGATTCGAAACAAATCTTGAATACCGGTACATAGGCCCTATATATATATATATATATATATATATATATATATATATATATATAATTTCTTCTTCACAACGTCTTACTACCCATCCATAATGTACGCATATTTAGACTAATGGGGAGGAATTGTCCCAGATCCCACGTAAAGTAAGAACGGGAATTTTAGGAATTTTAGGGAAAAACACCTTCAATACATCCACCAGAGAGTCGAACTCCAACTTCTCCGTCACCAGAAACCCTAGCGTGTTGTGAGAATAACACCTTAAACAGTGCGACCATTAATTCAGGCCTTGAAAAAAAGTTCCTATGTCTCCTCAGTCAGTGATATGCTTTTATTTGTTTACATATTATATTAGTTGAGTTAATCTAGAGATAAATCTATGTAGCACAGCTTCCATCAGAGGAAAATTCAGCTGTTGAGCTGTTGAGCCCATCTCTATTAAGGCGCGTAAAAGATCTTTTAAAGGTATATGAGATACCTTTCCGGAAATATTTGTAGGCTTTTTCTCTATTGCTCGTACAAATTCATTGCGAAACTCAACGGGTAGCCGCCTCACCTATTCACGACTTCACTTGGATTGTACATGTGTTTTTTCTTAGATGAAGAGACGCGGACGGGTAGTATAAACCAGCAGAAGGGCTGAGTACGCGCGTTGCTACGGATGGATGAGTAGGCACATCAAACCAACCTACCTACTTCGGCGGCCGCATGGTCTAAGGCGCTACTCTAGTAGTAGACTAGACTGCCGACTACGGGTAGATCGAGGTTCGAATCTCGGTCGGTATACTGAGGGTGGTTTTCCATAATGGCTTTACACTCTCCCTCCAACTCAAATTCGGATACACATCTTATAAATCCAACCCTACTTATAAATAAACCACGAACGTAATTAGTACATATACTTATAGTCTGAATGGGTCTTGGAACGTGGTGCTAAAAAAATAAATTTAAAGTAATAATAATAATAATAATAATAATAATAATAATAATAATAATAATAAAGCGGGTGCAGTGATATACTAGCTGTACGAGAACACAAGACTGAAGGAAATACTGAGGAGTGCGCATAGTCAGTATTAGACTACTGTTAGTCTCTCCCGCTACTTGTAAGACTGATGTACTGATATTGGTGTGATCAGAAAATCCGGATCACTCGAGTATTTTCATCAGCTCGAACATCAGTTCAGCATTACTGTCCTTACACGATCATTATTACTGTCAGTATGTTTTAAGACCGACGAAAATACTGGAATGATCCGAATTTTCTAATCACTCCAGTATCATCTCATCAAGGGTTGGCAACTATCAATAAATCAATCGGTCAGTCCTGGTATTATAACGAGTGGGAAATGAAGAGAGAAAGAGAGAGAGAGATTTTCTCAGTCGCCTTGTGTCCAGAGAAAGTGGACTGTCAGGTTAGAAAGTCGGGTTTGAGAAGGGAGGAAGAGAGTAATTGAAAGCTATGTCTTGTTGCTCGGGTTATATGGGCAAGAACATCTACTGCTCGTTAATCTCCCTGTACGACCATACCCAACCCCCAAACCCCAAAGCCCTATCTCCCTACCCTCAAATAAAAATATATAGAGAAAAGAACCAACAAGCTTGTTGTGGCTCTCGACCGCTCTGTGCAAGAGTTTCATCAACATTGCCAACTTAATTGAGTTTCTGGTAATTTCATTAACACTGGAGGGGCGGGGGTGCTGTGGGAGGTTGTTTTTTTGGGGAGGTAGAGGGGATAACTCGCACTATACAATTTTCAATAGAGTGTGTAGGGACATCCGGGATGGGCTAATACCCCCTACTAAGTCCCACTTATTGTTCGATGTAAATGTTATTCTAGAATTTGACGCTATTGTTCGAAATGTTTGGATAAATTTAATGCTGAAAAAAAAAACGCGCATGCAAAGTGTTTACTTAGCCGTTCTGTTTAACCTTCACTTTAGTTTCAGCCTGAACAAACAGTTGACAGATATTTGTGATTTTTAGATGATAGAGGGACTTATTTTGGTGCTCCATTAAACAAATTCCCTAATAGTGTTACAATATAAAGTAGAACGGGCACTGTATTTTTATACCAGCTTTAATAATGAGATTAATGTTTTGAGAAAAAAAAATTTAACATTTCAATTTTCTATTTGTATTTTTAAAGTAAGTTTGGAACCTTCTGACTTTATTTAACCTCAAATTACTCATATTCTAAAAAGTAAATATAAAATTTTAAAAATTTACAACATTTTTGATAATATTCTAGTGGTTAATGTCTTAAGACGATTGGCCCTTTTCATTTGGTGTGGAAATGCAGAGTCGTGATAACAAACGTTTATCTTCAAGAATTGTTATTGTTTTGCAAGTTTCTTTTCGGAAACGGTTTGTTGGAGAATAAAAGCATGTTGATTAAGCTATACTTTTTATATACACACCTACTTTATAATTTTAACGGTGATCAAATATCAATAATTTTGACATTTTTCAATAGAAAACTGCCGGCTGCATGAGAAAAATAATAAAATGTAGCACCTAATAAACATTGATACATTATCTTAGAAGAGGTGTTGAAAATATTACTATAAAAACTTCACTCGTTCTCGAGAAAACTGATATTTCCAAACGTATGATTTTTCCACAAGACCTGTCCGGTAGCTAGCACCATCTACAGTTTCCGTGATCCATCTGTTCTTGTTAGCGCGGAAGGTTACTTTGGTCGGTTGTGAAGCCACGCCACGCCTTTCACCCTCCCACCCCCCATCCCAAAAAATAGGTTTTAGACTTGCACTCAACAGGGCCAAGGGCCTTGAAATTGTCTAACAATTTTGATTTTAATTTTATCGTTAGCATATTATTTATAATTTATAAGAAAATTTCTGTGATTTCTAAATCCTACGAATTCAGATTTCTAGTACAATTACTATTGGAAACCTTCCCCGATATTTTTATAAGTATAGCAGGATTCCTTTAGAAAGGACAGTATTTTCCAGTTACAGAAGTTAATGAAACTATTTTAGTATGTTCATAAGTCAAATCATATGTTCTGAAGCTGTCATATTTGATAGATTTTATTAACGCCTATAAAGTAATATTAGAACTAATCATAACAGTAAAAAATTATCAACGATGACCAGCATCAAAAAATATGTTTGTATTTTTCTAAAAATGTTTTTCCTACCAGAATACTACCGTATTATATCAATAATTTTGGTGGTTTTATGGAAGTTTTCCCGCCAAAGACCATAAACTTCAAATGTGTGAAATTTTTATTTTTAATGAAACACTGCAAACTTTTGGAAGGTTCTGCACAATACTTTTTTTTTTTACACTATGAATGGATAAAGTAATATATTTGTGCCGTATGAACCCAAATAATTTTTCCTTTTTTTATCTTTTTTTTTTACTACCGAAATACAAAATTGCTTGTATATCTTTGTGGGTTGGTTTCTAAACCTATGTTTACTAGGGCTTTTTTACTAATTTTAAAAAGTACTACAAGATCCCAAAGCTCTGAACTTTTTTTAAAAAAACACCGTGTGTACACAATATGAGTGTGTATGTACAGTGAAACAATGTATATAACTATATATACATTATAAGTGTGTATATTACAGTATGAGTGTATGTACAGTAAAAGTATATATATATAAACACTATACGTATACATATAGTATGAGTTTTTGTATAATGCTTTACATTAATGATGTTGTCACACAGTTTCTATTTGGAGTGGAATCCATCCTAAAAGGGGGAGCGGGGGAAGGGGGGAACAAGTATGTACTATTATTCCGGGTCACGATATAATCATACCAAGAGGACATACATACCCTTCTCCCTCCACAACATCATGCCCATTTAGTATGCCAACATTCTCGCAGATTAGGTTTTTACTGCCCTAATGATAGCAGGCGAGGGGAAGGAGGTACAAACCTCCCCCTCTCCTCCTCGACAAATGGTCACAAGTGTGAACACAATGCCTGGCAGTGCAATTGGTCCAGACAATACGAGGATAGTGGGGAACACATAGATATAGCCCCCCCCCTCCTCACCCCGACCACACAACGTATCATTGGTGTCCAAATCAGACCCGTACGGTCTTAATTACTATGAACTCTATCTACTGTATACTGTGGTCGCATGGTTAGGAAGGTTGTCTAGAGCAGTGGTATTCAACAAGGGGTACCCAAAACCCCCTGGTATATGCGAAGACATCTTAGGAGTAAAGTAAAAGTTAATATTTATTTTTCATTTAAAGTTTATTATTTAATAATTGGATGTAACTTATTGTATTGTATATTATAGAATATATATAACTTGCATTGTACATCAACAAATTTGTGGGTACAAAGTTGAGAAATTATATTTAGGGGTATGGAAACCAAAAGTTTTTATACTTCTGGTCTTAAGATATAGACTAACTCTAGTTCACTGCTAGTCAGTGACCAAAATAATTTACTGCAACCCTCTTAGTCTTTTACCTAAGGCATCACGTTCACAATACTCTATTTTTCCCTCACTGAAAATACATTTTATGCCAGTCGAGGCTAATGCCTTAGACCAGGGGTCTACAAACATTTTGCTATGTGGGCCACATAATATATTCTACACGTTTTTACGGGCCATAGTAACGTTCACCTGTTCTTAGAGTAGCATTATTTTTCCCCTGAATGCCTTAACATGCGAAAATAGATCATAAATCAAATTTGTTTCAACATTCAAATTTAGATTCAAGTCATATGGCCAGTCACGTCTATAAAAAAAATCCACTTTCCAAAGCCAGTCAGTGTTTGATAAAATTAATTGACGTTGATTCTTCTCTGTGAGAAATGAATCAATTTATATGTAATAAATTATATTTATAGTAATTAGTCAATATAGTTACTTATTTTAAAATTAGGTAACATCTTTCGGAACTTTCCTTTGATAACCCTCTGCCGGGAGACTTGGAACTACCTAAAAATCGTCACATTCGAGCCGTTCTGTTGTCGGTATAAGGAATGGCGCCTGCGACTGAAAATGAGGGTTTGCAATTGCGACAGCACTCTGGCTTGGTGTCATGGGGGGAATCACACTGGATTGGTGTCATGGGGGAAGCACTCTGGCTTGGTATCATGGGGGAAGCACTCTGGCTTGGTGTCATGGGAAGAAGCACTCTGGTTGATGTCATGGGGGGAAGCACTCTGGCTTGGTGTCATGGGGGAAGCACTCTGGCTTGGTATCATGGGGGAAGCACTCTGGCTTGGTGTCATGGGAAGAAGCACTCTGGCTTGGTGTCATGGGGGAAGCACTCTGGCTTGGTGTCATGGGGGAAGCACTCTGGCTTGGTGTCATGGGAAGAAGCACTCTGGCTTGGTGTCATGGGGGAAGCACTCTGGCTTGATATCATGGGGGAAGCACTCTGGCTTGGTATCATGGGGGAAGCACTCTGGCTTGGTGTCATGGGAAGAAGCACTCTGGCTTGGTGTCATGGGGGGAAGCACTCTGGCTTGGTGTCATGGGGGAAGCACTCTGGCTTGGTATCATGGGGGAAGCACTCTGGCTTGGTGTCATGGGAAGAAGCACTCTGGCTTGGTGTCATGGGGGAAGCACTCTGGCTTGGTGTCATGGGAAGAAGCACTCTGGCTTGGTGTCATGGGGGAAGCACTCTGGCTTGGTATCATGGGGGAAGCACTCTGGCTTGGTGTCATGGGAAGAAGCACTCTGGCTTGGTGTCATGGGAAGAAGCACTCTGGCTTGGTGTCATGGGGGAAGCACTCTGGCTTGATATCATGGGGAAGCACTCTGGCTTGGTGTCATGGGGGAAGCACTCTGGTTGATGTCATGGGGGGAAGCACTCTGGCTTGATATCATGGGGGAAGCACTCTGGCTTGATATCATGGGGAAGCACTCTGGCTTGGTGTCATGGGGGGAAGCACTCTGGCTTGGTGTCATGGGGGAAGCACTCTGGCTTGGTGTCATGGGGGAAGCACTCTGGCTTGGTGTCATGGGGGAAGCACTCTAGCTTGATATCATGGGGAAGCACTCTGGCTTGGTGTCATGGGGGAAGCACTCTGGCTTGATATCATGGGGAAGCACTCTGGCTTGGTGTCATGGGGGAAGCACTCTGGCTTGATATCATGGGGGAAGCACTCTGGCTTGGTGTCATGGGGGAAGCACTCTGGTTGATGTCATGGGGGAAGCACTCTGGCTTGATATCATGGGGGAAGCACTCTGGCTTGATATCATGGGGAAGCACTCTGGCTTGGTGTCATGGGGGGAAGCACTCTAGCTTGGTGTCATGGGGGAAGCACTCTGGCTTGGTGTCATGGGGGAAGCACTCTGGCTTGGTGTCATGGGGGGAAGCACTCTGGCTTGGTGTCATGGGGGGAAGCACTCTGGCTTGGTGTCATGGGGGGAAGCACTCTGGCTTGGTGTCATGGGGGGAAGCACTCTGGCTTGGTGTCATGGGGGGAAGCACTCTGGCTTGGTGTCATGGGGGAAGCACTCTGGCTTGGTGTCATGGGGGGAAGCACTCTGGTTGATGTCATGGGGGGAAGCACTCTGGCTTGATATCATGGGGGAAGCACTCTGGCTTGATATCATGGGGAAGCACTCTGGCTTGATATCATGGGAAGCACTCTGGCTTGGTGTCATGGGGGGAAGCACTCTGGTTGATGTCATGGGGGGAAGCACTCTGGCTTGATATCATGGGGAAGCACTCTGGCTTGATATCATGGGGGAAGCACTCTGGCTTGATATCATGGGGAAGCACTCTGGCTTGGTGTCATGGGGGGAAGCACTCTGGTTGATGTCATGGGGGGAAGCACTCTGGCTTGATATCATGGGGGAAGCACTTGTGCGGACAGAAATTGGACCTGTCAAATAAGCTGTGAGGTTAATAAATAACGAAGAGAAACAATTAATTTGTTTTTTTTTTGATAAAATCTTGGAACGGGCCGGATGTGGCCAGCGGGCTGTAGTTTGGAGACCCCTGCCTTAGACCGTGCAACCACCAGGTCGTGCTTTCCTGGTTTAATTACTTTATAAATATTATGTGTTTATATAAACCTTGTGTTTAGAAAGTACACGTCACTCTCACGTATTTTAAAGCTAGCTCCAACAGAAAACTCGTAAAAGGTTTTAAACTTATCTCGTACCTCTCATAATCCTTAAAAAGAACTAGATAAAAGCTTTTTTTTTTATGAAGTTAAACTAATCTAAATTTACAAACTTTAATTTTAACCTTTAATAAATTACTAAGTGATCCTTCAAACTAATTATTCTTAAAAATGAATGGTGTTAATAAATCATTTGTATTCATCATCTGCACTATGATTATCATGTAATAAAATAGGATGCGCCTTTAGAGATATTTATAAATATTGAATTACTTATATGTTTACATTTTACTTATGTTTCATCTATATTTTATTTAAATGTACTGAAAATATTTTAATTTTACTCGCCTTGATATCACTTGGTTCAAAGTGAGTCAATATTGCTTAATAATATATTTCTGGTGAGGTAAAATATGGTTTGAATCACAGTCAGTTGTCTTGAAGGTGTTTTTTCCTTAAACAGTTTCCTTTACTACCTCTACGCAAATGAGGGTAAATTCTCTCTAAATTCCACCTTCTTTGTATCTACCAAATTATTCATAGTATGCGGATAACCTGGTTGGGTAGTAAGATAATATAAATAGATATAATTTGGTTATGGCTACTTTCTCTCAATATTTATTTTTATTCATGAAATCAATTATATTGCTCTCATATTCGGTAGCGATATACGATCGTGAGCACTTCTTAAGGCTATATTTTCGAAATAATAAAATACTAGTGATATGAAAGGTTTACTTGCTCACACTTGTAGTAAATACAATAAATTTAATATAACTAATCACAATAGCTGTCACAAGCCTTTCAACATATAGTGGAAGGTTATTAGCGACCAAAGGGTTTGCATTTTTAATAGTGAATTTTGAATCATTCGTAGCTCATCTTCTTTCGCACCACGGGAAGAATAAATTTTGACCCACAATAAGATGTAAAAAATTGTGTCTAAATAGTCCTAAGACGAGTGTTCCGCAAACTTTTCAAGCTAAGGTACATTAACAAACCCAATTTTTTTTAGACAATGTTTCGTTTTGAATACGTGCTACGGCAGCAGAAAATGGATACACCACCCGATCCAGCATTTGTCCGTACATCAGAATTAGGAAAGTCTAGACTATTTTTTTTTTCCTGAAGTAACTTCAAATGATTTCATGATTAAAGGTTGAAGTACTTTTTCCTGTGCCTGCTTATTTAAGATTAAAAAAAAATCGTTTAAATCCTTTAGTAATTTTGGTAACTTGACGTAACTTTGCGCAAAAGCATTTGATTTTTTTCAGATTATTTAAAAATATTAGTAAATAGGACTAAGAGTGGGATATGTACGGACGATGTACGGATGCCTCTCGTATCAACTTCATTAGTGTTCTTATTGGACAGCGATGCGTAGCGCTCTGGTGTGCTAATTTGACTGCCACGGTACACCAGTGTGCATTGGCACACCTTTGTTGAACACTGGACTAGACAACCGACTTAGAAGGTGTGACCTAAACAGATGACGATGATGGCATTGTGACCCTTTAAGATTGGCGGTGGTAGCGCCGTGGCCTGGACAATGGTGGCGAAATCGGTGTGGCTCAGATAGGACCACCATGGGACAGAGTTTGGTCACCCCTCTCCCGTCCTCGTATTGTGTTCCCAGCACGCGGGGTCATATTTGCTAGTTAGCCCGGTGTCATTAGCACCTGGATGTAATCACACTGTCTGTCTGACCAGCGCCATTTGGCAAAAGTCCCGAAGATCTGTTAGCCTGCATTTCTAGCGTCAGACTCCCGAACAGAGATTTGATAATATTACTAACCAGAAACGTGTCTTGAATGAGGAGAGTTGCTTGGTTTGAACTTCCTCCGGCTAAATTGAAATAACGACCCAGTTAATAGGATTGTTACCCAGATCGGGGATTACATGGTCTTAGGCATCACTCTCGCTATATTATGCTAGAAATTTTAGGATTCAAACCCCGGTTTCACATCTTCAGAAGGCCAGTCTAATACGAGCGTGAAGCCTTAGACCATTCGGCTACTGAATTTTTTTTTTATTATTCTAATGTTTTTATAGATACACTAAATCAGAACACAATCTACAAACTATATTAATTCTAAAACAGGCACTACTAGTCATTAATTTATAACAATGTAAGAGGAAATACCAGTAGTATCTGTTTATGCCATGCCGGAAATAGATCCCAGAATCCTCAGCTAAGAAATCCAGACGCACTACCGACTGAGATGATATGTCATACGTATTAGATGATAGTTAATAGCTTTTCACAGACAGGTTTAGTATGTCATAGATATTAAATAAATATTAGATTAATATGACCCAAGCTTTTGTTTGTTAGTGTTTACAAAATTACTTATTTTAAGGTTTTATCAAAATAAAAATATATGGACAAGATTGGATGTAAAATATAGAATATTATGAAAATAAACTTAATTTCAGAAAGATGGAGATTATTAAGGACATATCTAAAAATATAAATAATAATATTTCACTTTGAATTAGAGATTTGGGTTTCTTTATAAATATCGATTATCTGAAGACATTTTGAAGGAGCGAATAAATTTAACTTTTTCATCTCCACATACGTAAAAGAATTATTTGCTAGTGAGTAGGCTTATTGACTTTCCAAACACTTTTTCTGGAAAAGGATGAATTTACTGTATTTCAATAGAAACTGTTATGGAACATGAAAATATCACATATGTTTAACGTCAACACATTTATTAAATGCTTCTTTCGATGGGTTGTATGGTAAAACAATGAGCGAGTTGCATACTTATAGAAATTCCCGCATTATTTAAGCATTTGTTTGATATTTTTAAATATAGTTTTCAACAAAATATGGGTGAAATTATCAACAGGATTCTGCCGAGTTAAAAAGCTTTAATTTTGACTACAAGCTAAAAAAAAAGTTGATTTATGCCAAAATGTATACTTCTGAGATTAAATAAAAAAGGTTAGAAACCTATGTCCAGCCTTCCTCTATCAAATAAAGTCATGTATGGTATTGGGTCACAACAGAAAATTTTAAGTTAATTTTTTAAACAATTTATACTTAGAATTTAAACTTTTTAACTGGTCATAACTACATAGAAATGTTTTTAGTAAATTTTTAAACTGCTAAAAATAGTTTATTAATAATATCCAAGTCAAACTATATATATTACCCATACCAGTAATCACATAGTCTTGTGCTTCTTACTCTCAATACAACCGTTTGGCGGTGAAGGGGGATTAAAGTTTGAATCATTGATAGGTACATTGGGAAGGAGAAGTTTTTAAAAATGTTGTCATCAAATTAATTTTGTGTGTTTATAAACCTATATCCAACATATGTGTACAAGTTTAAGATATATTGTCACAGGAGTGGCTAGTGGTTTATTGCTAAGGCAAGAAAGACCTTATAGGACTCCGTCAGTAAAATGTCTCTTTTCAAGTACTATTTATTTGACCAACCACACATATAATAGTGTGATGAACAAATATATGTTTATTTTCTTTGAAGCCGGATGGGAGGGAACAATTTACCAATACATTCCCGTCAGTCTTCGCTTGCCTTGGGGATAGCCCTGAGTACCATCCCTGTTTCAAAGTATCACAATACTGCATCGATCCCCTCAAGAGAACGAATGCTTCATCTAGCGCCACAATTAACTGTTCTTATCGCATGTTCCGACTTGACTTGAAACAACAGGTTAATTTCGTATCATGAGAGGTAATAATAATTGATATCGTCTCCCTCCCAACTTCCCCCCTTCTACCCCCTTACATTGTGAGAGCAATTAAAATCTCATTTTGCAAGCTAAATGGTAAAGAAGGCTGGGAAAAGTCGGGGGGGGGGGGAGGGGGAAGACGCAACAAGTGCAAGGTTTGTATGGCGGGTGTTGTTGACAAATCGTTAGCTTCACTCGGCTGTAGGGGCGAAGAGAGAGGAAAGGCAACTTCCTCACAAGTCATCCCATTTATAGAGGGGGTAGAGGGGTGTTTACAAAACAAGGTGTTGGTTCTTGACGAGATCTCAAGAGAGAGAGAGAAAGGTCAATCGATCTCCCCTCCACACTCTACTTCATCCAGAGCCAGTACTGACTCTCTTGATACTTTTATACGAGTATCTTATATAAGGAGGAACAGGACGAGGAAGAACTCACCCAAGTGTCATCCCGGGGAAGAGTCACCAATCCTCAATTTGAGGAAAAAATAACTTCAGTGAAGTTGGTTGGATTTGAGCTCAGATTAACAAGGCAAAATCAAATTTGTGTAAATGCATTCTTTAACTTAACGTTATGTTAAATTTAGTTTTATTTGGCTAAACCCACGAAATAAAAACATTACTTTTAAATATGTTTGTGTTTTTTGTTATTTTTTTTTTTTTTTGCGTTGCGTCTTAAAATCCGCCGGAGCTACCCGCATATATACATTGATGGATTAGGGATGGTGAAGGTAAAACGTTAGAGGTAATGTACCAACATTTTCGTGGAGAGTGGAAAGCCACTCTGATTACACCCAGCCGGGATTCAAGCTCCAATCTCCTCGTTAACGGCAAATGAGACTATACGAGGTTTGATACCTTACTCATTAATTCTAATTACAGTAGTATAGAGCTCAGGACCGGATTAAGGTGGCTCCGGGGGGGGGGGGGCATGGTCCTGGACCCCAAGTTTGAATCTGCCCCCAAGAATACCCCGCACATTAAATGTTTTATTGCTTCAACTGTTTAGTTAAAATATTTGAAACTAACAAAATATAAGACTGTCAGTAATGTGGTGACACATAGAGGGAGAAATTTCGGGTCCAGTGATTGAAAACCTTTTTGAAAAATAGACTCCGTTCTGTGTTGGGTGGAAATAATCTTAATTCTTAGTTATTTTATCAATGGAAAGTGACATAACACGGCGGTTATCTTTATGATCAAGTTGTGTCAGAATTCGCAAAAAAAAAAGTCCCTTTGTGAGTTGTGTTAACTATGGCAATTCGAAACTTTTTATTTTGTAGAAGCTTTGAAAACATTGTAAATTTTGTGATTTGGGAAGCAATTTTTCAATTTTATTAATATTATCATCAACTATATTATTTCTTTATGTAAAAGAAAATATTGTAAATATATATAATTATCAAATACATTCTAAACTAAGCTTCCAACATACCATTTATTTTCTATCTGATTATTAAATATTGTATGACTGTGCCCGTGGTTTTAATTTTGTTTGAATAGTTCATATTACAAATATATATATATGCCATGGCCATGGGGCCATGCATTTTGTAAGGGCCCCAGGCCCCCTAATTCCTTGATAGGGCCCTGGTAACGCTAGTAGTAGAGGAATCGCCTGCGAGTTGACTGCGAACTCGGGTGCACTAATAATATATACGAAAGGCTGAGGTTCGATCCTCAGTCTGAGCTTATCCCAATGAATGTGGATGGCAACGATATATCGAATATATTATATATATATATATATATATATATATATATATATATATATATATATCTTTTACAAAAGCAAAGATATATTTAAATCGATAATTTAATAAACGATGTATCTATCTATTCATTAATATATTTAATACTCAGAACTACGCTTTAGGGCTTGTGAATCATAATAAAATAAACAATTATTTTTTATCTAGTTTTATTAACTGGATCAATTATTTTACTATTTTTTTAACTGGTCTGCTATTTTCAACAGCTAAATAAAATATTCAAAAGGGGCGAAGAATAGCAAACCGAACAAAATACATCTTAAAACCACAATTCCAGTTCACTCAAAGCAATTCACTTCAACATATCGGAAACCATCAATTTATCAATAAAATTGTATTTATATCATAGCTTTAGCTACATAATTTGTGATATATCAAATTATCAATATGTTGATATATATAATGGAAAATTACCATTCCTGTGACCATGAAGTGTTCTCGCTCTCCCTCTTCAATCAAATTCCGGTGAATTTTCTCATATCTTTCGTATTGGCTATGCCAATGTAGATAGAATAAAAGTTAGCACCAGTTGGAGAAAGGAATCGGATTGAGCTTGTGACGTCACTCAGTACATAAGCAGGTGCACTAAATACACAAAGCCATTTGGAAGACAAACTAAGTTGTTAAAAATCAGGTCACATTTTGGAACTTTAATAATAAAATACCTCTAAAATCCACACCAATGTCCAAATAACGTCATTACTCAACTTACTTTTTTTTAAAATATGTATTGTAACTCTTTTAGTATTAAAATACAACTGCTGTATACTGAGCGACGTAATCAATGACACAATAAAATTCCTCCGCGTGGCACTACCCTTATATTCTCTTTACATTGGTGATGCCTACTTTATTCATAGTTTAAGTAGAGTGGGACCTGGATAATTCGAACTTGAAGGGAGCAGGAAAAAATTCTAATTATCTAAAAATTCGAATTAAATAAGTTTTTTAAAAGGAATTGCCTTTTCCACTTTCTATATCACCGCTATTTTTTCAGCCAAAGTTAATGATTTATAGGACTTTGGCTTGGACGGTGACATCACGACACACACACACACACACACACACACAAACACTACTGTACAGTATATACTAAACAAAACAAAAACTAAACAACAAACCGAAATAAACTCGCACGTCACAAGAATATCACTACAACCGAATCACTAAGAACAGCGCACGTAACCGCTCGAGAGGTTCGACCTTGACTAGCGGAGTACAGAACTGTACGTGTAAACAAAGAAGTATGGGTGAGTGGGGGAGGAGGAGGAAGGGTGTGAAGAACCATATTGCACAGTACATTACAACTTACGTAATGTTCGAATCAACCAAAACAAAATTCGAACTATCCACGATTTTTTAAACATTGTTTTAGTACAAAATTCACGGGACCGGGCGAAAAATTCGAATTAAAGACAATTTCGAACTAGTCAGGTTACACTGTATCCAGTACTTCTGAATTGATACTAGGGTGTATTTATACGACACTGACATCATTAAGTCCGTTGTAAATTATTCCGCCTCCATCCTTTGGTGGGTCATCAGTCCGATTCTTCCGCCACGGTTAGAAGGAAGCGTCTCACCCTGCTTCCCTCTCCCGGGTGAAACTGCCGGTGCTGCGCTCTCGTGGCGACGCTCAGACCCACCACTTGCAAGGAAGGAGCTTCTCTCGTACGCTCAATCTTGAAGCCGGTAATTACCAAGGGTCTGTGACCGAACATATGTCGCGCGCACACACCGGAAAATTGAGAAGCTCAGCTTCACTCCCTCCCTTCTCTGTCGTCCGAAACACCCTCAAGCTTTAACCACCCGTGGTTATTATCTTTCACGGATTTTTTTTTTTTATATTTTTATTGACGCTTACAAGTCGCACCAAGACCCGGTTGAGCGGAGAGATCTGAGTTCAGTCTTGACTACGGGGTGTCTTTGTGTGAGGCGGTTTCGTTTCTACGGTCGTACACCTCGTTTACTCTGAAAGGTACGGATGGATAAAATAGTTTTAGTAAGGGCCTTATCTGACAACTTTTACATCCATTACTGTTTCCAGCCTGTGGCCTGGGTCAGTTTATTATTCAAGCCATATAATTTCCAATACCGGCTGTCTAGGCCTGTCGTAGCTTCATATGACTTATAATCTAACTTAAGACTAATACACGAACAACATTCAGTCCACGGCCGTTAATTCATCAATGTGAAAGGGTAAACTCACATTTTACCAATGATAAATTGTTCGGCCATGCCGGGACCCTTATCTCAATTGACAGACACGCTACTGACTGAGATAAAGTGTCGATTATCAACATTCACGTAACACACTTTGGTGGTTGAATGTTCTAGGCCAAGTCAATTGATTGTACTACCGATGACGGGTAGATAAGGATTCGAATCTCGGCCGGGTGCGCTGAGGGTGTTTTTTTCCCCCTTAATGGTTTTCCCCTCTTCCTCCATGCAAATGCGTGTACACTTCTTAATTTAACCTTCCTCTTCCTAACACATCATTGCAACTAACATATACGAATAGCCCAAACGAGTAGTAAGACATCGTTCTAAAATAATACATTCACGTATCCATACGTCAAGTCATGTGATTTTCAGCTGTCACTTTTGATCGATATTATCAATACCTATGAAGTAATATTAATAATACAGGCAAACCTTTCTCAACAGACACATTTTAATGGTAGATTCCTTTTTATAGCGGACCGTTTAGACTTCCTCAGCAAAAAATATGGATTTTTAAAGCAAAACACCTAAAAAATCGACTTTGTAAATAACAGACATAGGCACAGTGTAACACTAGGGTTGTTCCAGTTGTTTTCATGTGATAGAAATGTAAATTGTATTCCTGGGAAGGAATATTTATTTATTCAATGTTATAATCACAATGCACACACTATCCAGCCCACGGTGTGGTGGTGTGGTGTGGTGTGTGGTGTGGTGGTCGGTGCACCTGGCTACGAGCCTATGGGTCCTGGCTTCAGTTCCCGGCTGGAACCTTGGGTAATTTTCCCGAAAGTAGAACTACCCCAACGGTCACCAAGATTTTGTTAATTGGGTTTAAGCTAGGTCGTGTTTCCACACCCTCATTCTCACCATCACCCATCATCTCGTCTCATCGGGACATGGAGAGAGCCTCCAGAGAAAGGATGTACGATTAGTACATTCAGCGTTCCCTGTGCAACGGTATATTAGTACTGGTTAATTTTTCCACTACTGGGCTACGAATAATGTAGTCCAGACGCGCAATAATATTATTATTACTATTGCATATACTACTGTACAGTTCAGTAGATAGATATTTATAATACGTATGCACAGTTCATAGAAAGATAATAAACAATGTAAAACAGTATTATTTAAAAAAATATCAAGATGATAAAAAAAATATTCGTTGTCAAAAAATATATTAACTCCAGAAGGTGTCAGCTTTTATGAGATTTCACAGCATGGTATAGTGTTATTAATGTTAACAGATTGTTTTTTATATTGATACAAGTTTTTTTCCTACCAAAATCATAGTCTGGGTACTGGTAATGTTTTATTACTTAATTCAGTAGTTTATATATTACATTGAAATAATTACAACATAACCCGCGAATTAGTTACTACGAAATATTTGGCACGCACTTCTACGGTGTGGTGAAATTCATATCTATTAAATTTATCCTCGAATCTACACTTCATGGATTTATATCAAGGCTTGTTGCATGAAAAAAATATGTGTTACTTTTTATGTACAGTACACTAACTCAAAATAATTCTATATTTTTTAGTTATAAAATATCTAGTTTTTTTCTCAACCTCAAGTTTAAACAATTCGAAATACAGATATCTAAACACATTTTTTTGTACATTAACAGTTATTGTAACTTTTTTTAAACTTTAACCACCCATGCGCTATTAGAAATAAACTGCGACGACTGGGATGATGATTTCCATTTCATCTCTATTAAAACCCAAATTGTAAATCTGACACAAAATATTGAAGCGCATTTGATTTTTGTTATCTCTTAAAATTTTGAAACTGTCAACATATGTAGAAAACAAAAGATTGAATTGAAATTGACTCAACAAAAATATATAGTGACTTTGTGACTTTTCATCTCCAGACTTTAAAGTACAATATTTTATTACGTTTTATTTATTTTTTTCCTTTTTCTTCCTCCTACACTTCTTTATTCAATCTTCTTCCAATTTCCAGCTATTTTATCCAACATGTTGCTATGTGTGCACAAGCTTTTCAGGCGCGAGTGTAGAGTTCAAAGACATTCCAAATATAGACCAGCGATAATTAAACCTTACTCATATATGTTTAGTAATATCAATATTGGATGAGGCTTAAAGACTGTCATTGGTATTTATTTGAGCATGCAACTACACATAGATGTATGCTAAAGGAAATTAAAATCGTGTATTTAAATTTTAGACCTAACTTATATTATTAATTTCTGGAGTTATATCTTTAATCAAATAATTTATATTACCTTTTTTTTTTTGTGTTGTTTGGCTAATGAATGATTGTATCAAAATAATAGTTTTGACTCGAAATATAAATGTTTTTAATATTGAATATGAAAAAAATATATTTATTTGAAACATCAATTTCTTTCAACAATGATTCATGGACCCAACCAGTTTTCATTTATGAAAATCAAAGTTCAAAATATAATTATAGTGGAAGCCGCAAATTCATAAAACAATAATGAGGACCAGTTTTACAAAACTTGGTTTCTTATAAAATATACATTTTTCAGAAGGGACATATTTATGTTTGGTTCATGACCCTTTGCCCCAGATCCGATACAAATAACTTATGTAGTTATGTATCAATTCATCTTTGATATGTAGTGAAACATGTAATATTATAGAATACATCATCTTTCATCGACCAAGGTCTTTTTTTTTTTTTTTTCAAAATTGCCGTATACTTGTATATTAAAAATCTATAGAAAACCTTTTGATTAAATTCAAAAGTGTCTACAATTTGGAAAAAGAATTAATCAAGCATTGCATACGAATAGTATACTAACATTATGCAATAGCATACAACAGATATAATTAAATTCAATTAAAGATTTGATTCGTAATTTTTTTATTTGTTCTATGACAATATTATAGAATCACTCAAACTGCTTAATATGCCTTAATGATTAAGTTAATTATCAATGAAATAAAGAGAAATGTTGTCCTTTATTTTTTAAGTGTTCCAAAATAATATTTATTCGTAAAATGTTTGCATTTTCAGGTATAATAAAGGACAGCCGTTTTTTTAAAGCCATTTTGTTTTTTTCTTATGCACTGTATATGGCTATTTTTTATACAACTTAAGCCAGATACATTCATCTATTACTATTCACCCTCTAATTTAGTACATTTTCTTTTACTTAAATACCTTAATATTTAGATGACAGTCAACATTTAGTTTCTTTTCACGCGCCAAGAATTAAAATTAAGATATTATTGAACCCTGTTTGGCTTTCAAAAATATGTTTATCTTCTGTCTAGCACCAACATTCCCCCATCTATTAATTATCTCACTGTTTATTTTCTTACTCTATGACATTAGGAAAACGAAAGCTCCCCTTGTCCACTAAACTAGTAATTTGCCGGTTCAAGGTAAATTTATAAAAATCGTAATATTTTTCTTCGCATATAAAGCAAAAATAATTTGTAAAATAACTTAAAATATATATTTTTATTATTTTCTCTTGAAATTATTTTATATTTTTCATGGGCTGGCGGGCCGCGAAAAAATGTTACGACTGGCCGTAAGTGGCCCACGGGTCGTGGGTTGAAGACCCCTGCCTTAGCATATTCGGCCACTGAAGCCGGTGACAAATTAGTATGCCTCATATATTATGTCGTTATAACATTTCAACCATTATTTTATACAATTCTTAATATTTTTTTTTTGTTTAACAAGTTGATATTTTAAAAAAATTAATGTTTTCATATAACATTTCAGTTTCGTCTAAAGTATTTTTATCAAACTCAAATGGGTCGAAGGGCCGGATTCACAAATTCAGGACCACAGCTTACTGAAACATGTTTACTTAAATATATTCTACCCTTTTGTTATTACAGCGTGTCTTACTACTTACCAGTCAGGACTAAGCTCATTTTAATCACATCACCTGGTAAGTGCGGTAAAGATATAATTTAGATAAAATGGATTCACATTTGAGTATAAGGAATGGGGAAGAAACATTTAGATAAAAACCACATTTTCTACATCCGGCTGGAATTCGAACCCTTACCTCCCCAACACTGACAACATAAGCCATGAAGAACCTGACGATTAATCAGCGTGCCCACCGATGTATGTTTATACTAGATATTTATGCTATGTATTAAAATAATAATTATTTTAAAATATTTAGAAACTAATATTTCCCATATGTTTACATAGTTGGGCGAAATATTCGTGGCATTATTTACTAAATTATGTAAACAATAATTCCCACACTCAATTATTTAAAGTTAAAAAAAGTTACAGAGTTTGAAATAGTTATGTTTTTATATTATTCAAAATTATATACACACTAAAATTAAATTATATGTCTTGTGGATGTATATACTTGTATGGCGGATAGTAATATAAAAGTATTGCAGACAAGCGAGCCGGTTAGATATAACTCGTGGGCTGGATGTGCCACGGGCCGTGAGTTTACAAACCCTGGCTTAAAGGAAACTCATAAACTCCAATTCTAAACCATACATTTTACTTTGTTTATTTTTGTCGTGAAACATAGTAAAATAATGTAGGCACAGTATAAATATTCAGTTTCACTCATATTTTCGAGCATTTTCACGCCGCGTTTCACACTTAAAACTAATTAATTAATGTTCTTGGTTGTATTATTATTATCTGCTGTTGGCTCAGTTTGCAACTACGGATGTAACTGGAGTAAATCTGCGGGGAAAAGGGGGTGAAGGATTATTAAAGCTATGTAAATAATGTTCACCAAGAGGGAATATGTCCCCAAAAGGATGTAGGGGGGGGGGGATGGTGTAATAGTGCTAAGAGGCTACTAACCTCATTTTATTTTGGGGTGCTGACTGACAGCTCACAGCGACTTTGACAGTCAACATTTAGGTATTCTAAATTTTGACTGTCAAAGTGACAACTGATAAGACATGTTTTTGCAGATATATGTTCGCGTAGGAATACATAATTGGTTGTGCTTCAAAGCCTAGTCAGCTGTGAGCTGTCAGCACACCAGAAGCTAACTGAGTATGGTACTGATAATTAAAAAAAAAGTTGCCTTAGGTTAAATATAACAACTTAAAATGTCGAGTTTGGTTTTAACTGGAATGAATATAAAACTATTTTCTATGATCCTATACATTATATAAGACTTGAAAATATAGCTTAGAAATTAAAATTTTCCATTCTGGAAGTTCATAAAAAAACATATTTTGGTCGATTTTTAAGATCAAAATGCCCGGAAAACGAAAGGTAGCTGGTAATGATGCGTAGAATGGATCTTTTTAAACTAAATGATGTAATTTAATAGGGGGGTTCACAACACAAGTTGAATTGTCATTTGTACCTCACTATCCCCTGTTTGTTCTCCTACTGACGGATAGCTTCACCCAGTAACGCTATAATCCCACTTAGTTTCTGGCGTTTAGGAATTTCTTCTCGACTATTCTAGTGCCTCAAGAGCTATTTAGGTGATTAATGCAAACACCCGCGACGGGTCCTAAAGCGTTAAGTTTAAATAAATGTTGTCTCTGTTGACGAAGAAGTGGGAGCTCGACTCCTCCCCTGGTGTACTCTCATGTGATTTTAACCTTTTTTTCCCAACATTTCTCCACGCTAATGAGGGTTTGTGTCCTCCTACACTATCTTCCTGAAAATATTTCATATTTTGAAAGTGTTACCAACCCTTGTGTTAAAATTATTAATTATAAGTAAATAAAAACAGTTTATGAATAAGCTCACTTTTTTTTGGAGGAGGGAAAAAGTGGTTAATGGTCGTAAATCGTTCTACTATGTATGATACATAATGGTAATATATCTATGTATATTTTATATCAAACGTTTAAAGTCTAAAATTGAAATGTATAAATCAATTTAAATAAAAATGAATAAAACTATACAAATTTAAATATTATTAAGGAGAGTGTCTTAAAAAGTCCTGGTGTTGTTTCAGGGGAAAATTTATTATTAATAAAAAAAACATAAAATAACTTAGACATAGACATCCCACCACCCGTTAAAAAATTCAAATATTGTGGTTTTATTGTGGTCGCTTGTTTTGATCTTTAACTGGACTTTCGTTTGTTTTGAAGTGAATCAAAACACAAAAATGTAATACATTTTATTTTTATATTGGTTGCAATCAATTTTGAGAGCCACAATGTTTAAAACAGTCAAGTGTTATTTCTAAACATAACCATAATAATAACATCAAACATAGGCTTAATTCTGTTAGTCTGAATTGTGTAGGTATAGAATATTTTAAGAAGCAAATTCCCCTGCCATAAGAAATAACTATTTTTAACATCGCATTTTTATGAATCATCATTTAATATGAATAATGAAAAAGAAATTGATGTTATTATTGATTGCAGCTATAATTTACTCAGTCACATTTTCTTATCATAATCGTGTAGAAAAGTATAATGTTGTGTAATATTGTTCATGTAAAATTTTGGGGGTGCGCCAGTAGGTTTTTTTTTAATAAGTTTATGGGGGCTGCATACGCGTTGCAGATGTCTAGAAATCTCAATTTTTTTTAGAAGGGTTTTGCAATTTAAATATGGTCAGGACTAAATGGGGGGGGGGGGGGGGGGATCAACATGTCCCTGTAGAATTAAAAATCTTACCTTCAAAGTCTTATAAACTAAATATGATATTAAATAGGTTAAATTAGTTAATTTTCAGTGACGTTCCACGCATAATATAGAAGATTTGAGTAGAAAATAAGTAGCTTGAAACATGCACCCCACTTTATTATTTGGAAGTCCATAGAGATTTTAAATAACGAAACCTTTACTGGTGTCGAGAAAATACAAAAAAAAAACTGTAATTAAACTGTTTTGTCAATAGTCAAACCATTGCAAAAAACGATGATTTGTAATGAAATACACTAAAATAACTTGCGTTAAAATGGCTATTGGTCATTAAAACCGTTTAGATTTACAATTTTGTCTATTAAAAGGCCAATAATAAATTCAGCAAGCATTGGAGAACTTTTTTAAGTTTTAGACACCAGGTTATTTTAAATCACTCAAAGAAAATATTGTAATTAAATCCTTCACCGTAATATGTATTGGTAAATTAAAACATAAGCCCAAAGTGTACTCCCACACTTTTATACACAAGTATATTCCTGGTTGAAGACTTGTTCCATTCAAACTTAGAAAAGTGACTGCCCGTCCGGAAGAACGAACCAATGACGTTCTACGCCCACGACCTCTTACTGGCACAGAGACATCTGGTGGTGAGTGTCGTGTACTACGTCATCTATCAGATCGTGATGTACACGGTACAAACATAGAATTAACCTTTCTAAATGCACGACACCTACTGAGTCTACAAAGATAAAGGTTCCTGGTTCGATTACCACCATGGCTGAAAATATTTATTTGGTGAACTGTGGGTTTCTTCTTTCTTAATGATGAATTATCTGCCAGTGGACTGGGTGTTTAAGTTTTGTTTTATATTTAAGTTAATTTATAAGTAGTGTGCTTATGTAATCATTCAGTTTAAAAACTGCCTGACAATTACCTCAAATAATAATACTAAACTTTTCTCAAATAAATAAATTATTGATGTGTTATCAGTGTCAAAATAGAACACTTTAAGATAGATAAAGATTGTTTTAGTGACTTTGAAATTTTAGAGCTGCCAATCCCATTATAAATACTTCTGTGTGAGGATATTTTCCGGGGACGCGGCAGTTGGCCTAAAAGGCATTTGGCCTAAAGGCATTTGGCCTAAAAATGAAACCAAAAGTCATTTGGCCTAAAGGCATTTGGCCTAAAAGGTATTTGGCCTAAAGGCGTTTGGCCTAAAGTCGTTTAGCCTAAAGGCGTTTGGCTTAAAGTCGTTTGGCCTAAAGGCGGTTGGCCTAAAGGCGTTTGGCCTAAAAGGCACTTGGCCTAAAAGCATTTGACCTAAAGGCATTTGGCCTAAAATGTAAATTTAAAACCTTCGGCTATCTTCGGAAAGTAAAAAGTACTGTTAGTTGTTTCATCTGAATATAGATAGCACAACTGATGCAAGGTAGTTACAATATTTCTAAAAACATTGACACTATCCTACATACATACAACTAGATCAGTTCACAAAACACTATATCACATTTTTTATGTATAGATTTCCGATATTATTTCCTTGTTAATATATCTCACGGTCATAAAGTTAACGAAAAACAATAAGAAAACACCATTCTCGGGGATTTTTGACAACTTATTTCGAAAGGCAAAATGAAAGTGGAAGCCAATATTAATAATTAATATATATAATAGTGACGCATTAAATAAATTTTGCCAGTAAATATGTAGACGTCAAACGGAGATCATAACTTGTTTACGTGGCCCAATTGTAATGCACCCGTATATACACGTGTTTGTATATATATGTTGTAATGATATGGAATTATACATCTAAATAATTTTATTATTCACATCTATATTCAAAATTATGATATTATAAATACGAGCAGGTAATAAGATTTATTTGTGTTAAGTTGCAAGGTATGGCGACATCTTTCTACGCCTTTGTTTGAAAGGCGAACTCAGTTTTGTAGACAGAGACGCACCTGGATGACCACACCTTTCTTTCTTTTGGGAAGTTTCGAGAAGGAGATGTCACTAGATATACCTACTTCAAAGTACGCATCTCTTCACTTGCAATCCTGACGAAGAGCCGTGTGGGTTGGGTCTATGATAAATTTCACGTGCCGGGAATTAACATACACATAATACAATAGTCGGGTTTTTAAATTAATATTTACAACGTGTGAAATATATAGCAAAAACTGTTTATCTACTTAAAATAAAAAACTATAAAAGACCAGAACTTTTAATTTATAAAATAAGACATTATCCCCTTTTGATTACCATAATACAGGATAGCAAACTTGGACCCAATTCAATCATTATATAAAAATATCACCCTAATGGTGGCAAACGAACAATTAATATATCAGGCTAACTTTTATACGTTACAATAATGGCTTCCCAACGTGGAGGGCCTGATAAACTGAAATAATAAAATTAAATCCAGTTCACAACCCGGGAAAGTGAGTGCTCAAAGAACAGTGAAAGTGCCGCAAACAACTTAAGTGCTTTATTACGCAAAAAAAAAAAAAGTTACTTAAGAAGAAGAAGAAGAAGCTCTAAACCAGGTGACTTCAGAGGGAAGAGTTCGAAACCAGGTAGATTCAGAATAAGGTCCAAAGCTTCTAGACTTCAGGTGAGGTACGCAAGGAAAATCTCACGTAAGTCATCAACAGCAAAACTTCATTAAATATGGAAGAGACAGACAGTAGTAGCAGTGAGGATAATCCTCCCATAACGCAATATTCCCAACCAATGGTAGAAGACCATTCTTGTTTAGAACTATCTGATCAGGAACAAAGTGAACAACATGAGAAAGTAGTTGAACCAATAGTTCATAAAGAAGAAGACTTAAGGGGGGTGGAAAATGTTTCAAAGGTAGGAGGTGTAGCTCAACAAACATCAGCAAATGACCTAAATGCAATATTAATGCAGTTAGTGCAGCAAATGAAAGAGGGTAGTTAAAAGAGTGAAAAGTTAGGTCAGCAAATTAAAGAGAGTAGTGAAAAGAGTGAAAAGTTAAATCAGAAAATAAATGAAAGGTTCGATAATACTAGCAAGGAGCTACAAAAAACTAGACAGGAGCTACAAAAAAAAAGCCAGGAGTTAAAAGAAATCAAAGAAAGTAATCAGAATTTAAATACAGAGTTTGATGAAAAATTTAAGGGTGTAAATGAACAATTCAACAGGTTAGAACAAGAATTGCAGGGTAAATTTCAAGAAGTATAAAACGACTTTGACAAAAAATTACAGAAAATACAACAGACTGAAAGTGACCAAACGCAGGTAAGGGACGAACTACAGACGCTTAGGGAAGACTGTAGTAAGTCAGAAAAACAGACGAATGAGCAGATAAAAAAACTTAAAAATGCAAAGAAAAACTTTAAGCTTAAACTGGACGCTTTAAATTCCAAAGGAAAAACTACTCAGGAAAGTTGCGATAAAAATAAAAATGAAATTCTAGAACAGGTACACCATTTAACAGAACGATTTGCGACTGTTGAAAAAGAACAACAAAAATGTAGTGATAACCTTAAATTCCAAAATGATTTCTTTGATGGACACACAGTACCAGATGTTTACTTACAGGAAATATTTGACCAGCAATTGGACAAATTTAAGGACAACTTGACTGAAACTGTGGACAAGACGTTACAAACAGTCGAACAAATGCAACAACAACTAGAACAGGCTAAGTCAAAATATGACGAAGTAGTGGAAAAAGGGACGCTAATTACTGCTGGTGCCTTGGTATTACCTAGTACAAGCATCCAGAATCAATTAATGTACTATGTACCCACCTTCAGTGGAAATAATGATAGGGTGCATGCTGTACAGTTTTTGAAAACGATGGATAGACTTTTTGAAAATAGTAAACTCACCGAAGCACAAAAAATAGCATTTTTTAATTCAAAGTTAGTAGGTGAAGCTGAAGTGTGGCTGAATAGTCACGAGGCTGACTATACATCCTATGAAGCAATAAAGATAAACTTTCGTAAAAGATTTTGGTCCGTGTATAAGCAGGACAAGTTAGTAAATGATATTTTTACCATTGATCTCGATAGTATAACTTGATGGACATCTGTGGCTGAAATTTTCGAGCTGTCGTCTGCATACCATTATGTAAGAGAGAAGTAAACCTTCGGGTATCTCTTTCTTTCTTTTACCCATACAAGGCAATGTGTCATTTTGACATAGTTCATTAATCTGATTGAAAATATGAGAAACATCAATGTGTGAGTGGTTAAATTAAATAAATATGTTAGTTAAAGCTATGAAGAGCATATAAAAGTTCAAAACTGGTTAGTTTTTTCTTTAAATAAGTTGATGTAGCCTAATATGTAAGATGATTTTTGAAGGAAGCTTACTTGTAAGGCTTTATCTCGTAGCAGAATCCTACCCTATAGTTGTGTTTAGTTAGGATAAAAGACCTTACAGAAGGAAATTTCTACTTCTGTTCTAAATTGCCGTTCATCCTACCAAAATATTATATATATGATATTATTTTGGTACGAAATAAAGCCTTACAGATTGGAATTATTACTATAATCAGGGTTTAGTAGATAATGTACTTCCTACAAGCCTATAACCTAAATTATCATTTGAACGTAAGACTTCTACACAAAGTGTGTCATTCAAACAAATGTAATACAGTTTTTAGCTGACTTGTTTTATTATAGTTATCGAAATTTCAACATAATATGGTTTCTGAAAGTTATGAGCCAACTTAAAAAACAGGTATTATTATAATAATACTTTTAACAAGCCTATAACCTAAGTGATAGTTTGAATGCATGGCAACTATTCAAATTTTGTCATTCAAACAAATGTAATTAAGTTTTAAGATACTTTGTTCATTATATTTATAGAAATTTCAATATAATATGGTTTCTGAAACCAATATACAAGCTAATAATCAACTTTAAATATAAGTGTAGTCGTGCCAGACTGTAAACAACATTGATGATAAATACATAGAAATGGGAATATCTAAGGTTTTATTCATATCTTTACAGTATTACATGTAAAACTGGATTGTATATCCTTTAATGTAAATGTTTCTTCAGGAAAGTGTGGTATAATACTTCACTATTTTCAAACAATAACACTTTTATTCATCAGAGACATGTTTTCGCATAAGAACATTTAAAGAAACAGTTAAATCTGTCCCCCCCCCCCCCCTCTGTGTAGCAGATGATACACTTGAGCGTCACGCTTTTGTCCTTGGAATGTGCATGTGTATGTCCATCCAGTTATATCATAGAGATCAATGATTTTTACAGGCCGGTATGATCCACATAGAGGGCCTATATGTGAATATTAGAGAATAGAGAAATTATGATTGGGGAGGAGAAGGGAAAATTTTCAAAAACCAATAGAAACAATTACTAACAGAACAATTTATTTGATAAGCTGAGGTGCTTACTAGAGTGATTCTTTCAAATTAATTCAAGTTTAATTAGTAAATTTAAACTATTTCTTTTGGTGTTCATTTCAACAATGTCTCCGCGTAAGCGAGCAAATATTGATGCAAAGACTGCATATATATATATATATATAATTGATTTTACTTCTTATAGGTAGTAGTTAATTTGTGGCTTCATCAACATACAAAGTTCTCGCCTCACACGTGTCTAAAATTGTATTTTTGGTAGTTTAGATCAGGGTTTCTCAAACTGCGAGGCGTGAGGGGATTTCAGATGAGGTGTGAACCAATTTTTCACTTCCTTCGACTTGCTAAATTATGATTAACTAAAAAATTAATATTCTGTTTGGCTTATGAAGCAATAAAATTATTTAATATCTTACAAATCTTTACTATTCTTAATAAACTTCTACAAAGCTCTTATCAGAAAATAAAGAAATAAATTAAATTATAAATGTCTCATTTTTGTATTTTAACGTAAAAAAGTTATCTTATTCTAAGAAAGAGAGTCTTAACAATTACTTTAAATGTTCATGTAAGGCTCAAGAGCATAGAGTTTGAGAAAACCTGGTTTAGATGATTTGCTAGAAATAAGATAATTTACCCAACTTAAATGTGAGCGAAGCCGTGGGCAAACTCGAGTAAGTTAATATGATTATAAAAAAAGAATGATTGATTAATTCATTTAGCAAAATTAATAAACAAATATACTAAGAAAGACTAATAAAATATAATTTGGCACTTAAAAAAATTCAAAATTCAAAATAAAACAAAATTATTAAAATGGTGTGACCACATGTATGTGCTAATTAATAGAAAAGGTACGTGTACAAAACTTTTTATTTCTGGTACAAAACGGTACAAAAACTAGTATAAAACCTTGGCAATGTAAAAAGTTCAACATATACAAAAGTGGTACTACATGTTAATGGACGTGTTGCTATACCTTGGGAAGTAGTAAATTGAGAAAATACGTATTTTGAAACGGTAGTATATACTAGTTAACTAAACACTACACACCTCTCCATCTATTAGCATCACTACAAATTATAACGAATGTTTCCGGAGACAGCAAAACACATTTTAATAAATGGTCTAAAAATTAACTTTACAAAAAGTCATTTGGCCTAAAGGCGTTTGGCCTAAAGGCGTTTGGCCTAAAGGCATTTGGCCTAAAAGGCATTTGGCCTAAAGTCATTTGGCCTAAAAGCATTTGGCCTAAAGGCATTTGGCCTAAAAGGCATTTGGCCTAAAGGCATTTAGCCTACACTTTAGGCCAAATGCCTTTAGGCCAAATGACGGGTACCCTATTTTCCTTCTATAAGTTGATGTTACTAGCATGATCTAAAAACCTTTTGGTATTTTGCTTCAACTAAAATACGTCAGTTGACCTCAGTGGTCTTGTGGTAAAGTACTCACCTAAGGACTCGATGTTCGGGGTTTCACATCTAGCCGAGGTCAACGGATTTTTCTTTAGCGATAAAAATCAGTAGCACAACTTCCTTCGGAGGGGAAGTAGATCCATTGGTTCCGTGTAGATTGTGGCATGTAAATTAACCCTGGAAGATATGTTAAAACAAGATTTCTAGATGTGAAAATAGCTTTTACAGCAAAATTAGTAGGCATTATCGCTCTCGCTCATAGAAATTCGGTGTGGAAGGCAAAAGGGAGCCCCCGCGCTTTCTGACCTCTTCTAATATGTGGGACTGCTACCAAAGGGTGCAGGCAGCAGTAACAAGCCGAAAGGTTGAGTGCAAGCCCAGCTCCGGATGGATAAATATCACATCAAACCAACCTTAGGATTGTTGACTTAAGAAGAAGAAGAAGAAAATACATATAGAATTTCTTTGTGTGCTATATGGTAAACTTCACCATGACTTCTAGCAATATTGTACCAAAGTTCGTTTTAGGCAATAGAATACCAATGAAACTCGAAGCTATAAGACAAAATTGATGATAAATGATAATCTGCAATCTTTTTTAATTTAATTTAAAGTTTGAATCACAATGTAACAAGTTTAAAATAAGCAATTTTATAGAGGGAACTTTGATTTAAAATAAAGAACTTTTATAAATCAGTTTATCTACAGACTGTAACTTTACCTCATTTCCTATGCAAACTGATATATTTCAAACAAATGCCTTGCAAAGAAATAATCATTTTTTCCCCCCTCCGATATCGAGAAAAGTTCAATATCATCCCCAATACGAGTGTATGGGTGATTCAAAAACGTAGTAACGCACCTCTCACTCTTCCCCTACCTTGAAATCGATGTCACTCAATGAAGTAAGAACAAAAGACTCTTTTTACCTCTTACGTTTTTATATCAAGTTGTTCAAAATCATACCTTTATGTTATTGTTTCAGATAGGAAACAATTTAGTAAATAATTTAGGTTGTAATGTTGAACTGTATCATCGATCAAATTATCTAAAAGAACATGTTTGAAATATTCTAAATTGTGTTTAAGTGTCTTACTGCATTTCCAAGTAATTAAGTAAATATAAATTTGCTCCTTGTCCTCTATTTTGATGATAAAATCAAGGTGTTATTTTAAACATTAAATTAATAACTATAAGATAAGTTCTCAGTCATTTTAGTAATTTTTCCTATTGGATATTAAAAACCGCTTTGGTGGTAGAATAGTTTACTTTAAGGCGTCACTCTCACCATAGACTGGATTGCCATGACGAGGAGAGCGGGGTTCAAGCCCCGGTTGGGTGTATTGAGGGTTTTATCATTCCGTAAATGTTTTTTTCCATTCGCCCTACACGCAAGTGCGAGTATAATTCCTGTAAATTCAACCTTCCTGGTTCCTAAAGTACTATCGTAATTAATGTATGTGTGTAATTAACACAAACTGAGAGTTAAAAGAAGACAAAGAATTTACTATAAATATTTAAATGGTATTTTCATTTTCTATCCGCCAGAGAAACACACGCGTATGGACACACGGGACGTGACGAAATGAGACAAAAGGAAACGAGGCGAGAAAATCTCCTGGTTCGATAAAAGACGGTCTTGGTTAATCTCGCTTTTATCAAAGTGAAATACAGCTACAGAAAATTAAAAGTAGAACATGAACGTGTGTGTGTGTCTGTGTCTGGATGTGTGTCTATGTGTGAGGTGTGTATGTGGGAGTGTGTGTGGGTTGTGAGTGTGTGGGGGGTGTATCGCTTTCAGCACCAGACAGCAAAAAAGAAAGGTAATGATAAACATTGTAAAGAAAAAGCTTTAATTTTGTTTTCTTAATTATGAAGTGCTGAATGTGCACCTTTTAAAAGGACTTAGTATTTTATAATAATACTAATATTATTAGCATATGACTTACAAACTAACTTAATTCACAACGACTTGGCCAATTTCCCTAAAATGTCTCACTTCAGGCTAATACCACTAACCCATTGCAACCTCTTCTTCGAATCCCTTTTATGTTAAACAAGAATCCGAGTCGGTGGGCACGAGGATCAAGGAGTCAGTCTCATATAATATGACTCACCGGCAGTAAGTATCAACGGGCTTGAACATCGGTCGGGTATGTGTACTGGGGTGGGCTTTCCTAAACCGTTTTCCACTCTACTTCCGCGCAAATAATCGTACATTTCCTCTAAAATTCTATCTTCCACATCCGTAACCGGTTAGTGAAATAATGCGGGTATCCCAGATGGACATCTAAAGTTTTTATGAGATTTGATATAAATTGTTAAATGGAAAGCAGATGAGTCATTCTTGCTCTGTTATTATTTGTTTCTCGACACAACATAATAATTAGAAAACATCAATCGTGATATTATTCTTACACACCTGTTTATCCATTTAGAAAATAAAATATGTCTGTAATCAGGTGCTTCTAATTTGTGCCGCAAAGAACCATCAATACCAATATATTTCAGCAGATTCTGCTCTCAATTTTCGGCGAACGTCTGAATCAAGCTCCACGATCGTCCAAGACCTCACACCAGCCCTCCCCCTCCACTCCTTCCCACCCCAGTCCACCCCCAACAAGTGGGGCGCACGCACGCACCACATAGTCCACCCTGATGCTCACGGTCTATTAAGTCGCTGGCAAGACACACTTGATTAATCGTGGTCCAGACTCCGTGACGCCCGACGTCGCGAATCACGTCACACGTCTGACATTTTGGCTCCACTACGGCAAGAGGGGGGAAGTGGGCCCTTTGACTGACATTCTTATTTTATTAGTACGTTCATCCCCAAGAGCTGTTAACGACCTATTCTGAGGCGTAGGGATCGGACGGGTATTATTGAGGGAGAGCACCCGCATTAGCCTAAAAAGAGGATGGGTAAACTACAGTCATATAACATGTAAGATCCACTCTCAGTGCATCCGGCTGAGATTCGAATCTTAACTTTCCCCTCACCGTAAATCCAGAAATTTTGAGCCTGACGTCCTAGACAACGTGACAACTGGTGCCGGCAGCTGACTTTATCAACGTCCATCATTTTCTAGGCTGTTTTATTGCTATTCTTTAGTACTATTATTAACATAATCCTAGAAAAAACTACAAACAGAACCCAGAACATATATTATGTCAATAAGTTCATCATACCCTCGACAACTTAACTCGATCAGTAGTTGGGTTGGTAGTTTGGTACACTGAACTAAGGGTGTCGGGCTCGATTCCCGATATGGCCACAACCGTCGTAATAATTGGTAAATTTGGGGCTCCCCTTTCACAGTGATGAATTGACGGCCGGAGGACAGGTTGTTGTTTAAGTTTTGTGTTGATATATTTACAAGCAGTTGATTTAGAAGTGTACACAATTTCAATACCTCGATTTAAGTTTTAAAAAAACAATACAAGTCCACATGCAGCGGTTCCCGAGTTGTCTACGCTGTTAGACTCACATTGCACTCGGCCACCGTTAACGGGGAGGCTGGAGATTTAATCCGTATATGAGGTTAAGTATGGATATTCACATATTACTTTCATTGGGATTTTCCCACCCTCTCTCCAATAGATTATTCTTCCCGTAGATTAAGTAGTTAATAAAGATTATGTATCACACATAAATAAACAAAAAAACTAAATGTCAAATTCGATTCACCAATTACCTCTCACTTGCATTAATCGACTTTAAAACTCATAAATATCCAAAATAGTAGTTCTGTGAACAATATACCTCACTCCATCCATGTTCTTATCGTTACTACAGTCTTACTAGTAGTTCGTTGACCGTTGTGAGGAGATTTTGAAATAACCCGTTATTGAAAAGCGTGTTTATCAAGATATCGGATTGTGCCACGAACCAACATTTTAAATTGAAAACATCCATCTCGAGAACGATCTAAAAGATCCACTAGGAAGTAAAATGTGTTGATAATCAGCTGGTATAAGTTTGCGTTGCAATGCATCGTGGGTAAACATACGTGTGTGTGAGTTTCTTCGCTACTCCAGAAGGTTCTGTTCTCTATTTTCGGCGAATGTGTGAACCAAGTTTTAGAACCTGCGGCGACAGAAACGGGTTTAAGTTTGTTCCCGTCTCACACCTCACGTTGTGTATCTAAGGGTGCGCACCCTTGAGTTTACCTTAGTTTGTTTTTTTGTGTCCGCTCTCAACGCAATGCTTCACCCCTTTGCAATGCCGCACGACACATGTGTCCCGTGGAAATATAAAGTTTCTTTGATGTCGCAGCCTTGGAGTAATGAGAGAGAGAGAGAGAGAAGGACACGTGTTAGCGACTGTTTAACCTCCCACCCCTCCCCCCGTACCTCTCTTCATGTGTAAATTGGATTCAATTACGTACCAACTGGAAAACTGTTAAATAAACCGGATAGTGGTAACTTTAATCCTGCACGAAGCTTAGAATTTTCGAATCCAAATTTGAGCTCAACCAAGATTCGTAATGGATTCTAAATTTACGAATCTTAATATTTGAAAGATTCGAATTGTATTCGAAAATTAAAATCCAATAAGATCCAAGATTAGGATTCTATGAATTTGAATTCTAAAATTCCAAATTTTCAAAATTGTATCTTTTTATAGAAATTGAAATCAAATAATTGTAATAATATAATTAACAATTATATTTAAGATAGATAGTGTGGTCATTTTTAGATTATAGATTAACCAATTAATCAACTCATAATTCAAACTACCCAAGAAAACCTGTGAGCTGTATAATGTTGATAATATACTCTTTGTTGTTTAACGATACCGGTTTTGATGATGATGATGATGATGATGATGATGATGATGATGATGATGATCCGTGCATGCCTTCTAAGCATGTTATCTGAGCGTGTTATCACACGGCTATGATGATCTGATTATATGTATTTCTTACTGTAGGATTACTTATTGTTTATTTGTTGAAATTATTAGAAAATTAATGTTGTACAAGATTTATTTATTAATTATATTTTCAATATTTTAATATTAAAATAAAACAGTTTTTTATTTGTTTACGAAATGACGCGGAGAGCCTGAGCTAGTGTTTGTTACAGACTGAGATTTTCTCTATATTACTATACTCACAAGCTGTTTATGACCTACTCATAGCTTCTTGGACCCCTTGTCTCCAGTGTTAAAACTAACTAATAGGAGAACTCCCGGCAACCTGATCTTGTGAAGGTTAGCTTCCTATTGGGTAAAAGACAGCCAACTCATCAACAGATTTTCAAATAAAACGAAGGGAATTTTTTTAAACAAAGAAAGTTTTAAAACGTATTATATTGTAATTACTTCCGAAAACGCCTGATCATCCATGGATGAAGTATTAAAAGGAAAATTTACATACAGTTATTTAAAGATAAATACATTTCATCCATGACCTATATATTAGAGGGGTCCAAAACAGTATCATTACAGTTATGAGACAATTTTATGATAATGTTTATTAAATTAACTCGATTCAATCCCACCCAGTCAAAAACCATTTCTACTCGTAAAGCTATGAGATCCACAACTGTCGTTTTTCATATATAGCAACAATACCAATGAAACAACACAAAAAATAAAATGTTACCAATGTTGTCATAAAAAAAAGTTTATATTTTCTAAAATGTCCTTACTACTAGAATCCTACGTTGTTTAGTTTTCCTCTATTTATATATTTTTTACTAGTGTTTGACTTCGATTAAAAATCAATAAATTGAGATTGGTGGAATTACAGAAAGCCTAAAAAAAAAAAATTGGAAACACCATTGAGTAAAAATCGAAGCTTGTTAATTGTATGGGTTACCCGCTTCACTGATCGCATAGTCTAAGGCGTGACTTTTACAATAGACTAAACTGCCGATGACGAGATGATCCATGTTTGAGTCACAGGCGGGTGTAATGAGGGCAGGTTTTTTCTACATGGTTTTCCACTCTCCCTCCACGCAAATTTGGATACATTTAATCTAAATTCAACCTTCCTAATCCCTAACACAATAGCGTAATTAGTTTTTATCATAGTGTCTTACTACCCTTTCGTGTTATACAATTATGTAATAATTACGCTTGTTGGGTTAGGAAAATGGAAGGTTATATTTAGAGGAAGTATACGAGAATTTGCTTGGAGGTAGAGTGGAAAACCATTTTGGAAATACCACCCACAGTACGCTCAGCCGAGGCTCGAGCCTCAATCACCCTGTCATCAACAGTCTAGTCTAGTGTGATGGTGACACCCTAGAGTCTAGACCATGCGGGTACCGAAGAAAGTTCGTATTTAGTTTATAGGCGTATAAACCTAACGGGTAGTAAGATATGGTACTATAAAAATTACATAGAAAAAATACCTACATATTATTTGTTGGAAGCACCTTCAGTGGGGGGGAAAAAAAAGAGAAGGTAGCTTTGAGGCTATCCAAGGTGAACCGATAGGGATACTTTCCCTTCTCCTGATCAACAAACCAGTGACGTCACAGAGGTAGCATTTGCCACTTCCCATGGTGTGGAGTTACCACGCTAGAGTGCTCCCCCAAAATACTTACCGTTTATATTACCGTCACTTTGTTTGGAGTAGCCCCTGGGTTCATATTAACCAATGGAACACTCAAGTCCCGCTTCTTCAACACTTGCTTGCTCTTATTTCTATTCAAGACATGAAACTACACACTTTGTGTGTGTGTATGTGTGTGTGTCTGTGTGTAGTAAAAGCTATTCCCTGTTCAAAGTAATGGTGGTAGAAAGGCTTGAAAACTGTTTGTGCTACATAAGTGGGCTATCTTTACCAAAATATATGAATGTTGATAAAATTTGTCTCTAACACCTTAATTATAATAATGTCAGTAATTTTACAACCCCCTTCAGTGGCCGCGCGCGTGATCTAACAGATTGGTGCTCGTTCCCGGTAGGATGCATTGAGGGTGGTTTTTCCTAAATGGTTTCCCACTCTTCCTCCACGCAAATGCAGGTGCATTTCCTTTAAAATAAGGCTTTATAATCTCTAACCCATAATTGTAATTAGTACATAGGCGTATAACCTGAATGGGTAGTAAGACGTGGTGCTGAAACAAAAAGTAATTTTACACATCTCACAAGTAGGCCTACCTCTCTGCTTTTTATTTATTTTGAAACCCTGATATTAGTTTGTAAAATACTACTTTTGTCCTCAATCCTCATATTAGTTTTTAAAATAACGTACGACTAAAATAGAAATAGAAAATAATGTTTATTTAAATATGCAAAAATTCACATATGTGATCGTATATGCTAAAGCGTCACATTCGTAATAAAGTGAATTGCTGAAGTCTGGGCTAAAATCCGGGCCGATTGTATTGAGGGGGTCGACCTCTGCTGTCTTGGTATAAAGTGCTCGCCTCTATACCCAATATTCGTGGGTTCAAACCCAACTGGAGTCGACGAATTTTTCTTGAGCGATAAAAATCCGCAGGACAACTATCTTCGGAAGAGAAAGTAAAGCTGTCGGCCCCATGTCAATTGTGGGAAGTAAAATAACCCTGGACGATATGTGAAAATACCTTTTTCGGGGAAATTGGTAAACCCTTTTTCTCTAGATCACAGAGATTATAATTTGCTGATATAATCAGTCGGTTTAGAAAGTATATGTTAAATACCCATAATAAATCAAATGTATATATGAGCAGCTGAAAGGGGTACGTTACTTAGGCCATGGCCCCGAAAGGGGTACGCGATTGGTAAAAATTGTTAGACACTTTTCTTCAAGAAGTGTTATTTAACTAAAGGACGAGTAGATGAACTGTTATGTTAAAATACCGTTCCTGAAAAAATTGGTAATCTCTATCGTTCTCGCTCATTGAAATTCCCGTGTGCTTATATAATCAGTCAGTTCATAAAGTGCACACTAAATACCTTAAATGAATGAAAATAACACATACACATGTGGTATAATAATTGCAAAGTGTGCTATTCATTAGCTATTTTGTATATATTCTGGGCAACCTTACTCATCTGGATCTTGTTGAAAATCCGTTCTGTGAGTCATGTGATATTAACTTGCTTGCTTGTCCAAACCACAGGACTTGTGGTTACCCCACCGTAAGTTCAGACGTTTTGTAATTTTTGTGAAAAGGTTTTTTGTTCTCGATATATTTTATTTATAGACCTCAACCAATATATGACATCAAGAACTCTATTTTGCATTTCCATCCCGGTGTGGACATATTATGGTTACATTGTTTTTATTATCTTAGTTTTTTATGCTTTTTTATCTTCAAACAATACCAATGCATGATGTGGCCAAATGGCTACATATTTAAAAGCATGTTCAAATATATTGACTTTTTTGTAATCTATACACAGATTTTAAAATATATTCATAAGAAACTATTTTTTTAAATTTAGTTAATTAGTGTTGGCAAGGGTAACGTTCATGGCCACTTCTGTGGTCGCATGGTTTAAGGTGTCACTCTTTAAATAGATTATACTGTCAATGATAGGGAGAGCAGAGTTCTAATCCCAGTCGGGTGTACTGAGGGTGGTTTTTCCTAATTGATTTTACATTCTCCCTTCACATCAATGCGTGTACACTTCCTCTAAATTCAACCTTCCTCGTCCCTACTATACTAACGTAATTAGTGCATATGCGTGTAACCTGAACACCAAATAAGACAAGGTGCCAAAAAAAATCTGTACATTCATATCAAAACGTAAATTACACATAGATTGTTGTTGAAAATTATATATTGATGGTAAATTAAAATTTGTAAGCCTTAGTCCTTAAATAAATGCTTTTTAATATTAAAAATATAGTTTTAATAGAATAAAGAAATCGCTGTAAGAAAATTCGTCTTTTTCTAAAATTGTTTCTTATCCTTTGAATGTATGTTTGGAATTTGAAATTTTTGGGCACATCCTAAGTGTAGAAGTTTTGATTTATTTTTCAATATGAATAAGTCACTTCCCATTTTATCACTCCCATTTTATCACTCCCATTTTATATATATGATAGGTACTCAGTTTATCCGGAAATCTAGTAATCTAACCTTGACCGATTACACTACGGTTCATTTTGCAAGCTACACCATAACGGAACCAAGCAAGGTGATCTTGCCAACTTTCAGGATAAACAGAATGTTTTACATAAATGTTCTTTGTTTAACAAATATGGGGACGTGCTCGGATCAGTCCAAGAATAAGCCAACACGTTCTGATACGTGACCCGGGAACGATCCGGGGCGTTTCAGGACGTGATGCGGACATAACCATCTCGGATTATAAGTTGTGAAAAACTGTAAACAACACACATTAGTTTGACATAGGAAAAAAACTCAAGGTCATTCATCCTGTAATGGCTTTTGTCAATATTCCAGAAACTATATTTTAAATTGTATCCTGAATCTTATTATGTATCCGGGTCTGTCCGCATACTTACACAAATTCGTTAGGAAATAAATAGGTAAAATACTAGATAACATGCGCCATCATTTGCGTATAGAAAAATAGTATAACCCCATTTAGAGATAATTAGATTATTTCACCCAGCCTGGATACAAACCACAACCTCTTACTCACCTGCAAGCTAGATCATATGCATGGTAGCATAGTGTCAGTGACGAGTAGCCGTGGAGCTCTGAGTGACCGATACTTTCACCAATTAGCACAGTTAGGCCCAGTTTCATAGTCAGACTGAGCACGCCTCAAGTGTGGCGTTATATTAAATACAAGACGACACCTACCTAGACCAGATTTGAATGGGCCAGTTTCATAGTCAGACTGAGCACGCCTCAAGTGTGGCGTTATATTAAATACAAGACGACACCCACCTAGACCAGACTGGAATGGACCAGTGCCATTCACTGGCCCATTCCATTCAGGTTTAGGTAGGTGTAATCTTGTGTTTATTATGTTTATTATAGCGCCGCTATGCTAAATATGATAGGCATATTCAGTCTGACTATGGAACTAGCCCTTAGACTCAATACACCAACTAGTGAAAGATCGCCCTGGATAAGAGACGAACCAGGATGGCTCAGTGATAGAACATTGGCACGCAAAACCAAATTCCCGTTTCCAGGTTGTCATTTTTCACTTAATTGAAATATATCATATGAGGTTCACGTCTAGTCCCCCAGCACACCGATGTGGGTAGTAATAGCTTTGGTGACCTGGTGGTCTAAGGGTAAGGTGTTAGGACTTGTGTGCTGGGGGTCAGGGGTTCAATCCTGGTCTCGGCACAGATTTATCTGATTGCCAAACCCTTCCTTCACCTCTGACAAGACTTGTATTAATCACAACTTGTGAATGTGTGGAATGCCAGGCCTCCACCGTGGTTCGGATTCCACGTTAAACTGTAGGTCCTCCATTTCATCTCACAATCACCCTACCATTACACATTAGCGTAAGTGCGTATAACCTAAACGGGTAGTAAGACGCGGTGCTAATAATAATAACAATAATAATAATAATAATAGTTTTATGACTCACGATTGGTCCAAATCAGATGGTGGACGTCCACTGATGGAACAGAGCCATTGTCTCGCTCTGGTGATCACGTGGTGTAACGCGTCTCTCTCTCAACAGACTGGGTTACTGATGACGTGGAGATCAGGGTGCTAAGATTGGTTGTGTGTACTAAGTATATTTTTTATCCTAAATTAAGTCTGACTTTCTCTTCGTACAATATTGGGTACATTGTCTCATTTTCCCTTCCTTAATCCTTACCCCAATTAGCTTAAATAGCCCAAATTAACAAAAATACGCAAAACACACACACAAACATAATCTTGTTTGCTAAATTACTCTCTTTTTTTTTTACATTTAAATGTTTGATCCCTACTTACATTTCTAACTCAAGTATTAAGTGCAAAAAACCTCAGTGTTGGATTATGTACAGTACAAAACATACCAACACAAAATATTCGCAAAGTAGGAACAAGTCTAAGAGATTTTTTTAGGGAGAACAGTTTAGTAAATACAAACGTGTTATTTGCGGTCAACATTGATAGCTTTTCACTTTGGTGTTAGTATAATTTCATGGGTACTTATACTTTCCAGCTTTATCACTACTTCGTAAGCGAAAATAAACGTAAAGCTCTAACGAGTAGAAAGATAGTAGAACGTAGCGCACCTACTCACACATGTGTGTTTACATAATAAATAAACACATATGTTATTTTATATATATACTAGCAGACCCGACAGACGTTGTCCTGCCCGAACGTTGGCTTTTCGTTTGGGTGGCATAATTTATTTCGATAATAAAACAAATACTATGTGATCATCACAATTACAAATTCACAATGAACTCCAATTAGTGAGTAACACAAATATTACATATTCAGTGTTTGTCAAGACAACATACAAAATAAAACATCTTTTCATTTTTGGCATTTCGCGGTCAATTATTGATGAACTTATGATTTTTTTTAACGGTCAATTATTAATATTATATTCATTATTATAAATATTGAGGGGTGGTGGTGGTGGGGGTGAAATTTTGAGGTTACATGTTCATTACGCAAAAAATCTATAAAAAAAAATCCCCCTAAAAATTCCATAAAAAATAAAAAAAATCCTAGAACCCGATTGCAGTGCTACCTACCGGGTCCAATTGTGAATCTAAACCATCCACGGACCCACTCAAACACACACAAAAAATTTCATCAAAATCGGTCCAGCCGTTTAGGAGGAGTTCAGTGACATACACACGTACAGAAGCATTATATATATTAAGATTATAAAACTAATATGTACTTTATATGTATTTATGTGCAGTACATATGTGCACACACATACATAAACTATTTATTATATACATTATATAGAATTTATGTGTGTGTGCACATATGTATACAAATACATAACAAGCACACATTACTACATTCGACTCTATATATATATATATATATAAAACACATTTTAATTTTATAATATATATCATATATAAATAATACATTCATTTTATTATGTATACACGTGAGTGTGGTGTGTGTGTGTGTGTGTGTAAAATGAGACTGTTTGGGACACATAAATATTTATATACATATATTAGCCACACACAAAGATATATAGTAATATTATTATGAGTTTGTTCTGTACATACACATGTGAGCACACACATATATAGCTATACATAGTAAGATTAGTGTGTGTTTGTTTCCCAGACAGTTTTGCGAGGAGTTCCCTCACAGCCTCATCCCCACGCCGGGCTACTGGATCGAGTGCTCCCGTCAGAAGATCGCCTCCGACACCATCTGGGACGAGTCCGAGTCCGACCACGAGCTCAACGAGGAGGAGGAAGAAGACGATGTGCGTGGGTTGGGAGGGAGGACGAGGGGGAGGGGTGGAGACGACGACGGTGGAGGAAGGGAGGAAGGCGGGGAACCGTCGGGTTCCGGTGGTGGTGGTGGAGTCAGGTCCTCCAGGATTGACGACGAGCTGTGCCTTCTTGAAGACGACGAGGAAGACGATGACCTACCGAGGAAAAAGACGGCCATCGAGGAACAGTGGGAGAAGAACCAAGGTTTCGAGCTTACGTCCGTGGAACAAGAGACTTACGAGAAGTATTTTTACGGTTCGGAACACTGGAACTACTTCACCAACGACGAGGACCTTGGGCCGGTGATCCTCAGCATCAAGCAGGAGACGATAAACGGCAGGGACCAGTTCAGGTAGGAAACTTCTCGCCTTTGTGCAATAAAGTATTGTTACAGTCCTATTTTAATAAAAAAGAATCTTATATGCTAGCCATAAAAGCTTACTAGATCTACTTTCACATATTCCTACGTCATCATGTGACCTTCAGCTGTCACTTTTGATAAATATTATCAATGCCTACAACACTAATTAATTAATAAAATGTAATAAATTGGGGAAAATATGTTTTTCTTTTCTAAAAGGCCAGTTCTATGAAAATTGGAACTATAGTTATCTGTGTGTTCATAAATTATGTCCTCCAAATGGGTGTAAAACTTCTCCTTCAAATTAATTAATTACATTTAAATTAGTTGAAAAATAACATATCTGCGTGGGAATCTAACTCGGAACATTTGGCTCAGTGCGTCAATGCTCTACCACTGAGCTGTCCAGGATTCGTCCCACATTTAAGGACATTCTTCACTCATATTTTAAGGCTGAGTTTGTGATGGACGTGCTGAAATCATCAGCATATATGCGATCAATAAATATCGAGAGCTATCATATTATGCTTAACTTACACTTATACTTGGTAGCATAACAGCCCTTCCGACTTACAGATGGCTGTGGTATCTGATAGCTTCACATGTCAATTGATCGCTCATAGCTGACGATTTCCGCACATCCATCACAAACTCAGCCTTAAACTATGAGAAGAAGTTCATTCGAAACCTTAGTCATGTCCAAAGACTCCAATCATACCTTATTTATTAATGAATGTGTATTTATACACATTATAGTTATCCAACTCTTTTTTATAGCGTCTTCATCAGGTTAATCATCGCATCCTCTACGTGGTCTTAGAAAGTGAAGGTTTGATAATAATGCCAGTTGCCTCACGTTTAATATTAAATCAGTACGTCCCAGCCACTTAAACTTCAAACGTGTAAAGTTCATAATCATAATCATAATCATCACACTAATCTTTAATGACCTTGGTGGTCTCTTTTGTCAGTCAATTTAATATTAAGCTATTTACCAAGTTTTCTTTTTATCTCTGAGTTGGTACTTAAAAAAGTAATTGGGATAACGTTGGTCGTCTATTCTTCAGATGTGTTGTAACAATCATTTAGAGTTAATACGTAAGGTAAACAGTAAAATATGTTTTAGCCAACATTCAATCATCTGTATATTTTGCTATGCATTTAAACAATAGAATATGCTTATATATATCATGCAGGTGTATTAGATTTCTTAAATTATCGTTACCTATATTGGGAAGATCATGTGGACAGACAGAGTGACAAACGAAGAAATCCTAAGAAGAGCGGGTGAGAAGAGAACCATTTTGGATGTGATTCTTAGGTACAGAGCAAACTGGATCAGACACATCCTTAGGAGGAACTGTCTTCTGCATGACGTCATAGAAGGCAAGGTTGAGGGAAATAGGAGATTAGGAAGAAGGAGTATTCAAATATTGGATGACTTGAAAGAAAGAAGAAACTTCTGGGAGCTAAAGGAGGAGGCAGAGGACAGAGCGCATTTGGCGGTCTCAGTTCACTGACAAAAGGAATGTACCTGGCACAAGACAGAACACCTAGTCAAAATAATAATAATAATACCTATATAAGTGGTCGTAATAGATTTGATTGCCGATTACTGGGAGGTCAATGATCAAATCCCATTCTGTTGAAATGAGAGAGTTTTTTTTCCTTAGATGGTTTCTCACTCTCCTCCACGCAAACGGGGTTACACTCCCTCTAATTTATATCTTCCTCATCCCTATCTAATCAGTATGGATATGTGGATATCCCGAACTGATGGTAAGACAAGGTACACACAAAAACTTACAGTTCTGTTTAAAAAATTATTATTATTTTTATATTTAAATGTTTGATCTTTATTTACCTTTCTAAGAAAGTACTAAGTGAAGATAAACATTAGCTTTATTTTATGTCCAAACTATGCTATAAAGCAAAATATTCGCAAAGGCGGCACACCAAGTTCTGCAATAACTTGCGAAAATTTCACCCAAGTTATCTCCCGATTCCCTAAAGGCTTGGGTAAGAAGAAAAATAAAACATGAGATACAGAACAGAAAATATGTAGGAAATAAATTATAAATCACAAGGCAGTTAAAGAACAGAGAAGTTACAGTTGCAGCGAAAATTATGATTAGGATACTGGGAGAACAATTGCTTTGTAACAGAGAAGTTTAGCTCCCCCCCCCACCCACCCCCACCGTCCACCACCCCTATGTTCTCCTAAGTGTCTGAGCGGGTGATTAAGAGCAGACATATTTCTTCCTTCCTAGAGATTGTTTGTGACCAGGGAGTCTGGTTTATAAGTCCCATATTTCTTTTCTACCCTTCTTTGTTGGTTTTTGATTCGCTGAGGATTTACAACAGCTGGGGCGTCATTTATATAAAATGTGTATTTATTTATTTTCATCGCGTTACATCACCCGTTCGAGTCTATGCATATGAGCTAAATTATAATAAGGTTTTAGGGATGATAAAGTTAGAATTTTGACTAAATGTGTCCACATTTGCGTGAAGAGGAAGGAAGTTACTACATAACTATAACTACTCTCAGTACATCCAGCCGGAATTCAAACCCCGACCTCCCCATAGTCTGCAATCTAGTTTAGGCTACTGCATAAGTGGTACCGTAACCTGATAGACCATACAAGGGCGTATATATATATATATATATATATAATAGCATTAATATGGTATTGACGAGGAAGCTTTAATTTAGAGGAAATGTACCCATATTTTTGTGAAGTGAAAGCGGGGTAAATATTTGAGAAGATACGTCCTCAGTACCCTGAATTGGGTTATAGCTTCATCACCGAAAAACCAGACGAAATGAGCTCGACTTTTAAACCCCATGTCTACCAACATAGCACGTTATTTCTTTTAATATTCTTAGTCTGCTCCACTACTGCAGATGTGGTAGTTAAAACACAAACACATACAGTATATCAGTCAGCATCCAAAATGTTCAAAAGATAAATTTAATATTACGTGACGTATTATTATATGAAAGTAGATCTAGTAACATTTCTAGCTGTCAGGTAAGTTTTTTTCCCATGACAACCGAAATGTATGTTTTAAGATACAAACTTATATATTTTTTGTATCTATTACTTAACATCTTGTAGTCTGTAGCTTAGTAGTAGTTTATTCAACTATAAGACTGTGAGTCCATATGTTGGTTGAAGTTTGTTGCATAAAATAAAATTAATTAATTATAAATAACATATTATAGTGAACAACAAGGAGAAATAAGATAAGGAACGAAATAATTAGGGAGGGATAGCTTAAAGATTATACCACTAGAAGAGACGCTGAAGAGGAAAAGATTGAAGGGATTAGGGAATGTGATGAGAATGGAGGAGGGAAGAAGGCCTAAGAAAGCTCTACAGAGAAAGGATAAGGGTATAAGACATATTGGGAGACCACGGACGAGGTGGATGAACCAGAAGGACATGGAGGATAAAAGAGAGATCTGGAGATACGTGGCAGAAGGAGAAGTTGGGAGAGATCGACAGGACTGGAAGAGGTTGTGCCAGACACCCTGCAGAGGCAGAAAAGGCTGATGATGATGATAATTATGAGTGAACAACTCGGTGAATTTTCGCGCAAATACACGATTTGGTGCTATGGGGCCAAAACTTTTAATGACTTGTGTAAGTTATAAAAAAAACCATTTGAACAGAAACGTCTTTCTGTTGGGTCCAAGTGGCGTCATATAGTGGGGATGTAGAATAAAGAATAATTTAAACAAAATGTATCCATTATGGATAGAAACAATTTAATATTTAGGTTAAGAAAATTACCTGAATAAGTTGCACAAAATAATTAACCATACAAAATGTATGCTTTAAAATTTTTATGTTGGTATATCCTCAAAAGCAAATGGTTTCCTAGTTATGAATACATAGCAAAGAGTTTTACGTTGTATACTCTGTACAAATTAGTACTCATTAAATATTATTTTGCTATACCTTCGTATTCTGAACAAGACTAACGTCTGACATGAAGGGAAATTACGGGTACCATTCTAAGATGTAGATTTTTTTAAATTAGTAATATCTCATTAAATTCATCCTGATGTAGTTAAAATATGCCTTAAATTATTCAAAATCCCTCTGGGGATAAGAAATAAGATGTTTTTGGTCAATCCATTTCCAAGGAATCAAATGGAAACATAAAAAGTTTCGAGGATTTTTATATTACATATTATGTCGTACTATACGTCCAGGTTATCCACATTCATACTATTAGGACAGATAACAGGCAATTTGAATTTATAAGGGAATGTACCCTCACTTGCGCGTGGGAAGAGTAGAAAACCGTTTAAGGGAAAATCCCCTCATTACACCAGGCTGGGATTAGAATCCCAGCCTCCCAGTTACCGACAAAACTAAACTAGGTGAGTGTAAAATAGCCGAAGCTATATTAATGGTAGTTGGTTCAGTTAGATATCATTCTGAAAATTGAAAAATGACACCTAGACACGGGAATCGAACCCGGGACCTTTGGCTTAGTACGCCAATGCTCTAACCACTGAGCTATCCAGGATTCGTCCCGTGCCCATGGTCATTCTTCACTCATATTTTAAGGCAGAGTCTATGATGGACAAAGCAGAAATCGTCAGCTACAATTATGTGATTTTTAATATCACAAGCCATCGGATAACGCAGCCATCGGCGACTCGGTAGTGGCTATTGCCAAGTTGTACAATTATTATTATTATAGTCAGGGAATGCGTATATTTATTAAGTGTAAATAGCCGAAGCTATATTAATGGTAGTTGGTTCAGTTAGATATCATTCTGAAAATTGAAAAATGACACCTGGACACGGGAATCGAACCTGGGACCTTTTGGCTTAGTACGCCAATGCTCTAACCACTGAGCTATCCAGGTGAGCCCGACTCTTATTCCGTGGACCTAACGGTTCAGATTTAAAGTATATTGGAGTTACACTTATACAGGGTGTTCGGAAAGTCAATGCCCAAACTGCATACCTCTTGGAGCACTGCAGTAGAACATACCACAATTAATAGTAAACAACACACTAGTCCATCTAGAAATGGGAATACGTTCTGAGGGTCGTCATTAACGGTCCTACATCACAGAAAGTGCTTGCAATTATTATATGTGCCTAGCTCGTATGCAACCTGTTGTACACGCATGTTTTCACAGCTTTGCTCTCTCAGTGTTAATGGTATTAGCATATTTTCCTGATATAAGTGTAAAGATAATTTGTATTAATTTTGATTCAAAAAAGTTGTATGAGCAGTTTGGGCATTGAGTTTACGAACACTCTTTATGTTGATTGTATTCAATAGCAACGTCTTAAAAATAATATATGTCAATCGAAGTTGCCTAAACGAATTGTTATTTAAATTACCTACATAAGATCAGTGTTCCTTGAGTAAGTGTGGTCGAATGGAAGCTAAATGGCTGGTGAAAACAATTCTGACGTCATAGATTATCAGAAAAACAATATAAATTAGTTGTCATAAATTTGTAAATTAATTGGGCGGTTTGAAAATACATTAGTTTACCGCTAACCTCAGTGAATAAATAGCGTCACGGATGAGTGAAGATATCTACGGTTCAGTTCATAAAAAAATATTTTATTTATTTATTCGCAATTTCATCAGTAAATATAGTTGTTTTTACTTGCAGAATAGAAAAAAAGTATTCATTCGGAGAATTATTTGAAATACTGTCAAATTTAAAAAATTAATTTGGTTTGCTAAAAACATTTGTTACTGACGTGTATGATAATTTTATGTGATAAAGTAAATATTATTTTATATAAATTAAAATAGCCCAGAGTTGTTTAAGTATTATTGTTGTTTCGATCAAAAGTTTTAATTCTATATTCTAAAAAATTATTGCAACAAACCTCAATTGTTAATTTACACGGATAGTGAGGAACTTCAACATATTCTATTCCGAGATAAATAAACTCAGCTAATCCTGTGTGAATTAATATTTTCCTCTTAGAATCAAATTTCAAAAACTACTTACTAACTTAAGTCTAATCCTAAACGAATATTTTAAAATTAACATGTTTCAAATCGAATCTTAGTAGAACATTTTATAATGGTAATATTTCGAATCCAAATCGAGGATTTTATAACGAAATGTTATATTCTAATATAATTGTAGACTAAATTATATATATATATGTTACACCTTATTATTGAAACAGCCCATTTCATGAATTGGGTGAATTTCTGTCCGTTTTGTTAACTTGCTTTTTCTCTTTACTGCTAGTAAATTGTATGAACTCTTTGCCATTTCATGAAATGTAAATTATTGTCATACCTACTAAACGCTTAGCTAAATCTTGTTTACAGATATTATATGATAAATTTAGTATACTATCCCAACCTAGCTAACCTAATCTTACATTTATAATGATTAAATGTTTGGACCTTAATCTGTTATTCGCTTGTCCATATCTCGGACCGGGAAAAAATCGTTTAGTTCATGATTTGGTTCGCGCTTGGAGCTTCTCGGTTCGTGAACTAGCCAATCTGTGAACTGAAAAAGCACAAGTGATACCCAATTCATGAACCGGATGAGTTTTTTCCTGTGAAAAATGGACAAGCGAAGAAACCATTTCACGGAATAAGCAGAAATTTGCCCAATTCATGAAATGGCCGGTTTCACTTTTGGAGTGTAACATATATACAGTAGGCTATACATAAATGAATCCAATGAAAAAATAAAGAAAATAAACCTTTTTAAAAAATTAATAGATTTGAAATATTACGAGATTCTCAAATTTACATGGACAAATCAAATAACTAATATATTCTAAGTACTTCAAATATGCTAAGCTATTCAAAAGTTTGACTTTAATATTCTAATCTCGATTTAAATTCCATAATATCCAAATCTGGGATCTATTTGTATTTGAAATTTCAAAACCGATATAAACGATTAGAATACCAAGGTTCGGAATTTAGAATCGAATACTAATCCTAGCGATGTGAATTTTAGATTAGAAATTTCGAAGCTTCGCTCAGGCTTAGATCCAACTAAAATTATCAAAATCAATTTAATTTCAATCAATATATTATTAATTTAAGATCCACGCCTCTCTTTCTAAATAATCTATTTGTAGTAGGTTTTATCAATAAAATTTCATCTTTTCAGCGAATGCTGTTGTTAGTTTGATAAAATTGTATTTTATTAAATATATCTGAACTTTAATGGAACAACTCAAGGGCTTTCTTAAGTTTTAAGGCAATGTATACTATGTCACACTTCGTTTAAATTAAACCAACGATGGTATTATGGCATCGTTTTAAGAGATTCCTTTAATGGAACTCTTGTAAGAAGATTATGTTATACAATATGAGAAACACGAGAAATATAATTGTGTAAAATTTATCCCTATTATCTTGAGCGGCATGATGAGAGGACTCCCAATTACCCACGTTAATGTATGCAATTTTCTATTAACCCATTTAAATTGAATGATGATTAAACTTCGTGTTAGGTAATTAGATCAATTTTTAAGCAGTTACCATCGTAATACTATAATTAATTATCTTAGAACTAATTTAATAAATATTTTGAATGAATGGCTTTCGTTTTAAATTCGTTAGGTTACCTAAATCTTTAAATTATTTTAAGGGTGTTCAAATAAGTACAAATAACTTATAATATTTTATTTGTTTTTTTGGGAAACCATTTATATTTCTTTGATGAACAAATTTTGTTTGAAAATTAAAATTGTATGGAAACCCTAATATATTAATTTCTATATAAAATATAATCTACTATTGTATTTATTGAGATGTTACTGATTTATTATTAAAAAATCAATACTAGTCAGTAAATATATAAAAGTTGTTTTTAAAATAAGTAAAATATTAAGGAAGGTTTGTTTTAGAACAAAGGTGTGTCAAGAAGGATGGTTTTCCTAAGCAAAATTAATTTAAAAATTTACTTTAAGAAAAAAATGCGATTTTTCAGAATTTTATTTTGATTCATTTTTTAATATGTATAATAATATTGTTATTAAAATACTAATTAATAGCTAAAGCATGTGATACTTTACAAGAATAAAGTGTGACCTGAGTCATAGGTCATTATTATTACGTAATTATTCCACAAATTGTTTCAAAGACTGTTCACTCCATTTTCTTTTCGGAATGACAAAATTAAGTGTCGTAACTCACAACTTTAAGTCTAATTATAAAATCTATAATTATAAAACCTATAACGAATCTTAGATTTAATTTATGATGTGACTTCCATTCAAGAAGGTGATTTTCACTCTCATAAACCATACACAGGGTGAAGTTAAACTAGCTCTCATTTTTCTTCAACATCCATTATATTTAGTAGCATAAAAAACTTTAGGTCGATGAGTAATGAGACATAAAAGTCATCAGTATTCTTTATTAGAAGAAAGGGAGTTTTATAAGTATACTAAGAAACGTAATCTTCTTTAGAAAGTATTTATATAAGGATTTTTTTTTTTTTGCTGTTAAGTTTTTTCTCTTAACTATATGAAAATAAGAAATTTTAAAGTTGTATTTCAACAAATTTTTATTGAATTATTTAAAAGCAATCCACGATAACTTAGAGTCTTGTTTAGCTGTTTTAGTTTGTAAAACAAAATATTTTTTATTTCACCCTGACACTTTTTTTTTTTTTTTTGCTTAAACCAGAATGTTCTAAGTAACAGTAAATCTTACCTTTGTTCACCCGAAGGGAACGTCTAAATGGAAGCAGATTAATTTATATCATTAATCTTTCAGAGTTCTTAAAACAAAGTCTTGATCAACGTGGGTCCTCTTCTTTCTTACCTTTGATTCACTTAAAAAGGTCGAACATGAATAAGAAAACTTACTGCCGATTCAGGAGACTATGGTTCGATTCTTGTCTGTAGTTTTATTTGAGTTGGGGGGGGGGGTGTTCTTATATTAAGTTTAGAGATAATGTATTTGATTCAATAGGTGCACTTGAAATATCTTTCACGCTATATGCACTTTATTTTTAGCACAGCATCTTACTACCCATCCGGGTTATACGCCTATGTACTAATTACACTAATGTGTTAGGGATTAGGAAGGATTAATTTAGAGGAAATGCACCCGCATTTGCTTGGAGGGAAATTAGAGAGTAATTTAGATAAAACCACCTTAAGTGCACCCGATTGGGACTGAGCGCTGATCTCCTTGTCCTCGGGAGTCTAGTACAACGCAAGAGTAGCGTGTTAGACCATGTGGCCACCAAAACAGTTATATACGCACTTTTATTGAGCCGAGAGTTTAGGAATTAATAAGGTAAAATTACAGGTAAAGTACCCACATTTGTGTTGACGGAGGTTGGGAAACCATTTAGCGAAAACTACCCAAGACACCATGCAAGGATTCGAAACTAAACCTCCCAGTCACTGTAATACCAGACTAAATGAACCATACATTTAGTCCACTTAGCCACCAATGCAGATGAGCAATAATAACATGCCAATATACACCACTAAATTTGTGGGTTTAGATAAATTTAATTTTTCAAAAAACCTAGTATTATTGATTTACTTAGTTTAATTTATTATTATTATTTTATAGAAAAAATTTAGGGTAAAATTCTACTTTGTTTGTTAAAATTTCACATTTGATCCCGGATTTGATAATGAGGAATTTTCCAAAACGATAATTATGTTATTCAATCATTATTGTATTCTCCTCTTTCTTGTAATTTGTTTAGATGAACTATTTGTTTTAGGTTATTAATAAAGTGTTGAAACCTTTAGAAGCATTGAAAATGTTTAAGCTCATCCTGCAATTATCTTAGCTTCCCAAGTTTAAATTAAATAAATTATAAAAGAAAAAAATATATACTACACTCATTAAAAATATAATGAAGTGAACATTTACGATCACCAAATTAACTCTTGATATTATTGATACTATAGTGCGGCTATGAGGCGGTGTGTAACATAGATATGAAAGCAATTTAGACATTCTAAAACTCATATAATAATGATGAAAATGGTGACCTATAACTTAACGCTTTTCCCTTACGAGTAGGGGGAAAAAAGTAAAAATATAATGTTGGACCTCTTAAAGATCTTAGTAAAAGAACTCACTAACTCCCTCGATAGGAGTTTATCGGCCGCTACTATATTTTATTAATCGTTGATATCAATATTTTTTACTCAACTGTATTTATTTATTTATATAAGGTATTTAACGTACACTTTCTGAACCGACTGATTATATCAGCGCATGATAATTTCGAGGCGCGAAAGAGCCTACCAATTTTTCCGGGAAAGGTATTTTCACATACCATCCAGGGATATTTTTCGTGCCACAATCGACTTGGGACCGACACGGTTTTATTTCCCCTCTGAAGTAAGTTGTGCTAAGGGTTATCACTCAATAGCAATCCGTCAACCTCAGCTGGGTTTGAAACCCCGGACATCGGGTCCTGAGGCGAGTACTCTAACACAAGACCACCGAGGTATACTACTAAACTCTATGATCAAAGAATAGATGGATGGGTATTATATTAAAGTGTAGGTCCATAGTCCTATTTGGAGGGCTCAGAGCACAAGGAGACCAAGTCCAATTTTTTACATTTTCATGGTTTTGCATGATATACTTCTATAAAAGTGAATGCTTTTCAGAGCTACAAGAGACCGAGTCCATAGTTTATTATTTTGCCACTTGTGGCAGCACTTTCTGGACGCTTGTAGTCAACTCTCAATTATTTTCAGAGCACAAATAAACCAAGTCCTAGAGTACTATTAAATCCATTTGGCCAAGGTAGATCAGGCAAGACAGTCTCTTAAAGAAGACCAAATATTAGCTTCTTGTAATAATTGTGTCCTTACGTTTGACCTGCAAAAGGCTCTGCCATTCCCTAAGCTAACTACCTCCATAGATACTATAAAATAAATTTATATGTTTATAATTTGGGTATTCATTCTATTAACTTTGATAAATCGTTCATGTATTTGTGGGATGAAACAGAAGTGGGAATGGGCTCCCAAGATTTAGCATCATGTTTGGTAAAACATTTGAAAACTCATGCCTCAACTCATGAAAATATAGTTATGGATTCCGACTCATGCACAGGTCAAAATCGGAATATTAAAATGTCTCTATCGCTCATGAAGTTGACACAAGATCCTGACATGGCAGTCAAAACCATTGATCATAAGTTTTTGGTGTCTGGGCGTTAAATTTTAACGATACCTTTAGATGATTGGTGGCTTAGATTCCTAAACAAAATTATCTCAAAATGTTGGGTAGTGAGTTTTTGTATAAAGGCTGATTTCTCCTCAAGGGCCAAATATCGCGTAGGGGTGATTTACAGCCCTTCGTCATGACAGCCAGACATTATGGGAGGAAACACTAAGAGAAGAATAGAACGATAACATAAAAAAGACTAAAAAGAATTTTTTTTTTCTCTTATATTTTCCTCCTTATTTTCTCTTTATCGTAAAGCATGTCCGTTCAATGGACCGTACTTTTTTTTTTATCGTTTGCCATCAACAATCTCATTGTTGCTACTCTCGTAATATTTGATAAGGAATTCCACACACACAAAAAAAACTTGCCAGAATGTGCGCAAATTAAGTCTCTGACCTTTAACCGAGTCTACGTTATATTTACATTTTATCCCTGAGGCTTTTTAATTTTATTTCCATAGCCAGTCTCTTGTTTAGCATCATTCGACAGGAAAATTATATTGTACAAGTTTAGCATGTGTATAATTTTATGCTATAAATATTGATTCAGTGATTTCAAATCATTACAGGTCACGAGTTATAAAGGGTCAAACTTGCTATTTTATGCTTTATGCTTACCATTGTTGAGGTAAAGTAATAATTAGTTAATTACTTATATATGAGGCTGAAATTTAGTATAGCTAAGACATTCATATGAGTTGTACATAAATTGAAATATTTATAACTTTTAATTAATTATAATGCTATAGTTATTAACACATATTTATATTAATAAATATTTGTAACAATGATATTAATATAAATATATCAAAATTATAAATATTAGTAGTAATCGTAATATAAATATTTCATTGTGTACACCTCTTATTATTATTAGCACCGCGTCTTACTACCCGTTCGGGTTATACGCACTTACGCTAAATGTGCAATGGTAGGGTGATTGTGAGATGAAATGGAGGACCTACAGTTTAACGTGGAATCCGAACCACGGTAGAGGCCTGGCATTCCTCACATTCACACGTTGTGATTAATACACATCTTGTCAGAGGTGAAGGAAGGGTTTGGCAATCAGATAAATCCTTGCCGGGACCGAGGATTGAACCCCGGACCCTCAGCACAGAAGTCTGACACCTTACCCCTAGACCACCAGGTCACCCAGTACAACTCTTATGAATGTTCAGTTAAACTAAATCTCAACCCCTTACATTAATTACTTTACCTTAACAATGATACGTGAAAAGCATAAAAAGAATAAGTTTGATCCCTTAAAACTCGTGAACCGTAATGATTTGAAATCATTGAATGAATATTTATAGCTTACAATTATACACTTCTTGTTAAAATTGTATGGTAATTTAGTTTTTTAATGTTAAATTTAATAATTAAAATAATTAATAACCTTTGATATGTTATTAATATTTTAGATACTATGAGATTATCTATTTATGATAATAGCAAACACTCGTATCGATTAATAAGATTGCAATATTATATTCATCTTATATGAGTATAATATGTACAAATTCTTTAGCATATATATGTTTTAATTAATATTAATATAATATAATAAAATATATTTACGATCAGGTGGACAGATAAATGAAAAAATTCCTAACAAGAGTGGGTGAGAAGAGAACCATTTGGGATGTGATTCTTTGGTACTAAGCAAATTGAATCGGACACATCCATTGGAGGAACTGTCTTCTGCACGACGTCATATAAGGAAAGGTTGAGGGAAAGAAGGGCTTAAGAAGGAGGAGAATTAAAATATTAGATGACTTGAAGGAAAGAAAAGAATTCTGGGAGCTCAAGTGTCTGGTGGTCTAAGTTCACTGACAAAAGTAATGTACCCGTCGTACAGAACTAATAATAATAATAATAATAATAATAATAATAATAATAATAATAATACCCGCCTCGGTGGCGTAGTTGGCTAACGCGCCAGTCGTGTTGAGCCAGACCACCGAGGACGGGGAGATCGAGGTTCGAATCTCGGTCGGGTGAACTGGGAGTGGTTTTTCCTAAATGGTTTTCCACTCTCCCTCCACGCAAATGCGGGTTCACTTCCTCTAGATTCAACCCTCCCAAATTCCTAATCCATTAGAGTAATTAGTACTTAAGCGTATAACCCGAACGGGTAGTAAGACGCGGTGCTAAATAAATAATAATAATAATAATAATAATAATAATAATAATAATTTAAGATATTTAATTAGATATATATATATACAAATTTATTACTAGGCACTTAATACTAATTATTATATGATTACCTAAGCACTTTTTTTTTACAAACTACAAGTAGATTTTTTAAATTTGTTGAGCAGATCGATTTTGTATTTTAAATTAAAATGAATGTAATTAAATATATGAATACATTTTTGTTTTAAAATCTCATCTCAACTTGGTTTTCTCTCTCGCCATATCTTTGAGTGTATTTCATCTTGATATCTTCTTTATAATCTTTGCTTAGTGGAAACGGGGAAGGTGTGTGTGTTTTTTTTAATAATTATTATTGTTCCGTGGATCCCAAAACTAGGGACTTACATCCAAATCGTTCCGTCACAATGATTCTAATAATGATGCTTCAAGAAGATTTCTCGCATTCGCTAGCGGATATTTATATAAAAGAGAAAGTTTTGGGGATGTTGACGAGTGATGATGACGCATTTTGGTTCAGTCACGTGGCCTTGAAAGAGTGTGATAACGTGGGTGCGCAATTACGAGCGTCGTATTTGTTTTGTTTGAATGAATTTGGCGCTGTAAGGAAGAGCTACACCACCCGGAGTTTCTGTCAAAAGCAGCGGACAGAGTTGATTAACAGCTAGTCCCTTTTAAACAAATACAATTTTTTTAAATGTTTTAAATTGATAATACACTGTATTTTTTGCCTAAACAATTATTATTATTAGTGGTTAATTTTGTTAATTTATTTCTTTTTTCTCCACCCCTTTGAAAGCGGAAGTATTGTGATCACCCGAAGAAGAAAAAAAAAATTGACATTTGCATGGATGTCGACGTTTCATAGGCCCCTGAAACCAAAAAGTGGTTTTCGCGATGTCTGTCTGTCTGTACCTTGGGTTAGAGCCGAAACCATTTTACCCAGCGTGTTAAAACTTGGTATCTAGGATGTTAATATTGTTTCCCAGAGGTAGCTATCGGAATTAAATATCTAACCCTAAAATTAAGGATAGCTTAATTAAGTATGAAAAGAGAAAAAAGATATATTTTCTCGAAATTAGCTTCAACGATTTTGATTAAAATTTGTATATAGGCAACGTTTAACATTACAAATCAAATGGCCCATCTCATTTTCCTATTAAAATGGCTTAAAGGGTACTTTACATAAGAGTAATTTTCAAAATTTCCTCATACCACCACAACTGTTTTTAAGAGAAGAAATAACTTATTATTACAAATTTATAGGAATATTAAAAATCATACACTTTTATTAGAAATATAGTTTTATGAAAGAAATAGTTTCTGAGATATAAGCAAATATATGTATATCTTTTTAATGAGTTCTGAGAGATGGGTAGTTGATTGTTAACCTCTTTGGTGAACCGAGATGTTCTTTTTTCAATATGTTAGAGTGCGTATTATTTCAGTTAAGCTCTTTGGTCAATTTTAAAGCTTTTTTTTTTTTCAGTGTTTCTGCAACAACGTTTCATTTCATTTCACAAATCTTACGACTTTTAAGTAAATGCCTCCATTATAAATAAAGGACCATGTTTCTCTTTCTTTCTCTCTCTCTCTCTCTGTTCTTCACGTCTTAATACATGTCCGGGTAATCCGCATTATTGACTCCAGGAGGCGAGGAATGAGGAAGGTAACATTTAGAGGGAATGTATAAATAATTCCGGAGGTGTATTTAGGAAGATGAAGGGATAGAGTAGAGATGAAAATTGTCTGCAGTGGTGGCTTGCGGCCTACTAAGTAGGTGAAGGGGTTGGATGGGAACAAAAGTTGTTCGTAAGTACTCAAATCCAACTTAAAATGATTTTAATTCTCTTATCGATGATAAACTGCAAATAAAATGCAAGCAAGTGGCAATTAAATATGTTTTTTCGTGTTAAAATTATTAAATATCAGTGGAAGCAGATGTATTCACTAAGGATGTGATATTAGTAATAATTGTATTAGCATATACGATCCATATCAGACCCGACGTAATACGTGATTATGGGAGGACTTGAATCCATGTTACTTCACTTTATTGTAACTCATTTGATAAAGTTTCTGGTTTTAACATTCTTGAAAAAATTAAATTATAAAATGTGAGATATTTCGAATGCATTGGTTCTATTTTTTTAGCACCGATTTTTACTACCTATTCAGGTTATACGCATATTTGTTCTAACCAGATTAATCAGATTTTTTCCGTAAAAATATCATCTTTTTTTCCAAAACTGAGGATTTTCTGAAAAAAATTGACGAAAAAAATACACCTGGCCAGTAAACCCTTCTTCGTCACCAGCAAACCACACTAGATGAAATTACGCCTTGATTGCGTGCCCGATGGTATGCGTACAACGATACTAATTATTTTGCTTTTGGATTATGAATATATATATATATATAAGTACCCATCTAACCATCCAACCATAGACAAATTTAAATATAAATCTATCTCAATACCTATATGTCTATCCAATTATTATTATTATTATTATTATTATTATTATTATTATTATTATTATTATTATTATTATTATGATAGTTATAATAAATGCACAAACGTTTACCTAGGAGAAGGAATTAAACTCTGGCCCCCAAGTCATGCATCGAACCAGATCTTTCTCTTGGTTTTGTAAACGGATTAGTCAAAGAGTTATTTTCCCACTACAACTTTAGTGCATGTTCAAGAAGACCTAACTCTTTTTAAAACTCTATCGAGCGTATTTTGAACTATCTCAAAGTCGTATTTAATTCATACCGTTGTTATAAATCCAGAGTAAGCTTTCAGAAAATGTATCGATGTAACATGATTACTTCAGCTTGAAGGTAAACGTGAACTAACTATATGAACATTACGTGATTCGGCAAGCTATGTAATTATTTTGTACTCTCGCTATATCATTTTGTTTATAAATTTTATTTCGCTGATCTATTACAAAGATAATATTGTAGAACTGCTTAAAGATAAGCTTAGGCTTCACGAATCTGAGGAGGAAATATTTAAAAATTCTGTTTTTCCTAAAAATTATAATGCTTTATATATCTAACTTTGATTCTAATCTGTGTCAAATTCTAAATGGAATATTAATTTTTCATTATAGAGGCTTCTAATATTTTTACTTTCTTTCTAATCCACGGACGGAGAAGTATTGTGATCGCCATAAAGATAGAACACGATATTTTGATAAATTTCAACGTTTCACAACATCCTGAAATCGAAAAGTTGTTGTCACGATGCGTCTGTGTCTATTTATCGACCTAGAGCGGAAAACATTTTACATTGGGGTAGAAAATGGTATCTAGGTTTTTCTTAAGGTTTCCCATAGAAGTTTTCAAAATTGAATAACCAACCCTAAAATTAAGGGTAGTGAAACGAAGAAAGTAACTTCCACGGGGAATTATTTTCGCTTTGATTCGCTTCAATTCGTCTGTGAGCGAATTCACTTAAATGTGAGAAATAATATTTATTTGGCTGCACTGCTTCGATTCGATTCGCGTAGCTGGAAGCGGTCCTTAAGGTGGGATGGAAGCAGGCGCGTGTAAAGGCCAGTGATTTAGCAATTTTTATGGCAAAATATTTTTTGACCAAATAAATTAAATACTGCCCCAGTACAAACATTAAGTATAATTTTATTTATATGTTGATTTCAACAATTCCTGAATATCTATCATGAGCATGGCGGTATTATCTAACAAAGTTTGTAAATGAACAGTAAAAGTTATAATTAAATTCCAGGACACCCTTGATAGCTATTCAAAAAATGTTGAGGTCACCACGTAAAGTAAATTAAATTATATATTTGTACTGGAGCAATATTTTATTTATTTTAACCAAAAATATTCAGTTTTGCTATAAAACCTGCAAAAACATTGGCATGTTCTCGCGTCCCCTTACATCCCACCTTAAGGCTTCATTCTATACTGGTCTGGCCTTCTGGTTATTAGGAGGCTGAGTTTCGAATCTCGGTTAGGTAGAACTTAAATGGTTTTCCTACGCAGATACAGGCCGTATAAATTTTTACCTTTATATCCCCTACCCAATTAATATAAATATTCAGACAGCTCTCCTTACTGTAACTTTTTCCTTACATAACAAAATGTACCTCAAAAATTGAAAAGAGGTTTTTTTCTTAGAAAGAAAAACGTACGTTTTCTGTGTTTATCCTTTATGTTACCCATTTCTTTTAAATGTTCATATCTAAGTGTTCTATCATTCTTTACCAACATCCTTTTTTCTCCCTTTTGTGAATTGTTATTACTATTTTAATAAGTTGCTTTGCGTATTTTAGTATCCGTTCTGGTTATAAGCATATACTCTAATTACGATGATAAATTAGGAATGATAAAGGTAGATTTTAGAATATATGTACTCGCATTTCTGTGGAGGAAAAATGGGAAACCTTTAGAAAAAAAAAACCCACCCTCAATACAACAGGCAGAAGTTCAAATTCCAACCTCCCTTTTATCGGAAAAACAAACTAAATGAATTTGACCTTTGACAGCCCACTGGCACGGGTAGAAAAAAAGAACTTATGTTGAAAGGATCACTTACTTACCCTATGGCATTAAGGACTCTAAAGTTCATTGCCGCACTTAAAAAAGTAAGTCACCTCTCCATATCTTGAGTTAGGTCTATCCAGTCCACCTCATTACATCATATCTTGAGCCAATAATTATATCCAGTCGACCTAATTACATCCTATCCCTATCTTGAGCTAGTTCTATCCAGTCAACCTAATTACACCCTACCCCTAGTTTTAGTTAGTGCTATCAAGTCCGCCTGATTACACCCTGTCCCTATCTTGAGCTAGTTCTATCCAGTCCACCTCATTACACCCTACACCTATCTTTAGCTAGTTCCATCCAGTTTACCTCATTACATCATATTCCTATCTTGAGCTAGTTCCATCCTGTCCACCTCATTACATCATATTCCTATCTGGAGCTAGTTCCATCCTGTCCACCTCATTAAATCCTATTCCTATCTTGAACTAGTTCCATCCAGTCCACCTCATTACATCATATTCCTATCTTGAGCTAGTTCCATCCTGTCCACCTCATTACATCATATTCCTATCTGGAGCTAGTTCTATCCAGTCCACCTCATTACACCCTACACCTATCTTTAGCTAGTTCCATCCAGTTTACCTCATTACATCATATTCCTATCTTGAGCTAGATCCATCCAGTCCACCTCATTACATCATATTCCTATCTTGAGCTAGTTCTATCCAGTCCACCTCATTACACCCTACACCTATCTTTAGCTAGTTCCATCCAGTCCACCTCATTACATCATATTCCTATCTGGAGCTAGTTCCATCCAGTCCACCTCATTACATCATATTCCTATCTGGAGCTAGTTCCATCCAGTTTACCTCATTACATCATATTCCTATCTTTAGCTAGTTCCATCCAGTCCACCTCATTACATCATATTCCTATCTGGAGCTAGTTCCATCCAGTTTACCTCATTACATCATATTCCTATCTTGAGCTAGATCCATCCAGTCCACCTCATTACATCATATTCCTATCTTGAGCTAGTTCTATCCAGTCCACCTCATTACACCCTACACCTATCTTTAGCTAGTTCCATCCAGTCCACCTCATTACATCATATTCCTATCTGGAGCTAGTTCCATCCAGTCCACCTCATTACATCATATTCCTATCTGGAGCTAGTTCCATCCAGTTTACCTCATTACATCATATTCCTATCTTTAGCTAGTTCCATCCAGTCCACCTCATTACATCATATTCCTATCTGGAGCTAGTTCCATCCAGTTTACCTCATTACATCATATTCCTATCTTTAGCTAGTTCCATCCAGTCCACCTCATTACATCATATTCCTATCTGGAGCTAGTTCCATCCAGTTTACCTCATTACATCATATTCCTATCTTGAGCTAGTTCTATCCAGTCCACCTCATTACACCCTACACCTATCTTTAGCTAGATCCATCCAGTCCACCTCATTACATCATATTCCTATCTGGAGCTAGTTCCATCCAGTTTACCTCATTACATCATATTCCTATCTTTAGCTAGTTCCATCCAGTCCACCTCATTACATCATATTCCTATCTGGAGCTAGTTCCATCCAGTTTACCTCATTACATCATATTCCTATCTTTAGCTAGTTCCATCCAGTCCACCTCATTACATCATATTCCTATCTTGAGCTAGTTCCATCCAGTCCACCTCATTACACCCTCTCTCTTTCAGGTACATTCTAATGTTATCCTCCCATCTGCGTCTAGATTTCCCCAATGGTCTATTCCCATTGGGTTTGCCAGTCAATACCCTGAAACGGTTAATGTCAAAAAAATTTTTAGTACCTTATTTTATTTTGATGCTCCGTAACGTTTGTTTATTCGAAGTAGTGCACCTGCGCACCATTATAGGCCTAATAGGGAAGTTGTAAACGCAACGCGCGCCATTAAACGGAACAGTCTTTTTCCCTTCCTTACAATTACCACCGGTCTAGGTCTAGCCCGCTCTACTCCCAGGAGAGCCAATAAAGGTTGGAGGGACGCAAGTACAAGTGAGACCTAAGCTAAGTACTAGAGCAATGAAACAACTACAAGCTCTTAACGTGGGATGGAACGGAACGCGAGTATTTAGGGTCCACATTTTTACGGTTGTTAAAACAAAAAAACCTTTTTTGGGGGGCAAGAGGTGGGAAAATAATAGAATATCGTTTCACCTGTTCATTTTATACAAACAGTAATTACCGGATGGTTACTTATTTTTATTTTTTTAGCATTTTAGTTCGGGCTACACGCATATGTACTGTGTTAGAGATAAGAAAGTTTTAATTTATATTAAATGTAACCCGCCTCGGTGGCGTAGTTGGCTAACGCGCCAGTCGTGTTGAGCCAGACCATCGAGGACGGGGAGATCGAGGTTCGAATGTCGGTCGGGTGAACTGGGGGTGGTTTTTCCTAAAATGGTTTTCCACTCTCCCTCCACGCAAATGCGGGTTCACTTCCTCTAAATTCAACCTTCCCAATTCCTAATCCATTAGTGTAATTAGTACTTAAGCGTATAACCCGAACGGGTAGTAAGACGCGGTGCTAAATAAAAATATATTAAATGTACCCGCATTTGCCTAGGGATAAATCGTTGAAAACCGCTTAGGAAAAACCCTCCTCAGTACACCCGACTGGGATTCAAACCCAGATATCCTCACCATTATAATTTAGCCAGAGTGACGCCTTAGACCATGCGGCCACCTAAGCGGGTATCAACAAATCTTGAATATCTGTCAGGGGCGTCGCGGAATTTTACCAGAAATTTTCCTCTTCGTTTAAAAAGTTTCTGTTCTAATGAAATCATTAATATGTGTCAAAAATTAAACTAAACTTAAATACTTATTTTATTTATTTTGTCTAAAAAAAAGGGGTTTGTCTAGTTTTTTCTATTTTCCTATTTTTTATAATCCTTTTCTCATAGGTAAATATATATGTCTCTGATAGCGACACTGACACTAGAATGTCCTGACACACAAAACAGCTTCATTTTTTTATGTACACCGAGTACATATCTGTCCTATCAGTATATTTACACTAGTGGGGTAAGAATGAGAAAGGTAATGTACAGAAGAAAGCCGGAGTGGAGGAAGGGAGCATCTTGGGAAATTTACCCTCAGTGCGACAGGCTTGGATTCGAACCCATTAGATGCAACCGATATATTTGTTCATGTCCCCGCCTTCGCGTCGTGGGTGACAAAATATTGACACTTTTATGAAAAATATATGTATTATTAATATTATTATGGGTGATATATGGAACCTTTGCCCAATCCTGTATATTATACTATATCAAATAAGTAGCCACGCTTGATTCACTTGCCACCCATCCGTTAATACCTCCCAAAACACTCTCACAATTCTTTTCTACCCTTTCCTCATTTCTTTTTACTGACCTGTAATTAAAGATGTGAGATGGAAAATGTGCAATTATTATAATTGATTATAATAGTAGTAGTAGTAGTAGTAATATTAGTAGTAAATAAACAAATGAATGGGAGCATTTGTAGACCCATTATTTTCATACCTCAATATTTTTACTATTAATAAGTTAAATAAAATAATTTAAAGGTTGTCCCGAGTGTTTACTAACAACATTTACCCCCACCCTATCCATCGTTCCCCTTACCCCCCTCCCTCCTTATCAATTCACTCGTCCCTTAACACAATAATTGATTCATATAATTATAATAAATAGGCTTTAGGTTCCACCTCTATAATTTCTACCCCTCCACCACAAGCCGCTAATGCGGGATGTTTTCTGGCTCAAAATTTCTCGGAAAATGTTCATCTCTACCTCCACTAAGACAAAGAGTTAAGCGGGGGGATAGGGACTAAAATTATTTGTTACAAAATTAAATATATTTTTCCAAATACACACATTTTCAATAGGGTAGTTTAAGCTTTACTTTGTGCAGAATTGAGTATAATAAACTTATTTGGCCGGTTTCAGCTACTCCTCGAAAGCTAATAAGTAATGACATTCCCTGATTAAATAAAATAAAGCTTTGTTAATCTATAGCATTCTTATTTGATATGATTATTATTTTTTCTAGTTGAACTCTGTCAAGAAGCATAGTTGTCTTAGGGTCAAACAAACCCCCTGTGGTCTCAGTAGCAATCATTCGCTCAAAAAGCATCAACTTCTGAGGGGGTTTTCTCCCTCTTCAAAGGTGCATGGGGCATAAAAGCAATACCATCTTGACCCTTGGACTTTTCGTTCCCTGAAGTAATCGTACAACCTTCAACAACCACAAAAAGACAAAAGGAAGGCAAGAGGCTTCCATTTAATCAGTTGTATGAGTATTTGGTCAGTGTTCTTTCGAAAATTCTATTGGGATTTGGATTTATCGACCAAATAAAAATATATATTGATGAACTGTTGCTCAAAGGATCTTATGAAACGATATAATACGAATCAGGAAACGAGAAAATTACTTTTTTTATATATATAGTCATGTTCATAAAAAGTGGTTCAAATGAGTTTAATAAACTAAACACAAGATTCGGTGGATATACGGACTAAGGCGTTAAGCTCGTCTGGTCTTGTTTACCGGTTACTAAGAGGTCAGTGTTATAATCACTGTCGAGTTAGGCTGCTGGGGGTGGGTTTTTTTTAAAGGTTTCCCACTTTCCTTTCACGAAAATATAGGTACATTTCCTATCAATTCTACCTTCCTTATCCCTAAATAATCGGACAACCCAGTCGGTTATTAAGACGTGAATTAAATAAAAAACATCGATACAAACTTAGTTCAAATTGAAGGGTATATTGAATACTTATTATCTATCAGAACGTTTAACATAATTGTTTTCACTCTCGGTGGTCTTGCGGTAGAATGCTCAACCCAGGATCCGATGTTCGTGGGTTCAAACCCATCTGGGGTTGAAGGATTTTTCTTGAGTGATATAAATCCGTGGTACAACTTTCTTCGGTGGGGAAGTAAAGCCATCGGTCCCATGGTAATTGTGGCATGTAAGAGAACCCTGGAAGGTATGTGAATATATATTTCACAGCAAAAATTGGCATACCCTTTTGCTCTCGCTCATAGAAATTCTCGTGTGCTGATATAATAAGTCAGTTCAGAAAGTGCGCGTTAAATAAATAAAATAAAGCACAATGGTTAAAGGTCAGTAAAGTATAGTAGAAGATATGTACTCGCGTTAACTCGAGAAGACGATAAAACCACGTGATGAGTCACATGTGGAAAAGCACTCTCATTACACCCACCAGAGAATCAGTCCTCAACGTCCTTACACAGGAAATCTGGCTTATTGAGATTATGACGCTTTAGACCACACTACCACCGGTGCGGGTGAAATATAAACGAAACTATTAGGAAGTAGAGGATGACTCGTATAAATAATATAGTAATGTTCGTAATATATGGAGTGTTCAGAGCACAAGGAGACCAAGTCCATCAAGTCATATTTTGAGAAATAAGAGCTTAAAGTTATTAATCCATAGTTAATTCTAGGAAGCATTTTAAAACTCTTGTCATTGTTTTGATTTCAAATAAGATTCTAACTTAAACACTGACAATGTTTAAACAATTGTTATAATTGTTTTAATACGAGTACATGGAAGATGTTTATAAAAATCATGGAATACAGGTGTAATGTAAGGCAATACATCCTGAAATTTTCCCTGTCATTTGGAAGATAGGAATGCCCAGACACCAAAAACTTGCGATCAATGGTTTTGACTGCCATGTCAGGATCTTGTGTCAACTTCATGAGCGATAGAGACATTTTAATATTCCGATTTTGACCTGTGCATGAGTCGGAATCCATAACTATATTTTCATGAGTTGAAGGATGAGTTTTCAAATGTTTTACCAAGCATGATGCTAAATCTTGGGAGCCCATTCTCCCTTCTGTTTCATCCCACATATAAATGAACGATTTGTCAGAGTTAAGAGAATGAATACCCAAATTATAAACATATAAATTTATTTAATAGTATGCTATGGAAGTAGTTAGCTTAGGGAATGGTAGAGGCCTTTTGCAGGTCAAACGTAAGGACACAATTATTACAAGAAGCTAATATTTGGTCTTCTTTGAGAGACTGTCTTGCCTGATCTACCTTGGACAAATGGATTTAATAGTACTTTAGGACTTGGTTTATTTGTGCTCTGAAAATAATTGAGAGTTGACTACAAGCGTCCAGCAAGTTCTGCCACAAGTGGCAAAATAATAAACTATGGACTTGGTCTCTTGTAGCTCTGAAAAGTATTCACTTTTATAGTAGTATATCATGCAAAACCATGAAAATATAAAAAATTGGACTTGGTCTCCTTGTGCTCTGAACCCTCCATATTTCGAATTGCTGGTGACGAGGATATCAAGTTTAGAAGTTAAGCCGAGTGGTGGAAAGGCGGAGTTAACCGCGTCTTGCTATCCATTCGGGTTGGACGCAACCTATTTATTACGCTAATGTGTTATTTATAGTTTAGAGTAAATGTATCTCCATTTGCTTGACGGTATGGAAAGAAGTAAATTCTGGAAAGACCCCCCCAGTACATGCTAACGGATTTTAACCCCAATCCCTCCATCGTCGGCAGCAACTTTATAATGGGAGTAATGCATGCTTCCACCGATGCTGGTTGGGGTGGTTTCCCTCATGTGATTTATCACTGATTATTTTCTCATCCGCACTCCACGCTACTGCGGGTGCATTTCCTTTAAGTTACCTTTTCCAATCCCCTTACCTTAGATTAAGTCGTTAATAGCCTTGATCTTGAAATACTTAGCACCACGTCTTAATACCCATTCGGGTTATACACTTAAGTATAATTACGTTAATGGGTTAGGAATTGGAAATGTTTAATATAAAGGAAATTAACCCGCATTTGCGTGGAGAGAGGGTGGAAAACCATCTAAAAACACCACCCCAGTTCACCCGACTGAGATTCGAACCTCAATCTCCCCGTCCTCGGCAGTCTAGCTAAACACGAAACTAGTGCGTTAGCTAACCATGCCACCAAGGTGGGTTTTATCTTGAAATATTATTATTAAATTAATACAAAAGTTTTATCTCTCCTCACTGCCCTTTTAGGTCGTACGCATTTTTAAATTACGCTAGTGTGTTGGGATGTTAAGGGCTGAAATTACAGAAAGTGTGTCCGCATTTGCGCGGAGGGAGAGTGTAAACCCTTTTTAGGAGGAAAAACCCCTTAGTAGACCCGACGTGGACTTTCAACCCCTATATTCCATCGTAATCAGTAAAGTCTATTGCAAGAGTGATGCCTTAGACCATGAAGCCACCGAAGCGAATAGGAGTTTTTTAATAGCTATAAAATATCCATATCAAAGCCTTTATATAAAAATTAATTATTCGTAATTTATTAAATAATTATAAAAAAGAAACACAAATATATATTTTCTTTTAAATTGAAAGTCATAGCTTTCTCGCGTTTCATTTGAATAATATCCTTTATAAAATCTATTTTTGTCCGGGCTTCCAATTTCATTCCTTCCCGTCTGCAAGTTTGTTTGCATTGCTTTGGCAAATATTTGTACTGTTCATTTGGAAATTTTGATGTCTAAGAGGTTTACTTTTGCTGAATAGTTTAATAGTGGTTTATTATTGAGTGTAAAGTTGCAAAAATCCCCTCCTAATTGCCACCTTTTGACGTCCTGTTTCCACTTTAAGATGGGATGACTCAAACCTGTTCCGAATTAAGAAATTATAAAAACTTAAAAATAAGTTTTAAAAAAACCCAAGAAAGCGGGACAAAGAAATATTCAACTTTTAAATTAATCTTTAAAGGGATTAACAACAGAAGAATGAAGACAGTTATATAATGAACAATTTCATAACTTGTATACATACCCAAAAATGTTTAATGATAATTAAAGGCGTGCAGGCTGAGATGGGTTGGTCCTGTGGTGAGTGTGGGGGATTACAGGCGTGTACAAAAAAAATTAGTTGGGAAACCTGAAGATACAAAACCCCTTGGTAGACTGAGACGTTATGAGAGGCTAATGGGAAAATGTATTTAAAGGAGGCTGGGTGTACGGTTAGGAATGGATGTAGGTGCCTCAGGATAGGGTTTAATGGCGAGTTTACGTACTGGTGACCATAAAATTTCTAGTTACATAAATCCAGAGATTTAACCAGCCGAGCTTAACGAGATCCTCTTTTTTATGTTCGATTATGTTTGGCATATTGTAATTATTGGCGGGGAGATTCTTTGAACATAGGCCAAGCGATGTTTGTCTGATTATACGTTTCTATTTGGCAGCCCATCAAATGTTTTTTCTTTTAAGTGATTTGAATTTAAAATTCCAAGCAATCTATTGAGTAACTAGGGTGTATATATTTTAATTTTCACATATATTGTGAGATTGGCCTCTTAAGCCATCGGAATAATGGTTGTTCTCTATTAATATAATGTAATTATGAATATAGTATTAATTTGTTTTTGTATAACTTGATCACAAAGTGAAAATATCAACTTAAACTCCAAGGAGAAAATATAGGAGATATTTCAAATTGAAACCCAGAGAAGGAGCTTAATGTTCATAACATTCACCATGGGCGACAATGGTCCCATCTTTATAATAGACTTTATAAAATGTACGAACTATAGAACTTACTCTATGGCATTAGGAGCTGAAAATTCATTGCCGCACTTACAAAAGTACACCACCTATCTCTATCTTGAGCTAGCTCTATCCAGTCCCCCTCATTACATCCTATCCCTATCTTGAGCTAATTCTATCCAGTCCCCCCATTTAATCCATACACACCCTATTCTTATCTTGAGCTAATTCTATTCTTTCCACTTCATTACACCCTATTCCTATTTTGACCTCGTTCTCTCCAGTCCACCTCATCACACCCTATCCATCTCTTTCAGTTTCATTCTAATGCCATCCTCCCATCTGCGTCTAGGTATTTTCAATGGTATCTTCCCATTGGCTTTTCCAGAACATACCTTGAACACGGTTCTAGATTCTTCCATTGTTTTGTATATTCCTAGTTTTTACATTTCTTGACAACAGCCGAGATGTTAACACCTTATTGACCGAGTTATAGCATACAAGTTTAACCAATTCACGGACTGGTTGAAATAGCTCTGCTGGTTACAAATGTCTGGCAAGACGTATTTTGTAGACCCCTGAGGCTTAGTACGCTGATCAAACACCTCTCTACAGACTTAGTTTGCTCGGGTTTCAGCCGGGTAGAAGTTTTCCTAGTCCTAACGTGTTGCAAAGGTAGGTGAGGTGTAAGCGAGTGGGGGCCTACTGTAAGTCCTGCCCTTAGTGCTTGTTAATCCTTATAGACTTTGCAAAGCTTCAAATGAACTACGATGTTTATTCTAGAGATTGAAAAGGAGTTACTCTAGCTCATGTGCCACGGTGGTGCTAACCATGGGTTCATGAGATATGACTATACCTGGTACGGCTGAGCTGGCCAGCTCTTCTCAAGCACAACAGTTTTCAAGTTTCGGAAGTAAGAAAGACAGATTGTGTTAAGTTCCGGACATATTTTACATCCATCCAACATGAAGCACACAAAGAAAGAATCCTCTTCAAGCCTAGCTTCGCGTTTCTGCAGGGGATGATTCTGAAGGGGCAGTTTATTACAAGCATTGTTAATACAAAGGGTTCCTGACAAGGTTTTCAACTGACAAAACAATGTTCCATTATATATCACGGCTACTACTATTTCCGTAATACGAAATTCCCTTTGTTTTCCAGAAGGAATTCTCGTTTTTTACAGATACTTTTAGAGAGTGGTATAGAAGAATGAGATTTCAATTATTATTTTTTTAGAAAATCGGCTATTGTGAAGTTATGTCACTAATGTTTGGAAAATAAATACTTTACATTGATGAACAAATAAATGTATGCAAATTTTTACCCAACCAGATGTTCCAAGGAAATAAAAATGATTGGAGGTCCAAAAGACAAGGCCTCGAATTTTCGCTTATTAATCCAGCTCGTTTTTTCTTCTAAGCAAAGGCCTACTACTTAAATCTTGCTGTTTAATGTCCAATATTCACAAATTTTCCTGATTTTTTAATTTATTTATTATTAAATGTTGTGTATTTTCTTAAATTTTTAAATACAAAAAAATACCTGTTATAACAAAGAATCTACCTCTACCAAGATTTTACCCCACACATACATTTGGGGAGGGGGGGCCTAATGCTCTAGATCTTGGTCATTCGACCTTATCTTACCTCTGCTTTCCTGGAATATATAAGAAATCATTTCTGAGTTGGGGACACCATTAAGGCGAATTCCATTACCCCCATATTATAGGATTATACGTGAGAATGATGATGGTGGATAACAGAGGGGACCTACAGTCTAACGTGGGTTCCGAACCACGGTGGGGCCTGACATTCCACACATTCACAAAGCTTGAAAGCACACACTTTGCCTGAGGTGAAGGAAGCGTTTGGTAATCAGATAAATCTGTGCCGGGAATGGGTTTGAAACCAGGATCGCTAACACAGAAGTCTGACCCCTTACCACTCATTAACTTAGTGAATCGCGTTTGTTCTGTTTGTTTGTTTGTTTACAAGTAATAATTTATTATTTTAACCGCCATCTCTTGGAACTTATATTGTGTTGTTGGACAGTTTTTATTTTTATACCTCCATGTAAGATATTTCTAATGTACTTTGGTTACACGACTTGATATACTATTTAGTAATACATATTTATTAACAATATGAGTAAATACCTTGTGGAGAAGAATTGTCTATTTAACCCCTCACATCTTTATGTGATTTGTTTTAACGTTGGCTAAACCGAACTGGGAGAATTGAGAGTATTTCAGACCAACAAGTCGTACTAGATGTTTCTTTAAAATTATCGTAAAACACCGAGAGTTTTGAAAGTGATGAATATAAAGACAATTTCATGCGTGATTTCAACATGCATTTAACCCTACGAATATTTATTTTGATACATTTCATATTATTCCTTCGTTTTATCCCAGTTTTACTGTTGTCAATTATTTCACTCTCACGAAATGTATTATTTCATTGTATTGTCATCCACTTGCCAGTTTCGTTTCCTCTTTGGACTAATTTGGGCGATGGCTAACAAAGAAAAATATACATTCGAAACTATTTTTAAAGAAGGACTTCATGATTTTTCTTAAAAGAAGAAAGAATAAAGGATTTTCGACTATGTTTAAATTATATTTTTCCTAATTAAATATCATATGAAGACACCGATGGGCATTTTAAGAGAAATCTCCAGCGTTTATCTCCAAAGGGAGCACTTTATTAATCAAGCATTATCAGAAACATCTGGAATATCTTTATACAAAGGAAAGTGCTACCTTTTTTTTATTATAACAATTTTGGCTAGATTACAAGGTAAAGACAAATTTTTCTCAACTTTCATCTGCAATCATCCATTTTACCTAAGACTTACTAACACCATCCGATCTTCAATATTCATCAGAATTTTACTATCATCATGAAATAATATAATCAAAATTAATTCTTAAAATTGATTAATCGTTAAAAGATATAAGGAAAACAATATCATGTGTGTAGTAGTTATTTGAAAGACTACCTCTCTGTTATCATCATGACATTTTGGAAATCTAAGGAGTTTTAAAGTATTTTGACTTTCAATTAATGCAGAGATATCCAACATAGGGTTCGCGACCAAATTTGTGCACATTTCATCTAAAACTATACCATCCTCATTCCTGATCGATTAGCGTAATAAATGTACGGGTATAACCCTAATGGGTACTAAGGTGTGGGGATACATAAACGCTCGACATTGTTCTTTCTACCAGAATTATACAATACAAAACCAACCAAACACTAGAACAGACACATCAACTGGTCCTTCGGCCTATTATTCATAAATTATACATGTTTCATCCATACCGGGAATCGAACTCGGGACTCCTAGTTGTGTAGACAAACACGCTACCAACTAAGATGTCAGGCCAAACGGGTAGTAAGACGTGGCTAAAAACCTCCCAAACTTATTCCCGAATTTCCTAACTAACAACCTTATCTGATAACTAGAAAAAGTTACCATACCTGTTTTCATATATTCATACGCCAGATGATATTCAAGTGGCCATATGTTGAGTAGCGGTCACTCAAAACTTTCCCGGCAAACTTTTTTTTTCCTGTAAGCGTTTTTCCACAAGTGAAAAAAAAATTACTTTATGTGTTCCTATTTTACATAATCCTTTTTTTTTTATAACGACGTCTGTAGTTCACTTAAAAAATTATTTATAAGCTAGTGCTTCTAAAAGACTGCCTTCACTTCATAAATAAATATCAAAAACCGGACTAGATGAAGGCGTTTGATGACGTCATGCAACCCGTATTCATGCGCGCTTGGAAATGCAAAATAAAAAATCTTTATTTTGAAACAAATCTATTGCATGGATTTTTCTTTAATTTAAAAAAAAACATTCGTTTATGTTATAATTTAGGGTGGCCAGTTATAAGAAAATCAAATTGTGACTGTAATACTTTTTAATTTACTATTTCATGCACCATAATATCTATTGTTGCAACAGCCACGAAACAAAATAACCTATTAGTTTAATGAATATATTTTCAATTAGTCATGAAAAATCCAATTATTCAGTAATCCTTGGGGAAGCATTATTTAATAAGCTTTCGATAACACATTTGATTGTTAATTAAGTTAATCACAAGTTCTATCAAAAGATAATAATATTTCTTTGAGGATTACTGTATGGATTGGCTTTTCATTGACTAATTGAAAGAGCAAAGTATATTAATAAAATTATGTATTTAATCACGAACCCAAATATATATATATGATATAATAGTATAATATAAAAATTAATATAATATTATAAAATATATATACTTTTTTTAAGAAAATTTATACTTTTTTATAATTGTTGGCACTACAAACTATAAACCACCTCTGTGATCTAATGGTCAGAGTTAATGACTGCAGATACAGAGGTCCCGGGTTCGATCCGCGGCGCATCCAGATTTTTCTGTAAACCAGTGGGTTTTGGAACGGGATCCAACTCAGTCTCGTGTGGACAAATGATGAGCTACTTGAATAAATATGTAGCAGCTCCGGTATAGAAAACTGAGGTTAACGCCGGAGGGCTGTGGGGGGTCCATTGTGCTTACACCATGACACCCTCTATCTGCAAATATTAGCACTATTATCGCTAACGGCGGTGGCCTCTCGGTCGATATAGCTCGCTTGTGAGCTCACAGTATGGACCTTTTTTTTTAAAACTTTTTATTAGTGACTCTTAAAGTGGGGATATCAGTGACGTTATAAAAGTCCAATGTGTTTGCAGTTTCTGTAGCAAAACATTTTTTTGCCCATAGTAAATACAATATTTCTCCAGTAGAAACATAAGAATTTAATTTTCTTCACATGATGATATCAACATTTGTTGAATATATGTCAAGGGTGTTCTGGAATTTAGTGACAACTTTCTCTCTTCATTTAAAAGTTTATCATCCAATGCCACTATGTTGATGACAAATATTATAAGACTGTTGATATCAACACGTGAAGACAATTGAACTATATATTCCTGCTGGTGAGTTATTTTATTTAAAAATCTGAAAAAACACTGCCATTTTCCAACATCCCTATTTTAACCAATGTTTGCAATTAAAATTATTACCTTTAGGTACTTCAAAAGGCCACTCGTAAGTAAATTGAAGTGTAAGAAAAAGCCAACATCCAGGGGAGACTGGGTTAAATTCGTCCCTGTTTTGTTTTCGACTGATTCAATAAAGTGGTAGGTTACAGTCCTAATAACGGCTCCTACGACTGCCACAATCGTGGAAATTGGATCGAACGTATCTTTCTCATCGTGCGGGGGGTACCCAGCCCTTGCTCCGGTGGAACGCCTGTACCTCCAAGCTACTCCTTGTTCAAATATTTATACTTTCATTTCAACACTCGCGCAACCAGAGCAAAGAACGATATGAGAGCCCACCCAGGGACCTCCTGTGAATCCGACATAAACACAACCACCTCAACTCAAAATATACATACAAAGTCATAATTTAACTTGGAAATTAGGTCAAAGGAAGGTACCCGTAGGATTTTTTTTCCACCCCTTGAAACGAGCTCATATTTCAAATTGTCAAATTAGTTTTGTTTCTGGATTTATACACAGTTCTCTCTGTTGGGCTAACTTCAAAGAGTTTTCGACCGTTGGTGTTAGTTTTTCCAAGACAGGGATGAGGTGTTAGAGATAGATTATATGTCTAAATTCAGTTGTTGAGCTCAGAGGGTGGTATCGGAAATCATTAATTATTTAATTATCAATTTTCGTGTTTGTTCTGCGTCTTACTTCCCATCCGGAATATCAGCATATTTGTTCTAATAAGGTTGACATGATGAAGATAGAATTTATAGAAAATGTACCGACATTTGTGTGCAGGTAAACTAGTAAACCAACCAAGAAAATACCCCCCGAGCGCCCTGACTGGGGTTTTAACCACAACCTCCCCTCACCTGCAAGCCTGAAATTCAAATTTTAACAGTTAATAGATCATCTGGAGGGATACTTCGACCTGTATGATAGATTTAAATTTTTCACACTTAAATGTGTTTTAATTATTTTTACATCCCTCTCTTTTCCTGTTTCTTGAGGTACCATTTAATATTTTTAATGTTCAGACACTTATGGTTATTTGGAGTGCTCCCTTTACTTGCCTTCGAAATTTCAGTTTTCCACCACACTGGGAGAGAGATGTTTCTATTAGTTTTTGAAATTTTAAGCCCCTAGCCGTCCTAATCCTATTTTTTTAACTACCATTTAAAAATATCAATTTTAAGAGTTACTTGGTTATCTAGAGCTGTCCTTTTTCCGGACTTTCAAATTACTATTTTTTACCACACCTGAAAGGCTTTTTTTATATCCCCACCCCTATTTTCCGGGTTTTCATTTCATCATCATGAACTTTTTCCAGCCTTTGGCCGGGTCTGTTTGTTAAAATGCCTCCATCTCCCTCCATCCTCCCACCAATTCTTCCTCCTGCACTCTCTTCCACTCTCCTCCTCTCACTTGCGCACTTGCTGCTATCTGTTCCTACCATCTATTCCTTGGTTTCCATTTAAAAGATTTAAATTTTCATACTTTTGTATTATTATTTGGAGTAGTTCCTTTGACTGCTTGCCAAATTTCAATTTTCTACTACACTGATATAAAGTTGTTTCTATTAGTTATGGGAGTTTTGAATACCCGCCTCCACTTTTTTTCAACTCACTCTTATTGGGTTATCTGGAGTCGTCTCTTTACTTGGCTTCCAAATTTTAATTGTCTACCTGATGCAAAAAGTGTTTTCGGATTGTAGCCCTCCCCTATTACTCAAAGCCCCATTTTGAAATTGTTATGGTTATATGAAGTAATCTCTTTATCATCCTGCCAAATTTCTGGTGTCCATCTCATCTAAAAAATTTTTCAAGGGTCACAATATTCCAAACCCCATTCTACCCTCTTTGGGGTTGAATTTCTCCAAACCCCTTCTTATCGGATGCCCACGACTTGTCGAATTTCAAAATTCCAGGTCCAGGGATTCAGGAGATATGGTTATGAGTCTTTGAGTCAGGGCTTTCGTCTTTATATATAGATTATATCACCAATAATTCTGCTTTATAGTTACTCGAATAATTAATTTTTGTGAGCAGAAAATTAATTTTATATAATTTTTAACCATACTTCTCCATAAATCTAAAATAATTTAAATAAAATATTAAAACGTATTGAGTAAAATAATAAATTATAGCCACACAAATGTGTCGAATGCATAAACTAAATTTTAAAACCAATATTACCTTTCAAAAGGTATACCGCTATACAAATTAAAATTAGTTCTAGAATTCCCAATCGGAAAAAGGTACAGGCACAGTAGCTTCAATACATTATATCTCCCTCCCAAAGAAAATGTCTCGCTCCACCACTGGTTCTTTAAAATATTAACAAAACTTGTCCGCGACTGGGTACGACTTTCTTCTTGAGAACTTCTTGCCATAGTTGATTAAAACAAACAAAACCATTGACATTGTATTATTTGCCACACATTGTTGAATTTTCGGAGATGTTCCTTTATCATTAGAAGAGACACATTGAAAATACACAAACAAACAAAGATAGGCTATAGAACTACATATTTCTAGAATGATTTGAAATATGCCGTTCTAGCTGCTGGGCAACTGATTAATCGTAAGAAGCGAAGTAAATGGCGATACAGCGTGGATGTAATGAAATAGGCTTACCTCTACTCTACCGTCTTCTACCTGTCAATCAAAGACCTAACGATGTTGGGGTGCTTGCAACAGTGAGGAGAAAGCCCGATAACTCTTACAAGCTACTATCAATGTATTTGACAACCTTAATTTGTTATTAGTTTAAATTTCTTGACAATATTTTGGATTAATTGGAAATAAAAGTATTTATCTACAATAGTCAAGGGTATAAAAAACTTACCATCAATCAATCAATTTAACCATGTTAATAATCTGCATCGGCATTCAACTATTGGTAGACAATATAATGTTTCGCCTAATGGAGACGATATATCGTTAGTATAATGATATATCGCCGCGAAGGACGACACATCACCGAGCTGTTTTTGTTGAATTTTTAGCCAAGTTTATTTGTACAAAGAACTTAGGACACGAAATAATAATTACAGCTTTCAAATTCTTATTTGAACTTATTATTATTTTTTAGTTAGTGATTATTGACCTTAATTACTTACTTGCAGTCATTTAAAACAAAACATTGTGAAGGTCCATAAACACTACATCCCGACTATTTTAAATTAGGATCTAACATATGTATATACAATATATCATCAAAGACGATGCATCTTGGTACACCATGCATCGTCATTCGTTATACTGTGGTAGACGTTACACTATGGTAGACGATATATCTCCACATCCAAAATATTAATATCGGTATATCGATATAAATATTAAAGCCATTTTTTTCGCGATATATCTATGTATTGCCCAGACCTAGTCCAGAATTAAAAACTAGGGCGGTATGCATGAACGTTAGTGAATGCTTAGTGGGCCGATAGTGTGGTCCCGATCACACTATCGCTCCACCTTTTAACATATGATGACGCAAGAAAACTCTAGATCTTTAGTCTTCACCCATTTACTGCCAGCTTTCAGTCGACTCATCCATCTCCATTACCCAGTATCACGGCAGAGTGGTAAGGAAGGGGGACTTGGCTCTAGGGAGCCTCGGTTTGATCCCAAGCTATACTTGGGGATGTAATAGCTGTTTATCAATCTTTCTTGGTACTTGAGCGCGCACACACACACACACACTTTCTCTCTGTCTTTTAGTATGTTGTCAGCTTAGGCTAATTTAGTTTTGCAAGACGTGTGCCAATCGCGCAAGTTGATAAAGGTGTTATTCTTGTTTTTTATGAGTTTGCCCTTGACGGGGAGGTTCGTTCTTGAGTCCCGCCAGGGTGTACTAAGGGTGATGTTTCCTAAATAGTTTGAACACCCTTTTTACACAAATGTGAATACTATTTCTCTAGTTTTTACCTCACTGTTATAAATATGTTACGGGCCTGGAAGAGTAGTAATACTCTAATCATTAAGCAAAAAATAAAATATGTGTGCTAATAGAATGCTTGGAAAGCGCACGTTCGCCGCACAAATTAGCAATACGGCTTACCGGAAGGTATAGTTATGCGCGGGAGAACTTGGTTTACAATATCTGGTGTGACCCTGAAAGGTCGTATTTGAGTTGGAATATCGGCCACGTATACTGGAGGTGGCTTATCACATTCTCATCTTCTACTTCTCGCGCCACGTGGATGCTGTGGAATGTCCTTAATAATCCGCTTCCTAGTCCTGTGGCCTCCATTTAGTGTAAGCTACGGATATTGGACATTAAGAACCACCATTTATACGTGGGGTGGTAGTATTATTAACTATAGTAATTATCATAGTGAAAATTTTACAGCCACTGGCCGGATCTGTTTGGAACATAAGGCCTTTCCAATGTAATCTTCTTCCCCACCACCTCTTCTCCTCCACCATGACCCAGTCCTCTCCTCTCTCTTCCACACTCCTCTGCACTTCCTTCTGCCACCTGCCCTTCCCCCCACTTGTATATCCAACATCTTCTTTGGTATCTTCTTCTCCTCACATAGCCGTACCACCTTGATTGTGACTTTTATATCCTGTCCTGCACTAGTTAATATAGTAGTAATAATAGTAATACATTGCTGCACTAGCTAATATAATAATAGTAATAATAATAGTAATACATTGCTGTAACCACCCTACTTTCTGCAGGCCTAATCGGTCAGGATAGCTTCCGGAGAAGGGTAGGGACGATGATAAATTAGAGGTGTAGGTTGGAAATTATTGAAGGCTTTGGTTTTTAGGGTTTATTAATAGCACTAAGAGCTACCACAAAAAATGTTATATTTAAAAGATGTTACAAAAAGATATACAAATGTTGACGTAGAAGCTCGTGAGATAACTGGCTTATGTGGAGGAATACTTAACTACCGGCTCGACTGACACCCCTTACAGATTCGAAGCCGGTACCCTGGGCACGACTGTTGTCCTCTAGCACAAGTAACCGATGACCCGATGTTCTAATCCGTGTGGCTCCTAAAAGGGGCAGAGTGATCCCTGTGAGTATATATTATTGTGTCAGCCTCGATAGCTCAAAAACAGAACCCTCTATACTGCAAATCGGCCCAATTGCTGAGCACAACGGTGACAAATTGTTATGAGTTGTCAGCATTTTTCCCTAATTTTTGCTAACTCATCATAACAAGAAGCTAGACCAGTTCTTTAACTTGCTTCGTTTCAACACTGTTATGTTAAGAATTAATAGCCAGAGCTATTATTTATGCTTATTAGTGGGGATTACTCCACCTAGGTATCATATTCTGAAAATTGAAAAATGACACCTGGACACGGGAATCCCGGGGTCCCGGTTCGATTCCCGTGTCCAGGTGTCATTTTTCAATTTTCAGAACTGTTATGCTAGTTTTAAACAAACACCACAATCTAGGGTAGGGCTTTTATATTGCTGTTGTTCTCCACTGTTAAAAATGAAATAATATTATGCTATATTTTAATAATACTACATTCACAAGAGTATGGGTTATAAAAGATTCATACTGATTTTTGGGTTGACCCAGCTCATTTTAATGTTTTCTTTGCCCCTAATGGAAAGTATGGGGCCCGGATCCTGGTTAAGTCCACTGAATAGAGGCGCTTTCCAAAGTGTTAATTACAGTGTGGTTCTATCAAACCTAGAGATTAAATTTTCCGCAGTGGCGGCTTGCGGTGAAGGTATTAAATTGTAAAGGTGGCACCTAGAGCCTATTATATTTGAAAATATAGTATGTTAAGAGACGAATCGGTTACAAGAAGGGGGTAGGGGTAGATAGGAGGCACGGGGTATAGGGGGGAGAAACAAATGTCGGGCCAACCTTAAAATTATTTTCAATTAACTTATTGATGATAAAAACTTGAAGTATGATTTATGAAAATAACGGATCGACAAAGATTCGCATTCATTTGTTTCTTTACTATTTATTTTAGCACCACGTCTTACTACCCGTTCAGATTATATGACTATATACTAATTACGCTAATGTTTTAGGGATGAGTAAGGTTGAATTTAGAGGAATTGCAACCGTGAAATTGGAAAACTATTAGGAAAAAGCGCCCTCATTGCAACCGAATGGTATCAAATACCGATCTCCCTGTCATCGGTAGTCTAGTCTATTGCCAGAGTAGCGCATTAGACCGTGCGGCCACCGAAGCTTGTTTGATTATTCTTCGAAAAATGACACCTGGACACGGGAATATGATATCTAGATGGAGTCATCCTCACTAAAAGCATAAATAATAGCTTTGGCTATTTGATTCGTTTGATGATGTTTCTGGTGTTAACGCCCTCAGTAGAAACTCTTCTTAACTATAAACGTTGACATTTGGGATCTTCATATCTCGGTTACACTATAGTCCCATTTAATCAGTTGACATTATTTTACAGAAATAATAATTGAAAATTTTCCGTCTCACATAATTATACCCAACTCATGCTAATGCGGATCCATTTTTATAATAATTACATATATTAATTATTCAATTACTTTTGTATTTAAGGCACTAATTTAACGAAATTTAATTAAAAGAGGTTTGGCGTGTGAAAACATAAAAGTATATTTTGTAGCCCTTTAAAAACCGTTGACTAAAAGTTTCTTCCAATGTCGATGCGGCTATACTTCTATCTTCCCTCCCCGCCGCTCCCCATGATATGTGTTAACAATAAACAGCTGAACCAACATCAACATCACTTACCAGAATTCCTACTCCCCTCACCCCCTACGTCTCCTCCCCCTTTCCAAACACCATCCATCACCATCACCCCATGACAAATCTGTACCACTTTGTACCTACATTTTCATCGTTCACCTGGTCTGTTGGTGCATCATGAATTTTAAACTGTTTGGGGACGCTTCACGTATCAACGAGGTCTGCTGTTGGTATATTTATGGGGTGTTAGTTAGTCCTTCGTGTCAAGGTGATAATTATAATATATATGTTTCGTACGTTTTACAAATAGAAATAAATGGCGTTACTCTGTTATATTATAACTTTTACATATTTCTAAATACTCGCATCATTTCCCTCGTTTTTCACTGACAGACTTAGTCAGAAGAAAATATTAATTTGATCAAGGCTGTTCCTATTTTGATTTATTTTTAGGGCTGGGAAGGTAAGGTGGGGGGGGGGGGGGTTCCCTACCTGAGATGTCTTATTGTGATTTCTCCAAATATAATAATATAAGGGACCATTTAAACATCAAATCTTTCTTGAAGTAATATAAATGTATTTAAACAAAATCTAGATTGTAGATGATATGGATTTTATAAGATTCCAATAAGATTTTAGTTTGAGTTCATTTGAAAATAAAAATTTTATTGCACAATTTTAACAGGTGTAAAATTATTGGCTATAAATAGTGATTCAATGGTTTTAAATCACTGCAGTTCACTATTAATAAGGAGTCAACCTTGCTATTTTGTCATATTTTGCATACCTATTTCAATGTAAAGAAAAATGTATGAGGCTGAATTTTAATATATAACAACTATGATATTAATATTATAAATATTACTTTGTGTACACCTCACATGAATGTCTAGTTAAGTTGTCAATCTCGCAGTAGACTGGACTGCTGGTGACTTGGGAGCCTGAGGTTCGACTGCCAGTTGCGTAATTTTCTCATTATATGAGTTATTATTGAGGTTTCGTCCTCCCCCTTTTATTCTAATGTGGGTGAGTTTCCCGTAAGATATCCTTTCAATCCCTGCCCATTAATATCCTTCGTGTTGAGCTTATTTTTAAAATATATACTAGAGAACGTATTTTTATTAAAAAAGTGAGTAATTACGTTGTGGGCTTGTATGACTTAAGTAGAGAACGACATAATAAATGTACTGAGCCTGAACCAGGTTTTTGTCCCTACGAAAAGTGTGCACAGAATGTCGACATTTAGACAAATCACAGGAAGAAAAGGGAAAATCCTAAGAATGAAAGTGATAAGACAATGATGGAAGACCGGAAGATGGTTGACAAAAGCTGAGAAAAGTTTGTGCGACGGCAATGGATGAGGTTCCTGTTTGATGATAAATTCTTATCTTAATTCTTTTTGTTTATTTTTTTCAGTATCACGACTGGATAAGATGTAAGAATAGTATTTTATTTTTAGTAATAAAATAAAGATGAGTTGTAATGATGAAATAAATTAATTATTTTAAAATATTTTTCCTCCAAAAATGATTTTGTAATATTTAATAAGTAGAAGTGGGATTGTTTTTACGAAGCCAGTAGCATTGGGGATTTTTTTACTGAGTAAGTAGCATAAGTTTTTTAAGGACAGGGGAGAATAGGGTTTTTTTACAATCGGAGACTTAGGTTTTTTTTACTGAGTCAGTAGCATAGGGGTGGTTTATTTTACAGAGTCAGTAGCATAGGGGCTGTTTTTTACTGTGTTAGTATCAGTAGGATGGATTTTAATAGAGTTATATCCTTTATAGAATTGAATAATGCTTGTGCATTTTCTCAGATACACCTTTATACCTACCTCCTAAGACTAACAATTATGTTAGATTTTCAAATAAAACATAATTTAACAAATTATCTTCTCCATAAATTGGATATCTCAGCATCCTCTCTATGGATTAGTATTTTACTTTATTATAATAATATTTTAACCCAAACTAGCTGCCACTTGGTTTGAGGCTTCAAACTCGCTCTAATAAATGCAATTTCAATGTTTTAATCTCCATCGGGTACACTGGGCTATGTTTAAACATGTGATATACCTGTGATTTTCGCATCTCCCCTACACGCTAATGGTGATGCACTTCTTATGAAACTACTTTAACTATCTCTAGCCTTGGAGTTAAACATAGGTCAACTACTATTAATCCGAAACAATATTTATAAAGTATGTGAATATTTAAAGTTTTAGAATTTGCTGCAATCGTTGAAAAATAATTTATTTTAAAAAAATAGCTAAAAGCTTTTTAATTTACACTCACAAAATTATTTGTATTTTAATATTGTTTTGAAATTTTTCAATAGCAAAAAATATCAAAAGCAACAAAATTGAGAAACCAATTGCAAATGTTCAAGTTATTTGATAACATTTTTTTTAATGGCAAGCTGTGAATCTAGAAAAAAATTCTAACCACTCCCATGAATAAATTATTACTATTTTTAAGAAAGTATTTAGATCTTTGTATGAAAATATTTTCTTCGCTCACTATTTGTAGCCTCTTTCCCATTCGTTACTGTTCCGTCCCTCAACTTATTTTATTGTGATAAGCTTTTAGTTTTACTTTTTATATTTTTTCCCCTTTCGGTTTAAAAGATACCTTAATTATTTTTTAAAATAAAAGGTGTTGTAATGACGCATAGATCTAATTAATGTCCAGGTGTCAGTTGTAGCTTCATAAAAACATAATATTTATTTAAATAAAAGAGTTAATATTTATTTTATATTAGGGTATTAAAATGTATTAATATTTTGGAGAATTCACTGAGTGTATTTCTTTCGTGTTACATTTTAAAATACAAACTTGCCCAAATAAATAATATTAATCTAGTGGTCAATTTAAAAATAATGTAAGTTGACGGGAAAATTATCTAGAAGATCATTCATCTTAAATTTGAATCAATTATATATATAAAGAACCCTTCTAACTATCATCTCAAACATAGCTGTTTGAGGAAATATATTTTAAAATTTTATATATACCTACTTTATCCTGAATAGTTAAATATTAAGAAATGTTCAATGAACATCATTTAGATAATATATTTAGTGAGAAATAGAATTTTTTTATACCAAAATATGACGAAAAACAACATAAAGTTAAAAGTTTCTAGATTTTTTTAAATCTATTACCGTTTCCAGCCTGTGGCCTGGGTCAATTTTTTATTATTGCAAAATATTTATGACGATGCCAAACTATGTTACAAAACTTCATTTTAATAAGATATCCGATGTGAATGTTTTAATCCTGAGGAACAGATAACAGAAAGTGAACAAGTGAGAGGAGAAGAGATTAAAGTAGGAAGACTGGTGAAGGATAGAGGAATTTATAAACATTTTTATTAAAATGCCCTGGCCAAAGGCTGGAAACAGTTTATGGTGATGATAATGACTATAGTCTAAATTACACAAGGAATAAGCAAATGTTGGTGGTAACCTTACTGAAAGTTTCATATCATGTAGTATATTTGAAGACCAGTCTAGGAATAAGTTAATAAGTCTAATTAAATGAGTGATAGAGACAGATAAAAGAATAAATTATGTTGATAATGGATGATACAAAGAAAGGAGCAATAAATAAAGTACCTAAAACTATAATAATTGTTCGTAATTCCACCTGCACTACCAATCACACGCTCTAAGGTGCTAGACTCGATAAATACCAGATTACTGCTGACGTAGAGGTCAAGATTTGAATCTCGTCTGAGAACGCTATGGTAGGTTTTTTCCCTCACGTGAGATTCATCATTGTTGCTATCTCATATTTTCTTCACGCTCATACGAGTGCACTTTCTATGAAACCATCTTCACCACTCCTCCTGCTCTCACTTCCTATGAAACCATCTTCACCACTCCTCCTGCTCTCACTTCTTCAAAACCATCTTCATCACTCCTCCTGCTCTCCCTTCCTTTAAAACCATCTTCATCACTCCTCCTGCTCTCAATTTCTATGAAACCATCTTCACCACTTCTCCTTCTCTCACTTCCTATAAAACCATCTTCATCACTCCTCCTGCTCTCACTTTCTATGAAACCATCTTCACCCCTTCTCCTTCTCTCACTTCCTATAAAACCATCTTCATTACTTCTCCTGCTCTCACTTCCTTTAAAACCATCTTCATCACTCCTCCTGCTCTCAATTTCTATGAAACCATCTTCACCACTTCTCCTTCTCTCATTTCCTTCAAAACCATCTTCACCACTTCTCCTTCTCTCACTTCCTATAAAACCATCTTCATCACTCCTCCTGCTTTCACTTTCTATGAAACCATCTTCACCACTTCTCCTTCTCTCACTTCCTATAAAACCATCTTCATCACTCCTCCTGCTCTCAATTTCTATGAAACCATCTTCACCACTTCTCCTTCTCTCATTTCCTTCAAAACCATCTTCACCACTTCTCCTTCTCTCACTTCCTATAAAACCATCTTCATCACTCCTCCTGCTTTCACTTTCTATGAAACCATCTTCACCACTTCTCCTTCTCTCACTTCCTATAAAACCATCTTCATCACTTCTCCTTCTCTCAATTCCTATAAAACTATCTTCACCACTCCTGCTGCTCTCACTTCCTATAATACCATTTTCATCACTCCTCCTGCTCTCACTTCCTTCAAAACCATCTTCATCACTCCTGCTCTCCCTTCCTTTAAAACCATCTTCATCACTCCTCCTGCTCTCAATTTCTATGAAACCATCTTCACCACTTCTCCTTCTCTCACTTCCTTCAAAACCATCTTCACCACTTCTCCTTCTCTCACTTCCTATAAAACCATCTTCATCACTTCTCCTGCTTTCACTTTCTATGAAACCATCTTCACCACTTCTCCTTCTCTCACTTCCTATAAAACCATCTTCATCACTTCTCCTTCTCTCACTTCCTATAAATCCATCTTCATCCCTCTTGCTATTTCTGTTAAGTCCAAAATAATATACGAATGAAAAGATCTAGTAATCTATAATTATATAAAGTCTAAACCCACTCAATTACTCATCCCCATACCTCCCCAGCCCCTGGGCATGGAAACTTGAAATTTGGCGTGAAGGTTCCTTTCAGACCCTAGGCAAGAGCTAAGACAGGGTTTTGTGATATTTAGCCCCTAAAGGGTGAAAAGGAGGGTTAAAATATTTCTAAATTCACTAATTTGTCTTTTGAACCAGTGGCATAGAGCCTTGAGATTAAAAATTAAGGTTCCTTTCTAGGATTAAGCTAGACGGTTTTGAGGTTTTTTAAAAATTGCATCCCTTAAGAGGGAAGGAAGAAGAAAAAGGTGGTTGAAATTTTCCAAATTCACTTGTGTATCTTTTAAACCTTGAAATTTAAACTTAAGATTTATTTCTAGATTCAGGCTATATATTTGAGAGGATTTTTCAAATTTAATTCCCTAAGAGGTTTAGTAGAGGCAGAGAGGCGTGCGACTTGCTTTGCTTAGCAAGAAGGTAGCAGGATTTCTTCATATGACCAGAAAAATCTAAAATTGGAAAATTTCAAAATGGGGTTCAAGCAAACAGGGTTCCTATAATTTGAAAAACTTTTTAGATGAGGCAGAAAATTAAAATTTGGCATAGAGAAATTGAAACAACTCTAGATAAATCTATCTTAAAATTTGAAATTCCTAAGAGTGAATTGGAGAAAAGGTTTGGCTGTGTTCAAAATTTCAAAAACTAATAAAAAACTATTTCCAATGTTGTAGAGTCAGAAATTTAGCAGGCAGGTAAAAAAAACTCTCAATAAATACTAAGGGTTGAAAATGGTAGATTTTTATTTTTATTTTACTGTCCCTTTTACCCTTATAGTCATTTTTACACTTTTTAACAATTTTATTAACCTTTTTCAAAAAAAAGTTTTACTTTTTATTATTTTTGTTCTTTTTAATCTTTTTACTCTTGGCTATTCTCCCTGGCAAAGTAGGTACTTCACACTAGTTCTATATATAAGCTTAAAATAGGAATAACACTTGCTGTTATTCCTTGTAGTTTATATAAATATAATAAAACCCGCATTAGTGAGCCCTCGGACTAAATTTCTGTCTCATTTAGTGTGGTTTCCCGGTGAAAGGGACGGGTCTATAATCCCACTTGACTCAACTGTTATTGAATAACTATCAAGGGTGTCTTGTAATTTAATGACAAATTTTCTCTTCGTTTTATTATCTAACGCTGCTATGCTCATGAAAGATAATCAACAACTGTTGATATTACCTTATGAATAAAATTAAACTTTATGTTTCTACTGGAGAAATAGTTTATTTATTTTGGCAAAAAAAAACTTACCCTTGACTCGCGTCCCCTAAATCCCCATCTCATTATGGTTGTTGTTTCCTAAATGTTTTCTCACTCTTCATCAACGTGACTTTTAGTACATTTTATCTGAATCCCACCTTTCTCCTCCCTATTCAGATGGCGTGATTAAAGTTTGTATAGCCTATACGGGTATTAAGACGTGATGGAAAAAATAAGTATGATATAAAATTAGAAATATATTATTTCTTGTGAGGTCCAAAAGTATATCGATAATCTATCCTATCTCTTAACTTATTCCTCCAATGCATTCGCGTCCCTTTGCTGGAAGATTTATATAACTGTCTCTGGATAGAAACAATCAGATCTGAACGGATGGCAAAGTCAATGACGACGAATCATGTGACCAATCGAAGTGATTATTTGACTGGCCGGTCACGTGATGGGATTATCCTGATCGATTGGTCTTCGTCGCTTCATTGGTTAGGGCTCTGCTCCATGGCTGTGAAGTTGGGAAACCATGGTTGGTTCTGGACCCAATTGATCGAGCTACATATACCTTTTTTTTTTATTCGAGAGAAAGCAAGGACTTGTGCTCGACTATATCATCCGTGTTTTTCTCAAGATTATAAAAAAAAACTTAGCGTAATGTTGAAACACTTTTTAAACACAGTTATTTTGCGAAACAAGACTTACTAACTTACTTTACCAATATCAATCCAAGCACTCAACTTAAAAATGCAAGACTCACAAACATACTTAATAACCCATTTGAAGATAAATTCTATAACTGAAAACTCAGATGGACTTTTTTTTTGTACACACTATTTTTATACAATTAATTTACATTTGTTTGATTATAAAATGTTCAACAAAATATCTAGCTTCAAACCACGTGTTGGTTTATTCTTCTCAAATAATTATAAAGAACAATTGTGAAGTTTATAAATTTCATCAGAAAAATTTGAGTGAATTTCTTTAAGGGCATATTAAAATTTTAAAACTGACCTCTCTCTCACCCAAATATATATATATATTATTTTATTGTGTCGATTATTTAACAGGAGTTATTTCCTCACCTCTACCTCTCCCCTCCCAGATATTCATCAACATCATCATCATCATTAAAAGCTTCCAGCCACTGGTTGGGTCTGTTTGTAACATTAGCCTCTCCACCGCCTTCTTTCCTCCCACCAACTCTCATCCCTCCACCTTGGCCCAGTCTTTTCCTCTTTCCTCCACATTCCTCCTTACTTCCTTGGCCTTCCTCCCAGCCTCTTACCCCCCACCTCCATATCCAACATCCTCCTGGGTATCATTTCCCTCTCCATTCTTCTCACATGGCCATACCACCTTTGTCGTGCCCTCTCTATCCTGTCCTGGACTGGCTCTTCCTTTACTATTTCATCTTATTCTCTAATTTCTCATCCTGTCAAATATTGTCTCATCAATCCTGCTTCTCAGAAATCTCGTATCACTCGCCTGTATATTTTGAAAGTTGTTATTTACAGACAAGTCCTTATTTTTGAAAAAAAAAAAAAGCATGATTATTTGATTATAGACAAGAATATTGGCAACAAAGAAAGAGGAACTTTGTATTAATGTAGAATTTTTCTCCCCCTTTTAATCCCCTTATTTCTCCCTCTCTCTCTCTCACGTATGTTTACAGCTAAACAGTAAATCCCATCCACCATCACACACATACCTAAAACTGTAGTGGAAATCGCCCCGGCTATTTGTCTATCTTAACTCATTATGTCATGTTTCGACCAATATTATTTCATACTCATGCATGATGGCTATTTTGTATTCCAAAATATAGTCCCTTCTTCTCCACACGCTTCCTGAGGGATGGATGTTTGTGAAGATTGACGTTAGGCATATGAACAAGTTGTTGTTTTACCAAACCAGTTTATTTTTCACCACCCCTCTGACTCTCTCTCTCTCACTCTCACTCTCATCCACATTCTATCAATCCTTTCCACACAAGCGAATCATATTCTTTGGAAATATTGAGGAGGGAGGAGGGGGTTTGTTACTCAGGTCTGTATTTCTCTCTACTCCCACCCACGCGATATCTGGACTGTTCCCCACGTCGAGACTTCCCTATCGATCCTCTTCTGTGTTCTCATTCTCTCTCTCTCTCTTCCCCATGCATCCTTCCTTCTCTACCACACACACATTCTTTGTCTCTCTTCACCACCCCCTTCACTGCGTTACCTTCCCCTTTAACTTTTTTTTTAGCACCGCGTCTTACTACCTGTTCAGGTAATATGCAGTTGTATAAACTACGATAATTAGTTATGGATGAAAGGGTTTAAATTTAGAGGAAGTGTACCCGGATTTGCGTGGAGAGAGAGAGAGTAAAACCATTTTTAGGGAAAAAACCTCCTTCAATACACCCGACTGAGATTCGAATCTTTATCTACCTGTCATTGGCATCCAGTCTATTGCGAGAGTGGTGCCTTAGACCATGTGGCCACCAAAGCAGGTCCCTTCAACTTCAGTGGCCACATGGTCTAAGGCATCACTCTCGCAATAGACTGGATGCCAATGACAGGTAGATAAAGATTCGAATCTCAGTCAGGTGTACTGAGGGTGATTTTCCTCTCTCCCTCCACGCGAATGCAGTTACACCTTCACTAAATTCAGTCTTCCTTACCCGTTACTTATTAACGTAATTATTACATAGGCGTAGGTATAACTTGAACAGATAGTAAGTCGCGGTGTTAAAAAAATAAATTTTCTATCACTTGTCTCTTTTTCATATTTCCCGACCCACTATATGTTTGTATCTTTTGTTTTGTCTCTTTTCCCTTACTTATTCATATTTATCCATCCTGGCTTTCTTTCTTGGTTTAGTATGACTGTCTTGATAAACCAATTAATATTTACTTTACTAACATGTCATATATTTACTATCTCTACCTTTAATTCAAATCTTCTTCAAACTAAAGCTGCCATCTCCCTGTATATATATATATATATATATATATATATATATATATATATATAAAGCTGCCATCTCCCTGTATATTATATATATATATACAGGGAGATGGCAGCTTATATACCCATATATATATATATATATATATATATATATATATATATATACCCATTTCTCCAATGCTTTCTCTTTCTTAGATGAGATCTGTATCTCTGTCACTCTTTTAGTGTTTCATTTTTAAAGAGCCAGTGAGTAAAAAACCTCGACTACTTTTTCCTCGCACCATCAACCGCCTTAACTCAACTTTTCATTTCCTCCCTTTCTTTTTTCCCTGCACCTGTTCTAACCAGTGCTATGAATATAGAAATGAAAAAAGAGTTGCTTGGTTTCGTGATTTTTTAATATATATATATTTGTCATTGGAGTGGGCTTTTAAAAATACATCACGTAATTCGTTAAAAACTTTTCTCATGGCACATAGTGTGTCTTATGACAGTTATTCGGGAAATACGTGTTTCTAAGAGTAGAAGGTTGCTCTGTTATTAAACTTCAAAATAAAATATTGATTATATTAATTTTAATATCTTCTTAGCATTCCTAAACATTGTGCTTTAATAACGGTTAAAATATTATGTATTTGATTTAAATTGTTATCGTGTTCAACTATAATATTTATTTGGAAATGTACAAATACATTTTTATTTTTAACACCACGTCTTACTACCCGTTAGGGTTGTACGCATATTTATTAATTAGGACGTTAATGTTCTAGGGATGAATACGGTTGAATTTAGAGGAGTTGCACCCATATTTGCGTGGAGTGAAATTGGAAAATAAATTAGGAAAACCCTCGCTCGGTGCACCGGACTGGGATCGAACCCCGATTTCCCTGTCATCGGCAGTCTAGTCTATTACGAGAGTGGTGCGTTAGACCATGCGGCCACTGATGTATGTCAAATCCATATTGATTATAATTGATATACGCACTTACGCTAATGTGCAATGGTAGGGTGATTGTGAGATGAAATGGAGGACCTACAGTTTAACGTGGGATCCTAACCACGGTAGAGGCCTGGCATTCCTCACATGCACAAGTTGTGACTAATACACGTCTTGTCAGAGGTGAAGGAAGGGTGTGGCATTCAGATAAATCTGTGCCGGGACCGAGGATTGAACCCCGGACCCTCAGCACAGAAGTCTGACACCTTACCCCTAGACCACCAGGTCACCCTTCATATTGATTATAAGAAGGTTCGGTAAGCATGATAACTTCAATAACGATATTACTCCCATTCGTACGTTTAAATCAAAGAAAATCTCTGAAGTATGAAGGGCATTTAGAGTAGTTTTAAATTAATTTCGTCCTAATAGGCGTGGATCGAGGATGAGAAACCCACAATAATGAATCACATGTGTAAAACCACTCTGGCCGAGATTCGAAACTAGACGTTCCCGTCACCGACGATCCAATCTATTGAAAGATTGACGTCTTATACAACATAACCATTGAAGTGTGTTGTTAGTATACAAAAATGAATATCCTTTATAATATTACACATTTTATTCATCAGTAACCGTACTGGTAAATAAAATATGTTGTTTTACATAAGTTATTGTTCAGAATACTCACGTTAAACATATTACTATTTTGTTATGAAACCGTCATCACCAAAACAAAACCACAAACAAAATGACGTGAATTTGATTAAAATCAGAAGAGCGTGAAAACATGTTGTATGATACTTCCGCCTGTAATAAATAATCCATTTGACTTTTTTACTGTTGGTACCTGTTGGCATGGTATTGTTTTGTATTTGTGGTGTAGTAAAATTTGTATTCAAGAAAACAAACAGCTCTTTTTGACAGTTTTGTCAGCTTGTATAGCTTTGAAAATTCAAATTCAAAGAACATAAAAATAGTATTTTAGTTGTAGGTAACCACAACTTTTAGCTCATCAGTTGTATCCTTAAATTAGACCTATTCACTTCGTTATATTTTAATAACCGGGCATTTAAATTAGATATTACTTAATATATTCAGTCAATTCCATTTTAGATTTACATTTAAATATATCCTAGCTATGCATTAAATTCTAATTATTTTAAATTAATTTTAGAATTTATGTTTTGTAATATACATTATATTCAAAAGGTGTAAATTATTTTAGATATCTACGGACGATATTAAAAAAGCAACTTGATTAATTTTGTGAAAGCTGAAAATTTCATTATTTAAAATTACAAAATATATCATGAGGTGGTTTATTTTTTCCCAAATTTGATTAAATAAGTGTTTATTTGAGGGTATTAAGCTCAAGTTAGATTTTATTTTTTTAAATATTATGGTCAAAGTCGTTTTAACACGTTTAATTAACCCAAAATTTTACTGATCAGATTCAATTTAAGATACTCAGCATGTAATAAGCTCTATGATGGCCAAAATTATATAACCATACATATTTATAATCTAATATAAACATATACTGCTAGTATATTTTCAGGTCTAATCACTAGGAGGTTTACCATTGTGGCCGCAATATAATTATTTAAACATAGGTTTATAAATGCACACAAATTTACTACAATTCGATTAAAATTTATTAAAACACTAATACGAACACCTATATACTATGAACTAAACATTTTATTTAATCATACTTTAATAATATATTCTTAATGACACAGATTTGTTTAAAACTTAAGTTTACTAGGCAGAGTAAATTATTTCACCATAGCCAATAAAACATTTGTAATACCTTTTCAGAAACTCGTTACAAAATAGATTTTTTAAAAACACTCAACTTTATTAAATTTTACATAGCTGAATATTTTACAATTTGGTGGAATATTGAAGCAAATGTTGGAATATTTTTAGTATCATAATATCCAGCTAGGTAAATAATAAAACAAATAAAGTCAAGTAGAGTGATGTAATATTTGAATATAACATTTCATGAACGTATCTTGAAATGATATAAACCTGTTTGTTAGATATCGCACTAAGTTTACTCCCAGTAAAAACTTTGTTACTCGGAAAATGATGTTCTTTGATCTTGCCTATTTGATCTCTCGGCGTATTGGTTAAACTTCACAAACAAACTATTTTGTGGGGTAAATTTAGTTCTAAAGATAACCATCTTTGTTTGGCAGATGTGTAAGGAAAATATAAACTGTTAATTATGTATCGAGCTTGCAGAGGCATTCTTAGGTTGATGTATCGAAGCCATAAATTAACGATAGTCTCGCGAGAAGCTTGAAGGTTACGCTCTTCAAGGGTGTTAATGGGTTTCTGCCATTTTCAATTTGATTACGTAAACAATCTTTTGCTTTTCTAAATTATACCCAGTCCTTTTTATAATTAATATCAAAAGTATTGTTTGATTTAGTCAATTTACGAAACCTCAGATGAAACGGTACAGAACCTGTCTACATAGCTAAGGCTTCCGGGTTTAATTCCCAGATTGAGAGAAAATTGTATCTTTGGTGAAACAGAGGCGTTCTTATTTTATCAATGATCAATTGATGGCCACAGTACTGCTCTTTATGTTTGTTGTGGGGCTAAGTTTATTTAATAATCTTGTAAATATATAATCAATTGATCAATTTTTAAAAGACCTTACTAAACCAATTTATGTGTAGTCAACTTCAAAAATAACCATTAAGTAGGGAGCAGTTCTAGATGAATGCTATTGAATTTGACAATCTTATGTTGCATTGGGTTGAGTCCTAAACTAAAATTTAAATAAATAATACAGTGCACCGCACAGACTTTTTCTCTCTTATCTTAAAATAAGACACAATTTACTAAAAACTTGAAAGATTTGTGAAACGAAATAATATCCATTGTTGCAGAAATACTTCACCAAAGAGATGAAATAATATAAACTGTTACAACAACACTAGGTCCACCAAAGAGCATATCAATCAGTTTAAATTTCTAAGTTCTTTATAAAAAAATGTTTGCTTATAGCTCAGAAACGGTTGGGTTTTATAAAAACATATTTTAAATAAAATGTTTTTATTTTTAATAGTTCTATAACTTTACAACAATGTATAATTTTGTATCTGAAATGGTTGCAGTGATTTAATCAAAATTATATACATCCGCTTTTGTAAACTACCCTTAAATTTATTTTAATGATAAAACTAGAGTATCCATTTTGTTTTACATGTTGCACAATGCCAAGATACAAAGTTTAATCAAAACCATTAGAGCGTATTTCAAGGGAATTGATTTTATCTCTTTTTGTCTATCAGTAAACTAACCTTAATTTTAGGGTTGGATATCCCATTCCAAAAATTCCCTGGGGGGAACCTTTTGAAAAGCCTAGTTACTATGTATGGTTTCGACTCTAGTCCGAGGTACAGACATACAGACAAACAGATGCCATAGTGAAAAGCACTTTCTCAATTTAAGTGGTTCATGAAACGTCGACATTTTGTTTGATTTTTTTTTACTATCACAATATTTCTCTCACCGAGTGGTCGAGAGAAAGTAAAATCCAATCTAAACACATAATAATTCTCTAAGAACATAATTAAAATGATCCGTCCCAATCAAGTTGTCAGGAGTTGGGCTGGAGCTAAAGAAGCGATAAGCGGTCATTTAAAGTCTCTCCTCTGCGTGTAGTGGGGAAAATTTTACATTTTGATCTGAGCTTAACATCAAGAGATCAAAATCATTCGAAAGTTTACAGCTTGATACGAGTAAACTTTTAGCTACAAGGTAGAATAAGGGCTCATTTTAATGTCCAATAAAAAGTTTCGAATAAACTTAAGCGCGATATCTTGCAGACAACGCTGCAACAACTCAATATATTTGTTTTAATTTTAAATATTAATTATTGCTTACTAGAAATAATTCAAAAAAGTAAAATTGATGATGTAGCTCTAACTACCATATTTTTTAAAATGATCTATCCTCATGTATAGTTCTCGTTAGTATTTTTCAAACTGCCTTGGCTTCATTATTTTTAGCACCGAGCCTTACTACCTCTTCAGGTTATACGTGTATGTACTAATTTATCTAGTGAGTTCAGGATGAGGATGATTGAATTTTGATTAAGTGTGCCCGCATTCGTGTGTGAAGTGAGAGTAGTAAACCGTTTAGGGAAAATCACACTCATTACACCCTACAGGGACTCGAACACCGGTCTCCCTCTCATCGAAACATTGGCAGTCTGGTCTACTGCGAGAGTAACGCCTTAGATAATGCAGCCACCGAAGTAGATATGAGGAAGGTTGAATTCAGAGTAGCTGTACCCGTATTTGCTTGAAGGGAGAGTGAAAAAACAATATTGGAAAACTTCCTCAGTACACCCGAACTGGATTTTAGCCGCAATCTGCCTGTCATAGACAATCTAGTTTAACACGAGAGTGACGCCTCAGACCATGCGGACACCGAAGCAGGTGACTTCATTGTTAGTATAGTCTAATCACACTGTGTGGTGATAACAGGCAAGATTTTTTACAAATACGTTAAATTACCAAACACAGAGAAAACAAATTATTTAACTGACCTTTGTGAACTGTGATTGGGAATACCTGGAATGATGAGATGATGGCTTAGGTGGCTCATTTTTGTTTCTTGAACACTTATTAATTAATTCACACGTGAGAGTTTCATGGCTGTGTGTCCCGAGGCTAAAAAAACGCTTTGATCACAGTTTTACCCGTTATGATAAGAAAAGCGCGGGACGAGCGATCCTATCGCCATTAGGGGAGAAGGGCGGGAATTGGATCAAATAACAACACTGACATACTTGAAATTAACTTTACTATTATTACTATTATTATTACTATTATTGTTGTTGTTGTTGTTGTTGTTGTTACTATCACCACGTCTTACTACTCATTTGGATTGTACACATAAGTGATAGTGACGAAAAAGGCTGAATTTGGAGGAATTGTGCCCACATTTGCGTGGAGGGAAAGTAGAAAAATATTTGTGTTTAGGAATAAAAACACTTAGTACACTCGACTGGGATTCGAACCTGATTTCCCTGTCAACAGGTCATTATCACACTAGAGTGATGCCTTAGAACATTTTACCAACGAAGTAGGTGGTAATAAATTTGAATTAGGTGATTTTCCGCCTGTGTACGACACGTTAAGCCCATCACACAGGCCTGTACATGTACGATACAACTATTCAATTTTAAAAAACGTGCTAGACTTTTTAGGCTAAGTGAGGAATCCGGCCCACTTTTAAGGGACCATAGCTTGAATCCGAGGGAGGAGCTTTACGTTGTTTGTATGTGTTCGTCTTGCTATCAAATTAATAACATTCTTAAGATTGTCAGTTTAGGGTTACGGTTAATCCATAAACCACGTGGAACTGTTGATAAGGAGGAGCTCTAATGTCTACATGGTGCTCCAAGGGGGATGATGGGGTATGTTTACATAACAGTGTTACGTAACAAAACAAATCTTATTGTTTTAATGTTGAAACAATTGATATTATTGTTCATGTTTTCACCGTTAGTAAACATAATTAAACTTCCGAATCTGAGTAGTATTAAATTTGAGTCCTCCTATTAGTGTCATAAAAGCTTTACTATGAAATGTTGATGTGAAAAGTTACGTAACACAGATTGGAAGGGGGGAAGGGGTCAGGCTAAATGTCCACTTGGTGTAACGTTGGGTGAAAGGGAGGGTAAAAAAAGTAATAAAAACGTATTACGTGGTTTACGAATGACACCTTAGGAGCACTTTACGTTCTAAACTTTACTATTACTTACTGTTCTTGGCCTAGGCTGAGAACGTTGTTAAGGATATTATGCCGATCGACCTCACCTGAGGGAATCTGGTTCGTACCCCACAAATTTATGAGTTTATTCTTCACGTAGTTTGAAAGAAGATGTGATTGAGAGTTCACCAAAAATGTAGTACCTAACACCTAAAGCCCAAACTAAATTCTACCACCTATACTGAGCTTTTAATTGAGATAGTGATATTGATAAATTATAAATCTGGGTTTAGAAAGTGCAGCCATCTACACCGCAAAAATAAATATTTCTAAATAATATAGACTTAATAAATTCGCATATGAGTACCTTAATTTTTATGAATTAATTGTCCGCATACATACCCACATATGCGGTCATGGAGTCGAAGGAGTCAGTCACACATTATACTGGATTGCTTGTGACATAAGTCAAGGTTCGAATTTAGTCCTGGTGCTATGTATGGCGGTTTTCCACACATGATTTATCACTATAGTTTTCCCATCCTCTTTCCACACTAATACGTGTACAATACCTGTAATTATTTATTTCATCCGTTCCATTTAGATTAAGGTGTTAGAATAGTAGAGCTTAAATTCATAAACGCCAGAAACCAAGTGGGTTTATAATGTTCCTAGGTGAAGCTGTCCGGCAGTAGGAGAAAAAACAGGAAAGGAGGAAAATACAAATGCCAATACATTTGTGCTGTGATCACCCTAATAAATGGTATAATTCCATTCACAAAGATCCATTCTACGATCCAATAACAGCTTTCATTACCAAGGCATTTAGCTCTTAATGATCAACAAAAACATGTGGATTTTTTCTAACTTTTCATAGGGGAAAATTTTCAACTTTTAAACTATGTTATTAATCACAACTTGTGAATGTGAGGAATGCCAGGCCTCCACCGTGGTTCGGATTCCACGTTAAACTGTAGGTCCTCCATTTCATCCCATAATCACCCTACCATTACACATTAGCGTAAGTGCGTATAACCCGAACGGGTAGTAAGACGCGATGCTAATAATAATAATAATAAACTATGTTTACAAATCAACATATATATGTTTACAAATCAACATATATATATATATATATATATATATATATATATATATGGGGTCAAATAAAATAGTTGTGTGGTCATTATAGTAGACACCAAACTCGTGAACTGCTAAAGGTGTCGTCAATATTTAATCTAAAGGCAACATATGAATGGAAATATCTCAACTACAGTCTGATATTTATAGATAGATAGCCCTTTATTTGAAAACTGGAAGCTCGTGTTGCCACAGTGAAAAAAATTAACTGTACTGAAGCAATATTTGATTGGACTAAAAGAAGTTTTGATATAAATAGTGCAAAAATACCTACCTATTTTCACCTTCCCTACACTCCCAACTTAATGTCGGTGATCACCCACTTCAGTGGCCGCATGGTGTAAGGAGTCGGTCTAACAGTAAACTATACTGCCGATAACGGGGCTATCGGGATTCGATCCTGGTCGGGTGCACTAAGGGTGTTTTTCTAAATGGTTTTCCACTCTCCCTCCACGTAAATACGGGTACACTTCATATTAATTCAACCTTTCTAATCCCCGGCTCATTGACAAAGTTTGTACAAATGGCGTAAAATCTCAAAATGATAGTAAGACGCGGTGCTACAAAAAAGTTGGTTTTCTAAAATGAGCTTCCTATAAAATTAGAGTCTGTCACGTCCATCCCCATGAGCTGGTAATAGCCTTTTTGTTAAATGTACTAACATATTTAAAATCAATGTAGTGTACATGTATCCTTGTTGCCCTAAGCCTGTGTATGGAACAAAGTAGGAGGCCGATGATAACATAATTTTACCACAGTAGCCACCCCTTCCCAACAATCACCCTCAGCCCCCACACACCTCTTCCGTCCTACCAATTATATTTCCACGCACGTACGATGAAGTTTCCGATTCATTCCATTGTATGGCCAGTGTTTCGGAAAACAATTAGAGAAAAAAAAAATTAGCTCCAATTGCGTGGGGAAAAAAAAAACAGCTCAGTAAATGTTTGTTTGAGTGATAAAAAATAATAATGCTATGTACGTGGTAAATTTTCATATTAAATATTGCGTGGTTTCTGTGCGTGCGTTTTCTAAAATCAAATATCAAATAAAAGTGGTTAGTTTAGCCAGCGGGTGCACTGGCACCAAAAGATATATTTATTTATTTGATGTATTTAAAGTGCACTGTCTGCACCAACCGATTATATCAGCACACGAGAATTTCTATAAACGAGAGCGAAAGGTCCTATATATTTTGCCGGGAAAGTATTTTCACATAGCTTCCTGGGTTATTATACCTCATACATGCCCACAATCGACATGGGACCGAAGCGATGGCTTGTTTCCCCTTCGAAGAAAGTTGTGCTACGGATTTTTATCGCTAAAGAAATGGAATGGACCGATTTCATAGTCAGACTTAGTACGCCTCAAGTGCGGCGCTATAGTAAATATGGGACGACAGCCACCTAGAGCAGGATGGAATGAACCGGTTTCATAGTTAGACTTAGTACGCCTCAAGTGCGGCGCTATAGTAAATATGGGATGACAGTCACCTAGAGCAGGATGGAATGGGCCTGTTTCATAGTTAGACTTAGTACGCCTCAAGTGCGGTGCTATAGTAAATATGGGATGACAGTCACCTAGAGCAGGATGGAATGGGCCTGTTTCATAGTTAGACTTAGTACGCCTCAAGTGCGGCGCTATAGTAAATATGGGATGGCAGTCACCTAGAGCAGGATGGAATGGGCCTGTTTCATAGTTAGATTTAGTACGCCTCAAGTTCGGCGCTATAGTAAATATGGGACGACACCTAGCTAGACCATAATGGAATGAGCCGGTCTCATATAAGAAACTGGCCCATTCCATTCAAGTTTAGGTAGGTGCCGTCTTGTATTTAGTATAGCACCGTACTTGAGGCTTGTACTAGGTTGACTATAAAACTAACTTGGCCTATTTATAACGTTTTAAGTTACTGCTAAGTTAAATAGTAATTTTATATGACAAACAAATAAAACTATATATTTTAAATATTTACAATGCATTGATTTCGTCCTCACTGGTAAACGTATTTCTACCTTTGGATTCTTCAAATATACACACACCACTTGATGAGAAATGGCAACGATATGTAGTAAAAAGAAATTTGCAGAGTAAAAAACTACACGTGAACGAAGAAAAAGTGGTAAAGAAGACACAATGCGCTATCGTGATCCACCGCTATACACCTATAAGTCGCGCATGTGTATATTTAGAACCTAAATGGGAACAAGAGTATTTTAAATCGATTTCCATTTCATGTGTAGTGAATATTGTGCGAGATGAATATGCAGTATTTCCGCCAACGTCGTTCGCTGTCAGTAACAGAAAAGCGTGTGTTGTGTCGTGTGTTGGCCATGTAAAAGTCTGCTCACTCTATATAGAAAGCAGAGGGGAGGGGGAAGTGTTGAAAACTAGTATTACTTTTTCAGCCATGATAGGAGAAAGTTATTTTAGTTTGGTGTAAACTCGTTGAAATACAAATACATACAAAAATATAGGCGACAATATTTATAAATTCTAGTTTTTGTCTTTTAGCACCGCGTCTTATTACCTGTCATATCATATGTAATAATCACGTCAATGTATTAAGGGTGAGTAAGGTCGAATTTATAGGAAGTGTATGTGCATTTTCGTGGAAGGAGAATGGAAAATCACTTAGGGGAAACCACCCCCTATAAATGAAACCGGTTTTTGAACTGCAATATATCCATCATCGCTGGTTGCCTTAGGCTATGCTACCACCGAAGCGGGTATTTTGAAATCAGAGGATACAATTATTGTAGGGGTGGTTTTCTTTGTCAAACGAGGGGGCTAAGCCCTGCAAGGCCACTTTGAGAACCTCAAAGATGGAAATAAAGAGTAAGTTAGAGATGGGCGACCCACATTGGTGTGAACGCGGACTAAACGTCAAGCTCAACTAGTCTGTTTTTTCCTGTGATGGGACAGGTCAGGATTTGAGTCCCAGTCATGTGCAGTAAGTTTTTCCTAAACAGTTTTCCACTCTCCCTCCATGCAAATGCGGCTACATTTATTCTCGAGTAATACTTTTATTATCCTCTTACCCCACTAGCATTAGTCAAATACGTTAATCCTGGACGGGTAGTAGCAACACGCTCTAGGAAAGAGATTGGAGGAAGGGGTCATAGAGGGGAGAGAGGAGTATAGGAGGAATGGAGGGGAGGAAGGTTATTGATTGGGTGGTGTATGAAGCGCCAACCCGAGCGTTCAACCAGTACACCGCGCGACACCAGATTGTATTTTTTTTATTTCACTAGAGTCCGTCTGCATATTTATTTTATACTACAAAGTGGCAAGCCTTTGTCTCTTTCCTCTAATTAGAACCGGGTCAAAACCTCGCAGTAAGGTCACACACTGCATCAACCACCCAGCCCAAGCTCCGAAAAGATAGGAGGTTAGAATTCTGGCAAATTAGGCTTAGCTGCAGCGTGTTCTACTGGCGTGCCTTACTCACCCGGCACACTGAGAGTAGAGTTCGAACTTCTACAACTTAGCTCGGTTGGTAGCGTGTCTGTCTACGGAGTTTAGGGTCCTGGGTTCGACTCCCAGCATGATTGAAACATTCGTCATTGGTGAAGTGGGAGTTTACACTCTCACAATTATGAATTATTATTATTATTATTATTATTATTATTATTATTATTATTATTAACAACAACACGTCTTACTACCCGCTAATGTGTAATGGTAGGGTGATTGTGAGATGAAATGGATGACCTGCAGTTTAACGTGGGATCCGAACCACGGTGGAGGCTTGGCATTTCACTCATTCATAAGTTGTAATTAATACATGTCTTGTCATTGGTGAAGGAAGGGTTTGGCAATCAGATAAATCTGTGCTGGTACCGAGGATTGAACCCCGGACCCCTAGCACAGAAGTCTGACACCTTACCCATAGACCACCAGGTCACCCATAATGATGAATTAACGGGTGGGGACTGGATGTTGTGCCTGTCCTAGTTAGATTATAAGACATATAAAGTTACGAAAGGCCTAGCAAGCCATCAGTGGAAAATGTATGGCTTGAAATAAAAAAACTTACCCAGGCCACAGGATGGACATAGTAATAGGTGTGGTAGTTTGAATCTCAGTAAGGTCCACTGAGAAGGGATTTTTTTTATTATGCTGTATCCTCCTTTACAGGGTAATGGTGGTGAACTCCCCCTAAACTACCCTTCTCATCCTGCCTAATTAGATTAGGACGTTAGCATCCCTCATGTTAAAACATATTGGTAACAGGTTTTAAACGATGAGCTGCTGTAAAGTAAGAATTGAGGATATGATGGAAAACATTTAGCAAATAAGATAGTATTCTCATTTTAATCATGAATGTAGGCAAGACAACACTTTTAAGTAAGCCCTTACTTAACTTAATAGGCTAGTAAGACGGACTCATAAACCCAAGAATGTTTTTCTGAGTCCCGTCAAGAGTCGAACCAGAGTAGTACATCACTTTACAGTCGGATATTGAGAGCGCAAGTAGTGTTCCTGGGGGTTTGGCGCACACTTTCCAAACAAAGATTTATCAGGACATGAACCATATAAAGGTTTGAATATAATTTTCATTATTTTGCACCAACTACGGCGAAAAATATTCTAATACACCAGGGTGTTAGGTCGAACTCATAAACAACAAATGTATATTAAATTGTGTTGGATTGAAATACCAGCCATATGTTCCGAGGGAGATTTTCCTTAAAGAGTTTTACACACACACACACACACACACTCACACACTCGCAAACTCTCGAACTCTCGCTTCCACATCCTCATGCATTCACACACACTCAAGCACACATACCCTACAAGCTCACACACTTACACATTTACACCGTCACAAGCTCACACACTCACACCCTCACAAGTTCACACACTTACACATTCACACCCTCACAAGCTCACACACTTACACATTTACACCCTCACAAGCTCACACACTCACACCCTCACAAACTCACACATTCACACCCTCACAAGCTCACACCCTCACACACTCACAAGCTCACACACTCACACACTCACACCCTTACAAACTCACTCACTCACTGCCACCCTTAAGCCCTCACAACCTCACGCCCTCACACACTCACACCCTTTCCCAATCAACCTCACACCCTCACAAATTTACGCAATCAGGCACTCACATATTCACACACTCACACACTCAGGCACCCATACACTTACACTCACACCCTCACACTCACGCCTTTACACACACTCTCTATTTGTCTCTCTGTCTCTCAAATTTTATCTTCCTTTTCCCTACCCCACTAACGCGATTAAATGCGGATGGTCCAAAAGTATAGCAACGCTGGAGGATTGGAATGTGACCTGTCGGGGAGAGGGAAAGGATGGTCCAAAAGGATCCAAGGGGGAGTGGAGGGAGAAGAAAAAGCGGAATGAAGTGGAAGGAGGAAGGTATGGAAACGGAGGATGGAGGAATGGAAGGGGGAGTGTTAGGTTAGCCCATTAGACACAAGTCAGGATCGAACCAATATTCCGTAAATTGTAATTGTACTCTAAAGCCCAGTTCGATTCTAGGCAACGTGTAAAAGTAAAAATAAGTTTTGTTCGATAAACCAAATATAAAAACGCGAGCGTTTGGTTGGACTATTTATGGTTGTCTTTGCTGTACAAGGTTAAGGGGGCGGCTAGACTGAGCGGGCGAGCGGGCGAGCGCGCGAGCGACTAAAATATAAAATATAACACATTGGTTGTAATGAGAGGTGGCCAGACTGGAGCACGCGCGCTCGACCCGGTACAGTATAGTTTACAGGCGCTAGGCAATATTATTGTATGTTGGTTCATTGAGTGCTGGGAAAACTTCTCATTTTGACATTTTTATTAATATCGATAGGTTTAGCGCACTTGCTACTAACGGCCTAATTTAATTGGTAAGATCATAAACCATACCTAAATATGTATATATATATATATACATATATATATATATATATATATACATATATATATATATAAAATGTATATGTTAAAATACTTTAATATTATCAAAGTAGGCCTTTACAAATAAGAATCACCATTAGCGTGGAGAGAGGAGGATAAAACCACAACAATAAATCCCTTGTTAAAACCCTCCTCAATTCACTGAGCCTAGATTCGTAGCCTCCTCCTCAACAAATAACGAGAGCTATCTGCTAATCACGCGCTCGCCAGTCTGGCCAACCAGTCGCTTGCGCGCTCGTTCGCATGCTTGTCAGTCTGGCCGAACCCTTTAGATAGATAAGATGGTATTATATTTGTGTTGAGAAAGCGTATTTTATTCACCTCAAATAATAAAATATTATTATCAACGTGCTAGATGAAATAGCTTCATATAATTCAATCCGAAAATTACGATCTTTTAAAAAGCGATAAATTTAATTCTGTCTCAACGCCGTTTCCGGAAAGGTGGTTATTCCCCCCCCCCCCCTTTCTCTCAACACCAAAACAAACATTGGCAACTAAAGAGCATATAAAAAACAGATCAAGTCACACTTTTTAAGTACTAGAGAAAAATTTGCCTTTTTGAGGAGAATGGGGACATTGACACAATCACGTAGTTATTTATCAACGGCTTAAATTATTTAATATGTTTTATTAGTAAAATTATTACTATTTACTAAACTGAGGAAAGGTTCTGTTCTAATTCGAACGTTTGAAAATGCATCTCTCCGGTGTAAGAGTATTTGTTGCAAGATTTCAACCAAAATCTAGGACCAATTTGTAAAGAAATTTGGCGTGGACATTCTTTGAACCCAGGCTGAACGACGTGTGTGTATATTTTTTTATGTTGTCATTTATTGCGAGGTTGACTTCTTAAACCATGTGAACAAAGATTAGTTTATAATAATATAATGTACAATTGAATATAGTATTAACTTTTACTCACTAAGAAGGAATATCAACTACAAATATAGGAATAAATATTAGGAGATATTTCAACTTTCAATCCAAAGATAAATCTTAAGACGGTAGTAAAGATAGAAACATGGAGGGAGGTATAATGTTCGCAGAACTACTAGTAAAAGTGTAGTAACGATAATAATATGGAGCGAGGTCTACTATTGACATAACGACTAATAATATTGCGTCTATTTTAGCCAGAAACATGACTAATTAATGTTTGATAACAATACCTTAAGATTCCCTAAACCATAATCAGGAGATTTTTGATATAATAACATTTAGAACAAACATATAAATTAACTTAAAAAAAGAGTAGGCGTAAGGAAGGGAAGAGGTAATTGCTGAAAGAGTCTGGAGAAGAAAACTAAACGAATGCAAAAATTGAGTGTGTGGTTAAAAGAGGAACACCAGAATACTCTGAGATCTAGCCCATATCGCAAGGTATTAAGGGGTGCTTAAGCTCCTCGCCAGCGATGAGGCCATAAGGGGAGAGGGTGTTATTAGCGACTTAGCTTAATTAGCTAGGAACGAAAGAGTAACTAAGAGGAAATACACAAGAGTTTACTTGGAGGAGGGTCAGAAATCGACTTCGAGGGTTTAAACCATGGGTCGATCTTGGTTGATCTCGTGGCAGTTCCCAGTCGATCTTGTAAGAAAACTACATCGTCATTTTAATTTGATCTTCGAGTCTTTTAAACGCCAAATAGATCAAGTACTTTCAAACAACAGCTGAGTGTGATCAAAATAACCTTGAGAGTTCATAATCCGTAATGTTGTAAGACAATTAATTAGTTTAGTATGAAAATATATATTTACTCTTCCAGTACAATTAATTATTACTGTTATCACCACTTCTTACTACTCATTAATGTTAAACTATGACGTAATAACTACGCTAATGGGTTAAAAAATGAGTAAGGTTTAATTTGACTGCATTTTCTTGGAGGGAGAATAGATAAGATGGGGTGCTAGTGAGCGTGAGTTTAGGGCAGTATTTTCGAAGTTTTATAGCATAAACATTTATTTGACCAAAATAAATAAAATATTTCTTCTATAGAATCATAGAGTTAAGTTTTCCACACATGCTAATCTCAACAGTTCTTTAATGTCTGTCAAGGGTGTCCTGGAATTTAGTGACAACTTTTTCTCTGCATTTAAAAAGTTTGTCACCAAATGCCACCATGCTCATGAGAGATATTCAAGAACTCTTGAGATTAGCACGTGCAGAAAGCTAAACTCTATGTTTCTATAGAAGAAATATTTGATTTATTTTGGCCAAAAAATGTTTATGCTATAAAAACTGAAAAATTAATGCACTAAACTGGTGCTCACTAGCACCCCACCATAAGTTCGAATCCTGTTTGGGTCTAATGAGAATTGTTTTACCTAAATGCTTTCCCACTTGCCTTCAACGCAAATGCGGGTAAATTAATTCTAAAATGCTTCCTTTCTCATAAAAATTTCATTAAAATAATTTATATAGGCGTATAACTTTAAGAAGTAAGTGATACATGGTTATTAAAAAAAATTATACCTATGGTGCACCACACTTACATTCCCGCGCTTTTGTCTTAAAATAGGCATTTACTAAAAACTCTTAAGATTTGTGAAACGAAATAATAGGTATACACATTGTTGTAGAAACACTACACCAAAGATCATAAATGAAATAATATACACTCTCACTTACTCTGTGGAATTTGGAAATAGGAACACTGTTACAGAAAAAGTGAGAAAATAGAGAGATACCTTTGTTCACCAAAGCGCATCAGAATCAAATTAATTTTCAAGGATCTGAATTAGAAATTTATATATATTTTCTTATAGTTCAGAAACTATTGGTTTTATAAAAATACATTTGAAATCAAAGATTTATATTTTTAATAGTACTACAATTTTACAATGATAAGTTATTTCGTATCCCAAATAGTTGCGGAGAAATTATGAAAATTGGAAAATGTCCCTTATGTAAAGTACTCTCAAAGTCATTTTCTGAAGAAAATGAGAGTTACCATCTTGTTTATTATAATGAACAATATCAAGATATAAAATGTAATCAAAATCGTTAGAGCGAATTTTGAGGAAATTGATGTTTTCTCTTTTTGCCCTTCAGTAAACTATCCTTAATTTTAGGGTTGGATATCTAATTCCAAAAATACCTTGGAGGGACCTTATGAAACACCAGACACCAAGTTTTAGCCCAATCGGCAAAATAGTTTCGGTTCTAACCTGAGGTACAGACAGATGGCCTTACGAAAACTACTTTTTTTAAGGGGTTCATAAAATATCAACATTTATCTAAATCTTGCGTTTTATTTTTTTGACCATCACAATACTTTCTCTCTGAGGTGTTGAGAAAAGTAAAAAAGTAGAAAACTATTTAGGTAAAACTATCCTCAGTACACTTGACCATGATTTTAACCCCGATCTCCCAATCATCGGCGGAGCAGTCTATGACGAGAGTGACGTCTTGAACCATTCGGTCATCAAAGCGGTTAAAAATTAATATTGAACTTAGAAAGAGGAACCTTAGTCTGAACTAAAAAGTTGCAATTTCTAGGGGATTTTTTTTTAAAAAAAAGTCACTTTATCGGTTCTTATGCTGTACCCTTCATATATATTTTTTTTTATTTGCGTTGCTCGCATCAGTAAAAACAACAGTTTCTACATAGCAGTGTTTGCTCTGGATAGCAAAGCCGATAAAAGTCTGGTTTGGAAAATGGGGTGGCGGTGCTGGAGAAGCAGGTTTTCCATTGGCTGGAAGTAAGCTTGTTCACAAGTATGGAGACATTTTATCGCAAATTCTTTCCCCGTGGAGTGGGGACATGTTGAGGAATTATTACACAAATAACAATTTGGCTTAGAGAGATTGTTTTCCAGTTAAAGTGGCTCGTTTTTTCCAAGTTACATTACTACCCTCTTCAATAACATTGTCAAACTAGGTTATTGATGTTGAACTTTTAGTGAGGAAATTGATATTTTTACTTTTTAATATTAAGTTTCAATATCATGGCTGGTAGCAGCTTCATTTAAATGGTAGGGGTGAGGAACATATTTTAGAAGAAATGCATCCGCATTGGCATAAAAAAGAGAGATGGGAGAATTACCGTGATAAATCACATGTGGAAACCATCTTTAGTACACCTGTACAAGATTATAACTCTTTAGCTCCCTGCCCTGTCAACCAAAATTCAAACAATACGAGACTGGTGCATTTATATGTGTACCCACTACCCGTGTAATTCATCACCTAATTTTCCCAGTAGATATCCATCCTCTTACCACAGTTGTGCTGATGCATTTCTTATAGAATAACATTAAAACTAAATAATGCGTTCTATGAACAACAGACCTCGCTCCCCCCATGTTAGTATCGTTACTACAGTCTAACTAGTAGTTCTGCGAACAGTAGACCTCGCTCCCTCCATGTTATTATCGTTACTACAGTCTAACTAGTAGTTCTGCGAACAGTATACCTCACTCCCTCCATGTTATTATCGTTACTACAGTCTTACTAGTAGTTCTGCGAACAGTAGACCTCACTCCCTCCATGTTATTATCGTTACTACAGTCTAACTAGTAGTTCTGCGAACAGTATACCTCCCTCCCTCCATGTTATTATCGTTACTACAGTCTTACTAGTAGTTCTGCGAACAGTATACCTCACTCCCTCCATGTTATTATCGTTACAACAGTCTTACTAGTAGTTCTGCGAACAGTATACCTCACTCCCTCCATGTTTTTATCGTTACAACAGTCTTACTAGTAGTTCTGCGAACAGTATACCTCATCCCTCATGTTAAATTATCGTTAAATCACAGTCTACTATAGTTCTCTGAACAGTATAACTCACTCCCTCCTGTTATTATCGTTTACTACTGTCTTTACTAGTGTTCACTGACCGTAGACTCCCTCCCATGTTATCATCGTTTACACAGTTCTTACTATAGTAGTTCTATGAAGCTTGTGAACACAGACCTCGCTCCCATGTTCTTATGTTACTACAGTCTTACTAGTAGTTCTGTGAACAGTAGACCTCCCTCCATGTTATTATCGTTACTACAGTCTTACTAGTAGTTCTGTGAACAGTAGACCTCCCTCCATGTTATTATCGTTACAACAGTTTTAAACTAGTAGTTCTGTGAACAGTAGACCTCGCTCCCTCCATGTTATTATGTTACTACAGTCTTACTAGTAGTTCTGTGAACAGTAGACCTCCCTCCATGTTATTATCATTACTACAGTCTAACTAAGTAGTTCTGTGAACAGTAGACCTCACTCCCTCCATGTTATTATCGTTACTACAGTCTAACTAGTAGTTCTGTGAACAGTAGACCTCCCTCCATGTTATTATCGTTACTACAGTCTTACTAGTAGTTCTGTGAACAGTAGACCTCAGCTCCCTCCATGTTATTATCGTTACTACAGTCTTACTAGTAGTTCTGTGAACAGTAGACCCTCCCTCCATGTTTTTATCGTTACTACAGTCTACTAGTAGTTCTGTGAACAGTAGACCTCGCTCCCTCCATGTTATTATCGTTACTACAGTCTTACTAGTAGTTCTGTGAACAGTAGACCTCCCTCCATGTTATTATCGTTACTACAGTCTACTAGTAGTTCTGTGAACAGTAGACCTCACTCCCTCCATGTTATTATCGTTACTACAGTCTAACTAGTAGTTCTGTGAACAGTAGACCTCCCTCCATGTTATTATCGTTACTACAGTCTTACTAGTAGTTCTGCGAACAGTAGACCTCACTCCCTCCATGTTATTATCGTTACTACAGTCTTACTAGTAGTTCTGTGAACAGTAGACCTCCCCTCCATGTTATTATCGTTACTACAGTCTTACTAGTAGTTCTGTGAACAGTAGACCTCCCTCCATGTTATTATCATTACTACAGTCTTACTAGTAGTTCTGTGAACAGTAGACCTCGCTCCCTCCATGTTATTATCGTTACTACAGTCTTACTAGTAGTTCTGTGAACAGTAGACCTCCTCCTCCATGTTATTATCGTTACTACAGTTTTAACTAGTAGTTCTGTGAACAGTAGACCTCCCCTCCATGTTATTATCATTACTACAGTCTAACTAGTAGTTCTGGAACAGTAGACCTCGCTCCCTCCATGTTTTTATCGTTATTACAGTCTTACTAGTAGTTCTGTGAACAGTGTATCTCGCTCTTCCGTTGTAGCCCCTTTTTATCCACCAGAACCAAGGCCGACATACAAAATTATTAAGTTACACACCAAAAAAAGGAGAATGAAATACAGATTGAGCTGACAAGAAAATGATTTTTGAATATATTATAAAATAATATATTCGCCCATGTCCCAATGCTACCCAATTTGCACCATTGCAGTAGTTTAAAAAAACGACAAATAGATAAAGCATAAGCCCGGGAAACCAACTATGTTTCCAGGAAGGAATTAGCAAATTCAATAGGAATGAAGCTAAAGCCAACAATCCTGACGTAGATAGATAAATGTGTTATATTTATCATAAAGAAAAAAACCAGTAACAAAAGGGAGCTATTTCAGAAATATTTTTTCTAAAAATCTAATCATCCCGGGAAGAGCGGCTTCTAGGAAAATGTTTATTGAGAAATACCAAGTTCTCATAAATATTGGCTTTGCTTTTGTAGGTTCAACACCCGTATTATCAAAAATATTAAAAGTGCTCGTTTTTTTTTCATCCAAAATACTAGTACATCTGTTTTGCATTTTCAAGCTATTGCAAACATTTAATTATTTTAAGTTTGATAATTAAAATTGACCATAAATATATTTCTTGTGATTGTACTTGACCTATATTTTAGTATATACTGAAAGTTTTCTCGACAAAGTTGTTTTTTGTTTGTTTTTTTAATTCTTATTTGATCAGCTGACTGCTTGTCGCTTGCTTCCCTTGCTGTGTTCGATTTTCTTTAGAATTTTTTTTACTGTACTAAGTCTTTTACTATCTCATTGGTTGAAACGGTCACGTGATTACGGATATTGACTCTGTAATCGCTAGTAGAATTTCTTATGGACAAGTAACACGGAGTAGGGACTACGGACCTACGGATATGGAATCTGTGTCGGGACCTATACTGTTTAAATTAACGGAGCGCTGATACGCGTTGCAGGTGTCCAGAGATAACCCATTATTTAATTAAATAAAGTACTTTCTATTTTAAAAATATGGTTCACGCCAAGATGGAGCTGAAAGTACCAACATCTCCCTATAGCGGTGGTTCCCAAGCCCCGAGTTGTGACCCAAATATGGGTCGCAAGAATGTTCCTGAAGTTCACGGGGAGATCTCGAAAAAAATTATCAAAAATGATTAAATATTACATTTACAAACAACTTCTTAAATATTTTGTGATTTCTGTAACGCGTCTCATTTCCACGGTAGGCTGCCTCTTATTTATGTTGTAAATTTTAACTTATATCTAATTAAATAAGTAAAAACTAGTCCGTTAAAAAATAAAGTAGTAGAAAACATAAATTTAAAGTTATTGTTTAAAATAGTAAGATTATTTTTGTATGGGAACGGTAACACGGTTCTTTCCTGGTTTTATCGATTACTTTTGTAACATTTGAAAATATTATATATATATAATTATTATTTTCATAAAATAGTTCGCGTGTGTATAAAATAAAAGTATACTGTATATTTGGAAATAAACCAGTTTTTATAATTTAATTTTAGCACCGCGTCTTACTACCCGTTCGGGTTATACTCTTAAGTACTAATTACACTAATGGATTAGGAAATGGGAAGGTTGAATATATAGGAAGTGAACCCGCATTTGCGTGGAGGTAGAGTGGAAAACCATTTAGGAAAAACCACCCCCAGTTCACCCAACCGAGATTCGAACCTCGATCTCCCCGTCCTCGGTGGTCTGACTCAACACGACTGGCGCGTTAGCCAACAGTTTTTATACTATTTATATATTAATCCTAATATATTATTTTACTACCGCGTTTTACTATCCGTTCGGGTTATACGCACCTAATATTTCTGTGAACAGAAGACCTCACCCTGCATTTAAAAATAAATCCAGAGTTAATCTTGTTGAGGCTAAGGTCACACTGGCTCCGTAATCTGCAGTATTTTTGCCCTACCTTATACGGCCGAACACGGGCAAACAAAGCCCTACTAACGGCTAATGTGAATCGTCACAGCACTGGGCTAGATTGCCATACACGGCTGGATTTCACCGTACACAGGCTGAAATAAAATTAGTTTGTTTTTTTCCGGCAGTATTTACCAGTGCTCTGAATATTCTCCACTGCAGACGCTGAAATATATTTTCATTAAAATCTTCAATATTTTTAACACAGGTTTATATTGATTCGAAATGGCTGATTTGTACCATTTAATAACATTAGTGTCAGAAAGGAGACCTTTATTAGATCTTTTTATCTCTTTCCATACAAATTTTGTCCATCCACACCTTTTTTTTTTTCTTCAAACAATAGTATTTTTAATAGAGGACTGGTATTTAATAGATACATACAATGCAAGTCAATGTCCATTTTGAACTGCGATCCGTGATTTTCTGGAAATTTACACTAAATCTCGGTGAAACTGTTCTTCGGTGTATTGCCGTAGCTGAAATCAATGTGACAGAATTGTACTGTCGTGTGCCGTCGGCCGTACAAGGCAGAGTAAAAATACTGCCGAGTACATAGCCAGTGTGACCTTAGCCTAAGATTCGTGTCAATTACCGTTGCTTCAGGTTAAGATTTCTCTTCGAATTTCTCTTCGAATGGAAATATCTCCTAGAGTTTTAAGTTTATATTTTTTCTTGGTGATCAAGTCAAACCGAAAACAAGTGAATACTATATTTAAAAGTATATTATATTCATATAGAATATACATTGATTGCATAGTTTAAGACGTTATTCTCAAAAAAAATACGTCCTATGTACTCAACCGAATGCTTATAACAATTAATTCAAATCCTTTGAGATGAGCTATTAAAAATCATTTGAAGTGTGTTAAAATAATGTCCCTATCAAATTTAATAAGATTGGACAGCAAAGATAGCAGTTATCAGAGAACAGAAATATTTTTTTGAGCTTCTGACATATTAAAACGGATAGCCAGATTGAAAATCCATTTACAGAACAGACATTGTTTGGCCTAGTTCCAAAGTAAGTCGCAGCCAAATTTATTTAAAATTTGTAGACGTATTTTACAGCTATCGTGGGGCAAATTTTCGGACAGACAGATGAAATTATAAACGGTCAATTTAAAACAAAATCTCGTTTCACTCGGAAAAAAAATTCATTTCAACCACTTAAATAAAAATTTTGTTGTACAATCATCACTCGGTAATAGTTATCTTGTAATTATTTGGTGTTGAATTATGTACAGAAACATCGGCCTTGTGTATGGTACATTAGAATGCGAACTGCAGGATAGTTATTCCAAATTTGAGCGAAACTTAACCAATCCACATGTTCCACCTTATCGCTACGCTAAGCTTTACTCTTTGAAACAAAAACTAGAAACACTTTTTTTTTCTTTTATCTACTAGCAAAACTTTTAGTAATCTCCATTAGTCACCTTCTTATAGCAAAACTTTCAGCGTCGTCATCCGAGGTACTTCAAAGATTTAGTAACAAGTTCTATACGCTTTTCTCAAACACAAACTTGAGGAACTTTTCAACTTAATGAAACAATTTGTTCAATAGGTCCGCCTTAAGGACAAAAGCTTGTTTTTGTGTCTTTGGCGTTGAAAAGGCTTTGTTATTTACTCTAAAAAACAACAAATATTCTTTGGAAATAAACGTGTAGTATATTTTTATTTGTTTTCTATTTCCAACTGTCAAAAAAGTAATCGGTAAAATTAGAAAGGAATGTATTTCCATTCCTTTACTAAAATAACCTTATTGTTTTAAACACAAACTTTTAATATATATATATATTTTTTACAACTTTATTTTTAGCATACCGTCGACTTCACTTATTTAGTTTGATACATAAGTAAAATTACAATATTTATGGAATAAAAGGGAGCAATAACACGCATTACAGACGTCTGGAAATCCTATGTTATTTAAGAAGTGGTTTGTTGTTTCAAAATATACTCCACACCAAAATAAAGATAAAAGTGATCAATATGCCTCCATATGGTTAAAAGGCTTATAATTTTAAGTTTTTATAACTAAAAAAGAAAGCATAAAAAATGTGAAATTGCTTTATTTTCTACTGTTTCACAAGAAATGTAATTAGTTCTGAGATCAAATAAAAATGAAATATTGATATAGCCTTCCTCAAACAAATAAACATGTTTTAAATAAATGATACGTGACATTCTCAGAAATGTTTTCATATTGTTCGTATTGTTGCTTTGAAGAATATTTTCAAAATAGGTTTTCAATAAACTACCCGCAAGTAAGTTTTCGTCATAAAAACACGTCATCTGATTTATCACAAAAAACACTCCTTAAATTAGGTTTATAGACAAAAATTTTAAACCAAATTGTTCCACTATTTTTAACAAATTTCAAATTTTCTAAAATAAGATATTTGTGAATTGGCATAAATTTATTTGTAGTTTGTTAAAAATAAAAACATAGGCTTAATCCTAATTATGATGAAAAAACTATTCCCAAATACCCATTTTGAAAGCAATCTAAGATAAATTTTTTAAATGTCATATTTTATATAGTTTGTAGTAAATAAACTACTACTAAATTAATTTGAAAATTTAACATAAATTATTATTCATTGTGTAAAATTGTCCCCGATACCAATTTTGAACAAAATCGTTGGATCTATTTTTTTAATCAAATCTAAAATAAATCAGTCATCAATAAACTATTATAGAATGATTATTTTAACAAATATAGATAACTATTTATAACATAAAAATTTAACAAATATCCTTTTTGAACCAAATAACTAAAACATTATTTTAATATTCAAATAAAAAAAGAAAATCAGTTCACTACCCTTAAACGGATTTCCCTCAAAAAACTAGTACATGGTTTTATTTATCACGTCAAACACTATCTAAGACATATTTTAAACAATATCATTAGAGTAATTTTCAAAATATTTTGAGTTTTCGAAAATCCCTCTTCAGTAAACTAACCTTTAAAGGGCCCATACGTAAAAATTATGTTTTGAGATAAAAGATGTTAAATTTCTAAAGAAAATATTGTAATCGTTAAAAAATCCATATCAAGATAATGAGGAATGTGAGCCCCAATATAAAAAAGTGGGTTATTTATTTTGTCTATCCAACTTTATTATTTATTTTGATCCTAGCCCTAAAAATTAAGGGTAGTTTACCAATGAGTGATGTTTTGGAATGATATTATTTTCGAAAATCGCTCTAATGATTGGGTTGAAAATATATTTCCAGGATTTGTTTTACATGAAAAATAGCACCTGAAAAATAATACTGTACACTTGTTTTTGGTGTAAAAAATATTTTATCGAAAATTTACTGATGATTGATTTTTAAAAATTGATTTTTAAAAATCTTTAGCGACTTAGTTTAAAATTTGGTATTTGGGGACCATTTTACATGATAAATAATAGTACATGTTTAGTTTTCAAAAATAAATTAAGGTAGTTTACTTACGTGCAAATCTGACAACAAACCTGTAAAGTGTTTGACATGGTTTAGCATTTATTGTGTATCAAATACAAATTTAATTAAAGTAAGTGAGCCCAAATATTAAAAAATTGGATTTTTTATTTTGTCTGTCACCATGTCTGTCCATACCAAGATGTCTGTCTGCACCAGGATTTTTTTTAATCGTGATCGTAGATCGTAGCCCTAAAATGAAGAGTGATTATTTTTTACTTACTTAATTAATTACTATAGTTTGTACATCTATGCAAAACTTGTCTCATAACAGGTATACGTGGCCCAACTGTAATGTTATTAAATTTAATAGATTTATATTTTTTATAATCCTCCTGGTCGACGAATGTGGACCAATCCTCCTGTGAGCTTATGGGGGAAATTGGTCTCGTGGCCCAATTGTAATGCTCCGATCTACATATAGTTATCCTATTTATATATGTATATTTATATGTAAGCCCTACAGTAAGGAACCTATACATATATTAGTTATTTAACACCGCGTCTTACTACCCGTTCGGGTTATACGCTTAAGTACTAATTACGCTAATGGATTAGGAATTGGAAGGGTTGAATTTAGAGGAAGTGAACCCGCATTTGCGGGGAGGGAGAGTGGAAAGCCATTTAGGAAAAACCACCCCAGTTCACCCGACCTAGATTCGAACCTCGATATCCCCGTCCTCGGCGGTCGAGCTCAACACGACTAGCGCGTTAGCCAACTACGCCACCGAGGCGGGTTCCTATACATATAATATGTATAACTATATATAAGCCTACAATTATATATACATATATAATTACACGCATATATTTATATATACATACATGTATTTAACGTTGTATATCAAACTTTATGCATTCGTATGGAGCACTTCTTAAAGGATTTCAGCCAAGCTGTTATTTTTCATTCGTACGTTTAACAACAGAGACTGATTCAATAAAGAGAGAAAAGAGATGCGCAACCTTTGAAAAATATCGCTTACATCTGTTTGGCTATTCACTAAAGAAAACAGTGGAAGCGTAAGAGAGAATTTACACCATTCATTTGCGCCCACTCGAGATTGTAAATCATTTCCTTCAACCAATTAAAATGGTGGCGTATTAATAATTAATTTCACAACCTTTATACTTATAGTGTATATAATAATAATAGTTCATTTGTATTTTATTAGTCCTTGACTAAAAGAAAATGATTGCAAATAAATTTGAGATATTATTAAGTTTGTTAATTAGAGCAAATGAAATGCAGCAGGGTTAAATCAAGCGAATGGTCAAATTGATGTTTTATAATACTTTGTGTTGAGCTAATCAAACTGTTGGTGAAGTTTAGTCTGTTCATACGATAATCCGAACATACTGGATTAGCTTTAATCAACTTAGTGATTAACATCGGGATTAAAATAACGAACTTCTGACAAACATTTGTTTTAATCTAAATTAAGCTCTAATAGTGACATTGTTTTTTTACTTGTTTGGTGTTTTTGCATTTTGGATTTAAATTATATTGAACTATATAATATGGATTGGCTGGTTTATATTTTGCTAACATGCTGGACGTGATTAGGAGAGATATATAAAAAGGAATATTCAAAAATTTGTGGAGTAATTTAAATAATATTATTAAGTTAAATCAATCAAGATATTTTGAGATGTTAATAATGTTATTTCCTACATTTTGAAAAACAGCCAAGAACACAAAATGGTGGATGATGTTTTTGTAATATGATCTTGAAGGGGTGATTCCGTCGAGCATGACATTTTTGTATTTAAAACTCTGTTATAATTTGATAAACATTACTCAATTCCACATAAAGGTGTTATGTACGACTCAAATCACAATTACACACGATAATTAGTAATATTCTTTCTTGATCTAAATAACACAAACAACCGATAACAAAATATCACAACTACAATCGAATGCCGCATACTGTAGTAATATTTTATACAGTATACAGCTATTGTTCAAGGAAAAAGTTTTAAAAAAAGGAGTTTTAGAACACACATGCACAGCCCAAAGTGGCAGTTTAAAAACTAATGAAAGCAACAGATGAAATCCAATCACAAGGTTGCAGGACATCATTTTACGATATTTAACGGGATTGATAAAACTAATTGCTTTTATATTTAGTTGCTCAGTATATCGGTATTATAATTCTGTAAAACATGTTTTAAAGACATAAAAATGTTTTAAACTGTGCAATGAAAGCTGTACATTGATAATATAAATACTTAAAAATTAATGATTTTGTTGGTTTAGAAGTATCCAAATATATTATACTTGTTAATGCTAACTTATATCTATACTAGTTGTATTTTCTCCCATTTTAGGAAGAGATTAAAAATAATGTAGCACGACATTTGAAGTAAATTATTCACATAGATTGATCAATAAATCGCCAATAATAACCTTTATTATGACGTCACCTTTGTTTGTGCCACCATTTTGCTCCTTGTTTGGTGAATACAGAAATCAACAGCCTGGCATTAAATCTACCTGCCCACCGATAAGTTTTTTAATTAACGTATGATTATTAAGAATATACTGTATTTGTAGTGATATGTTTTATTTGATTCGCCAAATGATAAATTTATTACGTATCCGGTTTAATCTTGTCACCATTTATTATGTTATCTACTACAAACAAATCAAAATAGAATCAAAAACTTAAATTAGTTCTTACGGAAATAACTTACCCTTTTCTTTAATGTTATTGTTAAACTTACCTTGACAGCTACATAAAATATCTCCTAATTCAATCAACATTTTCATAAGCTATAAAAAGTTGTTTCTTAATTGAAAACTTGAAGTTTCAACGCTAGCAGTTTTTACGTCGCCATCTGTTTCAATTATTTCACTGTATAAGATGGTAATCAGTCTAATGTTTCAGCCTTCCCAGAAACCAACCTTCTTAGGCTTTTTTTGCCCCCCTCCTGCCAACCACTCCAAGACCCCAAACACTTTTGTGATCCGAAAGCCTCACTCTTTTCACTTGGCAACTTTTCTTTTTTTTATATATTTCCCTCCTTGAATTTCAGTTTCTAAGAAAGCCTGAGGTTTTTTTTGACACATTGTTTTATTTGAAATAAGAGTTGGAATATCAGAAGATTAAATATCTTTGTGTCATTCATCTTGTGAAAAAAGGGAAATTTTTAATTTAAAAAATTAAAGTAAGGTTATATTTGTTTTTCTTAGACAGTGATTAATTTCTGGATAGTGAAACAATATTCAACATGATATAATATTGGGGAATTTAACGTACACTTTCTGAACCAACTTATTATATCAGTACATGGCTTACAGATTAACTTGATTCTAGAACGGACTCAACAACAAGCCCCCCGGCCTTTAATTCATCACTGTGAAAGGGGAAACACATATTTCACCAATGATACATTCATCAGCCGTGCCTAGAATCGAACCTGTAGCTCAGTAGGCCAACACGCTGCCAACTTAGCTAAGTTATTGGACTCTTTATATTAGAATTATATCTGTGCCTATCATCTTGATCAACTATAATTTTTCAAAATTCGACTTAAAATGTTTTTGGCAATATTGCTGAATTTTTTTTATCATGAAATCAAAATTTGTGTGTATATATATTTTACGTTTACGTGTTATATTGTGAATATATATTTTTTTAATCAAATTTAATAAAATAAACAAGAACTTTGCTAGAACTGAGCAGTCTCCAATATCCGATATTAAAAAAGGGTGACATCGGATTTTGTTTACCTATATTATTTAAAATTAAATTTTTCCTCACTCGTTTTATTTTTTAGCTTCTCAAGGAATTTAATTTGATTCAGATATGGACAGCTGTTTTATCTATAGATAAAGCCTTCAATAGGTGTTGGAAATAAACTTAGTTCAATTAATAATCGCATATATTTTCTCTCTAATAAAATTAATCTAGTATATACTAGTAGATTATCATGTCAAATTAAGGCTAATTAATTAATAATCTTAAAGAACAAATTGTATGGTGAGTGATATTAGTAGCTTTATTATTTGTGCCTTTAAGACTAGAACTATTTAAGACTAAGAGAATGAAAAATCTACAGTGAAATGTAATTTTATGTTTATAATTATTATTTAAATATTATTTGATCCAAAATGATATCGAATATCTGTTTAAGTATCATTGTTAAACAAATTTGAAAATCTCATATTGGGGAAAGGGGAATCATAGATTAACTTTTAATAAATCTCTGACTAAAATGTTTGGATCACAAATCTTAAAGTAGGATTAAATATATTTATATTTGATCTGAGTTCCGTTTCCAACATTACAATCCAAATCATGGACCCTCTGATTTTTTTTAAAAACTCTTTCTCGTGTCAGCATTAAATTTGTTAATATTCTTTATAAAAAATATCGTGATTGATCCGCCGATAAATCATTTGATTGGTAATCTATTGTCAATGAGCTCAAAGTAGTTACGTATTGATGTAAGCGGATGTTAGGGCCAAAGCAATCGGAAATCCTATCATGCGCTTCAGTTTAGCCGGAGCTTTACTTCACACGGGTGGACAAGGGCGAAAGGAGGGTGGGGGTTGAAGATAATGACGTGGAATATTGGAACATGTGTCTGTATGCGCAACTTAACCTAGATCATCTCTCAGTGAGCAGGGAAATTTGATTGGTGTGTAGTCAGGTTTAAGTTCAGTTTACTATTACAAGCCTATTAATCAGGGGAAAGATTACGTTGATCCCTTTTTACTTTTTCGACATCTCCGAGAGAAATTATTGTGATTGTCAAAAACAAAATTGAACTTGAGATTTTGATAAATACCGACGTTTTATGACCCTCTGAAACCAAAATTGGTTTTCTCATTGCCATCTGTCTGTCTGTCTATCTGTCTGTCCATCCATCTGTATGTCCGTCTGTCTGTTCGTCTGTCTGTACCTATTTTACCGATTGGGCTAAAACTTGGTATCTGGGGATTTCATAAGGCCCCCCCCCCCCAAGGGGTTTTTGGAATTAGATATCTAGCCTTAAATTTATGGGTAGCCTACTGAAGGCCAAAAAGAAAAAAAAAATCCTTGAAATTAGCTTTAACGATTTTGATTAAATTTTATATTTAAACACTGTTTATCACTATAAGCAAGATGGCAATTCTTATTTTCTCATGAAAATGACTTTGAGGGTACTTTATATAAAGGAAATTTTCCTATTTTGATCATTTCTCCGCAACTATTTGAGATACGTAACAACTTATTGTTGTAAAGTTGAAGTACTACTAAAAATAAATACATTTTATTTGAAATGTGTTTTTATGAAACAAATAATTTCTCAGCTATAAGCAAATATATACATTTTTTAATTCTGGTATTTTAAAATGAATTTGATTCTTATGCTTCTTGGTAGTCAAAGATGTTTCTTTGTTCTCAATTTTTCTGTAACGGTGTTCTTAGTTCCTAGTGTCTTGGAGTAATTAAGTAGCCGTGTATATTATTTAATTTATAATCTTTGGTGTAGTGTTTCTACAACAATGTGTAGACCTATTATTTCGTTTCACATACCTTACGAGTTTTTAGTAAATGTCTATTTTAAGATAAATTTTGGAGAAAATCTTTGCGGTACACCGTACCATTTATTTGCATAAATAAAAATGTTAGGGAAGCTCTCCAGCAGTTATTATTTCAAAACAAAAGTTATTTTGTCAAAAGTTTACAAATTGTTACCAATTCAAAAAAAAATGTTAAAAATAATTCAAAACTCTCTTGAACATCTATAAAGTGTATCATTTATTACTTTTTTGAATGTAGTGAAAATGTATCTAGAGTTCAAACTTTGTCTAGCGTAGAGTCTGGCAGTTGATTTCAGCCGAGTACACAAGAGATGGTTTATTTAAATTGAATATTTTCATTCTTTCTCCAGAAAAATGTTGAAGAATCTCCTTTAGAAAAATGTCTAATTATCTGTTATATATATATTTTTGTTCTGTCTTGTTTACCCATTCGGAGTATACGCATATTTACTAATTATACTAATGTTTAGGGATGAAGAAGATTGAACTTTAGTGGAACTGTACCGCCATTTGCTTGGAAAGAGAGTGGAAAACAATTTTAGAAAAAACTCAGTACGCCCAACTGGGATGCGAACCTCGATCTCTCCGTCCTCAGCAGTCAAGTCCAACTCTAGAATGATGCCTTAGACCATTCGACCACCGAAACGAGTGGCTATAATTAATGATAGACGTATTTGGCACGTCAGTGACCAAATAAAAACACTCCCTCATGAGTTTCTCCATAAATTTTTCTAAAAACCTTTTTGAGGTATTTCCGACTCAACTACTTCTGGACTAGCACAAGTTGTGATCCACATCAAGGGTAACGTGGTCCAGGGTGTCAGCGTCAGCTGTTTTGGTTAGCTCGTTATGGCAAGTTTAGGGTTTGAATCCGGACCAGTTGTAGCGTAAGATTTGTCTAAGTGGTTTCTAACGTTTCTTCCACGCAAATGTGAATACATTTCTTCCACTCATACTTACCCCCTCTAGTGTAAATACTCGTATATCCCAGATGGGTATTACAAAGTGTGTGACGTATGTGTGTCTATGTTTCAGGATATTGGTGCGCGCCATCAGTTACACGGTCCACGGTTTGATCCCCGCCTCGTGTGTTTTCGCGGACCGTTACAACAGAGAGGAGGTGGTGCGATCTCTCGGCAAGGAGGTGAACATCAATCCCCCCCTCACGCTGGGTCAACTGCCCGACACCCCGGAGGAACTGCTCAAATTAGATCAGGTAATATTTCAACATTGTCTTTTGATATTGGCGACCGAGATCCTTCATGTGTATGACCCATTGATTCTCAAAGCGGGTGCCTTAGAGTGCCATGGGACCATGGGGCTCCATGCCGCCTTGGTGTGCCATGCTACCTTGGGGTTCCGTGATGTCTTGGGGCTCCATTCCTCCTTGAGGTGCCTTGCTACATTGGGGTTCCATACCACCTTGGAGTGCCGTGCTACCTTGGAGTGCCATGACGCCTTGTGGTTTCAGGTCACCGTGAGGTGATGGGGTGGCCTTGGAGTGCTGGGGTGTCTTGACGGGGAGATACGGGGCTCGAATCCAGGTTGGGTGTACTGAGGTATTTTAGCACCCCATCCTAATACCCATTCGGTCCATACGCTTATGTACTGATTAGGCTAATGGGTTAGGGATGAGGAAGTGTGAATTTAGAGTAAGCGCACCCATATTTGCCTGGAGAGAGAGTGGAAAACCCCTTAAGAAAAATACACCTGTCCGGGATCAAACCATGATCTCCCTTTCAACGGCAGTCTAGCCTAACACGAGAATAGCGTCTTAGACTATGTGGTCACAGAAGCGGGTTGTACTGAAGGTGTTTTTCCTAAATGGTTTTACACTCTCCTTCCACGCAAAGGCGGGTACACTTTCTCATCCTTAACACAATAGCGTAGTTAGTAGGCCTACATAAATGCGTATAGTCCAAAGGAATGGTGAGCTGCGGCGTTAAAAAAAATTCTGCGGAAATATGAGGTAGCCCTAACGTCGTACCTCATTTCAGGTTATTTGATTTTGTTTCAAACACATAATATGCGTCATATTCTTAGAAATATATCATAAAGACTATGCAATTTTTGTTTAAATATAGGTATCAACGTAATTTTTTATATCCGTGGACAATATCAAAACCAGTGGTAGCTCGTGAATTGTTTCCAGGTAAGAAGACAGGCTTTGACGGAACTGTACTTGTAAATAGTTACCTCCCATTTGATGTGACACTTGACCTTTAAAACTTAAACATAAATATTCGCAAACTAGATCTCTCTCTCTGTATGTGATTGGTTGAATGGATAGTTTGGGGAGGGGATAGTTCGACTAGTACAGTCCCCGCCAAGCCTCGCTTCACCTGGCAGCAGCCCTCATGTTATGACTGATCGAGGACGTTAATCGAAAACTTAACTCAAGGAGCAACATTGTTAAAACACAGCAACCCAAACAAGGTGTACTTATTTTCTCTAGCTGCATTGGTTCGCAACATGTTTTTTTATTGTACCCCTTGGTTATGACTAAAAGTATATTGTACACCCACGATACAATTACCTCAAATGACAGGTCAAATGACAAATTTCAGATAATCAAAGGAGAAAATTTCTCTCGATCGTCTTGAAAACTTCCCGCCACATTAATTTTGGCCCTCCGCCACGTTTATATCTCTTGCCATTTTGCCCATTTTCCATCGAGAGCTTCTCGCGTGCCCCCTGAAAATTGCGCGCGTACCCCTGTTTGAAAACCACTGCTCTAAGTCATGTTTTATTATTTCTCTGGGATTTCCACACTTTAATTCTTACTACGCATCCGGGATATTCGGATTTAATCATACTAATGAGGTAGATAGAAGTAAGACTGATTTTAGAGAAAATTTACCAACATTAGCTTGAAGAGAGGGTGGGGAAACCAAGCTCAATACATCTGGATGGGATTCGAACTCCAGTGCCCCTTCTCCAGTTACTGAAAAATCCAAATAGTAGAGCTTGACGTTTAGTCAGCGTTCCCACCAAATTTAGTTTCACATCCTTCTGGTCATTATAAATCAAAAACCTGAATGACATTCACCCGCTTCGGTGACCGCATTGTCTTAGGCGCTACTCTCACAGACTGCAAATTAGGGAGAGATCAAGGTTTTAATCTTGGTCAGTTGTAATGAAAGTGGGTTTTTTTTTCTCCTAGATAATTTTCACTTCACGCAAACGTTTTCTAATAGTGCACATGATGTGTATAACCCGAACGGTTAGTAAGATGTGGTGATCAAAAAATGTCACAAGATGATATGTTTCATTTTGAAAACATTTCTGTCGTCTTTACTACATCTTAATGAGTTTCCATGGTGACAAGAGCCAGTAACACAATAAGAGAGAGTTTTTTTTTTTATGGAGCAGTTATTTCTCTTCTTCCAACGAAACGAGATCTCAATCTCGCCAAGTTCCATGCCACACAAATTACTCCTCCATCTGGGACAATATTTCCCACCCGTTGCTTATGAGGCGATTCCTCCACGCCCTCCTCTTATGACCCGCCCTGGTAACATGGCGGTCAATAACCGTTTAACAAAGGGTTGAAAGGGGTGGGGGGGGATGAGCGACGGTCGCGAAAAATGTCCCGGCTCCCACGTCTCTTGGTGATGACGTCGTCTTATCTAGCCACCTCGCGACAAGGGAGTCCTTTTATACACGCGTTTCGTGACGCGCGCTCTCTAAATACACAGGAGACAATGAGTGTTTTTATACACTGTTTCGCGTCATTTATGCCGTCGTGATCTGAAAAGTGTGTCACCGTAACCTAAAGAACGCCGCGTCAAAAATGACGTAAGGCGATCCAAGATACATTATATTCAATGGGATATTTTATACTGGCGTCAGCTTTTGTCACCGGGTTGGCGATAATGCAGGGTAACCAACCTCCACGCCACGGCTGTTGGAACCTCAGTGTATCTCACTACCAGTATGTGTACTTTTTTTTTTGCAGGTAGTGAGTGTATTTATAATTAATTGTAGTTGGGTGTTTTATTTTCTACCGCTCTCAATGTATCTGTTTATAGTTGCCATTTCAGGGACAAATAAGGCGGTAGACAATAGAGGTTGTTAAATCTGGGCTCTGTTTTTTTTTTCTCGCTCTTTTCATGACGCGCGTCATATGTTGCTTGTATGAAAAAAGCAAACGCCCAGGACGAGCGTCACGATTATCACGCGTCATAAAGCGCCCGTATAAACGGACCCTTAAAGGTAGCAAGCTTACTTCTCACGTTTCTACCATGGCGTTGCTTGTAAGATAGGTCCATGGTGTAATCCGTCTAGGAAATATTACTACCCTCCATAGTAAACGGAGTGTACATAAAACCCACACGGGGTGGAGGGATACACGGACAAAGGAGCTAGTCTTGTCTTGTGTGGTTTTACACGTTAGGTCTAGACCCAGGTTTGAAACCCAACTGGGTGTAGTGATGAGGTTATTTTTTATTAAATTTCTTCCCTCTCTCCTTGTACGCAAATGCAGGCACATTTCCTATTAGCTCTACAGAGGCAGCTCGTGGGTTGATGCCTGATGGGACTGTACTAGTAAACTGTTTGTTCTTTCTCAATATCCATATGATTAAGCACACACAGAAAGACATATAAGCACACATCGGTGATCGATAAGGCGTCACTCTCGCGATATACTGGACTGCCGATGACTGATGATGATCATGGTTACGATTCTGGTTGGGTGTATTGATGAAATTTTATTCTATATGGTTGACCACACTCTCACTATACGCAAACGCGGGTACACTTCCTCTAAATTATGCATTTCTCGACCCAAACACATACTCATAATTAGTACATAGGCATGTAACCAGAACGAATAAAAAGATATGGTGAGAAAAAATTACATAAAAAGGCTCATCTATCCGATTTTTTATTTAAATATAGCCGTGCTTCTAATTTGTCTGTAAATCGCCCATGAAATAAGCAATTAAAACGGTAATAGTCTTTGTTTTAAAACTTATTAGTAAAAAACAGTCTAAGAAAGAAACTGAATCGCAGAGTAGAAAACGTAATTAAGGTTAGCGAACATTTATCTGTTACGCATCATATCGGCTTGGTAACTGTTTTATTTTTATTTTTTGTCGACTTCGGTGGTCTTGGGGTAAAGTGCTCGCCTCAGGACCCGATTTTCAAAACCAACCGAGGTTGACGGAACTTTCTTGATTGATAAAAATCAGTAGCACAGTTTCCTTTGGAGAGAGAGAGAGAATAAAGCCATCGGAAATGTAAAATAACCCTTGGAGGTATGTGAAAATGTATTTCCCGGCAAAATTTATAAGCCCTTTCACATTCGTTCATAGGAATTCTCGTGTGCCTGTATAATTAGTCGGTTCAAAAAATGCACGTTAAATACCTAAGTTGAATTAAATAAAAAGGTAAATGTTATATATACATGTTGGCATACACTTGTCCGCATCTCATCCTATCGGATTGGTAGATATTGTTTGGTTCACATCGTATCGGCTTGGTACATATTGTTTAATGTTAGAGCACACCTGTCTGGTTCACATCTTATCGGCTTGGTACGTGTTTTTTTATGAGAGCACACCTGTCTGGTTCACATCTTATCGGCTTGGTACATATTGTTTTATGTTAGAGCACACCTGTTTGTTTCACATCTTATCGGCTTGGTACATATTGTTTTATGTTAGAGCACACCTGTTTGGTTCACATCTTATCGGCTTGGTACGTGTTTTTTTATGAGAGCACACCTGTCTGGTTCACATCTTATCGGCTTGGTACATATTGTTTTATGTTAGAGCACACCTGTTTGTTTCACATCTTATCGGCTTGGTACATATTGTTTTATGTTAGAGCACACCTGTTTGTTTCACATCTTATCGGCTTGGTACATATTGTTTTATATTAGAGCACACCTGTTTGGTTCACATCTTATCGGCTTGGTACATATTGTTTTATGTTAGAGCACACCTGTTTGGTTCACATCTTATCGGCTTGGTACATATTGTTTTATGTTATAGCACACCTGTCTGGTTCACATCTTATCAGCTTGGTACGTGTTTTTTATGAGAGCACACCTGTCTGGTTCACATCTTATCGGCTTGGTACATATTGTTTTATGAGAGCACACCTGTTTGGTTCACATCTTATCGGCTTGGTACATATTGTTTTATGTTAGAGCACACCTGTCTGGTTCACATCTTATCAGTTTGGTACGTGTTTTTTTATGAGAGCACATAATTTATATCTGGTTCACATTTTATCGGCTTGGTACGTGTTGTTTTATATTAGATCACACTCATTTGGTTCATACCATATCGGCTTGGTACGCATTTGTTTGTGTATTCGTATACATTAAACCATATTGCATCAAGTCATACCATTTCTATATTATTTGGTACTAAACTGGGTAAAGACTCAAACAGAATATATTTTTATCGAGCCAATGCGCTCTACCTCATAGTCTTCACCTACCTTTAAAAACTATTGTTAAGTAATCACGTGGCCGTTTGACATCTGTCACGTGCACACGGCGGGTATTGACGCAAGAGCCTTTTCTCGGGCGTCAACTTGGTATTCCAGCACCAGCATAAACTGGGTGCTTAACACGGGGATGTTAGAGGAAGGGAACTAGGGGTGCTCGCCTCCCAACGCCTTCTGAACTGCGATTACGTGACGCCCAAGGGATGCGGATGAGAAGGGTTGAGGGAGGGGATTTTCTTGAACGTGTCTTAGGAATAAATCCACCTTCTGAGAATGTTCTCCTTGGAGTCAATCTTAGTTCTCGATTCACTCGTGAATTCATTATGGGGGTTTCCCTCAAAATGTGGCCCGTGACGCAGATACCAAAGATTACACACTGGTTTTTGATATAGGCTTACTCGAAAAGTATCCTGTGGCTGCTTGTTTAGTAGTAGTTTAATCATTATTGATTAATAATTATACTTCATATAGTAATCAGTAAACAAAATTGAGATATAATTTTATGTCATCAATTTCATTTTACAACATTACATGACTTATTATATTAAAGGTGACCTGGTGGTCTAGGGGTAAGGTGTCAGACTTCTGTGCTGAGGGTCCGGGGTTCAATCCTCGGTCCCGGCACAGATTTATCTGATTGCCAAACCCTTCCTTCACCTCTGACAAGACGTGTATTAATCACAAATTGTGAATGTGAGGAATGCCAGGCCTCCACCGTGGTTCGGATCCCACGTTAAACTATAGGTCCTCCATTTCATCTCACAATCACCCTACCATCACACATTAGCGTAAGTGCGTATAACCGAACGGTTAATAAGACGCGGTGCTAATAATAATAATTATATTAAAATTTAATTTCTTAGATGCCTTAATTTCAACTTTTTTCTTTCATATATAATATTTTATAACTTTTTAATTCCACCCAATTTTAATGTGTTTAATGTTATTTTAAATGTTTTAATACCTTGTTTTTCACATTTTATAAAACATGTTTCATTTTACCAAATATCAATTGCTATTCTTTTTAAGTGTTCTCAATTCTAATAAGTCAATAAGGCTGATAATATATGTATATTTTCCAAATCTTATTTTATATTATAAAACGTTCATTAATATAAATATTTTAGAATTAAGAATGTTTTCTTAAAAGTTAATAATATAACTGTCCGAGCGTAGCGATGTTTCATTTTAACTTGTCCGTTTGACATTTATTTTGTCTCTGTATGGATCTTTGTTCCACGATAACTGTCAAAGGGACGAAGAAGATTAAAATCAAATAAACTCACCAGCACTAGCAATCAAAATGATTACGTTTATAAGTTCCCCCAAAACATCCGGCCGGAATTCAAATTACCTTTAGGGCGATAGTTGATCAAGCCACACGAGCTCACTGAGTCTGAGCCAATCCTGACGGTAAAACCGTAACTTCAATGGCTTTGAAGGGCAGTGCTAGGAACTGAGATTTAGAAAGTTTGTCCTCGGGATAAGATGACCTTATTGCGAGCCTAGCCTAGTGAAGATCCACCATTCAGTAGGATGGAGGTCAACTTTTCGGTTGGTTGGCTTGTTGGTGAAACTACCCTCGGGAATTCAAGCTGGTGTCGTTACATTTGTGTGGAGTAATTTAGTTAAATGGATTGCAACACATGTGTTAAACCAGTCAAATTATTGATATAATTAGGCTACATATGTGCGTAATAAGTCAATTGATTGTCAATACATATTGTGGAATCAGTCAAATGGATGCAAGTACATGTGTGGAATCAGTCAAATGCATTTAAATACATATGTGTGAAGCCAATCGAATACATGTAATTGTATATGTGCGTAATTAGTCAAATGCATGTAAATACATGTGGGAAGCCAGTCAAATACATGTCAGTGCATAAGTGCGTAATTACTCAAATTAATGTCAGTACATTGTGTGGAATTAGTCAAATTGAAGTACATATGTGTGTAACTATTCAAATAAATGGCAGTACATGTATATAGTATCAATCAAATGTATGTAAATACATGTGTGGAATCCATAAAATTGAAATACATGTGTGTGTGTGATCATTCAATGAATGACAATGCATATAATATGTAGAATCAGTCAAATGTGTATATATATACATATGTGTGGTATCAGTCAATCCGATGTAAATACATAAGTGTAAAATTACCTAGAATTAAATCGACATGTATGTAGGGAAGTTTTCCCCCCACTATGTTGCTCTACCGATTTGGAATATACACATGAGTATCTGCTTGGAGGGAGGGTAGTAAATCAAAGACCCTCCTCAGTATGACTGGCCGGAGTTCAAACACAGACCTCCCCGTCACCTGCAAACTAGAATTAATTATCTTGTCGTTTAGGCCACGTGCTTTATTTAGTCAAATGGGTGTAATAATGAAGGAAATCGTTTCAATTAATTGTCCTAATGGGTGTTAGCACATAATATGTATTGAAGTAGTCGACTGGTGTTGATACATGCAAGTTGAAGTTAATTAATGGATGATGAAACATGTGCAACTTGAAACAGTAATTCTAAAATTTGGATTGGGTGTTTTTTAATTAATTAAAAACCGGGTTGGAAGCAAAGCTGTATAAATAAAATTAAGAGTTTGTTTGCCTGGCATGAGCATTGCGCGATATCTAGCACACACAGAGGTCTGAAATAATTAAAGATTACAGGGGAAATTAAGTTAGTGCTGCCATCTGTTAGACAATCATGAGACATTTTTAATGCATTTTAGATTATGGTTAAATGATATCTATAACATATTTTTAAATTAATTAAAATATATTTTCTTGGGTCTTTATATGGTTTTAGATATAAAAGTTGTCCGGGAAAATATGTATAATGTGACTTTTCCTCTTGTGCCCTTAAATTGTAAAATTTATCAAGTTTTTCCTGTTCACCAACATGTGCACCTCGAAGCCGGAGTATTAAAATTTAAAGTTACTTTCATGTACAATCAATAAACTAAATACATTTATTCAGAGAATCTCTGGGTAGCTCAACTAGTATGCAATATATTACAAAACTGCGTCATTTTGGAATAAAGTACAAATTGGCTTACTAGAAACTAAGAACATAATAATATTAATAATAATAATAATAATAATAATAATAAATATAAAGTGTTTAAATGTTCAAACGCTAATAAGGAAACGAATCCATGCACAAAACCACCAAACTATTGAAGGAACCTTTTTTTGATTTACAAAAAAAAATTATATATATTTGCGTTTAGCTTGAAAATCATTGGTTTCATAAAAATATGTTTCAAATAAAAATTTGTATAATAAATAGACCTATATATTTGTGATGATAAGTAATTTCATATCTCAAATAGTTTCGGAGATATAAAAAATATGATAGATTACGCATCAGACCGGAACCCTTAAAGTCATTTTGGCGAAAAAAATGAGAGTAGCCATTTTGTTTATAATATTGATCAATGCTTAGAAATGAAATTCAATCAAAATTGTTAGAGCCTATTTTGAGAAAATAGATTTTTTCTCTTTTTGCCCCTTCAATAAACTACCCTTAATTCTAGGGTTGGATATCCAATTCCAAAAATCCCTCGGGGCAACTTTATGAAAACCCTAGATACCAAGTCTTAGCCCGATTGGTAAAACAATTTAGGTTCTACTCCAAGGTACAGACAGATGGGAATTCCAAAACCACTTTTTCAGATTCGGGAGGGGGGGGATGAGAGGGGGACATGAAACTTCGAAATTCATAAAAATCACGAGTTCAATTTTTTTGAACGATCACAATACTCTCTCTACCTGTAAGATAGAGAGAAAGTAAAAATAACTCTAAAGAAAGGCTCAAAAGTAATATGTCCAAGACCTTACTTCCTTCTATTTTCTTTTCTGAATGACAATTCCTTTCCAAAGCTTAGAAGAAGAACTGCCTTATATAAGCCGTATTATATGTCCACCTTGTTATGTTGACGTGGGTTGATATAACAAACAATTCCCTTCCCTTCCTCGAGCCCCATCATTTTCTTTCTGGAGGGTATGTACTGTCGAAGACAAACTAATGTTCCCTCCTCTTTCCTGAATAAATCCGCTCAATACAGTAGTCAAAGATGTGAGGTTATTTATTTATAAGAGTAACATTACAGCTTTCAAATGTTTTTGGAAAATTTACTCTATGATCAAACAAAACTATCAGACCAAAATTTTAAATTCATTAGATGATTAAGGACAGTTTGTTTTAACGTTTAGATTTATATAGCATAATGTTCTTGTTCATAGCTAGAGATAGATAGATAGATAGATAGATAGATAGATAGATAGATAGATAGATAGATAGATAGATACAGATAATAGATAGATACAGATAATAGATAGATAATATGATAGTAGAAAATACATAGATAAATAGATAGATAGTTATAGATAGTTATAAATAAATAGATAAAGATATGATATATATATAATATTATATAGATAAATAGGAGATCATAGATAGATATAAAATAAATATATAGATGGATAGATGCATAGGGAATAGATAGATGATAGATAATATATAGATAGATAGATAGATAGATAGATAGATAGATAGATAGATAGATAGATAGATAGATATATAGATAGATAGATAGATAGATGATAGATAGATAGATAGATGCATAGATAAAATAGAGAAGATGCATAGATAGATAGAGAGATGATAGATAGGTAGAGATATGCATAGATAGATAGAGAGGTGCATATATAGAGAGGTGCACAGATAGATAAATGCATAGATAGAGAAATGAATATATCTAACAGTGAACTAAATATTAACCCTCTTCGGTGGTCGAATGGTCTAAAAAAGCATCACTCTTACAATGGTGATGGTGATATCGGGGTTCAAATCCTTAAAAGGTCTATTGATGGGTTTTTCCTAACTAGTTTTTCATTTGCTTTCCACAATAATGTGGCTACACTTCCTCTACAATTCAACCTTCCTCCTCCCCAACTCAACCTTCCTCCTCCCTAACATATTAGCTAAATGAGTACATATGCGTATAAACCAGCCGAATAGGGAGATGTGGTGAAAATAAAAATTTATTTATTATGAATGTATGATTTAAATAGGCCTACCAATAAACGTGTGAATTGTAGAGTTTCAAAACAAATTACTACATGTAGTTTTAGAGTAAACATCTCAAATATTGTTTTAATGAAGATATAAATGCATTATCTAATCATAGGAGTTAATCGATCAATGGAAGAATAGAGTTCTGTTGAAAATCGTTTATATTTTAAATATATTTTTATATAATTAATCAAAACTAAAATTATGATTGAATATATTGATAAACAATTAATTTATTAAAAAAAACTTTTAAAAAAACCAAAAGTTTTGCTGTTTAAAGTTAGGTTTACTTCAAGTGACCACCAATAGTGATAGAAAAGCATTTTCTAAGTACACACATCTTTAAAATAATATTTTTGGCTAAAACAATATTTTTACAAATCAATTTTTTATTATCGGGTTTTAAAAAACACAGTATACACCAAATATTTTGAGGACACGATGACAGAAAAATGTAATTAGCAACTTTTACAAATAAAAACACAGTAAAAATCCCCATAGGGGTAAATAATCTAAATAAAACACCTGCTAAAATCACTAGATGTGTTCATTACATAAAATGAACCGTAAAAATATATATAAACGTACTAAAATAATATTAAAAACTAATCTCGAATATGAGACCATTGCCAAAAGTATACAAAGAAAAAAAAGTGTAGCTTAGGGGGCTTATTAAATGTAGGCAATTATAAACCAGTGTATATATTATTATTATTTTATTATTATTATTTTATTATTATTATTATTATTATTATTATTATTATTATATTATTGCTTTGCTAGTTTTAAAAATTATGTTTCGCATTGTCCATGCGAATTATCTATAGACTTGATGGGACATTATTCTATAGCAACTTTATATTTCCGTAAAAAAAAAATGTTAAAATACTTGCGTGTTTATTCTTTCATTTAACTCTAAAATGTTATGGAAAAGTCACCTCTATAGAATAATTTAGAAGCTATCCTTTTTATTCTCATGGTAAAAAGAATGGTCTGGCATTCATAATTTATTCTTTGAAAATGAAAAGATGTGCTAACCTGTACAGTCATGTTAAATTATTTTTATTGATTGTACAGTAGCCCCATGGCTTCTTAGGTGTTGAGTGACAGCTCACAGCTGAGAGCTGACGGCTTTGAAAAGTTACAAGACCAAATTATCCCTACGCAGACCCATATGATCTGCAAAAACATGTGTTTAGCAGCTGTCACTTCTCACAGTCACAATTTAGGTATATACCTAAAGGTTGACTGTCAGCTGTCAGCTGTGAATTGTCAGTCAGCACCAAAGAAGCCATGGGGCTACTGTACAATGCACAATTTTTCTCGTGGCTATTGTGAAGAACTGTTTACCTTAAGTCTAGAGGTCTGATTGGTACCGATGGTAATATTTAATATGTGAATACTTGTTTTTAATTAGAACACTATGGTCTTACCACGCCGGTTGACACGTGGTCCCGATGTCAAGTTCGTTTAGTCTGATTTTCTAGATGACCAGAAAGTCGGCGCATGAATCCCAGCTGGGAGTACTAAGACTTTTTTCTTTTTTTTTTTTAATTATCGCTCACGCAAATTCTTGTACTGTACACTTCCCATAAATTCTACCATCCTCTTCCATTTAGCGTGATTAACTGATGACTAACACATGAATCGGTGCTAAGAAACGCTGTGGGAGGGGGAAGTGGAGGGGAACATGGTTACTAACGACCCAACGCGCGTCGGTGACCGCATGGTCTAAAGCGTCACTCTCGCGTACTGAAAGTATTTTGTTCCATAAATGGTTTCTCACCCTCCCTCCACGAAAACTCGGGTACACTACCTTTAAATTTTAATCCCTAGCCCGTTAGAGTAATAATTAGTACATATGCGTACAACTCGAATGGGTGGTAAGAGGCGGTGTTTAAAATAACACGCATATCACGACCCACTTTAAGAGGTGGAGGAGGTTTGTTTATATTAAGTGCATGTATATCAGCGTGAGTATAGAATGTGAAAACCGTGATAGTAAGCCACACGTGGAAAACAACACACATCCAACCCACTCAGTCAAGGTTTGATCCTCACCGGCAATCCAGTATATTGTAAGACTGACGCCTTAGATTGTGTGACCATCGGTTCATTCAACTATCTCCTTGTAAATAATTATCTTATGACCCTAATTACCCCTTTTAATTTATTCCAATTAAAAATAAATTTTATAAACACAAATATTTAAAAAAATATAATGTATTTAATACAAACTGCTCAAGAGTGTTTTGCACACGACGGTACAGTGAATAGTTTCTGCCCGCGTTCCTAGACAGCAGCACTGTGTGCAGCAAGGCATAAAGCGCGCGCAACCATGACAACTATGCATATACTAGCCTGAGGGACACTGTTCAGTAGGGGTGAGAGTGGAATAACTTAATATCGCAACGGAGGAAAACCAGAGAGGGGTGGAAATGTGAGCAGGATAAAAGAAGATCACCCAGTTAAAATAGTAGCATGGCACTATATTAAAATACACGGGCAGTCAGATTAAATTATAACACAGCACCGAGTCGTAGAGGCAATGTCTGTATATTTCGAACAATTAAACAAGTTCATAGGAAATCATTTGGCCATGGCCTAATTTGGGATCGAATCGAGATCGTTTGGATCTGCTGTCGATTTTACCACTCTCCCTCCCATTATCAAAGGTGAAGAAACAATTTTATAAAAGGATTAAAAAAAAATTGTTACAAAAATGTGTTGAGGCTAACCAAATAGAAATTAATTTTCTTATAAAATGCATGTAATCAATGGATTATTATGTCAACTATTTAGTAGCAGTGCAGCATTCTATAATATAAGTTAATCTACGAATGCATGGCCACTTTTAAGGTGGGAGAGTAGGGAACACGAGCTGAAGACAGTAATTTTGCAGTTTTTATATTAAAATATTTTGTTGGTCAAAATAAATCAAGCAATTCTCTAAAAGAAAAACAAAGTTTAATTTTTTACACATGGTGATCTCAAACCGTTACTCTTTTTTTAAGCACCCCGTCTTATTACCCGTTCGGTTTATACGCTTAAGTACTAATTACGCTAATGGGTTAGAGGTTGGAAGGTTGAATTTAGAGGAAGTGAATCCACATTTGTGTGAAGGTAAAGTGGAAAACCGTTTACGGTAAGCCACCCCCAAGTTCACCCGAGCGATATTCGAACCTCGATCTCCCCGTCCTCGGCAATCTAGTTCAACACGAAACTAGCGCGTTAGCTAACTACTCCACCGGGGTGGGACCCATCAGTTCTTGAATATCTGTCAAGGGTGTCCTGGAATTTAATGATGACCTTTTTTCTTCATTTTAAAAAGTTTCTCATCTAATGTTGCTATCATGACAAATATTCAACAACTGTTTATATCACCATGAACTCTTATGTTTCTACTGGAGCAATACTTGATTTATTCTGGCCAAAACATAGTTTTGCTATAAAAACTGTGGATACACTGACCTTAACTCCCGTCCCCTACACTCCCACCTTAAAACAGTGTTACCAATGTCATTAAAATGTTATGAGCTGTAGATTTGCATTTTTTTTTTAAATTACAAACTTCTGAGCTCTCGCGGGGAAAACATTAAAGTTGATTTTACGATTTTTCGTCTGGTGGTGACTATTAATAAGTAAAATGGTGTCTCTTCAGAACGACATCATACTCTCAACTAACAAATTTAAGTTAATCTATCCGTTTTACAACTGTTTTATATGTAGGCCTAGACAGTGGCGTAACAGATTTAGCTTCCCTCTCCCAGTGAGATTTATTTTCGGGCCCTCTTTTCTAAGTCATCTAACACCCTAATATGCGTTTTGAGAAATAATTAAGTCCTAAATAATTACTAATTTAGTAATCATACCTTATAATGACTGTTTTAGCCTAGGTTTTGTGTTGGTAACGTCATCAATCAGTCAACTTGACTGAATGAAGGTAAAAAAAATAGTTCCGCTCTATTTAAAACCGAATTAAATAATGCTATGGATTAGTTATAATTTACAACACTTTATGATAAACACATTCAATTATCTAACTGTTAAAAATCAGTACATTTATTCGGTTGATTATTATTTCCACCAAATTTATAGTAATCTAAAGTTCCCTTTCGCTGGCTCCCTAATACCAATGGGACCCCCCCCCCCCCTCCCGAACGCGCCATACGCCCACATTGCAGGCCCTGCGGGCTTGGGTGTCACGCCGCTGGGTCTATTGTACATACCTTTTTAATAACCAAGATTTTATTATAGTTTTTTGCAGGCATCAGTAGCCCCAGTTTCCCCGCTATCACGCTTTTAGTGAACTCCGAAAAACTCCTCTATCACCTAATTAAACGTCACGCTAGTACTAAAATACGTTTCAAACCGGTATTCGAACATAAGTACCCTCAAAGGTAGTCGGTAAGTGCCTGCAACACTCAAAGCCACGAGTTAAGTAAAAAACAAACTTTTCTAGAATTTTTTAGAATTATTTATAAAGAGACATCATAAAACAATTCGGGGGTTTGGAAAAGGGTAGGGTGTGAGCGAATTTACACGTTTGTTTACTGAACACACCTACAGAATAAAAAGCTCGTTTTATTTATGTGTTGTGGAATAATGCAGGTAGGATATTAGTTTATCCGGCCATCCGTAAGAAGTTCCACACACTGACTAACATATTGGTTCTAGTCGGCTTCCTCTCGTATATTTAAACAAATAAAGCACAAATTCAATTTTGTTTTCACTAGGCTCACGGTAATCTGCGGGCCAGCAAATATGTTACCATGACGACAGTTCAGTTTGGAATGTAGATTTATGTCGGGCTATATAGTTTGGAAGCTATTTATTATTATTATTATTATTATTATTTTAGATATTCAGCCTTTCATTTCAAAATACAAATTTCTGTTAGAAGATAGTCTACAAACGAACGGAGACTAATTTTATGACAGCCATAAAAGTTACAAGATCTACTTTCACGTATTTGTACAATTCATGTGACAGATACTGTCAGTACTTATAAAATAGCACTAATAATATGATAAAATTCTATTAATGCTGGCCGCAAAAAAACGCATTTATATTTTATAACAGGTCCTTCCTATGAAAATTGGTCTGTAAATTTAGCGATGGCAACAACACACTACATTCATTTTTATCTGGATGATAGGACTCTACGTAAATAGTACTTTTTTTTCCTTCGTGTCTTACTACCCGGTCTCCGGCCTCTGTGGTCTAGTGGTCAGAGTTCATGACTACAGATCCAGAGGTCACGGATTCGATTCCCGGCAGTTCCAGATTTTTCTGTGAAGAAATGCCTTTGAAACGGGGTCAGACTGAGCCTCGTGAGGACAAATGAGGAGCTACTTGAAATAAAAACTAGCAGCTCCTTTCTAGAAAACTGATATTAACGGCCGGAGAGTCCGTTTTGCTGGCCACATGACACTCTGTCTACAGAAGACGGCACTATCTTCCCAAGCAGATGACATCTACTTGGTCGGTGTGGCTCGATTGCGAGATGACACTGTGAAGTTTTTTTTCTCGCTACCTGTCTAGGTTATATGCATTTAATTACACAACGGGCAAGGAATTAGGAAAGATTTTGTAGAAAATGTATCCGCATTTACCTGGAAGTAAAAAGTGTATAGTTAAGAAAAATGACCATAATTAAACTCAGCCGTGATTCAAACAACCTCCTTGTCACCCGTAAACTAGTCCAAACGAAATTAGTTAAAATTACAATGAGCGGACCAGACAATCTTAGTTGGTTATTTAACCTGAAACAACAATCTACACCAGCCCCGGGGGTCATGCTCTACAGATATTAATATATATCTCAATAATTGGTCTGTTTCACCACTTTGACCTTCAATAGGAGTGGAGGTCCTACTCAGTGTTTGCTTCAATGTAAACAATTATTATTATTACGTGGCCATACGTCGAATTAATATTGTCTGATATTTTTAAATCATGTTTAGAAACATTTTAATAAGGAGAGATAATTATTATATATATTATGAAATCAGTTATTAAGAAGAATACAATTATAAATAACAGTATGTTGATAAATGGTGATTAATAACTAGCTGGTAATTATTAATTAAAATTTAACATTAAAGATCAGATCACAATCAATGTGTGACGTCTCGGATTTTTAATAAAGGGTAGGCTTAATTAATTATTAGGTTTAGCCTTTGACTGAATATTCTATGTATTTGACGGACTATTATAATAATTATTACAATCATTGTAACTTGTTTAGTTAATTACAAAGTCTCATAATAATACATAGACTTCTTAAAACTGTTTCGATCATTGTTAAACTTGAGTTTATATTTTTTAAATATGCATTTACTCCTGTTTGTATTTTACTTATTTTAAAATATTATAAGAAATGTGTTGCCCTATATTTTAACTTACCCCACACAACGTTTGCAGAAATATTAATATCATGTCTTTTATTATAAAAACTTCATTCGAATTTCATTCTTTGTTTGGTTTTAGTGCGCCATCTTTGAAATATAAACATAATTGAACATAAATATTGTAGTCAGTCAAATAGTTTACCAATTTCAAGTATCTTTTTTAGCATTTTACTAAATATTTTACCCACGTTTATAGTCGCATGGTCAAACGCTACACTCTCTAATTAGACTGGATCGCTGGTTTCTGGAATATCCAGGTTCGAATCCCGGTCAGGTGTACTGACGGTGTTTTATTCTTAAAAGGGCTTCCACACTACTTACAACGCAAATTCGGGTACGTCTGTTTTAAGTTATACCTTCCTTGCCCTTGTACCAACAGTCTTAAAAATGTGGACAGCCTGAACAGATGTGTGAATCAAAAAAAAGCATTTTCCCACGTATTAACAAATAAATTAATGTGAATACTTTAATTATCTATTAGGCTTTTATTAAAATTAATTTTTACAACAATAGCTCTTACACGTATGAATAAAATAATGTAGTGCACTCCACAGACTTTCTCCCGCTTTTGCCTTAAAATAGACATTTACTAAAGATTTGTGAAACGAAATAATAGGTATATCCATTGTTGTAGAGATAAGGTTGTTGCGTTCGAGTAGTTAGATGCAGTCTTCGCTATGAACACGCAAGATGTAAAAATCATCAAGACTGCATCAAGTCTAAAAACTCAAAGGGTCCGACTAGGGAGCCTTGGACAACTCGGATACAGCCACTACTGTTACCTATTTACTCTATGACACTAAAACAAGGAAAACTGTCACAGAAACAGCGATAAAAGATATTTTGTCCATCAAAGAGCATAAGAATCCAATTCATTTTCAAAGACCTGAATTAAAACGTGTATATATTTGATTATAGCTCAGAAATTATTGGGTTTATAAAAATAGATTTCAAATAAAGGATTTGTATCTTTAATATTACTACAACTTGACAATAAAAAAATATTTCGTATCTCAAATAATTGCGGAGAAAGTATGTAAATTGGAACATTTCCCCATATAAAGTATTCTCAAAGTAATTTTCATGAGAATCCCCATCTTGTACATAAAGATAAACCGTGTCTAAGTATGAAATTTAACCTGAATCATTAGAGCGAATTTTGATAAAATACTATTTTTCTCTTTTTGCCCTTCGGGTAATACCTTAAATTTAGGGTTAGTATCTAATTCCAAAAGTCCCTCGGGGGAAGGTGAACCTTATTAAAATCTCAATACCAAGTTTTAGCCCAATTGATTAAAACAATTTCGGCTCTAGCCTGAGGTACAGACGAAGACGGCAATGCGAAAACCAATTTTTGTTTTAGGGGGTCATGAAACATCAACATTTATCAAAATCTCGAGTTTGATTTTTTTTTACGATCACAATAGTTTCTCTCTTATGTTTGAGATAAAGTAAAAAATAAATAAGACAATCATAAAGTGTGTTTGAAGCTAGCCAGAAGTTTGAAAAATTAATCAATTTAATGTTTTTCAATCAAATTTGGAAAATACATTTTCTCACTTTAAAATATTGTAGCATTTGGCTACAATTAAAGAAAATACAAGTGGAGGGAAATAAACAACTTACCCCATTCACCGTTCCAGCACCTCTTGACAACAGTTCAGAGAGACACGAATGCACAACCGAGTATAACCGCACCACGTGAAAGACTGAACAAGCCCACCTAGGTTCGAACGGTGGCCACTAGAGGTCACGTGATATCGAATCTTTCCTAAGAACTTAAAAAAGGAAGTGATGCCTGCCTTGTCTACTCTATAGGAGAACATTCCAGTACTATTAGAGTGATTATCGAAGCTATGTTTGTCACGCATATCCCCGCTTTGTGATCCTAATATGTTCCCCCCACTTATTCCTTCTCTTTCCTGTTTCTCTGGGTTTTCAAGCATATATAATGCCTGTATGGCGACATGTCCGGCACTCTTGGATTTGACTCTGGATTGGGAAGTACGTAGCCGTGGCTACAAGTATTAAAAATGTAAGAACTAATTTCTTTTCGGCTTAAATGATATTTTTTTAATGTAACTTTTTCTAAATTCACTTTTCGGCCTTTTACAATTAATTTTTATGGGTATATTAATATCTTTGAAATCGTAGACCAATATTAAATTTGATTATATTATGAAAGTATTCAAAGACTATGCTATTGAGTCTTATGTTTATTTTGTGGAGATCGATATATATCTCATTTTGAATATTACTGTTTGACTTGATATATATACGAAAGAAATCATGGTTTGTTAATGAATATTACTTTAATGAATCTTCATTCTTTCTTATGCAATAATGGGAAAGGTTATCTTGTTTGAAATTACTCTTGCGAGTTATCTGGTCTTTTCATTATATTACGTATTTTTATTGAAGATGTTTTCAAGTAAAATTGGTATATGAATTGAAGTCTTGTAATGACTGAGGATAGAAGTCTTGATGACTTATTTTTCAATCCGTCTGGTTTAAATTATTGTTTATTTACATATATGCGTATTGAGGAGATGACTGATGATAGAAGTCTTGATGACTTATTTTTCAATCCTGTCTGGTTTAAATTATTGTTTATTTACATATATGCGTATTGAGGAGATGACTGATGATAGAAGTCTTGATGACTTATTTTTCAATCCTGTCTGGTTTAAATTATTGTTTATTTACATATATGCGTATTGAGGAGATATGATGATAGAAGTTTGATGACTATTTTACAATCCTGTCTGGTTTAAATTATGTTTATTTCATATATGCGTATTGAGATGATGACTGATGATAAAGTCTTGATGACTTATTTTTAATCCTGTCTGTTAAATTATTGATTTATTTAATATATCGTAAATTTTGGGGATATATATATAAATAGTTTGGTTTTTTTTACTAGGGGCTATTTAACGTAACTTAACGAGCAAGTTCCTTGTGGGAAGTGATGGTTAAAATAAATAATGTTATTTGTTTTCTCTTGCAAATTTTCAAATGTAATTCTAGATTTAAACGTTGTTATTGTCTTTATATTAACCTTTCATATACATAATAAATACTATATCATTTACACAATCTACGATTATCGTAATAATTATTTTGCTATACCATCATATATGGTTCTATTTGTTGAAATACACATATCTTTAATAATATTTTCAATGAATAAATATCAAAAAAGGCAATTACTGGTTTTTTTCTTAATGTTATGAATAGTTAGGATATTTGTTTGTTAACTTATGTGTTTAACTTAGCACCTATTCCGACAGCCTACCTGTGTGTGTCTAAAATATATATGTGTCCACGCCAAAAGAAAGTATGTTGACGATTCAGGTGATTCTAATTGGTAATGCAAAATATCATAGGTTAATACACCGAGATTTCCCGATAAGTGTTGGCTAGAAAAACAAATTCAAGAGCACCTTATAGCATTTTTGGATTTGTGATACGTAAACAAAACAAAAAGTGTTGATTACATTTTTGAGAAATTTATTACTTGGGCTTTTAAATGCAAAATAAGGTAAATTTTAAAATTTAAATATGAATCAACTATAACAAATAGATTTTTTCCCCCTTAGTAGTAGCAGACATCATTGTTATTTGCCTTTATCGGCTGAGATTGCAGGGGGAAAGTCCCAACGGCTCTCTTATAATTTATATTCTTAACATTCAATAATCAATACAAAGCTCCTTCAGTCTAGAAAATGTATTGTCCTTAACCAAGGATCTTTTGTAAAAAAAAGAAGCATAATATATTAATGTTAAAACTGGCTATTATAACGGCTATATGGTGAAGAAAGGCATATAGTTAAATCTAACCCCCACCGGTGGTCACGTGGTATAACGCGCTACTCTCGCAGTAAAGTAACTGCCGATGACGGGGAGCTCGAGTTTCGAATCTCAGTCGGGTGTACTAAGGTTTTCCTAAATTATTTTCCAAACTACCTCCACGCAAATTCTGGTATACCTCCTATTAATATAACCTTCCTAATATCCAAAACCATTAGCGTAATAAGTACATAAATATATAACCCAAACGGTTAGTAAGACATATATGTATAAATAAGACGTATTTTAGTCCTAAAGCCGTAATATTTATATTCCAACTAACACTTAAGTTAAACTTAATTTTTTATAAATTTTAACAAAAATAAATTGATTATTTACTGAGTTTTAAATATCGAAGTCAAAATAAAATAATTTTATTCACCACAAATCAATCTCACTAGTCACGAGTCAACATACATTCCTGTGACCGTGTGAATTGTATGCAATGGGAGTATCAGATAACAGAAAGTGTTCAAGTGAGAGGAGAAGAATGGAAGAAATTAAAGGAGGAAGAATTGGTGGAAGGATAAAGAAAGATGGGGGCATTTTACTTTACAGACCCGACCACAGGCTGGAAACATTTGATGATGATGATGATGAATGATGAGATGATTAAATTCTTCTCTATATCTATGGTGAACGTGTTAAACAAAATGTATTTGTTTACAACAAAAATCATGGTTCGCGCTCACTAAAATTAAAACACGCTTCGGTGGCCGCATTTATCCAAGGTGCTACTTTCGCATTAGACTGTCCTGATGATGACGGGGAGATCGTGGTTTGAATCCCAGTCGGATGTCCTGGGGGTGGTTTATAACTAAATGTTTTTTCCACCCTACCTCCATGCAAAGACTGACACATACATTCTAAATTCACACTTCCTCATCCCTAACACAATATCGTAATTAGTACATATGCGTACAACTCAAACAGGCAGTAAGACGTGGTGCTTAAAATCTAAACTGAAATTTTAAAAAAAAATATTTTTTCAAACAATGTTATAATAAGGCTAGATTATATTTGAAGACTTTTAGGTGGGGGTATCGTATCAAACAGGGAATGATTAAAAAAGTTGATTGGAGGTAAGAAGAGGTAATGTTTGACCTAGTTCGTACCAAGATAACGATAGTTGAGCGAGTGTAGTGAAGGCGAACCCTCTTGAAAGTCAGACGGCTTACTGTCAGACCACGGATATTAAACCCATACCATATTCTCTTCCCACCCCTCCCTCTACCGCTTCCCCTACTGCCTCCCTGTGTGTGTACAGCAAGTTTTTATGAAGTGCTTCGCATGGTTGGTGAGCACAAAAGAGAAAAGAAAAAAAAAATCTTTCATATTCGTACATAGTTTCCCATAAAAAATATTTTTTACTATCTTATTTTAATAAAGTGACATGTAGTCGGTTGGTAGCATGCAACTTATTTTTTTATGTTTTTTTGAGGTTGAAAATATTAGAATTATAAACTTTCTTTTCGTGAAAAATACCCAACAAAATTTAAATTTTCTTTATAGTATCTCATTTTTTTTAAAAAAGAGAAATATGTGTCAAAGAAAAATTAGTTTTCTGGTCTGGTTGCTTTGTTTTAGTAAAAACAACGAAAACTCGCAAACAAACAAATATGCTAGTGAGAAACTTTCATCTAAATGACTTTTTTTTTCATCGCGTCTCACTACTTTTCCGGGCTATCAATTTGTTTGGGAGGATAGAAAGATCCACCACAAGTCTAGGAGGCTCTAGTTCGATTCTTGGTGAGTGGTGCTAACAGATAAAAACCACCAGGGTAGGCTAGTGTGTTGTTACCACGGCAAGCAAGACTTGATGCGATTGTACCAATTAACTGTTCCAACCCGTTCGATATTGAGCTTGACCTTTAAAGCCAATACACTAATTTCCTTTCATTTTTTTAAATGTTTGGTGTCGGTCAAATGGGTAATGAAGAGGAGAGAATAGCTTACCAATCAATACAGTCCTATCAAGCCTTGTTTTACCTGGCAAGCAACCACGAGCGTAGGTTTAATTTAGAGTAAATGTGCCCACTGGCGTGGAAAAATTCCGTACATCTCCCCCCCCCCTCCCCCCCTCCCCCGAGTTTCAAACTCAGACCTCCAGTTGCCTACAAACCTGGATGTATGATCGTAATTAAGACAGCGGACCACTTTTTTAAATTAAAAATTAAAAGTGTAGTAGGGTGTATAATAAAGCTGGATGTATGAACTAGATCATGATCACCAATGCGAGTAATTCAATGTTATTCGAAGTAGGATATTTAATATTTTTTAAAACTACTTTTTTTAATTCATTAGGGCCGTATATATAATCGGTGTTCAGAGTTCATCCTATCTACCATTTGACCTGAAGTGCATGTTACTCGTATGCCAGGAGAGTGGTTGACTCTGAGATTAGAATACAAACTCTACCAGTGTCAGTGACAGCCTCACTGAGAAAGTCTTGGTCAAAAAACTAAAAACTTTGATTTTATGTCGATCTCTGTGGCCTTGGGGTAAAGTGATTGCCTCAGGACTCGATGTTCGTGGGTTCAAACCCAGCCAGGGTCAACGGATTTTTTTGAGTGATAAAAATCTGTAGCACAACTTCCTTCGGAGGGGAAGTAAAGCCGTCGGTCCCATGTCGATTGTGGCATATAAAAGAATCCTGAAAGGTATGTGAAAATACCTTTCTGGCAAAATTGCTAGGCCATTTCATTCTCGCTCATAGAAATTGTCGTTTGCTGACATAATCAGTCGGTTCATAAAGTGTACGTTAAATACCTCAAATAATAATAATAATAATGTTTTTGCTCACATCCCATAGTTTTGGAGCCACTTGTCTTAGGGTAGTATTACACTCTCATATTTATTTTATAAAATATCTGGTAAAGAATTTGACACAACTTTGATAATGTCTGGCCCACATCAAATTTTCTTCAAAGTTTGTAAAATATATGTGATCTCACAAATGTGCGCTAATCATGTAAAAATATTTACGAATGGACCATGAAACTTTTTAAAATTCGCTCACCCAAGTTTTTCTATTGATTAAAAAGAAAAAAACACTTTTGCTATAGCCTACGTTTGGAATTTGTGTCTTCATATTGGACCATTACATTTTAAAAATATATTTGATTTTAAGTATAGAAGGGTTGAATCCACTATTTTACGAATCCGAATCTCGAATCCAAATCTTGGAAAAAATTATGACATTAGAGAAAATATAAATATAATATATTGATAGAAAGTACATATAGTGGTTAAATGTTAAACATGTTTTCTTATAATCCATTCATTATAACTTTTATACATTCAATGAGGTATTAAATTACTGGTCTGGGGCCTGGTTGTTAAGTTTATCCTATAGTTATAATTAGTTCTGTACCACCAAGATACAGTATTAGAGCACTAAAACAAATTACACTTGAGAAATAGTTTTTTTTTATAGCATTTGAGTCCGAATCCTAAATTTTTTCGAATTACGAATTAATTATAGTGTTTCGGAGTTTATTGTGATCTCTGTCCCGTGATTGTCCACCATTTATTATGATATTGGATTTTATATGATGACTATACGGATGTGGACCCGTGTCTGCCTTACTGTGAGCAGTAAGTATAACGATACCGGGTTTTATGATGATGATGATGATGATGACGTGTGCATGCCTTACTGTGCACTTGTATACAGTTTATGTGATCTGATTAATTGTGATTCTTATTCTTATAAAATGAGTAAGACTTTTAATGTTGCACACGATTTGTTTAGATGATTACACTTTTGGTGCTGTAGATTTGATATTAAATGATAACAGTTTTTGTTAATTTACGGACTGTTTTCCTGGATATTACAATGTTCTGTATTCTGAGTATGGTGTATTGTCTTTCTGTTATATCACTCTGTGATTTATGTTACTCTCTGTGGATTCATACGGACAAGCGCTTATATATGACTACCCCTTGCTTCTTGGACCCCTTGTCGACAGTGTTGAAACTAACTAATAGGAGAACTCCTGGCAACCTGATGTTGCGAAGACTGGCTTCCTATTGGGTAACACATGATCTTCAAATACAACGGAGTTGGTATTTTAAAGAAAAAAAAAGTTTGTTCAAACGTAGTGTATTGAAATTACTTCTGAAAACGCCAATTCTCCATGGATGAAATATTAAAAGGAAAATTTACAGACAGTTCTTTAAAGAAAAATACACTTCATCCATGACTTTTTGAATAAATGAGAGGGGTCCAAAACAGTATCATTACAATATCCTTAAGAATTCGAGGGATTCTAGAGACTCAATGTCACATCATTAATTTTAGAGCGTAAAAAAAATTTGATGAAATAAATTTGGCTGTGTAATACATCCCTTAGGACTCTATGGTTCTTGTAATTTGAGCTTAGAAATACTTGACATTCGGCCAAAGCCTTGCTCGCCAAGATTAGCTTTTATAAAGGCCAAGGTTCGGTTAGATGGCTTTACTCCTCTATTAAACAACTTTAATATTAGTTTATTCTACCTCACTAGTTACATTTCGAACGTGTTTTGATCTCAGAAACAACTATGTATCGTATGTGGCTTTGAAACATTTCTCCGCTTTACACGGGAGGGGGATTTCATAGAATTGCGTAAGTTTTACAGATAAACTAATTAGCTTCCGATTTCGTATTCATGTGATATTTGAGGTTTCCTAGTAGTAAACCATTTTATTTGTATTATTTAATCATTGATAAGTTTAAATAAAAACTCCTATATTCTACCTTGTATGGATTTAAAGTAGTCTACAGTACTACATACCCACTTCGGTAGCTCCATGGTCTAAGGCGCTACTCTAGCAGTAGACCAGACTGCCGATGACTGGGAGATCAAGGTTCAAATCTAGGTTGGGTGTAATAAGGGTGGTTTTTACCAGATGTATTTCCACTCTCCCTCCACGTCAGTGCGGGTGAACTTCCTATAAATATAAACTTTTCATCCCTAAAACCATTAGTGTAATTAGTACATAAGCGTGTAACCCAAATAGTTAGTAAGACGAAGCCCCAAAAAAAAAAGTACCACATATATTTACAAAGACAGTCAGCATTGCTATGAAAAAATTGATTCTGATTATATCGCATACAATCTTATGGTAGGATTCTTGTAGTAAGAACCATTTTGAAAATAAAAACAAATTTACTTGTGGTCAACAATGTTAACATTTTAATTTATTATTAGTACTATTTATATTTTTTAGGTTTTTTTAGAACTGTGTCTACTTCGGGTTGTATGCTTGTGTAGTAATTACACTAATGTGTTAGGGATTATGAAGGTTGAATTTAGGGGAAATGTACCCATATTTGCTTGGAGAGAGAAAGAGAGAGAAAGTGAAAAATCATTTAGGTAAAAAAATAGTACACCCGACTGGGATCAAACACCAATCTCCCCGTCTGCGGCAGTCCAGTTTATTGTGAGAGTACCATCTTAGGCCATGCAGCCACCGAAGCTTGTATTATTATTTATAGCCTGTATTGATAAGTTTGATAATAGCCAGCCCCGTAGGTCTATCGATAAACATGTAGACTAAGCGTAAGGCACATATAGTATGATTTGTTGGTGACCAGGTAGGTAGAGGTTTCGAATACCGATCGGGTGTAATGAGGGTGATTTTTTTTCCTAAATGATTTTCCACTCCTTCTATGCAAATGTGGGCACACCTCTTATAAATTTAGTCTTCCACGTTCCTAGAACATTATCGTAATTTATACATAAGAATACTATCCAAACAGATAGTAGTACTTGGTGGAATAAAAAACAAAATAGCTATCTAATACACTAGTGGTACCAGATCGTGTCCTACTTACTAAATAAATCAAATTAATTTCTAAATAAAGAAAAATGGGTTGGGGGTCTAGGGGGTGGTCTCCTTTCTGAAATGGGCTGTTGCACCAGACCCTTGTCGACTCACGTTGACACCCGTTAGAATCCAACCCCCCCACCCCCTTCTTTCCACCCGTAACCCGTCCCGGGGCTCTGTAGCCGCGATGTTGTTCTTCAATTTACGAAATTAATCAAGATAACGTTGGTGAGAGAGAGAGAGAGAGAGGAGTGGGTTGGATGTGCAAGGATAATCCAGGAGTAGTAGTAGAAGGCCGACAGCAATTTCCTTCTACCTTGTTTCTACTTTCACCGGCTTTCCTTCTCACTAATGTTCACTCGTTTGGTTTTAACTTGTTCCCCTCGACCTGTGGTCTCCGAATTTAGTTGAGAGTGAAGAACCATCAATATACGCGGTCATTTTACGTGAGCGAGGCTCGGTTATGCATAATCTCATGTTTATTATCATCATTATCATCTAATCCTACTACCTGTTCAGGTTACACGCATATATGATAATTTTTACTCTGATGTGTGGGGATGAGGAAGGAAGCAGATTAGAGGTAATCTACTCGCATCTGCATGAAAGTAGAGTGGGAAAACATTTAGTAAAAACCACTTTCAATAGCCCTAACTTGGATTCGAAACCTGATCTTCCCCGTCATCAGCAGGCCAGTCTAACACACAGGAGTGACACCTTAGACTCTTCAACCAATTAAGTGGGTCCCATCTTTATAGTTTGTGTATTTTATTTTGTACAAATATTAATTATATCAGTATGTATTTCTACTACAGAGTAACTATTGGGGGTAAGGACCTAGAAGGAAGGGGGCTGGTAGGGTTTCAAATTTATACGAATAAAAACTTTTATTGATTAAAGGTATCGTGAAAAAATTTATCAGACCTCAACTATAAAAAATATATTTCTCCGCCCTTGATTAGGGAGCATGCTATTTATTTTTACTGATATAAGGGAGCGTAATCGTAATTCTTACAGGTAGCGCTAGTCGTGTTGAGCCCGACCGCCGAGGACGGGGAGATCGAGGTTCGAATCTCGGTCGGGTGAACTGGGGGTGGTTTTTCCTAAATGGTTTTCCACTCTCCCTCCACGCAAATGCGGGTTCACTTCCTCTATTCAACCTTACCAATTCCTAATCCATTAGCGTAATTAGTACTTAAGCGTATAACCCGAACGGGTAGTAAGACGCGGTGCTAAATAATAATAATAATAATAATCTTACAGGTACCGTGTTCAGCCGTTGATGGCTCTAGTGAGAAAGCATGAAGCGCCGATGTGGTACAATTCTGAAGCTTCAAAGTGCTACAGCTTTATTATTATTAGATGTTCTCTCTTATAACTAGTCGTTTCCTTTTGTCAGTGAACTTAGACCGCCAACGCACCCTGTCTTCTGCTTCCTCCTTCAGCTCTCAGCATTTTCTTCTTTCTTTCAAATCATCCAATATTGGAATTCTCCTTCTTCCTAACTTCTTCTTTCCCTTGACCTTGCCTTATATGACGTAAAAAGGTGACCTGGTGGTCTAGGGGTAAGGTGTCAGACTTCTGTGCTGGGGGTACGGGGTTCAATCCTCGGTCCCGGTAGAGATTTATCTCATTGCCAAATCCTTCCTTCACCTCTGACAAAATGTGTATTAATCACAACTTGTGAATGTGAGGAATACCAGGCCTCCACCGTGGTTCGGATCTCACGTTAAACTGTAGGTCCTCCATTTCATCTCACAATCACCCTACCATTACACATTAGCGTAAGTGCGTATAATCTGAACGGGTAGTAAGACACGGTGCTAATAATAATGACGTCATGCAGAAGACAGTTCCTCCTAAGGATATGTCTAATCCAATTTGATTCGTACCGAAGAATCACATAAAAAAAAACATCCGTTATAAATAAAATGACGTCAGATTAAGATGCACCTGTTATTTTACGTATGCTCCTAATTTGGAGTACAAAAGGGCAGGCATAATGGTCCGTTTAGCATTAATTCCGAAGCTTATGGTTTTGATACCCAAATAGGTTGACTGGGGTGTGTTTATTTATTCTAAATCGCTTCCTAACCAACCCTCCCCCCATTTGGTGATATAGTTCTTTTTTCATAACTTTGGCACATTCTGAAAGGTAACTATTTTAATCTGTTTTAATCCACCTCTAAAATGATTTTTCGCTGTGACAAGTGGTGTTAATTGACATCACATTTTAAAATGACAAATAATATATTTTATAGTAGTATTTTGGTATGAAGAGTCTTTTATAAAATGTAAAACTTTTTTGTGTTCAACAATAATCACCTTTGGCCGTTTTATTTTGGTTATTTTATAGGTATCGATATTATATATCAAAATTGACAGCTGAAGATCACATGACTTGATGTATAAATACGTGAAATAAAGATCCAGTAGCTTTTTTTAGTTGTCAGATAAGGTTCTTCTTAATAAAATTAGACTGTTGTCAGATAACTATGGAACCTTTTTTTTTAAATAAAAGTTTCAAAAAACTCACACCAATGGGTGCGTGTCCAAAGGCATAAATCTTGTCTGGTCTGGTATTAGGTGATGGCTAGGCTATACTTCGGTTCTTGACCGGTTGTGCTGAGGTTTATTTTAATGGTATCCCACTCCAACTCTACGCAAATGAGGCTGCATTTCTTCTAAATTCAACCTTCCTTAACCCTGTTTGGGTATATATAGGCTGTTTCTGAATGGTTTCACAGTCTCCCACCAAGAAAATGTGGATACATTTCCTCTATATTATAGAATCCTCACACCTACACTAGTACTGTGAATTCACACGTTCACCTAAAAACAAGCGCAGAACCAAAACATGTTCGTGTGATGAGTTCTAATCCAATCACAAGATTTCCACCTCATCGGCGCGAGCTGTTCTGCTGAAATTCCACTCATATATACTTTGTTCGCTTTGCCTGAGATCTTTGGCATGGGAGAACAATCAAATAAGAAAATATATATATCAACTAAGTGCGCATGCGCATATGACAGCGCATGTGCTAACAGCAAGCAGACAGCTTTGTTGGCCTTTATGATGAGATTTTAAATAACCCGTTAATGTAAAGCGTTTGTATCAATGTATTGACTTTGTGCCACGACACAGCATTATAATTTGTAAACATCCATCGGGAGAATGATCTAAAATATATGTTTATCCACTAGAAAATAAAGTATATTTATAATCAGCTGTCGTAAGTTTGCATTGCAATGCATCATGGGTCAACATACAGCGTGTGAATTTCTGCACTACTCAAGCAAATTTTGCTTTCTATTTTCGACGAACGTGTGAATCAAGCTTTAGAGTAAATATGCAGATAGCTGGATGGGTAATGGGACGTGAATAACGGGGAAAACTTTCAGCACAGCCCAAAGTTACCGTGAACGAACTCGTCAGTTATCGTCGATGTCATCAATTCTAGTTGTAACATGAGCCGCTGTTGATGTTTGTCAAGTACGGGAGGGGTAATGTCCTCATTTGTCCCCAGGTGTTCATCAAGTCTGAGCTCAAGGTGGGAGTAATCTACGTGAAGGAAGGGCAGTACACGGAGGAAGAGATCCTGGACAACAATGACAACAGCGCCCTGTTCGAGGAGTTCCTGCAGATACTGGAGACAAGGTGCGCTCAAAGGTGAGACACCTATACAACAGAATCCATTCGAGGAGTCCTGAGATACTGGAGACAAGGTGGCTCAAGTGGACATCCTAACAAGTCTGTAGACAGTCCTCATACATACAACAGAATCCATTCGAGGAGTACCTGTTTGCAAAAAGTTATATCTAGAAGAACAAGGTGAAGCTCAAAGGTGAGAGATATACTTGGCTACAGCAATCTGCTGTTAGAAGAGTCTGGCTGCATAATTTAAGTCAATACTAGACCGTACAAATGTCGAAATATATCTCAAGGCCTGTTCTAAAAAAACTTCAGGGAGGCCTACTAATTTATAAATAAATTAGTCAATTTAAAACATATTATTAATGTAATAAAACAATTGTCATAAAATTATTTACATATACAGTAAAATAAAACCCGCTTTGGTGGCCGCATGATCTAAGGCGCTTCTCTCACAATAAACTAGAGTGTCGAAGATGGGGAGATTTGGGGCTTAACAATTAAGTAGATCACTTAGATGACTAAGACTCAACGATTCAATTCCAGGCTAATTTTTAAAAAAGTAGAATGTTTTAGTACAGGCTCATCATTTTACATCCTGGTTGTATGTATATATTAAGTGTGACATGTTTAGGTTTATTTATTATGTTAAGTAATTTTTGTATTTAGTCTTTGTGTTTTTAAATTACACGTTAGATACCAAAAATCGTGACACTTTAACCCAAAAGTGTCACACCCGAAATAATGTAACTAAAGCTTTACCGAATGGATTAAAATGTCTTTGAATTTTTCATGATCTTTTCTACTCGGTAGGAACGTGCAAGAAAGATGTCAAAAAGTTTAAGGTCCTTGTTCGTGCCCTCACGTCCTTGATCTTCTTCTACCCCTTCCTCCCCCTTGTCATCACCGCACCCCCCACCCACCTTGCTTATTTCATCCCCTCTTGTTCCAAGCTAGACATAGCGACACAAATGTGTGCTACTATGTGACGTGTTATCCTCTCAACCCCCGTCCTTGGAGAGGATTGGCTGCCAAAACATGCCAAGCGAAGAGTTTTAAGGATGGATGAGAATATTGTATCGGTTATTGTGGTCATTTAGGTCTTTTTTTAATTTACATTTTTAAGTCATATATTGAATTATTTTTAGTTTTTTTTTAATATTTTTGTTAAAAGTATAACTGTTTTGTAAATTCATAAATACTCAACCGTAACATTTTTCAACACACAATTGTCAAACTAACAAGATAGTGAATAAATGTGTTAAGAGAGGTTTACTATTGTGTTTGGAAAATCCACATTCCTGGTGAAACACTGAAAAATAGGAAAATCATTGGCGCTAGAAGTACAAACTGTATTTAGTTCAGCCATCTTGAATTCTAACTGGCAAGTAAAAATATTAACTGGCAGAATGGAGCAATGTCCTGTTAAGATACCTTCATTCACTTGAGCGCCTAAAGCATATTTATTTTATTTTTGACATGTATTGTGAGACTGAAGTCTTAGACCACGTGAATACCGGTTATTATCTATGAATATAATTTAATGTTAATTTTTTTTTAAACTTCACTACCAAAAAAAATGTTTAACTTAAAATCCCAAGAGAAATTACAGAAGATATTTCAACTTGAAGTCCAAGGAGAAATCTTAATATTGTATTAACGATAGTAACATGGAGGGAGCGAGGTTTACAATTCAGAGAACTTTATACTAGTAATAGACAAATAAAGGGCTAAAACAAACGTGTCTTCTCTATCCTGCCCACACACGGACAAATAGTAAAGTCAACCACAATAACACGTGTTGATGCCATGTGTTTATTCCATGTTGAGATCCGTTCCTACTCGAGGGTAGGTAAAGTACGATGAGCCCTTCCTACCACCCCCTTTCCATCGTTCCATCACCAAGATACGTTCACTGAAGCGAGACACGAAGTACACTCAAATCCAAAAAACAGTGCACTTCCATCATAGGGCCTATGTGACGTTGATGTAAAATTGGTTAAACACCAACCTCCTGTCGTTCTGACCTGACATGATGCAGTTTTTTTATATCACCTCTTACTACCCTTCGTGCTATACGCCTATGTACTAATTCACTCTAATGTGTTAGGGATGATTAAGGTTGAATTTAGAGGAAGTTTACTCACATTTGCGTGAAGGAGAGTGGAAGATCATTTAGGGGGGAAACCTGTACACCCGACCATATCGAACCCTGATCTTCCATCATGGTAGTGAATCCATTGCGAGAATGATGACCTCAGACCATTCGCTAACAAAGTGAAGCTTTAAACTTTTTCTTTCTTATTTATTATAAGATATTCCACATCTTAAGTTATATCCCAAACGGGTAGTAAGACGGTGTGCAAATAAATAAGATTGGGACCCCTTTTCCACCCCTCCCTCCCCCACAAACAACCCCTATCCACCCTTTGTTGTCTAATTAAAGCTTCACCCTCATTGTTTATTGTCCAGGTTTCGACAAGTACAAAGGCGGTCTCGACACAGTCCACGACTTGACCGGACTGTACTCGGTGTACACTCACTGGAGGAACATAGAGATCATGTTCCATGTGTCCACGCAGCTTCCTTACGAGCGACATGATCCCCAGAAGGTGAGTGTCTCTCTTTCTCTCATACTGCTATTGACGTTCATATTATTTATTTTCTTATCACTGCGCCTCACTGCCTTTTCAGGTTATAGGGATATAGTATAATAATAATTACTTCAATGAGGAAGGAATAATTTTAGAGATAACATACCCGCATTTACGTGGAAGTAGAGTTGGAAACCATTTAGGGAAAACCCCCTCAGTAGACCTGACCAAGATTCGAACCCCGACTCCCCCGTCATCAGAAGGCTGGTCTAGAGCTTGATTCACACGTTCCTCGAAAATAGAAATAGCTTGAGTGGCACAGAAATCACTCGCTGTATGTTGACCCATGATGCATTGCAAGCGCTAACTTAAAACAGCTGATTATCAACACATTTTATTTTCTAGTGGATAAAATATATATATTAGATCATTCTCCCGATGGATATTTTCCAATTATAATGCTGTGTCGTGGCACAATCCAATACATCGATAAACACGCTTTACAGTGACGGGTTATTTCAAATCTCCTCAAACGGTCCCAAAGAAGCTGTTTGCTAGCTTCTAGCTGTAGAGCGCATGCGTTGTCAAATACGCATGCGCAATGATTTTAGATGATTGGTTCCGAGATTTGATTAGTTCTACTGTACTGAAAATCTCACGCACAAGCGAACAAAGTAAAGATGAGTTGAACTTTAGCAGGACAGCTCGGCCGATGAGCGGAAATCTTGTGATTGGCTTAGAGATCGTCACGTGACCACGTTTCTGTTCTTCGCTTGTTTTTCGGTGAACGTGTGAATCCACAGTATCACGAGAATGACGCCTTACACCATTCGGCCACTGAAGTGGGTTGACCCTCGTATTAGAGATGTCAGCAATGGATATCACCGACATCTGTTGCATACTCTAAGGCGTGATCTATTCTCACTTAGTTCCTTCTTGCCTTATGCATATTTTGTTTACCTTGAAAGCAAGAGTCTTACTTGATAGATTATACTATGGCCATATATATAAGCTGCACCATAATGGAACCCGTCAAGGTAAGCTTGTCACTTTTCAGACTAATCAGAGAGTATGTTAATAAAATTAGTAGGGATATTCAAATGCCACTTTTTAAAAGCGAAGCGAAGATGAAGGTTTTTTTGCTGTCACACAAACATACTTTTGATTTTTAAACTATCCATTAAGTCCTTCTTGGTAAAGATAAAGGCTTGGAGAATAAAAAAATCAAGCACGCTAAATTATTACGAGATGACATTTAAATTTATTCATGCTTATGAAATATATTTCGTTTAATTAGTATTCGATGCTAAAATACTCTTTAATAGCTGTATAAACATGAGTACATGTTGAAATATGTAATATTTAATTAGATAGCTTCAATATAATATGAATATATTTTGAAATATCTTCTTTTTTTTTTTTTCGAAATGTTTCGAAAATGCGAAGCTTATTGTAGTTGTTGAAGACATTTTGAAGCTTTTCACTCCCTAAACACGAGCTCAAGTTTTTAATACAACCCACGTAAAGAAATATATTCTCAAAGAGTGGACTTAGATTATTTGTATACAAAATTTTGATTCGATTATACTTTATCTTGATGTCAAAAAACTTGAAAGCAGTTTGCTCTGTGCAGTTGTCCGTAGATATTTATGTATGTAGCGAATACATTCTACAGGTCATAAATCGCGACGAACTGACCCCAATCTTTTTGTGTTCGCTTCGTCTATCATCATAATAGGATCCTATTTAAATTAATCACTGATAAACCGGTAGTTTAATTTAATGTTGTTCAACCCACTGTCCGTGACCTGTTTTGTTCAGCCCACCAATCTCAACGGTGTTTTAAATAAGAGGACTTCCCGTAAGTCCACTCAGCATTATTGATCAAACTTGAGGACAAAAAAAAACGTGGTACTTCTCCCTTCATACTACTATATGTTAGTTGTAATCTAATATAAGACTACTCCCATGTATTCATACGTCAAACTATGTGACCATCACGTCACGTTTGTAATATTATAAAACTGATAAAATAACCGTAGTTAGTGATGTGATAAATTTGTACTAATGCTGACGTAAAAAGCACGTGTTAATATCTTCCAAGGTGTCCTTCCTACTAGAACCAAACAACAAATTTCCGGTTAAGTCCGTTGGGTAGAAATATAGGGCCCACAAAAATAAATCTTAAATAGTATTATGTCACTGACACAAAAAAGTTTTTTTAGCATGAGTTTTACTACCGTTCGGTTTAAACGCCTAAGTACTAGTTACGTTAATTGGCTACGGATGTGGAAGGTTGAATTTAAAGGAAGTGTAATGCATTTGCATGTAAAGATCCGTGGTAAACTGTTTAGAAAAATCAGCCTCATTTCACCTGATCAATCCGATCTCCCGTTATCGGCAGTCCAGTCTATTGTGAGACTGATCCATTAAATCATGTGGCCACCGAAGTGGGTGAAGCTACTATAAAAGGGCATGTAGCTTAAGTTACTTACTTACTCTATAGCATTAGGAACTCGAAAGTTCATTTCCCCCACAAAGAACACCACCTATCTCTAACTATAGCTAGTTCTATCTGTCCACCTCATACACCCTATCCCTATTCACTTTCCCCTTTACAGCTATTTCCTATTTCCAGTCCACCTCATACACCATCTCCTATTACCATCACTCTAATCTTTATCCCTATTTATCTATTTCTAACCAGTCCACCTCATTCAGCCTATCCCCTTTCTTGAGCTTACTCTATCCAGACCACCTCATTACGCTCTATCCCTATTTGAGTTAGTTCTATCCAGTCCCCCTCATTACAGTCTCTTTGTCAGGTCAATTCTAATGTTATCCTCTCATCTGCATCTAGATCTTCCTAATGGTCTCTTCCTATTGATTGGTACCTTGAACACAGTTCTAGATTCTCCCATTCGCGCTGCATGTCCTGCCCACCCTAATCTAATAACTTGATTATCCTAACAATGTATTGTGATGAGTACAGGGTATGCACGTCTTCATTATGTAAACTTCTCCATTCCCCAGTATCTTCATCCCTTTTTGTACCAAATATTTTCCTAAGCACCTTATCTTCCATCACCTAAAATGTATTTTTATCATGTAAGATAGGAGATCAAGTTTCACGCCCGTCACATTGTTTTATATAAAGTCGTTTAGTAAAAGTTACTGGTATTAAAGTTGTTGTAAAATTTATAAATTGACATGGCAGTCTATGTTCAGAAGAACATGTTTATTTCTCAAATAATGCTCGTATAGTTGTGTTGTATTTTGAGCTAGTGAGTGACATGAGAGTGTGTGTGTGTGTTGGTTGCAGTTGCAACGGAAGCGTCACATCGGAAACGACATCGTGTGTGTCGTGTTCCTGGAGGCGGACAACACCTCGTTCTCTCCTGCCTGCATCAAGTCTCACTTCCTCCACACGTTCATCCTGGTGAGGACCAGCCCCCGGATCAAGAGGAAACCTACCAGATACGAGGTCACTCCACTCGCTAGGGAACTAGTGGTGGTGATAGGGCGCTAACATGGCATAGAGTTAGGGAGATAACATGCAGTGATAGGGAGATAACATGGCATAGAGTTAGTGAGATAACATGTCATAGAGTTAGGGAGATAACATGTCATAGAGTTAGGGAGAATATAACATGTCATAGAGTTAGGGAGATAAAATGGCAGTGATAGGGAGCTAACATAGCATAGAGTTAGGGAGATAACATGAAAGTGATAGGGATCTAGCATAGCATAGAGTTAGGGAGATAACATTACAGTGATAGGGAGATAACATGGCAGTGATAGGGAGCTAACATGTCATAGAGTTAGGCAGGTAACATGACAGTGATAGGGAACTAACATGTCATAGAGTTAGGGAGATAACATGGCAGTGATAGGGAGCTAACATGTCATAGAGTTAGGTAGGTAACATGACAGTGATAGGGAGCTAACATAGCATAGAAGGAGTTAGACATGAAGGATAGGACCAACATGTCATAGAGTTAGGGAGATAAAATGACAATGATAGGGAGCTAACATAGCATAGAGTTAGGGAGATAACATGACAGTGATAGGGAGCTAACATAGCATAGAGTTAGGGAGATAACATGACAGTGATAGGGAGCTAACATAGCATAGAGTTAGGGAGATAACATGACAGTGATAGGGAGCTAACATAGCATAGAGTTAGGGAGATAACATGACAGTGATAGGGAGCTAATATGTCATAGAGTTAGGAGATAAACATGACAGTGATAGGGAGCTAACATAGCATAGAGTTAGGGAGATAACATGACAATGATAAGGTGCTAACAAATAATTAGGGAGAATAACATTTTTAGTTGAAAGGGGAAACGAATAAAATTGCGATAGTTTGGAGAGTCACCTTATGTTACCCGATATAACATGAGTAGAAAGCTTATCTATATTCCATATGTATAGTTAGAAGATAACATGACAATAGGGACTAACATAGCATAGAGTTAGGGAGATAACATGACAGTGATAGGGAGCTAACATGCCATAGAGTTAGGGATATAGCATGACAATGATAGGGAACTAGCATAGCATAGAGTTAGGGAGATAACATGACAGTGATAGGGAGCTAACATAGCATAGAGTTAGGGAGATAACATGACAGTGATAGGGAGCTAACATAGCATAGAGTTAGGGAGATAACATGACAATGACAAGGTGCTAACAAATAATATAGCTGGAGAACTAACATTTTTAGTCAAAATGAATTTCGAAATAAAATTAATCGCCGATTACGTTCTCCTGGGAAGTCACCTTTTATGTACCCTTTATCTAACCTATGAGGTAGAAAGCTTATATTTTATTATTCCACTATGGTATAGCTTGTAAGATAGAGACATAGTGTAAACGTCAAAGAAAAACTTCTATCTCTCAGAATAAACGGAGTGTACTTCGTCAAGCAACACTACTTTTATATTATTTATCAAATAAAAAAACTCGTGTCTAGATGTGGGAAAAATTAAAGAATAAACGAGTCCCTTTCACTTTTTGCAAAATAAATAAATAATAAAACAGCCAAACGTGCGGTGACATGGCTTGTTGCTAGAATTAGTTTAAACTGTACCTGTGAATAATTTTGATCACTCTGTAAAAATATCGTTGATCAGCTGTCAACGGAAATACATCCCATGTGAGATATGAAGAGCAGAACCGAGATAAATGTTCAAAAGGGGAGCAAATTTATGATAAAACTATTACGGGTAGAGTTTCAACGATTCTGCCTACCTGGCTGAAGTGGGACCTACCAGCTGTACCTGTGATAACAGTCTTTGTTCGATAAAGGTCCCATGTTCATAGAATGTTACTGTCTTCCTCAGGTATCCATTGTGACGAGGATGAGGTGGGATCCTTAAGCCGTACCTATGGGAGAGTCTGTCTTTGTTTGTCAAAGGTTCCTTGTTCAGAGAAGGCTTGTGTCGTCCTCAGGTATCCGTTGTGACGAGGTACGAGGTGGGAGCCTAAAAGCCGTACCTGTGGGAGCAGTTTGTCTTTGTTCGACAAAGGTCCATGTTCAGAAATGTACTGTCTTCCTCAGGTATCCGTTGTGACGAGGGACGAGGTGGGAGCCTACAAGCCGTACCTGTGGGAGCAATCTTTGTTCGACAAAGGTCCCATGTTCAGAGAATGGCTACTCACCAAGATCGTGAACGGGGAGAGAGCGAGCTATTCCGCCCCCAAGTTTGCCCGCATGCAGGAGAGAACCAGGAGTCAGATGTTGGAGGACATCGTCGCGAACCTTGCGAACCATGCCGAGACCGGGCAGATCCCCAAGCCTTACAGGTGAGTCGGTGGATGCTCTTCTACCTCGATACGGATCGATGGTTCTTACGAGTCTATTATAAGAGCCCGTCTACTGGACGTCTTCCTTTTTCTCATGGTAAATTCAGATCCCTTCCTCTAAGCCAGTATATATCAATATTTTAACGGGGTTTAACCCTTATAATCTCTATCACCCTTCGTCTGAAACCTTCTTATGTAGATGCGTTATGTGTTAAGGAAACGTTTAATGGAGAATCATCCTTTACCTTTACTGAGAGGCACGCTGTCATTATGTCAAGCTCATTTAATCAGATTTTCTGGTAACGTAGAGGTCGGAACTTGAATCCCGGTTGGGTATACCTTACTGAGTTTGTTTCTGTCTAAATTGCTTACTGCTCTCTTTACATAGAAACAGGGGTAAATGTCTTCCAAACTTCCATTCCTACCCCATTAGTATAGTTCGTAATTAATATATCAGTGTATTACCCAAACGGGTAAAAAAAAAGTTTATATGTGAAATCAAAATTAATAAGCTAAAAAAATCATTATAAAAAAGTACATGGCGTCAGCCCGCAATCGAGCCATACTGACCGAGCGGCCGCCGTCTGTCAGCGACGGAATGACAATCATGTGGATAGAGGGGTCATGTGGTCATCACAATTTACCCTCCAGCCGTTAATCTCAGTTTTCTAGACCAGAGACGCTACATTTTCATTTACGCAGCTCCTCATTTGTCCCTACGAGTCGAAGTTGACCACGTCACAGGCACACTGCACACTACTTCACAGAAAATCTATAAGTTACGGGGATCGAACCCCCGGGACCTCTGCATCTGTAACCAGGAAATCTGAGTTCCGGACAATATACCACAGTTTGGGATCAAAAAAAAGTTTACATGCTGAAAATTTTTTTTTATACTATCTTACTATATTTCTAGCTCTAAAGAAAGGAATATTTTACTGTATTTACATATTAAACACCCCTCTATGTCCGTTATCAAATAGTAATCTCTCAGTGTTCATTCTGGGGGCCAATATAAACCTCTATGTTGTGATTTACATACCGAACAAAAGCAAGGGCTAGATTAGTTCAGCATGCAGTGTCTGTTGTAACAGTTGCATATTCATAACCGTGAGGAGTCGGTTGATACCGGACATAGAAGTGATCCCCTCTTTGCGTGCAAGGAAACTTGCAAGGGCTGAATGGTATATACCAGTATTTTCCAAACTGTAGATCTTGTACCTCCAGGGGCTCATGAATGATTTCAAGGGGTACATGATATACCACTAGAGAGAAGTATTGTGATCATTAAAAAAATTAAACTTGAGATTTTGAAATGTCGACGTTTCATGATCCTATGAAACCGAAAAGGTGGTTTTCGCGTTGCTGTCTGTAGCTCAGCCTAGAGGTGAAGCCATTTTACCGATCGAGATGAAACTTGGTATCTAGAGTTTTCATAAGTTTCCTCCGGGGGATTTTTGGAACTTGAATCTAACGCTAAAATTAAGAGTAGTATACTGAAGGGCAATAAGATCAAAAATAGTTTTTCTCAAAATTCGCTCAAACGATCTTAATTAAATTTTCTATATAGCCACTGTTTAAGATTATAAAAAATGGCAATTCTCATTTTTCCATAAAAATTAATTCTAGAATACTTTACATAAACGAAAATTTCCAATTTAGATAAACCTCCGCATCTATTTGAGATACTAAATAGCTTAACATTGTAAAATTGTAGACGTAATGAATTTAAAAATATTTTATTTCAAATATATGTTTATAAAACCAATAATTTTGAGTTCTAACCTTATACATAAAAAATATTATTAGTATCTTAGAAATTTATTGATTGTTATGTTCTTTGGTTGATAGAGATATTCCTATTTTCTCAACTTTTCCCTAACACTGTCTTTATATTTTATGTATGCTCTTTGGTTGAGTATTTCTGCAACTTTGGATATATTTAGTTTAAAAAAAGGTGACCTGGTGGTCTAGGTGTAAGGTGTCAGACTTCTGTGCTGGGGTCAGGGGTTCAATACTCGGTCCCGGCACAGATTTATCTGATTGCCGAACCCTTCCTTCACCAATGACAAGACATGTATTAATCACAACTTATGAATGTGTGAAATGCCAGGCCTCACCGTGGTTCGGATCCCACGTTAAACTTTAGGTCCTCCATTTCATCTCACAATCACCCTACCATTACACATTAGCGTGAGTGCGTATAACCCTAACAGGTAGTAAGTAATACGCGGTGCTAATAATAATAGTTTCACAAAAATCTTACGAGTTTATACTAGATGTATCTATTTTAAGATAAAAAGTGAGAGAAAGTTTGTGTGGTGGACAGTACCATTTTTTTTAAATTTATTACCATGTATTACTACCCGTTCCGGTTGTAATAATATGCACTAATTATGTCCCGTGTGCAAAGGATGAAGGAGGTTTAATGTTGAGGAAATTGTGACAGTCATTTTGAGCTTAACAATATATAACTCCTTCTGTTGAGAAAAATAAATTGAATATAAACGTAATTAGTACATATTATAGTACTAATATCAATATAAAACAGTAACTAGTACTATATAGTACTATTACTGTTTTAATCGATTATTATTATCTCAAAGAAAGGAT